>JAVLUX010000047.1:10675000-11415000 GCA_032164185.1 Moxostoma hubbsi
CTTTTAGATGTGCATGTGATGCGTCCATTTCCTTCCCCTAGACAGGTGCAGTCCACGATCATCCAGCCTTGGTAGGGTTTCTCCCAGGTCTCACCAACCACATAGGATGTACCAGCTGAATTGTCATAACAACGCTCCGCTATAAAGCAAAGAAAAAAGGAGGAGAAATGGATTTATAATATCTGTACTGGAGGATCTTGAGAGTTTCAACTCTAATATGATGCATTTCAGTTCCATTCCTTCATTCCCAAACCCACTTTAATTAATTTAAAGGGATAGTTTATGCAAAAATTTAAATTCTCATGTCATTCTAAACCTGTATGTTGTTATAATGCTGAATAGTGACAGAATACATGTTCTTTACATTAAAGCTATCGTACAGCTTCAGAAGACTTGGAATATAGTGCACAAGTTGTATGGACTACTTCATGACATTTTTTTGTTTTTGTTTTGTGTGTGCTCTTTTGGAGCTTGACAGCCCCCGGTCACCAATATTAAGATTTTTACATTTGTGTGTGAGTGTGTGTGTGTGTGTGTGTGTGTGTGTGTGTGTGTGTTTCTATGGAAAAAATAACAGGATAGGGGATTGGAACCAAATAACAAAATTTGAACTGTTCCTTTAACAGTAAAAGCTCACCAACAGCTTTGCAGGTCCACTCTCCTTTCCCGTTTCCTAAACAGACACACTCCAGCATGTAGTCTCCAGTGTCATGCGGTCTCTTCCAGGTGTCTCCAATCTTGTAGGATTGCCCTCCCTCGTGACAGCGGTCTAAAACAGTGGCCAATTAGATAAACAGAAGCACAACTCCAATACGAGTCATTCCCAAACTGCAGCAAAGTACAGTAAAGGAAAGTTCCAGTCTACTCACTTGCAATGGTGCAACTGATTTTCCCTCGACCAGAGCCAATGCAAGTGCAGTCCCAGATCATCCCCTCTTTGGGCCTCTCATAAGTCTCTCCAACTCGATAGGAGCGGCCATTTACTTTATCATAGCAGGTCTCCTCAGCTGGTAACACAAATGCACATTGTTCTTCACACTATTCACTATTAACACTCATCTTAAAGATGTTGTATGCAATAACCCATTTATAGTCATCAGTATACGCTTCCTGTATTTGCAAAATGTAAAAAAAAGAAAACATTATATTAACTAGTAATTCAACCGATTCAGTAATCGTTCTTCACCACATCATTTGGCCAATACATTTCCATGATTTTTTTTAATTTATTTTTAAAAAAAAAAAAATATATTTTTGTGATTAATATTAAAGGTCCACACAATGAACTATTATTCACAGTTCAGTCATGATTAATTTAATCCATGTGTGAATTAAAATGTCCAATAACAGGGCTTTAACTAAGATTAAGTGAATACTATTTGGCTGGTGATGTGATTATAACATGGCCGCCCCCATGAGGAGACCCTCTCAAAGCAGAATAAAACTTTTATAAGGTCACTGATACTGATATGAGTCATCGTCTCATGTGAGTACACATGACTTTATACATATGTTTCAAAATGACTGGTAATTTCTTTAGGAGTCAAACTTTTTTATTGAGGAAAAAAGTACTGTGTACACCTTTAAGGACTATTTTATAGAGATTGCGGTCAAAAAGAGCAATTTTTAGCCAATTAAATAGTTCAGATCTGAGCATAACTAGAAATAATAAGTAAATATAAAAATTTATTTCTTTACAATCCAAACTCCCATGACTTTTGAAAACTTTATTCATTTCCATTACTTTTCCAGTTCCCTGATACTAGTCATGGAAATCCTGAATCATACAGTCGAGTTTCCCAAAAGTCAGAACAAACGTGGAGGAACTTACCTTCGGGCTTTGATTTACACTTTATACCAGAGACTCCGTGGCAAGTGCAGAGCAGAGTGCTGCCCCGATAACTGCGCTCCCACTGCTGTCCAACTCCATAAAACTGACCATTCTCAACACAGCCATCTGCAGAGGAACAATAGCACCCACTGAGCTCTAAAACATTCCTAAACAACTTTCTCAACAACAAATCACGAAAAAAATAAATACAAATCAGGAACCTAGATGTGCATTTGCCAGCTTTTAAAACATAAGACAAAGATAAAGTCATAAGATTAATACATTTTTCATTTGGTTTATTTGTAAGAGCAAAAACCCAAAGACGCGACTAAATGGTCCATTCTCTCAAAGAACTTCAATTGTAAACAAAAGCAGACAGCTGATCGCACCTACCTTGGGATACGGATGACACCGAGTGTTCCTGAGCTTGTCTCCTATGTTTCCCCGTCGCTTTCGGCATACACTGCACAGCGCACGCGAGAAAAGCCACTGCCAGCGCCGTGCCCAAAGGGCCACCGGACATTTTCACAAGTGAGATGAAACAGCAGTTGTACAAAAATAGTTTACCCTTCTTTTCTTGGGGGCTTGATGAGACGCACTTCACTTGCTGAGTGTTTAAGGCTCACCGCAGCTTTTCCAAGTTTCCAAGTTCCCTCTGTGCGTCACACTCTCTCTTGTGCGTCCTGCCCCTCCAACTCTCTTGCGCACCTCTGTGGAGAGCTCAGATGTGCGGAGGGCTTTTATTTGACCACCACTTTCCGACTGGGAGGAGGAACATCCCTTACACACGCGTAGGAGAGCGTCACTAGCTATAAAGAAGCCCATTTTAGCCCGATTCTTCTTCTTCTTCTTTTTTGTGCATTTTTTATGGGGGTAGGATTTAAGTTTAAATGTAAAGCTAACAGGCACTTTCAATGCAGTTCACTCACTTTCTGTTTTAAATGAAAAAAAAGAAGAAAATGTTGCATTTGATTTTCCAGTTTCACTCCAGTGTTCAATAAGTGACCATTTCGAGTCACAGGAAATGTTTGACTAATCTTATAGAGTTCATCCTACAGTTGAAGTAATGGACGTTCCATGTCCCATTCACAGATGGGTCAGGGCGCTACACCCATATGAAACCAATTAGAGAACCTCTCAACTTCAGTAATACTTTAATTACTTAATTAAATAAGTTTATTCTCAGTTTACTATCACCCTCAGAGAAATAAAGAGTGAGAGAGGAATCATAAGGCAGGTGCAAGTGGTAAATATACGATTAGCCAAATCATTTAGGTTCTAGTTACACATGGCTAAGTCACTTTCATATTCAATGTGTTTAATAAAGCAAAATGTTGTATTTTTTTTTTTACTTTTCTGTTACTCATAGATAGGTGAATCTATATAATTATATATATATATAGCTGATTTATAATGTGTCTATGGACTTTTCTTTTGTTTGGCAACCTCACAACTTTACGCTTTCATGTATCAACGTCTAAGGGAAAGTGTATATCTTCAATTATTTTGTTATTTTCATCCTGTAACGAGTCGAAATTTCTTTTATGAGTTTCACCATATTTAATCACCTTTTGTCCTCATGAACTCATTTAAAATTGTCCTGCATTATGGCAAAAGTACAAATATGCATTCTTAGTAATCTCATTAGAACATTATTACTGTAGCAAAATGCTTTTTAAAATAATTTTAGATGGATGTCACACCACAGCACAATTAAACTTTTCAAAAGTATTTCATATCAGCTACTCATTTCCTATCTCTATGGATGATCTTGCAGGTCATTCATGAAAAGCTAGGGCTGATGTCAGCACCCTCTCATAAAACTGTACTCACTCCTCTTGCTCTATGAATGGAGGTCACTGTGCTGACAGATCTCCCATTTAAACATCATTAGACTTTTTAGAAACTGCGTTCTGCTCTTTCTGTGCTTGTAATAAACATACCACCACACGTGTATTTCAATTCTTCACATGATGATATGAGACAGATTGCCTCTTAACAAATGATTCAGAGATTTCTGTCACTAGTCCAGATGTTTGGTTTGACTCATGCATGCTTTATTCTACATGCCTGTCTCCCCTGTGATCTCTCTGCAGTCTGCTCCTAACTCCTATCTTTACCCGCCCCCAGGATCAGGGTAATCTATGCTTATGAGCTGATATGCAAGATATCGTGCTCTTAAAAGGTTTATAAATCGCGTTGTCCACAAAGTTTTTAGTGACATTTGCTTCCATTTAAACAGCTTAATTCCAAAATCCCTTTAAGGCAAATTAGTTCACTCTGCGCCCATCTTGGTAATTCCCTTGGGCAGCTGTTTTCTATACAGGCTATAGGCATACAAGTACAACTACTTGTATAATTAAGTACTCTACTTGAATGAGGTACACTGAAATAACCAAAACTGGCTTCAATATTTCAAATCAGCCATAAAACCTGACAACAACGGTACCATAAATTTAGCTTTTTGTGCTTCTTTAACTCTGTCATGAATTCTCTTTTAACTTAAAGCTTGAACTGCCATTGCTATAATCACCATTTTCTATTAAATTTCCCCCATTCATTTAATCTATGAGAGGTCTGTTTCCTCCTCCTTATATTGTCTCTGTTAATATTCTTCTCATATTGTCTCTGCTATATTTACTGAGCCTTCGGTTTTCCTGGTTTGAATTTGGTGACTATGTCAACATGTTGCTTTGGTTATTTCTCAATTTAGCCCACCTTGTCATCAATGAGGTATATTGTCTTTGTGAATCAGCTTTGCTGGGCTTAAAAGTTACATTTTTTATGGGCACAGATGAGGTTGATCTTCCTGTCCATTATTGGTTTCTCATTCTCTGAAAACCACTGGTGAGTGGTGGATGGCAAAATATTCCTGTTTGGGGGATTTTTGTGGAGTGGAGAAAAGTTACAGAGCTCAAATCTAGAGCTGATGAGTCAGGAAGGTGAGAGCACCAACAATGAAACCAGGAGATCTAACTCCTGTAATAAAGTTCTTGATATGTGAGAACAAACATCTGGTTGTCTGTCTATGTCCTATTCGAATACTTATGAGAAGATCTACTATGATGTGATGAACAACAGTCTGGACCATGCAATGAAAATGAATGGGAGAAATCGCAATGCTCAGTATGGTGCCTGGAGGAGTTGAAGTCCTGCCTTTCAGTTAAAATAACCAATTGGCTTTTTGATAAAGGCATTGGCTGTTTATTTAAAACTAATCTCACAGTGATTTCTATGACAGTTCTTCAGCTGAAAATAGTCAGCGCTTACCGAAATTCAAACAATTGCCACTAGGGGCCGAAGCTGGAAGTGTTGTTGAATGTATGAGGCAGAGATTCATCAGAGTGGTGCCAAAAGTGATGTAAAACAGTCAACAGGAATGCACATTTATTAACCATATGGCCTAACCCAACAACCAACCCTAAACTTAACCTCTTAGAGTAAAAATATAATTTAAAATGGGAAAAACAAAGTTTGTATTTTACTTATAGTTCCTGGTTTCCAAGGGACCAGACTTAGGCTCTGAGGATGCTCATTAGTGCTACAGGAAAAGGTAAACATGTTGGAATTGATGCAAATATGGGGTCAATGTCAGGGTACCAGAACTTTCAGTAGCAACACATTGATTTCCCACATGATCATTTTGCTTATTTACTCTAGAATTTGCATTAGTGTGACCAGCCTGAAAAATACAGTTGTGTTTTTTAAGTTAAAGAAGCCACAGTGATCATAGTAAGATTCATAGTTGTAAGATTTTATTGCTGCTTCAGCATGTTATTGAAACAAAATCTTGGTAAACAATTTTGGATAATTCAGTCTTCAAAACTAGGAGCGGTAGGCTACTTGTATGCCTGTTGCCTAGATAGAAAGTAATTTACCGGAGGCATTCCCAAGATGGCAGCTGAGTGAACTGATTTGCCTTCTTGGATCTTTGGTAACAGCTAGTCTAAGCAGCTTTGTAATCTCTACATCTCCGCTCAAGTGTATGACATCATTCTCCCAGAGGACAGGGGCGGGATACAGCTGCAACCCCCATCAGTTGACTCAGACTCCACTAAACTCCTACAACCCCCATTGAATCTGCAAAATCAGCTCAAATCTAACTACTCCTTTCTGCCCCTCAACTTTATCACTATTTACACAATCTTAACTGGTTCTAGCTTAGTAGTAGTTGATGTGTGTATTTTGTCGATTTAAGAATATCAAATACAAAGTCTTTCGATCACAAAATATTTGTTTGATCTAACATTTATAAGACAAGTATGATACCAAGATTTGTGAAGTTGTCCTCCAAGCAAAAATCAAATCAAAAGATTCATAGCACAATGTTTGTTTGTTTGTAGTTATCATGTATAGATCTGCCAGAAGTACTCTCAATGGCCATAGGCAAAGGAAGCCACAAAATGATAAAGTTACTTGCTAGAGGAACCAGAGGAAGTTTCAAGTCAGTTATTGGATACATTAGAGGGATGTGTGCTTATCTTAACAATTTGTCCATCATGCCAAAGTTACTTCCTTTACAACATCATTATTGTCTGTATGTCTCTGTGCGTGCTTGTTTTCATGTGTGCACACATATGCACATGAGCTTGTGTGTATGATTTTTGAGGGGTTTCTTATAGAGCTGCTGAGTGGTCAGAGTGTAAACGGGGATTGCTCATCGAAGTTCTCATCACATCTCAGGCAACTAAAATACACTTTGGAGCAGACTCAATATAGTTTAAAAATCTTGCAAGCATGGGCACATGCATTGGCCCCAAAAAGTATTTGGATACATTAGGACACTTAACTCACTCAAAAAGTGTGCATTTAATTGCATTACCCTGTTTCCCACATGTTCACACAGCTGTTCAATCAAAAATGTAGTTCATCACATTCATCATATGGACATGTTCCACAAAAGTCTGACAACTAGAGAGTAGAGTGTCCAAACATCCTTCTTTTGTGAGATCATTTGCTTGAAAAGTGAGCATTGTGCTATGTGTTTTTAGTATAAATTCCAAATAATGCAAAGATATTCATACATTTTTAAGTGTGGCTTAAGTCTTGTGACGTGGAGGAGGGAGGGGCCGGGCAGTGTCTACGCACGTGACTAAGCCCCCAATTGTGCTAATCAGCCGAGGAGAGGGATAAGTGCACTGGGATGCGGCAATTAGAGAGAGAGAGCCACACGCAGCTGCCATGTGTGCATTTATGTTTTGTGTCTTTTTGTTTAAGTTCGTACTACATTTTTTTTGACTGTTGAGCCGGTTCCCACCTCCTCCTTTCCCATTTTAACCTTGTTACAAGTCTCCAAATACTTATACTGTATCAGGCCACTCTGTATTAGCTTTAGATACAGTCTTGTCAATGTCGTAGCCAAGAACAGAATCATTGTTTCATCACCATGACAACCCATATTGTGCATATAGTAGGTTCAGTGATGTCTCAGAACTTTCCATAGCCTGCTCAGTGAAATGAAATGTTGCACAGAGGAAGGAGGGTATTCCTAGTTACATCAAAACACACAAAACTTCAGCTTCAGGAATGCTTACTAAGTTGTTGAGTCACAAACTGGACATTTTTAGCTTTGGTGGAAGACAAATTTTTTTTTTGCAGTGAAAACCTCTTATGGCAAGATAGTGTGTGATGTTTCTGGGTGGAAGTTCACATAATTCAATAAAGGTTTGCTGTTAGGCAACACTGTACAACACCCCTGAGATTTCTGTGAAACAGAACAAAATCTGGCTCTGATTTGTGAACATGCCATGGTAGGCATACTTAAATACATAGCTTGGTGGCCACTTTTAGAAATGGCTGGGGGAGAATAAGCCAGTGAATAAAATGACCTGATAAAACCTAGTAAACTTCACTTGTTTGGTCAACTTATTACTTCACCTTATTCAGCAGTCATAATTGCAGGCCAGACACTTTCTTTTTCCAGAACAATGTAGTCTATTAAATTGTTTATATGTAAGAATTTTTATACAAAAATGCACATTACAATTTGTGACTGTAGCTCATCACTAGCTCCTTTGAATTACAGGCATAAATGTGGTCTCTTTTGTCTCAAGGTCATAATTACAAAAGGTCATGAAGAAAAAAAAGTTAGCAAAGTTTAAGTATAAGGTGAAGTAATCTGCAATTTGTTCCATAACATATTATTTTCATAAAATACACTTGCTAAAGCATTGAAACAATGATGCTAAAGTCTCAAGTCTGATAATGTTAATGTTAAATTTGAGGATGATAACATTAAAACTCAGTATTTTAAAACATTTTCCAAGACCTTGTAATGAAATTCTGGTCACGTATAGCATTAGCCATTTGGATTAGTGCCATGAATGCAGAATGAACATTACATATTACACATTATCTAATGCATATATAATACTTCCAATCATCAAGTTGTTATAGCAGCTGCTTTTACTGATTTCACATGGATGCCATTCATAGAATGAGGCAAAAGCAGATTATTTGTAGAATATCCAGCATGCAGCAGATGACAGCTGTGCTGCTCTACTGCAGTGACAGCTCCAGAACTGTCAATTCATATATAAAAATATCAAAGACTGCTTGGAAAATACAGACAAACCATATATTTTTGTAATCATCTATTTGTTTACAACATGTCTCATCAGACAAAACATAATTTTGGGGCACTGTGGTAGGCATAATCAGAGACTATTTAGCCAGTGACGGAGCACTTGTATTTAAATTAATGGGAGAAATTGGAACGCCCAATATGGTAGATGCAGTAAAGGAAGTCCCTCCTTAGAGGTAAAAGAGCCAGTCACCATTTAAATACAGACAATGCCTGTCAGTTAATTTGAGAATGTGCATTAGCTGTACCAGCCTGAATAATAAAAATAAAACAATATATATATATATATATATATATATATTTTTAGCAAGATCTAAAGGTAAAGAAGCACACTTTGTGATTCCATTGTTGTTGGATACTGCTGATTTAATCATAATCATTATCCACTGTTCTGGAGATAGGAGTACTTTCATTCTGCTTTCATCCACAGAAAATGGCTGCCTGGGAGCATTCCTTAAGATGCCGCCAATTGGAATGTCTTACCTTGAAAGGGAGTGCTTCTCATTTTGTATAGTCCCCGTGAAGTGCCTCGAAAAGCACAGCTTTCATTGGTCTCTTGATGTCTTTTTTACTGAAACATGAAAGTTGGGACGAGACTTGTTGAACAGCTTGTGCTTTTTTTTAAAATAGCCAATATGCTTGAGTTTACATTGCTGCCAATACAAATACATTTCCCCTGTCAACCGTGCTGCTGCTAGAGAGCAAAACTGGTACAGAAACTGAGAAGCAATCTGAATACAGAGTCCGACCGCTTTTCCACTGACTTGAGAACCGAACGATGATCATACTGACCACGTTACAACATAAACAGCCCACAAACAAACTTAGCACATTGTGGTCTTGCGATGAGGCTGGAGCCGCTGTGCAAGTCCATACAGATTAATGAGGAACAAGCAAGTAAAACATCACAATATATCAGTGTTTTGAATCACAATACACTATACATAAAGAACAAAGAACTATTACTTTTGCTGTACAAGATTCCTCCAAAAAATGGGTGGATTAAATATAAAGTCCAGACACTTTCAAGTGTAATTCCTGTGAGTGCATTCGGAATGCAATCAGAAGTGATCCTCACTATGCCCTATTCCATTTGAAGACAATTACCCTACATTTATAGCGCTACAGAAGGCTCAAATGTGATTACAATCAGTTCAAACTCTTTTTTTTTTAAAATATTACTAGACCGCATAAATTCTCCTACCCCTTCACATATAGCACAGCAGTTTTGGGTTTCAAGTTTCACTTTTGCAGTTTAAATAAAACATAATTGTCTATATGACAATTTGTGGCATGGTGGAGGGCGGGACCGGGACGTGATTACGCACACCCGGTCCCGTATTAGGCTAATTAAGCCGTCAAGAGGATAAAGGCCACTCGCGGACGGCGATGGGAGAGAGAGAGATCGTTCACGGACATGTCCGTCGTCCTATGTGTTTGTATTTTGAGTTTTCCATTAAACCTTTAAGTTATATGTCAAGCCGGTTTCTCGCCTCTTCCTTGCCCGTGACCTTGATCTGTTTTACATTGGTGCCAAAACCCGGGAAGGAAGAGGGATGCGCTGTAGCGGATTTCTCGCCACTGCCCAGCGGAGCAGCCACGGCCATCTGCCGGGGGACGAGGAGCCCAGCCACCTGGACGCGGAGGAACGGCCGCCGGCCGCGAGGGGAGAAGGGGCTCCTATAGCCAACCGCGTGGAGCGGTCAGGGCCGCTGCCAGGGGCGGAGGATGCCCCTACCAGCTGCTGAAACACGGAAGGGTCGAGGGAAGACTGCCATCCGCGAGCGGGGAGGGGATCGCGACCGACCACCTGGAGCGGGAGAACCGCTGCCAGGGGCGGGGGGAGGCCCCTTCGACTCCCCGGGAACGCGGCGGAGCGTTCTGTCCGCCAGGGGCTGGAGGACCGCCTCCGATCCGCCTGGAGAGGCACGGCTGCTGTTCGGTAGAGGGTGGAGAAGTGGCTGAGGAACGAGCTACGGCATTTCAGAGAACCGGCGAGTAAGTTTTTTTTTTTAAATCTCTCTCTCCTCTCTCTCTCGCTGCCGCTCTGCGTTGGCCTTTTCCCTCTTTTTTAAATTATGGTGTTCGTGGGAGGGGAGGTACTGCCCAGTGCAGGAACCTCCCCCCCCCATTTTTAATTGTTGTTGTTTCCCTCCCCTTGCCCCCTCCCTCGTCCAGGTTGATGGGGACGACCTGCCGGCAGACCGCGTGGGAGGTGCCCCCCCCCCAGGGGATGTACGTCAGGCCAGGGGTCCCCAGCCTGAAAGAACGGGGGAGGAATGTGGCACGGTGGAGGGCGGGACCGGGGCGTGATTACGCACGCCCGGTCCCGTATTAGGCTATTAGGCCGTCAAGAGGGATAAAGGCCACTCGCGGACGGCGATGGGAGAGAGAGAGATCGTTCACGGACATGTCCGTTGTCCTATGTGTTTGTATTTTGAGTTTTTCATTAAACCTTTAAGTTATATGTCAAGCCGGTTTCTCGCCTCTTCCTTGCCCGTGACCTTGATCTGTTTTACACAATTATATGTCTATATTGCAACAGTTATTAGCATTTATTAAGAGTATATTAATAAATCAAGTTTGAACAACATAACAGCAAGCGTGCAGAGGAGATGGCGCTCTGAAAAGATGATTGAGTGTGCAAGAAGAATCCATTTTTCAAATACATCTTGCTTTGTTTCCTCAATCCTCTTTTCCTTTTCTTGTATCCTTTCCTTTTTTCCTAAGAGGGTGGAACCAAGGTTAGGAAATGAGGAGCACCCAGGGGACTTTTGCATAAGATCAAAAGATCATATTGGCATAATGTAATGTAATTATATTTTTGAGCCCCACTCTTTTCAGCACTCCACAGCTCTCACAGTGGATGATAAAGTTTTTGAACAGAATAGTGTTTAGCGATGATCAGTTCTGAATGTAACGTGAATGGAACTTGCACCAAATGAGATTACACTGCCTGGAGTAAAAAAATTGCATAATCTAATATTTCGTTGGACTGTCTTTAGCTTTGATTATGGTACAAAATAGTTGTGGCATTGTTTCGAAAACCTTATGCAATGTCACAACATTTATCTCATTTCAGAGTTGCACTAATTTTTGGGCAAGATCTTGTATTGATGACTGGAGAGTTGAACCACTCCATAAAGTCTTCTGCAGCACATACCAAAGACTTTAAACGGGATTAAGGTCAGGACTCTGTGGTGGCCAATTCATGTATGAAAATGATTCCTCATGCTCCCTGAACAACTCTTTCACAATTTGAGCCCAATGAATCTTGGCATTGTCATCCTGGAATATGCCCATGCTGTCAGGTACAAAAAATTAATTGATGGGATAACCTGGTCATTCAGTTTTATTGATGCATAACATTGCTGAGCCTAGACCTGACCAACTCAAGCAACCCCAGTTCATAACACTGTCTCCAGAGGCTTGTATAGTGGGCACTTTGCATGACGGGTGCATCGCTTCATGTGGTTCCCTTCTTACCCAATTTGGAATAGGATAAATCTGGACTCATCAGACCGCATGACCTTTTTCCATCGCTCCACAGTCCAATCTTTATGCTCCCTAGCAAATTTAAATAATTTTTTCGATTAGCCTCACTAACAACTAACTTTTTAGTCCCAATCCTGTAAATTCTTGTCGCATTGTGCATGTGGAAATGCTCTTATCTTCACTGTTAAACATAGGCGTGAATTCTACTGTCGATTTTTTACGATGTGACAAAGCGTTTTAGATTATTTTTTTTTGATCACATTGCTTTCACTGGACCCAATTCCAGTGATTTCATCAATTCCAGCAATTTCAGGAATCTCCTTAGTTGTTTTCTTTGCTTGATGCAGGCCAATATTTTGCCCCTTCTGAACACAGAACATCTTTTCCACGACCATGGGATAGGTCTTCCGACATGGTTGTTTAAGAAACGAGAAGCTTCACACTGTCATTTAGGGTTCAAAA
The DNA here is from genome assembly GCA_032164185.1 of Moxostoma hubbsi. NCBI lineage: Eukaryota > Metazoa > Chordata > Actinopteri > Cypriniformes > Catostomidae > Moxostoma > Moxostoma hubbsi. The sequence goes on from JAVLUX010000047.1 coordinate 10,687,372, forward strand.
AAATTGTTGCCAGCTGAAACATATTAATCACGGCAATAATGATCCAGTCATAAGTATCTGCTTATTTAAATCCAAACAGCGACTTTTTTTGGCCAGGCAGTGTATTAGTGAAGCTGATATTGTCCCAATCCACAAGAAGGGCAAAGACCAAGTGAAAGTGAACAGCCACAGACCCATCATTCTCACCAGCTGCGTGGGCAAGCTCATGGAACGGCTGATCAACAACAGACTCACTTGGCATCTGGAAAAGAATTACATAATTTATCCAGAGCAGGCTGGCTTCAGGCAACATCGTTCAACTGAGGACCAGATAGTGTACATTGCTCAGAAGATCGAAGATGGCTTCCAGGACAAGAAACACACCCTGACGAACTGGATTGACGTGAAGAAGGCCTTTGACAAGGTCTTGAAGGAAGGGCTGAAGCTGAAGCTCCAGAAGAGTGGTGTGGCTGGCCGTATGTTCCAGTGGATCTGCCAGTAATTGAACAGTAGGAAAGCAAGAGTCCATGTAAATGGGCAGTACAGCTGAAAGAAGACACTGAAAGAAGGAGTCCCAGAAGGCGGAGTCTTCAGTCCCACCCTATTCCTTGTCTTCATCAATGACATCATCAAGGACCTTCCTCGAAATGTCCATGGGACCATCTATGCGGATGATCTTGCACTGTGGTGTTCAGAAGAGTATATCACAACAGAAAACTACAGGACGCAAGAGGCACAGAAGGTTCTTGAGGACTGGTCCAAGAAGCGGCTCATCACCATCACTTCCAGAAAGACCACCTACACAATTTTTAGTCTCTCCCCGAAAGAAATAAAGGTTCTGCAAGCTCTGCAGACAGATGCTGTAGGCTGACAATACCCCCACATACCTTGTTGTGACCTTCGACAGGCGACTCACCTGGAAACAGCAGACAGAGAAAGTCAAAGCCAGAGCCAAGCTGCAGTTAGCACTCATTAAAAAGCTAACCGGCACAACGTGGGGCGCAGATACAGTGGTCCTCAAGAAGATGTACGTGGGCAGCGTCAGACCAGTACTTGAGTATGTACAGCATGGGGCACAGCAGCCAAGTCAAACTTTGACAGAGCCAGCAAGGTGCAGAACCAGGAGGCAAGAATCATCACTGGTGCCATGCAGTCAACCCCTATACAAGAGCTGGACACCATTACCAGCCTTGAGTCCAGAAGGTAGACAGAAGGGACACCAAACTCCTCACTCAGGCAGCCAAATTCAAAAGACTACCAAATCACCCCATGAAAGACAGACTGTACCAACCAACAAAAGGAAGACTGAAGAGAGGAAGTTTCATCCACCAGACAAGATAATTGGAAAGTAGACACCAAGATATCCAGCACCATGAACCTAAAGTTATCCCCCAGTACCTTGAGAACCCAGGCTGGAGTGATGATGGAAGACTCCAGATACACTGCAGTGTTCCTGGTATTGACAAGAAAAAGTCTCTGAGTGATGCTGAAAACCTAACCAAGGAACATATATACAACTACTACCCCAACACAACTGGACTCACTGATGGGTTTGCTGATCAGGCTGTCAGAAGAGGTGGTGGAATCTACATCAGGTACCCAGGAGGTAGAGAAGAGCACATCTCCCTCGCCACTGGCCTCTACTCCAACAATTTCAAGGCTGAAGCAGTAGCGGTCAAGACAGGTGCAGCCCACATCGAGCACAGTCCATTCTCTTTTAACAACTTTGTGTTCTTCAGTGACGCAAAGTCAGTCATACAGGCCTTAGATACTGCCAGAGACAAAGAACTGAAGGACCTGTCGTCGGCCTTGAACACCCTGTGCAGAGCCCATACAGTCATGCTGCAATGGGTTCCTTCTCACTGCAACATACTAGGCAACGAAGCCGCAGACACTCTGGCAAAGGAAGTCACTACAAAGGAACAGAGTGACAGGTCAACCACCAACAAAGAGGCTAAGACCATTATCAAGGCAAAGCAACACAGCAGGTGACTGCAGCAGCTCCCACTATATAAATGAAATGACCCCTACCACCTGCTCTCAAGGGCAGAGCAAGTTCTCATATTCAGGCTGAGGACAGGCCACAACCGAATGAACCACCACAGAATTGGCCAGTCAGACCAGTGTCGCTATCAGACAGGCAGCATGACAACAGAACATCTACTGCAGTCCTGCCCATTACATGATGGCCTCAGACACCAGATCTGGGCAGATGAGACCACAGTGAAAAGAAAGCTCTTTGGCAGTCTGAAGGATCTGCAGTGAACGGCAACCTTTGCGCAGAGAACTGGCGTGTCCATCTGAGTGATCGACAAGAAGAAGAAGAGTGCTTTAGCGCTACAAAAAATCTTTGTGATCTTTGACAATGGTGGGCCACTTATAACCTCGTTGCAATGTTTGGTGCCCAAGGAGTAGAAGAGAGGAGATGCAGGAGTAGGAACTTTAAATACTTTAATCACATAAACAGGATCAACATATGCTGGAGTGGAACAGACAGAAGGCTCAACAATACAAACATCAGACTTCAAATGTAACAATTAAAATACAAAATACTAAGCAAAACTAGAGGGTGTATAATATATATATATATATACACACACACACACACACACACACACACACACACATATACACACACACACACACATATACATACACACACACACACACACACACACACATATACATACACACACACACACACACACACACACACACACACATACATACACACACACACACACACACACAAATGAGGGAATGGCATACAGGTGGGGATAACAATGAAGTGATTGGGGCAGTGGATTCTGGGAAAAGTAATACTGGGGAAAACTTCAAAATAAGAGTCCTTGAATACAGTGGAGACAAACTGTGACAGTGGAACTGAGGGAGGCGGAGCCGAGAAAGACTCCAGAGGCGGAGCCGAGGGAGGTAGAGCCATGGAGGCTCGGGCTGAGAGCCATGGAAGAGAGCAGTGGCAGAGACTGGGGGATGACCTCTGTGGTCGTGAGCACTGGCAGAGACTGGAGAACGACCTCCATGGTCGTGAGCACTGGCAGAGACTGGAGAACGACCTCCGTGGTCATGAGCACTGGCAGAGACTGGAGAACGACCTCCGTGAACGTGAGCACAGGCAGAGACTGGGGAACAACCTCCGTGGTCGTGAGCACTGGCAGAGACTGGGGAATGACCTCCGTGGTCGTGAGCACTGGCAGACACTGGGGAGAAGATGCCCTCATCCTTCTCTTTCTCCTTCCGCCAACAGGGAGCGTGGTTAAGGGGACAGTCGAGGCTACAGGCGCTGGCTCTGGGACGGTCGAGGCTACAGGCGCTGACTCTGGGACGGTCGAGGCTACAGGCGCTGACTCTGGGACGGTCGAGGCTACAGGCGCTGACTCTGGGACGGTCGAGGCTACAGGCGCTGACTCTGGGACGGTCGAGGCTACAGGCGCTGGCTCTGGGACGGTCGAGGCTACAGGCGCTGGCTCGCTAACCGTGGCAGGCATGGGCACTGGCTCTGACTGTGGTCACTACCGCAGGCTGTTGCAGGGAATCAACCACCAGAAACATAATATGATGACCTCCCCAAAAAAATTATTTAGGGGAGTTGTATGGAGTGGAGCTACCTTGGAGACAGGGCCTGTGGAAGGCTTGGAAGCAGGGGCAGTGGAAGGCTGGAGGATGTCCACTGTGGGAGGAGATTCAAAGTCCTCATCCTCCACACCGACATAGTGCACCAAATTCACAAGATGGAGAAACTCACGGACATGATCCTCAACTGGACGATCTCCTTGTTCGAGAAGGTGGATTCTCATGGCTGGTATATCCATTTATATGGTCAGTCCTTCTGTAGCGTTTGGTGCCCAAGGAGTGGAAGAGGAAGAGAGGAGATGCAGGAGTAGGAACTATAAATACTTTAATCACATAAACAGGATCAACATACGCTGGAGTGGAACAGACGCTGGAGTGGAACAGACGCTGGAGTGGAACAGACGAAAGGTTCAACAATACAAATGTAACACAAATATCAGACTTGAAATATAACAATTCAAGGACTGACAAATACTATACAAAACTAGAAGGTATATATACACATGGACACTAATGAGGGAATGGCATACAGGTGGGGATAACAATGAAGTGATTGGGGCAGTGGATTCTGGGAAACGTATTACTGGGGAAAACTTCAAAATAAGAGTCCTTGAATACAGTGGAGACAAACTGTGTCACTCGTGAGGGGCCGGATTTGGCCCCCGGGCTGGACTTTGTGTATCACTGTGCTATGGTCTGCCCCTTCATTCATTTACCCTCATGTTCTGTTCAGATTGATTTTTGGGGTCCCGGAGACTTTAATGATGTTTATGTAAAATGTATAAAATATTGTAACTTATTTTCTCTCCAGATTGTTTGAATATGTTCCTGTAACTCTCAAATTAGGCAGGCACTTAGTCCAACATAGTAAAACTGTTAAAACTGGGTAAATTTGAACCCTGAAAAAAAAAACATATACATTTTATACCTGGAGGATGTATGAAGAGTGTTAAAAAGATTAAATTTGTTTATAGCTGGTTTTTATAAGATTATAAACAGTCAAAAAGTACTTGATACTTTTGAGTATCGTAAGTTATCATTAATATTGAGTATGTTACTAAAGTTACTAGAAAGGCCTTGGGGCCTTTCATACTCCAAACAGAACGTGAGCGTTAATAAATAGAGACTTAAATATAATTGATTGATAATATATTTCTTCTTACTAAAGAAAAGTTGCCTAACACAAAGTTCTTTTGTAGGGGTGGAGTAAGCAAACCACAAATACAGTGTTTCACAACCATGGAAATGTTTTGTGGAAAGAGGAACAGGCGGAGGGGGAAAATAGCTCAAATGTGGCCAGGGTGAATCCAACAGAGCCCCTGCTGAGCTGATAAAGTGACCCTTTAACCATAATGAGGGGCAACTTCACAACTGATCTCAATCTCATCCCAGGCTGCCTTATTTCAGAAACAATGGCACGTAATTTTTGTCCTGATTTAGGCAGGTCACTCTTATCTGGACCCAAACCTACCTGCCTCCAGCTGGGCCAGCCCCAACTATATGAACCACCTTCCACCAGTGCTGCAAGCTGAGCAGTATGAGGTCTCAGGGAGAGTAGAAAAAAATTCTGGCAGTATTTGGCTGTGCTCTCCCCTATCCTGTTTAATGAGACTAATTCATCCACAGTTAAAAGCATGGGAGACAGTCTGTGTGCATTACACTGGACCATCACTGAAAGATTGTAGTGAAGTTTGCCCATTTAAGGCATTGATCACACAATACCAATAATAAATTACTTTTAATAATCCTGGATTAACTTTAATATATATTGCATAAACAAGAACATCTTCACCATATATTGTACTGTGTTAAATGTAATCTGATACCAGGCTTAGAGAAAAAACTTTCAGGGGTAGCATTTTTGACATTCACATTGAACACCAAAGTTGATATTATGCACAGCAGTAAATAACAACTCTTTCAAATTGTAATATATAATTTAGCTCAGGCTGACAAAGACAGGTTTTAAATACTTGGTGCTGTAACTTAATCAATGGCAACTGTTTATCAAGTCTGTGTTTAAATTTGTGTTTAGATTTATGAGTGCATTAACTCAAGTTAGTTCCTGGCATGCAGTATGGAGAGAGTCTTAATTTGTTATTGTTTACCAGATCTTCCTCTAGGTTTTTACTGAATCACGAACAAGTTACATTTTAGGACAACTGGCAACATTTTTAAAACAAAAACAATGCACTTTCAAAATAGATAATTAATAAATCAGTACAGATTCAGGCTCATAAAACCCAACCAACTACACAAACCATTTAGATGAAATACAGTATGTGGATGAGTGGAATTGTTATTCTGTACTATAATTATTCAAAGTTATGTCATAGTACAGCTATGGTGGGCAGTTTGAGTGGAAACCTTTAGACATCTGGCACGTCATTCCAGATGGTGCTTCGGAACTCCAGCGTTAGTAATGAGAGGATTTCCTTGCTTTGGAAATCCAATGGTGTAGAGTGACAGGCATACAGAGGAAAACTTGTGGAGTTCTCTATTGCTGTGATACACTCAACCACCAGAATATTAAAACATTTCTTTCACCACCAACCAGGGTTGGAGAGGCGAGGGTTGGAGAGTTACAGAACATAGAGTCTTAATGCCATTCCAAACTCATGAGTAGAGCCAATCTTCCGAGTAAACATCTGGATGTAGCTCCCTCAAGGCACTTAATTCAAAATGACAAAAAGGTGGTTTATCTTGTCAAAGATGCACTCTACTGTATATTTCATTGTACAATAAGGGAATGACATCATGTCGAGTCAGAGATAGTCATAAATCTTATACAGGGCTCATAGAAAACTTGACTACCCTATATTGTTATGTTTCTCACAATTTGATGGACACTTTCATCAAGTGTGGACATCACAAAATGGTGCTCTTGTGCCAATAAACACAAAACAAATATATTTTAACACAAAATCTTAACCAGGTGCTAATTGATGTTTCAGCAGATTTCACCTCGTGTGACCACTCTATATGCAACGCATAATTTCATTTAATTTAAACTGACTTATCTCAGTTTAGGGGACTATGTGCTGTCAGTAAGGATTACATTTTCAAAATATGGAGTCATGTGACAAAACAACATGGGACTGATCACAGCAGAGTTTGTCTGTGAGATACGGCAACAAAACTACATTTGGTAAAAAACCTTCTTCAGTTTTTATATTGAAACCTGTTTGAGTCAAAAGATTAGAGTCTCTAGTTTCATCCAATATGCCGTTTTTTTTTTTTTTATAATTTTAGCAATATCTCACGAAGCGCCATGCTGCTAAACACAATCTACTTATGTGTACAATAGCACAAAAAAATTAATTAGAAATCCTATATTAACTGTGCATTTTCACATCGAGAATAAATAATTGGTTTCACAGGCTTTATATGAGACCAGTGCTGAAAGACAGCACACTGGAGGTTAAGCCATTCAATAAATAGGGAGCCAGGGAGCATCCCATAGCTTTCCTATGAAGCCAAGTGCATTAGATCAAAACCTCCTCTCAAAAGTTCAGTTTCAGGCTGAAGATGATGTTTGAACCACTCAACATGTTTGGCAGACATGGACATTGGTAATCAGTACATAGATTCAGAATTTATAATGTATGATTTTATTTAAACATGGTTGGCAGTGATTGGACAATGCTGGCCATTACTTGTATCAGAATTAATTATGCTAATTTTTGATTGGTAAAATGCTTCAAAATTGGGTTTCATTTGTTTGTTTAACAGTGCAAAGAGAGAAAATAAAAATTGTGTTTCCAAATTAGAAAAAGATATTTTAACATAAAATCATTTTATTTGTATAATTTTACATTTTTTATTTGTGCTTTTCCTAATACACATTGTTCCAAAGCAACTTTACAGAAAATAAGCTGTAATATCAGTAACGTCTCAAAAACATGAATAACCAGCACTCCTGTAAACATTTATAAACAATTTGATAAAACAAACAAAAAAAAATCATACTTTCTATAGCTTAGCATTATTTAAAATGTCACAACTCAAATATGGACAACAATTTTAGGATAACTATTTGGTATAGTTTTTTGTATGTTAAATCAGTGCTAACAGTTACAAATCAAATAGAGAAATGGAAAATGTATATAGCAGTCACACTCAGGTCTCAAGAAGTTCAACTTAGTCATTTCTATGTAAATTGTGCTTTCAATGGAATGTGTCTTATTAACAAAGCTCAGCATTATTTGACTGGCGCAATTAACATTGCTCTATTTCTAATCTGCTTTTACATTGTACTATTATCTATACTATTTTTTATTATTGAATTTGCAGAAGGAGCTGTCAAAAATTTGATTTTAAGGTCTGTATATATATATCATATCTGTTATTGATGGAAAAATCCTCCCTTTCTTTTTGAAAATCTAAGAATCTGTTTACTCTCACAGTCTCTGATTGAGTTTTTTGGTACTATTTCAGTGTCCCTTTGGTCTTGTAGTGTGTTAATATTTTGTTGTTCTCAGACAAATCAATCTTGTGTGCAAAATTGAACCAAAAAGCTGAGAAAAAAATTAATGATGCCAACTAAAACAAATCCCACATGTTTATTTTATCATTGTCAAGTAATAACCTAATAGAGGCACAATGAATGTAGTTTCACAACTAAATTTAGATACATTCTCAGTAGTTTCCCAGAGAGTAAACTTTGACTTTCAATTATGTTTGAAGCCTTTGCAGCTACTTTATCCAAAGCTAACTATAGTGACAGTTTAAAAGAAAGTTTGTATGAAAGGGAAGGGGATCACCCTTTCTTTTCCACCTTCCATCCTAAAATTTGGCACCTGCGGTTTTTCCAACATTATTCACCTCAACAAATGATCCAGTCATGTATAGACTGCCAAAAAAGCGGCTAAAGATATCATATAACTGAGAGATTGCCCCAACTGTGTTTTTTGTTTATAGTTCTGGGTCTCTTTCAGATAGATTTTGCCATGTGGCAGTTGGTATGCTACTAGAGAAGACTTATGGAGTCCCACTGCCATGGAATACTTTTATGATAACGTTTTCTAGTGAGTCACAATCAGTGTGAGCTTCTTCTTGATTTATTTATTTATTTATTTTTGCAATTTGTGGTCTCTCCTGACCACTTTGATCAGATCAGCTGATATGAACATAAATACCAGGTGTAAAAAGGGCCTAAGGGTCCTAGGCTAACACACCCACCAAGTCTACAAAGCAATCTCACCAACCTGTCTGTAAGATAGGCAGGCCATTTTAAACCCTCTTCCTGTTTAATTTATAACATGTTTGGTAAGGTGTTTGCAGATGAAAGGCTCTGTTATGTTTTATCGGCATGTGTTTGATGTGTGTGTGTTTGTGCAACTGAGAGAGATATAGAAAACAGACAGAGGGCTGAGGTGTGTGTGTGTGTGTGTGCGCGTGTGTACAGGTTTGTGTGGTTTACGAGGACAATTTTTTTTAAGATCCAAACTGGTAATTAGATGGGTATAATGCTATAAATGTGGTTTGTGTCCCCATAATTCAAATGACTTAAAAACATATTAAACAATGTTTTTGTTTGAAAATCTAAAAATGCAGAAAGCTTTTTGTGAGGGTTAGGTTTATGGGAAGGGTTAGGGGATAGAATCTATAGTTTGCACAGTATAAAAATCATTATGTCTATGGAGAGTCCTCATAAGGATAGCTACAACAACGTGTGTGTGTGTGTGTGTTTGCTTCCTGTACAGAGTTCTTTAGCATTAATCAGTATGGAAGTAAAGTGCAGTTTTTTAAGGGTGCAGTCTGTGTTGCAATCACACAGATGTACATACAGTAAGGCGGTGGTCTAGATCTAGGCTGATAACTGCTAGGTTGCAAGGGACAACACAAGAGTCATTATAGCCACTGTGCCCTTGAGCAAGGTGCTTAACATCAGGTTACTTCAGGGAGATTTTCCCTGTTATAAGTGAATTGATTTAGAAGGATCATCTAAATTACTTCTATTACCCCCAATGAACAGACTAGTTTTCCAGCCTTCATTATTTAGGATGAACGAAAGCTGGCCTCTCTATATTCCCTTAACTGTGACAAAAAATAAAATACAAAAATTCATAGTTTTACTTCCACAAATGTAACATTTTGTGTATATGTTGTAATTAAATATTGCTGTCATGATTTGTTACATCATTCATCATGTCAGATGTCTTTAATGAGTTAAAACATCCACATCTGGTAAATTACATTAAGCCTATTACCCTGGACAAGCAAATAAAGGTTAAAGGTTGAAAGGGGGAAAATTCTACATAAATACTCATTGGCAAGTTTTCTTGGCTTATGAAATTTATTTCTTTATGTCTGTTTGTTTCTATGTTTATGGGATTGTTTCTATGTTTCCAGCATGATGTGATGCAGTGACAGAAGCTCAGGTCTGGTAGTTGGAAAATTGCTGGTTCAAGCCCTGCAATGTGTGAGCAACCATTTACCAATGTGGTCTTTGAGCAAGCACTTGCTCCTTTTAGTTGTAATCTGTTCAGAGTATTGCAAGTTGCTTTGAAAAAAGTTTTTGCTAAATGACAATTTACTTCTACATACATTCATCAATCTTAACCCCTTAAACTTTTTGCTTAATACGTTAAACTTTATAGTGTTAACCGTCACTTCTGCTTTTATGTTACTTAAAATAACAAAAGAACGCCTCAAAACATTTGTGTTGAAAATTGGTGCCCTCAATAGTTGATGAAGTAGAAACATTTATATAAAAATAAAATTCCTTCACATAGCACATACAAGTCATGTATCAAATGAAATCTCTCACTCTCAGGACTGTGACTGTACAGTTAATTTTGTTGCCCTAATACCACAGTTTGAAATATTTTCAAAAGAATCACAAAGTGAAATATGTCATTATCATCAAATACATACAGTGCATCCGGAAAGTATTCACAGTGCTTATATTATTTTATTTGTTTCCCTGTCTCAACCTCGGGACTCCTATCCTAAGGTCACCAGAACCGGCTGGATCCAGCACCATTCCTGCTTAATATTGGACTCCACTCCTACGTGTCGCTGAATGATGATGACTTAATACAGCTGGTGCCAGCCAAACATCACTTCAGTCTATTATGATGGACTTCAGAGGATGAACTGATGCCAACTCCAACCATAAGACACGGGATACATCATATGCCATTGCCTGAACCATGGAACACACCGAACCTCACTGAAATTACCGGCCAGGTTGATCTGCGTTTCACATCTCTGATCTCTGCCTGCATTACCTTGGTCTATTGATGGACTACGATCTTGAAATGGAATGCATAGACCAACAATTGCCAACAAAAGCCTTCATCAGCCAATTAACAAGGACAATTGCATCTATGTGAACTTCTGCAGTTAATACAGAAGTTCAAAGACATTAGTCATCAATCTTACAGTTCAAACAAAATCAATGTTTAAACACTGACACTTAACACTTACTTAGTTTAATAATTTTAAACCATGATTTTAACTATACATAAGTAATATTTACATTCTATTCATGATGTTAGCCAGAGGCGATCTGGCCCCCACAGTGAGTCTGGTTTCTCCAAAGGTTATTTTTCTCCATTAATCTACATCTGATGGAGTTTTGTGTTCCTTGCCACTGTCGCCTTCAGCTTGCTCACTGGGGTTATTAATACAATTATTATTTAATTGCTTATTTTTAAACACGATTAACAATCGTATTTTATCTAATTACACAATTATGATTCATCAATATTATAGACATTTGAGTTTTATCGTCTGTTAATGCCTGATCTTCTGTAAAGCTGCTTTGAAACGATGTGTGTTGTGAAAGGAATTATACCAATAAAATTGACTTGAAAGCGCTTCACTTTTTCCACATTTTGTTATGTTACAGCCTTATTCCAAATTGTATTAAATTAATAATTTTCCTCAAAATTCTACAAACAATATCCCATAATGACAACGTGAAAGAAGTTTGTTTGAAATCTTTGCAAATTTATTAAAAATAAAAAACGAAAAAAAAAAAAATCACATGTACCATAAGTATTCACAGCCTTTGCTCAATACTTTGTTGAAGTACCTTTGGCACCAATTACAGCCTCAAGTCTTTTTGAGTATGATGCTACAAGCTTGGCACACCAATTTTTGGGCAGTTTCTCCCATTCTTCTTTGCAGGACCCCTCAAGCCCCATCAGGTTGGATGGGGAGCATCGGTGCACAGCCATTTTCAGATCTCTCCAGAGATTTTCAATCGGGTTCAAGTCTGGGCTCTGGCTGGGCCACTCAAGGACATTCACAGAGTTGTCCCATAGCCACTCCTTTGTTATCTTGGCTGTGTGCTTAGGGTCGTTGTCCTGTTGGAAGATGAACCTTCGCCCCAGTCTGATGTCCAGAGCGCTATGGAGCAGGTTTTCATCAAGCAGGTCTCTGTACATTGCTGCATTCATCTTTCCCTCGATCCTGACTAGTCTTCCAGTTCCTGCCACTGAAAAACATCCCCATAGCATGATGCTGCCACCACCATGCTTCACTGTAGGGATGATATTGGGCAGGTGATGAGCGGTGCCTGGTTTCCTCCAGACATGATGTTTGCCATTCAGGCCAAAGAGTTTTTTGTTTCATCAGACCAGATATTTTTGTTTCTCATGGTCTGAGTCCTTCAGGTGCCTTTTGGAAAACTCCAGGTGGGCTGTCATGTGCCTTTTACTGAGGAGTGGCTTCCGTCTGACCACTCTACCATACAGGCCTGATTGGTGGAGTGCTGCAGAGATGATTGTTCTTCTGGAAGGTTCTACTCTCTCCACAGAGAAACGCTGGAGCTCTGTCAGAGTGACCATGGGGTTCTTGGTCACCTCCCTGACTAAGGCCCTTCTCCCCCTATCGCTCAGTTTGGCCAGGTGGCCAGCTCTATGAAGAGTACTGGTGGTTCCAAACTTCTTCCATTTACAGATGATGGAGAACACTGTGCTCATTGGGACCTTCAATGCTGCAGAAATGTTTCTGTACCCTTCCCCAAATCTGTGCCTCAATACAATCCTGTCTTGGAGGTCTACAGACAATTCCTTAGACTTCATGGCTTGGTTTGTGCTCTGATATGCACTGTTAACTGTGGGACCTTATAGACGTTTGTGCCTTTCCAAATCATGTCCAATAAAAATTAATTTACCACAGGTGGACTCCATTCAAGTTGTAGAAACATCTCAAGAATTATCAGAAATTTTATAAATTGAATTGCATTTTAATGAGGGAAATAAGTATTCAACTCCTCTGCAAAACATGACTTAGTACTTTTTGGCAAAACCCTTGTTGGCAATCACAGAGGTCAGATGTTTCTTGTAGTTGGCCACCAGGTTTGCACACATCTCAGGAGGGATTTTGTCCCACACCTCTTTGCAGATATTCTCCAAGTCATTAAGGTTTTGAGGATGACATTTGGCAATTCGAACCTTCAGCTCCCTCCACAGATTTTCTATGGGATCAAATCTGGAGACTGGCTAGGCCACTCCAGGACCTTAATGTGCTTCTTCTTGGGCCACTCTTTTGTTGCCTTGACCATGTGTTTTGGGTCATTGTCATGCTTAAATACCCATCCACGACCCATTTTCAATGCCCTGGCTGAGGAAAGGAGGTTCTCACCCAAGATTTGACAGTACATGGCCCCGTCCATCATCCCTTTTATGCGGTTGAAGTTGTCCTGTCTCCATAGCAGAACCCCCCCCCCCAACCCCCCCCCCAAGCATAATGTTTCCACCTCCATGTTTGACGGTGGGGATGGTGTTCTTGGGGTCATAGGCAGCATTCCTTCTCCTCCAAACATGGCAAGCTCGATTTTGGTCTCATCTGACCACAAGACTTTCACCCAGTTCTCCTCTGAATCATTCAGATGTTCATTGGCAAACTTCAGATAGGCCTGTACATGTGCTTTCTTGAGCAGGGGGACATTGCTCATTGCAGGATTTCAGTCCTTCACGGCATGGAGCCCCAGTCCGAGGGAGACTGACAGTTCTTTTGTGTTTCTTCCATTTGCGAATAATTGCACCAACTGTTGTAACCTTCTCACTAAGCTGCTTGGCGATGGTCTTGTAGCCCATTCCAGCCTTGTGTAGATCTACAATCTTGTCCTTGATATCCTTGCACAGCTCTTTGGTCATGGCCATGGTGGAGAGTTTGGAATTTGATTGATTGATTGCTTCTGTGAACAGGTGTTTTTTATACAGGTAACAAGCTGAGATTAGGAGCACTCCCTTTAAGAGTATGCTCTTGATCTCAGCTCGTTACCTGTATAAAAGACACCTGGGAGCCAGAAATTTCTGATTGAGAGGGGGCCAAATACTTATTTTCCTCATTAAAATGCAATTCAATTTATAACATTTTTGACATGCGTTTTTCTGGATTTTTCAGTTGTTATTCTGTCTCTCACTGTTCAAATTAACCTACCATTAAAATTATAGACTGATCATTTCTTTGTCAGTGGGCAAACATACAAAATCAGCAGGGGATCAAATACTTTTTTCCCTAAATGTAGCTGGAGCTTTTAGTCCAATCAGAGGCTAAGATATTTAACAAAACAACAAGTGTGGTGCTTGAACTGAAAATTAGACTGAATGTCTATGGATGACCACATCCATGAGGGCTAAAATGCATGAGTGCCACCTACATTTCAGATCTGTATATTGTGATGGAATGTGATAGAGAATTTTTTTTCTTTCTGACACCTAGTGGAATAAATTGAGACTTTTCAAAGAGAGGTTGAGTGAACCGATCCAGAATTACATGTTTACAAAGTTAGGACAAAAAAAAAAAAAAAATTATCCACAGTATGTGTGAATAGAGAGCTTTTAAAAATGAGTGTGAAAAATGCAGGTGGCAGCCCAAATATCCAGTTTAAAGGGTTAAGGAGGTTTGCTGGTTTAAACTGATAAACTGGTCTTCTAGCCTGGCTAAGCTGGTATTTAAATGGTTTGCCAGCTGATCTCAAGCCTGACCAGCTACATGGGAGTGCCCAAAAACCCTCTAAAATCATCAAAACAGACCAGCCTCACTATCCTGACTGGGAGACCAGTTGTTGTTGTTGTTGTTTTCAGCAATTCTTTATTGAACTCCCCTGATGAGTAACCAGCACAGAAAAATTCAGATGTAGATTCTCAAATTATTACAGCAAGAGTTGTACATGTTGTTGACATCAGCAGGCTTGGACTTACTTTTAGAGAGGAACTTTTAGTAAGATGATATCCTATATTTCTCAAGAAATGCAATCAGCTTTTGTGATGCCCCATATCTCAAAAGCATGTAAGCAAATGTGCACTTTAAATTTTAATTAAACGCAAATCCAAATGAAAAAGCACATAAATTTAAAATGCAATTTGTTTACATGCTTTTGAGATATGGGGCATCACAAAAGCTGATTGCACTGATTTACAATTGTAATAACAGAAAACACAAATCTAACTGACCATAATGCAAGAGTCAACACGCCATTGGAAGTTTTACATGTAAATAATTGTTGTAGATGAGCAATAGTTTAGTCAGCTTTTAATACAATGCTCAATATAAGCCCTTGTGTGGTTGGGTCATTTTGATAAAGTATGCATACACTATATGTTAATGTTTAATGTTAATAGTTTAATGTGTTGGTCATATTATACAGGACTTTCTTTCAGATATCAGCTTTGTGAATGTACCGCTAGTGTATGTGTTTCTTTTTTTTTTTATGTGTACTGTATGCTATATAAAATGTATAGAGATGTGGCTTGCTGATGTCTTGATGATTTCTTTACATTTATGCTAAGTAAATTTATTTAACCAGAATAAAAGCTAAAGGGCCATTTAGCAATTACTTTTGTCGATGCTCGTAATGGGCTGGGAAAAGTGTTAGCAATAATGTGAAATGCTGTTGCTAACACTCTTTACAGAGGTAGCAAATCTATTGTACAAAAGTGGATTCTGATTAGCATTGAGATAAACAGAAATTCATAATTGTCTGAATTTGTGCAAGAAGACATTTTTAAGTCTTTGTGTGTTCTCTAAAATTACTTAATGTGTCCCTGGCTCACATCACCCATTTGCTCCTTTCTTCCCAGGAAATACCCCACTGAGTCTATTTACCCACTAAGAGGACTGCATCCGCTGTGACTATTTGTTCTGTTAGTTTGTTATAAACACAGAAGAAGAACTTTAGGAGAAAGAAGAGGGAGGGAGTTTTTTGGCACTGTTTGTCACGTTCCAACATGCAAATCTGATAGACTGTTGTAGATAAAGCTGGGGTGGGTTGTATCGTGCTCTTCAGGGAATAAAAAAAAATCTTTTTGGCACATCAACTTTTGCCACATCTTCAAGGGCCAGTATGGGCACATAGATGAGTGCTTTGCAATTGCTGCTCCCCAGGGGATGAAGCTCCAAAGGGATTCTACCTTATCAAGTTCCTGCCCTATTTCTGCTACAGAGACATTTTCGATGATAAATAAACAAACCTAGCTATTTACCAGTGCAAATTTGACTTCACATTGGTACAGAAAGCTAATCTTATAGCTGCTTAGGAGGTATCTTAATCAGTGATATGTTAGTTTGCTTTGAGAATTTGTGGCTTTTACTCTGTCTTCAAAAGTAGGCTAACTATTGTTTATCACTTTCTTTAGTGAATGGGAAATTTCACTTTGGTTTGTATTTATCTGCTTTGTGCAATCCCCATGCTGAGATAAACATGTAAATTAAAACTACATAATGGGCCTCATACATATCATCATTTTCTCACCCCCTTGCCATCTCATATATGGATGACTTTCTCCTGCTGAACCTCTAAAGAGTTTTAGAAGAGCATCTCAGTTCTGTAGGTCCATACAATGCACGTGAATGTTTATCGGGCCTTTGAAGGAGAAAAAGTCAACATAAAAGTCATCCATATGACTCCAGTGGTTTAATCAATGTCTTCTGAAGTGATCCGGTTGGTTCTGGGTGGGAATATATTATAATATAATTCCTTATTCACTATACATCTTGACAGCGGTCTCCTTAGTGATAATGATTTCAATTTCAATTTCAATGATTTCTAACAGATGTAATCGTGCTTGAAATCATGATTATGCCTAGAGACTGCAATGGCAAGATGTACAGTGAAAAAGCATTTACTTTTTGGTCTTTTCTCACCCAAAATCAACTGGATCGCTTAAGAAGACATTGATTAATCCACTGGAGTCATATGGATGACTTTTATGCTGACTTTATCTCCTTTTTGGAGCTTCAAAGGCCTGATCACAATTAAATTACATTGTATGGACCTACAGAGCTGAGATATTCTTCTAAATATGTTTGTTTGTATTCAGCAAAAGAAAAAAATTCATACACATCTGGGATGGCATGAGGGTAAATGATGAGAGAATTTTCATTTTTGGGTGAACTATCCCTTTAACAGTAGCCTACCTCTGCCTCCAGTACTGGCACAGATATACATATAAAGACAGGTTTAAAATCCCAAAATGAAAATTCTGCTATTTTTCATTGTGTCATTCCAAACTTGCATGCATTTTTAAACAGAAAACCCAGTCTGAATCATTCATTCACAAATGGAATGGGTCCGGTTCTCAAGTTCTGGTTCTCGAATTAACAGCTTACTGAAGGGGAAGACTATCAATAATTACTTATATTTCAGTCTGTTTCTCACCCAAGCAACTGTATAGCTTCAGAAGACTTGGATTATAGTGCAAAAATGATATGGACTACTTTTATTATAACTTTGTGGTGCTTCTGCATCCTTTTTGAAGCTTGAAAGTCCCAAACCCCATTCATTGTAAATGCATGAAAAAGAGCAACCAGTGTATATATACTTTTGTGTTCCTCAAAACAAAGAAAGTTATGCCGTTTTAAACGATATAAGGGTGAGTAAATAATGACAGAATGTTTGTTTTTGGGTGAACCATTACTTTAATGTTTTAACTCTGGCTGAGGAGGAGATCAGCTGAGCATGTTTTCCTCTGGCTTTGAAGTTTTCCAGGCCTGATTTATGAGAATGCTAAAACTTTTTAAGGGAACATTGGAAAAATCAAAAGATGGCTTAGATATTGGATTAAAAATGCAGTAAGTAGTGCAAATGGAGACCCTTTCAAATGAAAAAAGCTAGCAAGAAAGAACAGATCTACATTACAGTGAGAAAGAGACAGATGTAATTGTGCAAGATGAGCTATGAGAGGTGTTTCTCAGAGGACGTAAAGAGTGAAAACACACCAATCAATATCCTTTCCTGGAGAATACAGTAATTACAGATGTTTAAAATCCATTCAACAAGGGACAAGTTGCTACATGTTAAAACACAAAGTGAACTAGAGTACTAAGATTCAGGAATCAGTGCTCTCTGTTAATATCCCTTCTCGAATGCTCTCTCTTTATTTATCTTCTGTTCTTTCTTCCCCAAATGTCTCAGTGTGTCCTCTGACCTTGACTTGACTGACAAAGCCATCTTGTTTCCACCCCCAATGTGAAGCTGTGCAAAGAACACAAAGGTCAACACACTTATTTGATAAATTAGCATCTGGACAGCCAACATGTTTGCGGTCTAGCAGTCAGATTCCCACGTGGAATCTACAACGGTCAATAGAGCCATTGTTAAAGCTAGTTAGGGATGTGACAACCAATATAACTTTATCATGTGGCCCCATGAAACATTCTGGAATAATGTATGGGATTTGTGTGCAGTGGATTAGTTGAGAACTTCCATGAAAGTTTATTTTTGGGGTGAACAATCACTTTAACATAGCTAAGTGCAATAAAAGCTATCAGTTTCATGGATTTATGTGTATGAATCGCTGATGAACAATGGGGAAAAGTCCTTACTTACTTTGTACCTCTAGCTGTGAGACTGTGAGAGGATTTAAACAACCCAATTGATGCAACATTTTGTATATTATTGGGGCTATAAAACAAGCAAAGTTTGGGAGTTATGTTACATCCAAAACAAGCACAATAGAAAGTAATTGCTGATATAATGCACTTAAATGCAGTCAGACAAAACAAGATTTTCCATGGTAGATTAGGACAGGAAGTCCGCCAGACATATGCAGTAACCTCTGTGGCTTTTTCACATTTGGCAAAACTTAAACACTTGGTGACCAACTAAAAAAACACATGAATCATATGAGAAGCCCACTTGAACATTTTACTGGTCCAAGAATGATGAGAAAATGCTAGCTGATGCTAATTGGTATTTTGTAGTGGATGCTTTCAAGGGGGTATGTGGATAAGATACGGAGTGATAACAAGCTCTGTGTGACACAGACCACGGTAAGAGAACAGAAAGCGAGCAGTCCCTGATGTCCATCTTCAACACCCCCTCAGTCTCCATACAGTTTTCATTTACTGAGAAACCTACACCATGGAAAGCACTGGTTTGTCACTGGTTTTCCCCTTTGGAGCTTGTGACCTTCAAATTCTTCAAAATAGCATTTTCTGTTTTAGAAAGTACCTTTATTTACTGTAATTAGAATAAGAAGTGAAATACATTTTTGTTTCTGCTTCTTGTACCCCTCCCACCCACATAATATTTCCATAACGATGAACTAATGTTGAACACTTTGTTTCTAATGACTCAGAACAGAAGTTGCAGTTCTTCTCTGTAAAATTATTCTTATTTTTTATACTTTATCATTGTTGAGGACTGTGTCTTCAATTTTTTACACATTAAAACTGTTCATAGGAT
Source organism: Moxostoma hubbsi (assembly GCA_032164185.1). NCBI lineage: Eukaryota > Metazoa > Chordata > Actinopteri > Cypriniformes > Catostomidae > Moxostoma > Moxostoma hubbsi. The sequence continues at coordinate 10,706,591 of JAVLUX010000047.1, forward strand.
TTAAAGTAAGCGTACCTCAGTGTTACACATTCCTCTTCTGATTTCTAGGGCAGACCAAAGACCTGTGGAGTGTCATAAAACAGGCATAAAATGTCAGTTATCAGCACACAGGCATGCTGAAGAGATTTTCGCACTACAGTAGTGTGAAGTAACAGCATGCAGATTGCTTCTAATAAGGTAAAACACGGCGTTCTCTACAGATCACAGAGGGGGAAATCACCAAGAATGAACTGTGTCATTTATTTACATGGACTGTCGGTGATGTTTGAGCACCTGGTTCACAAAAGGAACAATTTAAAATCAGGTAATAGTGCAAACAGGGCAAAAATTTGTGCTGAATGGAATTTGCACTTCACAATTCCACAGTTTACAGGCCAGTTCTCAGTGCTAGGTAAAGAAGGTTCCAGCAGACTACCACGATCTGGCATCCTTTACTCCACTGCGATCAAGAAACCTGCATAATTTCTTAAAAGTCCACTTGACTGCATGTTGCGTCTAAATATACAGTATGCTTGGTAATAATGCTTTTCAACATACAGAAATTCAGTCAAGATTACATCCATCAAATTAATATTTTTATATAATTTGAAGCAATCTGTTGGTCTTGGTGGTATACACCCATCCAGAGATGGAGAGCAGCTAATCTCTGTCTTAATTGGACACTTGGTAGAACTTGGAAATTGTTAAACCAAGAACATGGCACAAAAAGACTTCGAAGATAGACTTACAGTTGACTGCCAGATGGACAGATGTTAAGGGCAGCATCTATGCAAAGGAAAGGTAGATAAGTGTATGAATTACTGGAGTACTTTAATAGAACTGACCTGATAAGTGTTTGAATTGTACTGAAGACATCATGGTCAGCTGAGTGGTCAACCTATTGCAAGCTCAACTAATGTGACCTGCCTGAACTAACGCAATGCTTGATTTTTCATTGTTTGAAGAATTACTGCTGCCATCACTAGAAAATGTATACAGAAGTCTCTTCTAAACAATTTTGTCTTTTAAGGCACAAATCTATAACGAGCTTAATTTGGATAGAAAGGAGACATGTTTGTGCTGAAAAGAACAACAAAGACTTTATTACATCCTCTGGCCACAATGCTATTCCAGCAGAGATGGAACTTGGTTAAACTGGATTGCGGATGAATAGTGGATAAGATGCGTTTTTTTTCATTGAAATACCATGCACAAAAGTAACAACTCTTTTGTGAATTTGCTCAGAGAAAGAACACACACACACACACACACACACACACCCCCCCCCCCCCCCCCACACACACACACACATTACCACACAAAATGACTTACACATGCACTCACACGGCTGTCACTGCCTTGCATTATTGTTTATGGAGTCTCTGTAATTTCCCACACCATTGCAGAAGACACCATTCCGCGTGCTTCATGTCTTTGCTGAGGTTTGTGTGTGCACAGAACATTCTGTATTATGCCCCTGATGTGTGCTGGAGAGTGAAAAGACAAGGCTGATGTCATACACAAAAATATCTTTGGTCTGTATACGTGTAGTTTGTAGACGAAAGAAAAGCAGCGGGCTGGTTTGCTCAACAAATAATGAAATATAAGCATGTAGGCCTGATTGCTGGCACAGATGATGGTGAACTCGTCTCTGTAATCGATTACATACAGGCTGCATGATGAATGAAACACAAGCAGGGGCCCTGTCTGCATATCTACACAGAGAGAGAGAGAGAGAGAGAGAGAGAGAGAAAGAGAAAGAAAGGGAGATGGGTGGGGTGGTGGGTGGGTTGAAGAAAACATAGGCATAAACTAAGAGGAAGGAGTATGAGCGGTAAATGAAAAGAGGCAGGAAAACTACATGGAAAGTGAGAATTAAAGAGGCAAGAGAGGTAGGAAGTGGGGAGTTTGGACAGTGGAAGAAAAAGGTGTGGCAGAGGGGAAAGAAATCAGAGAAAAACAGGAACTTGCCATGGCAGCTGTGTGTGTGTGTGAAGAAAAAGATAAAAGGAGAACTCTCTGTAAAATTATTACTGACTTTAGTAATGGACATTTTGCAGACTTCGAGAACTTTTTGCAGAATGTAAAAAACAACAACTCAACAGACAGACATAATATACAGAGGAAATATTTGGCTCACTGCCTGTTGTCAGATAAATGAGTAAATTAATTTGTTCCCCATTTATGTGAGCTATGAATTGTGATGTCGGTTACATAAATGAACTTGTAAATGTCCATCCCAGAAACATCAATAAATTACATGTCAACAGATGCATCCAATGAATTAAATTAAAGATTGTTGTAGCAACAGTTACAAGTGCTGTAAGCGATTTTACACAAGATAAGCCGTTGAATGAGCCACGCCCCCTCTTTCTAAAACCTGGCACTTCAAAGATACCAAATGTGCTTTATTGAGACCGACATCAAGCAGAAACGGTTGTCAAAAACAACTACAGCAAAATAGAACCCTCAACTGACAATTGTTATGAGCAACATGGCATTAAGCTTCAATAATTCCCTGCAACTACAACACTTTGAGAATGCAAAAAAAGTATTGACAGGCAGAAAGTGCCAGTGTCACGATTCACTGTTGTCTGGCCTGTGTTTCTCCGCTGTCATCTGTTCCCGGACTACACTTCCCATAATTCCCTGCTCTCATCACCAGATGCCAGCTGTCTTTCATAGTCCCTGTCCTCCTGACCCAGTCCCCGTCCTGTGGCCGCCTCCCAGGCCTCCCAGGCCTCCTGACCCAGTCCCCGTCCTGTGGCCGCCTCCCAGGCCACCTGACCCAGTCCCCTTCCTGTGGCCGCCTTCCAGGCCTCCTGACCCAGTCCCCGTCCTGTGGCCGCCTCCCAGGCCTCCTGACCCAGTCCCCGTCCTGTGGCCTCCTCCCAGGCCCCCTGACCCGGTCACCCGTTCTATGGCCGCTTCCCAGGCCCCTGATCCTCTCCCTGGACACCTCCCACGCCTCTTGAACCTGGCCGTCTGCCTGATCTACTCTGGTCCCCTTGGTCTTCTGAAGACAGCTGGCAGTGATGAGAGCAGGGAATTATGGGAAGTGTAGTCCGGGAACAGATGACAGCGGAGAAACACAGGCCAGACAACAGTGAATCGTGACACCCAGAGACTGTGGATCGCGTACACATATTAGTTTGCAGTTTACAGAGTCTAGTCCTGTCATAGAGACTGGTGAGATATCTAACAACCCTTATTTCATTAAAGTTTTTCAGGGAGTAGGAATTAATTTTTTTTGCATACCTTTCCATGAAAAATTTGCTAACAGCAACTTTAAGGAAAACTCAATCCTTATGAATTCACTTTATACTGAGACTAAAAGCATGCAAACAAAAGGCTCTAACATAATGTCTGTGCATTGTTATCACAAGAATGAATAGCAAAATAAAGTTCAGAATTACATACTACCATTTCTAAGAGTAAGATTAGGTCTAATTGTAACAGTTGTATGGTTGTATGCAGGGGTGTAAAGTAACGAATTACAAATACTCACGTTACTGTAACTACTTTTTCCCAAGAATTGTACTTTTTTGAAGTAGTTTAAAATTTGTATACTTTTAATTGAGTAAATTTTAAGTGCTGTAACTGCACTTTTACTGCACTATTTTCCAACCACCTGTGTTCGCTACTTCCCTGTCCTGATTTTATTTTTATCTATCAAAGTGATTGGCTACGAGAGTCTCGTGACTCCCATCAAATCAATTCACATGTAAAACCTTGAATGGCAGCTGCAGATCTGGCACCAATTGTTGGTGTGGAGAATACTTCAAGCACAGTTTACCGCTGAACATCACAGCAGCACCTGGAAGGGCTTTTTGCAGAGAAAAAGGTCAATTGCTTGATTGTGTCATGTGAGTCTAACTTGCTCAAGCCAGATATCAGCATTAATCCTGCCTCTAATTTGAAGAAACATATTGAGGTAAATTTCATATTTCTGCTTACTAAATTCTGTGTCTATAATGTAGCCTGTAATTTATCTATCACTGAGATTATTGGGCTGCTGGCATTAATGCAATGTTATCAATAGGGCTGGGCAATAAATTTATCTATATGTTTATCTGAAAAAAGTGAGATGTGCTCAATCAAACTTTTGAACAATTGTTTATATTTAGCCTATGTTCTACATCTAGAATGTTGATTACAACGATTGTGATAGCAGGACAACCAGTAGTTGGTTGATCTAGATGAAATTTAAAAGATTGACTTTTTATTTCCTGACGTCTTTCGCTGCATGTTGTTTGATTGACAGGCGGCCAATGTTTGAGCGCTAATGCAGGTTTGCTCCTAAATAATCAAATACACTTTATAATTTCGCAAATGCCCGTCTTGATGAGGATTTAATGTAAACGCAGTCGTTTATGTCTAAAGTGAATTTAAACAGTGGGACAAAACACATATTAGCATCAAAATGTCGGACTTGAAGTGTACTTGTAACTGAATTGAGCACTGAGTACGCTATATAATATAAAGGCTATTAATCAAACAACATTAACAAGGAAACGAGAAAACCAATCAATAATTTTGGACGAATAAATTTAATAGCTTTAAAAGTATTAATGTAATAGAATAAAACAGTGACATTTTTAATAATAATATATATATTAAAAAAAAAAATTGGTTTGTTTTTAATAATACTGACCCCTGATGTAGAGAGTGCTAATTGGTATAATAAATTACCAGGAAAGTAGAAATTTTAAAATAATTTATAATTATGATTAGCCTTTATAAAGATAGAAAATTATCAACATTTGCAGGGCAATACTTCAGGCAGAATATTCCACCAATCACAAACTTCAGAAAATTGTGCAACATGCATTAGAATGAGAACTATTTCTTGGCTTAAAAGATCAATGTTGAACATTGCGTCTCAAAAGGAAGACAATGTGGCCCCCCATGCACTACTTAAAGACATAATTCACACAAAAATGAAAATTCTCATATAATTTACTCACCCTCATGCCATCTGTCTATGACTTTCTTTCTTCAGAACACAAATTAAGATTTTTAGAAGAATATTTCAGCTCTGTAGGTCCATACAGTGTAAGTGAATGGTGACCAGAAATTTGAAGCTCCAAAAAGCACATAAAAGCAGCATAAAAGTAATACATACAACTCCAGTGGTTTAATCAATGACTTCAGAATTGATATGGCAGGTGTGGGTGAGAAACTGATCAATATTTAAGTAATTTTTTGTTAGAAATTCTTAATTCTGCCCAGTAGGTGGTGATATGAATGAAGAATGTGAATCACCAAAAACACAAGAACAACAATGTGACATTTAAAGTGGAGATTCACTAAGCAGGTAGGAGAATTAATAGTAAAAAAGGAATTAAATATTGATCTGTTTCTCACCACATTCATCATATCACCTCTGAAGACATGGATTAAACCACTGGAGTCACATGAGTTAGACAATTTTTATGATGATTTATGGGATTTTATCAGCTTCAGTATTTTAGCACCAATTCACTTCCGTTGTATGGACCAAAAGAGCTGAGATATTCTTCTTAAAATCTTAATTTGTGTTCTGCAGAAGAAAATCATACATATCCAGGATGAGAGAATTGTAATTTTTTGGTGAATTATTCCTTTTTAAGCGTGATGCAGCCCATGCACCAAACAACTTTTCCCATGCCTGCTCAACCTCCTCTATTGTGCAGGACATGACGTGCCAAGTGATCCTATTTATTTAGCATTTTTTGTATTCCTTGCACAGTTTGAACATGTTTTATGCACAACAATAACGCTCTGTCAGTATTAAGGGAAATGTAGACCCTACACATAAACTAATATGAATGTAACTGTTTCATAATTATGATTTAAAATTGTGATCAGTGTATTGAAAATAACTTTTTAATCTTTTCATTCTGTTATCATGTCTCCCATTTATTTTTTGGAATCAGATTCATGTAATGTTTATCATAGATAAGTGATGTATTTTAAAAGTTGGCATACAGTGTTCATTATAATGGGGCATATGTTTTGCAAGTCAGTACTCAATACTCACTACCCATGAGTACTTTTAAATGAGCTACTCTTTTACTCTTACTTGAGTAGTTTTTAGACAGCTACTTTTACTCTACTCACAAGTTTTTTTGGGAAGTAACAGTACTTCTACTCGAGTATGATTTTTCAGTACGCTTTCCGCCGCTGGTTGTATGTGATTCTGCACAAAAAAAAATTTCTCAACCACTTCCCCATCTGCTATTGGTTAGCAAATAGACAGCCTCGCCCTAAACTCATGCCATTGGTTGAGCCAATGTTGCTATGTTGGGCTGGTTACGGTGCTCAGACAAACAGAGCAAATAGTTTGATAGCACAGAACCACAGTGCACATACTTTTTAAGGGAATCAACCTCCAAACGGCTTACTTATAGTTGATTCTGCATTCTGTTTTAAGCTGGGATATAAGACTTTTTTTTTTTTTAAATAGACTGTTATTGTGCTTTGTGGAATATTTAATGTCTTTACATTGTATATGTAAGGAATCTTCATATTTCTTTTTTCCATTGAAATTAAATTACCTTTGACAACACACTACCCTTTCATCAACTACTACCGCCTTGCCTTAGCAACATGGGTGTGTCTATATAACACACAGACATACAAACTCACAGCTGCATGATGGGTAATTTTGGCCTAACATTTTTGTCTCACTTTCATTGGTATTTATAGATCAAACTTAGCTTAACTGTGGGTTCAGTTCTTGGCTAATGTCTGAGATACTCCTAAAATGTGGTTGATTTTTAAACATAGAGCTCTGCAGGCTCTCTAAACATCTCCCCGGTCCCATCAGACTGGAATTTCTGTCACTCTAATAGGACCAAGAACTGTCAATGAAGGGCCTGGCTATGGCCATGTTAAAATGAATGGTCAGGCATGGTTATGTGTTTTCCCCCTGATGTCATTGTGACCTGAGTCAAAGACTATTTAAGCAAGCCAGTGGTCAGAGTTTATAGGGTAATGTGTGTAGCGGATGTTTTAAGTAATGGATAAAGTGACAGTTAAGATGGGTACAACAGGATCATTGTCTGGACAGTCTAAGTAATGATTGTGGGATGTGTACATGTGGAGGAAACCAAGAACGTTTATATGAAAGGAAAATTCCAAACGAGATCTCTATTAATGTCTCAATTGTTTCTCAAAGACCGTTAGATAAAATGAAGAGCAAACTGAGACTGTTAAATGTTATCTGAAAATGTCTTGACCACAGGATGTGGCTTGGGTATACCACCTGAGAAAAATGCTCCCTTTAAAATACAAAATTAAATAAAAATTGTATCTTTAATATCTCAATTGTTCCTAGACTGTGATTACATGTTGTGGAGACCAAATGGAGACTTTCCTGCTCCTCAGATTTTACTTGAGAAAAAGACCCCAGTAATCTCACGTCTCCTCCTGAGTTTAAGAAGAGATCTCAATAATGTCACATACTTGCTCGGATTAGCCAAATACCAAGATATGAAAGTCTGCAATTAAAAATAATACATATCAATATGAACATTTCTTAAATTCTTCCAACATCAAATTATCTCAGCTATGCCATTCACATTCATTTTGTAGCTTCATACACCTACTGTATGTCTTTTTTTGTCTATTTGTATTTCTTCTAAGGAATTTTAGGAGAAACACCTGAGACAAAGTTGATATTTAAATAGAAAAATGACTGAGAACTCCACTTTGTCTCTTGGGCTATGAAAGAGCAACCTCTGAAGCAATAACATTTTCCTCTGGGAATGACACAGGGATGTGTCTATTCCGTTCTTGCTCACCTGTGTGTTCTCTGAGCCTCAGGCTGGTGATGTTAGTGTTTGAGACAGCTCAAGGTAATATAGAGCAGTCTAGAAGATAAACATCAACAGGGAACAGTCATGGAGCAACTTTCTAAATTGGGATTTTATCTACCCCAACATATGCCCCTTGGTTACAGGTCACAGCATGGAGATTACACACAGCTGAAAGACATGTCATGCCTTGTTATAAAATCTAACCAGTCTATGTAATCATTGTCATTTCCAGTAAAATACAGAACCTAAAATTACTACCCATCTCAAACTCAAGTTGTTTTCCAAAGTCAAGATACCTGCTTTTACCAAATCAAAGCAAAAAAATCACAGTAAACCTTTATAGAACACTAACAGAATAAATAAATGTAAATATGTAATGCAATAAATGTCATCCTATCACGTGTGATTGATTTTGTAATTAAACAGACATTGCGTTTTCCTATGATAGCAGCAGTAATCTGTAGGGCATTACTCTAAAGCATGCACTCAAGAGTCTTTGCTGAGTTTAGTAATTATCTGACTGCACCATACAGTCTTTAATGTGTGTCAATAAATTATGCAATAAAAAGGGACATTCCTGCTCAATTACCACCTCATATCGACCACACTGGGCTGCTTTAAGACCAGCCTCTACCAGTCTGCCAGTCTGGGCGTTCTCCTACAAAATAAAACCAGATGTGTGTGTGTTTGTGTGTGTGTGTGTGTGTGTGTGTGTGTAACTATTTTAATAGCTTGATATATGTGAATTTATATTCATTCCAAAAGAAAATGTACTTCTTGTACATTACTTGAACGCTTTATCAAGTAAGCGGGTAAACATATCCGATAAAATTGCATATGTTTACATTAGTTAACACAATAGTTAACATGCAAATTAACAATGCGTTTACAAAATTTTAATAATGTTAGTTATGTATACATTAAAAGTTAGTTATTACACGGGTCTCTGTAATACTCGATTTTGATTAGTCATTGGTGCCAGAGCGGTCTGGTATTTTTGAGGGTGTGTCTCATTACGAAGGCTGTTGCTAGGTAGGACATGCAGGATACCGAGCTTCCTCAATTTAGAAGTAGCTTAGTTTAAACTAGATGGCATTCGTTGGACAAACGGAAACAGATCAACCTGCACAAGAGCTCTGAGTGAGAAGGTAATTACTGAGGAAAACTTTAGGAGAGTTATAGAGAGAGAAAAGAAAATTGATTTTGCAGCTGTACTTTTACATTTACTTTATGATCATTTATTTGACATTATATATTATTATAATTTTACATGTTATATATTTTACTCCCATCTAATGAGGTACTTCAACTTGGGAATTAACATTACTTGCAAATTAACATCCTATTTTGGGTAAATTGACAATTTTCTCAGAGATATGTACTTTTCCGCTGACACAAAGAATTGTGGATTGTGAGTTCCAACGACGGATACATATATCGCATTCTCAGAAATTCTGTGAAAGAAGGTTGCATTCGAAGGTTGCATTCATAGTGTCCTGTTTTCTTTTCTGAAATAAGTCAGCCTCTGTGACATATGTGGCTGAAAAAATGCAAACTCCTGAGTAACAACCACTTATTCAGGGATTGATAAATATCAGACCGGACATCCAGGTATTTAGAGTAATTTTTCCTACTTCTTGTATCACTTTGGGATTTCTACAAGTAAGCTAATAAAATAATTTCAACTCATATAATGTTTCAAGTCCATTTATATATTTATGTGGCAAGTAGTCTTGTAATAAACTGGATAATGAGCAGTCAAATGGTCATTTTCACAAAATAAACACCAACTGAACTTTGATGCAAATTCGAGGTTTAAATCAGCTGTTCAGTGATTGATTTCTTCTCACAGAACAACATAATTTACATTATATTACATTACTTTTAGTAATTCAGCAGATGCTTTTATCCAAAGCGACTTACAAATGAGGAACATAGCAAGCAAATTGTCATACAAAGTTCAGCAACATCTACAGTGTTGTAGTGTCAAGCTCTCAAGGTAGCTGGAGTAGTATAGGTGCTAGCGCAGAAGAAAGAGACAGAAAATTGTGTGTGTGTACATTAAGTGCAAGTTAAGTTCAATAGTAAGTGCAATTAGTGTGCATTGGTTAAATGCTTGTGTAACAGATGTGTTTTCAGATGGTTCTTGAATGGTGAGATGCGAGGTGGATAGTAACTCATTACATTTGCTCTGTTACATTTACTTGAGTAACATTTTGGGGAAAAATTTACTTTTAGAGTAGGTTTAAAAGTGGGTACTTTTTACTCTCACTTAAGTAAATTTCGAATGATTTAAATTTTTACTTTACAATGTGTGGCGTTACTGTCATTACATTACTGGGTTTAATTTGAATTAATGTGTAATTAATTGAGAGATTATTAAATGGGACTTTTACGAGAGCGGAAGTTTACAGCTGAGCGCGATGAGACGCTCCCACTTGAGTGATGAGACTGTCACTCAAGTCATCAGTGCAGCAGCATCAAACTCTTCAAAGTGAAACACTTCGCTCCACATAGTGAAAAAAATAATAGTTTTGTCATGAAATGCCTTCATTTATCACCAAGACAAGCGTATATTTCAAGATTGAAGTCACAGCTCCAACTTCAGGCAGCCTGCTGAGGTAAGTTTTGGCTCTAATTCTAGCACAGGCTTTGCTGTGTAATGAGATGGTCATTTTCAGGGTGATTCTGTAACTGGGCTCTTATTACATAAGTTTTTAAGTGTACATTTTTAAATCAGTGCAGCAATATATCAGTGTGCTTTGTCCCGCATGTCATAAGCAGTATTTATGCATTTACTCTGCGCCCTTGCGGGGGTACTGGAAACTATCGCAGCTACTTCAGGCGGATTAACTGTATAAATTCATGTTAATATCCAAGCTATTTGCGTGCTCGACAACTGGAGTGCGTACAGACAGCATTTCTGCACGTGCACGTCGAGGTGTGCAGGGCGCGCGCGTGTGATGTGCACAAGGCATTCATTGTGACGAGAGTGGCTGTGTACGCAATCGTTCACTCTTTACTATTTCCTATAAAGTGAATGGCAATTAGTGCACTTCATCTCTGCAGTAAGTGAACGAAATGAATGAATTCGGACGAGTGTCGGAGCTCTGTGGCTGGTGCAAAAACATTACATATGACATAAAATACTTGGGCCTTATTTGTTATTTTTATTAAATAATATATTAATACAATAAATCTTCTTTCTGTTTGTCTGTTAATATATACTGTGTGTTAATATAAAGAGTAAACACATTTGATCATATAAAGAGTACATTTTAAAATGTGTCTGTATGTTTTCTCTCTTTATGTTATTATGTTATTTTAATCCAGTAATGATTTGTCAAAAAGTTATTTACTACATTCAGCAAGAAATAAAATATTGCAGGAGTGAAGAAAGCAGTAAACTCCCAGCTTGTACATTTTCCCATGGTGGATTGTGGGAAATGATCCGTCACTGAGTGGACTTGAAATTAGAGTGCATTTTGGGTAAGAATGAGTGAACAAAAGTAGGGAACGAGTAACTCACTCAGAATTCAGACATTCAAGCAAAATAGCAAAAATTCAAAATAGTGCACTATTTAGTGGATAGGGACGGTTTCAGACACAGTGAGTGTTCCACGATCAGGGTTGGTGCCCTACGTAGGCTGTGTGCTCTGCATTTAGAGAGTGGCGGTACTGCTGTACAGAAATAATGATTTAAATACTTACGACACTGAAAAATTTAACAACAATGAAATAAGAATCCACACAGGACTTTAAAAGCTATGAAATGGCAAAAGAAGGCATTATATTTCAGCATTATATATAATGTCCTTGTGGGACATTTTCACGTTGTCACTGTAATAATTACTAGAAATGTTTCCAAAACTCTCTTATTGACAAATTCATTCAGATCTGACAAGAGCCCTTAAGGGGATAGTTCACCCAAAAATTACAATTCTCATTATGTACTTATGCAACGCCAGATGTGTATGATTTTCTTCTGCTGAACTTATATTAAGATTTGTAGAAGAATTTCTCAGCTCTGTAGGTCCATACAATGCAAGTGAATGGGTGAAAACCAGAGTATGTGAGCGGAGCGGAGTGGGACTTGAGCGAAGAGTGGAGCGCCATGATTTTGCCTGGAGTGAGAAGCGGATTTCTCTCTGTTTTCTCTCGCTCCAAGAGCGCTTCACAAATGCTCCATCATGGGCAAAACAATTGTAATGGACCTTAATGCAATAATTCACCACGTGTTAAGCAGTGTTAAACACTATTGGAATGAAGGAAAGATGGAATTTCTGATATAACCCCCCCCCAAAAAAAATAGTAATTTAAAATCTAGCTGCACTTGGTAACGTTCAACCTCCAGCGCTAAGGTTACTTTCGCTTTATATTTTCATGCTTCCTATTATTGAGTTAAGCTTGCAGTAAAGCTTGACTTATCTATATGCTTGTGTCTCGTCTCTTTATTCCTGCATCAACTGCCGTTTATTGAAAATTAATGACGGGATGGCGAAGGAGAATATGAGTGGTGAGGTCACTGCCACAATCAAAGGTTTGTTGTGAAATCCCAAAAGACGTGTCCAGAAAACACGATAATAATCTGTTCACATGTGGAGAGAAAATCAAAATGTTATCAATACATACATCTATATCTCTCCATTAATAAATATTTTGAATGATCATATCATCATTCTAATCCAATTCAATCTTAACTGTATGCTATTATGTCCCACATTAAATAGAATTTAACTTTTAACGGCTCAAAACACCAGCTGAACTAATCAACATGTTAATATTGCATAGTTTGACTTTAATCGATTGCCATCTGAATTTATTTTAGTGCTGCAGGCTAATTTATGCATTATACATTTGCAGATGAAGAAGCTCAGCAAATGCGAATAGAGGAAGATTTAAAAACGCTAGCATTTCTATAAGGGAACTCTGCATTAAACATAGTTTTGACAGTCTTATCTAGTTTTGATTAAAAAAAAGTGTAGAACATTCTGAGAATGTATTTTTTTTTTTCGTTCACAGAATAATAGGGCAAGGTTAATTAAAAGAAGTGCAATAATAGAAAATAATAGGCAATAATTAGGCAATAATACATATACCTAATAATGTTTTTTTGGGGGGGTAATTTATTAATTTGATTTAAATGTTTTGTTTTTGTTCTGGTAATTTATATATTTTTTTTTTGGATAATTTATATTTTTAATTTAACTTAATGTTTATATATATATATATATATATATATATATATATATATATATATATATATATATATATACACATATACACACATACACACACACACACATTTTTTTTTTAATTTTTAATTTTTTTTGCATCTAGCAATTTATTTCATTGATTGAACCCAGAGAATGTAAGTAAGCTAAACAAATTATTTCATTTAGTCTTGGGCTAATGTTAGTTTTCTAATAAAGCACATTGTAGCTTTTCTTCTAGTATTGTGCATTTATTTTTCATTTAATACATATTCTGCATGGAAGGTTGTGATATTAAAAAGCATACTGAAATAACTTTATAGTGGAGAGGTAGCTAGGTGCTAATTTTGCCATGGAGTGAACACAGAGCGGGGTTTCTCTAATCAATTTAATCACAAGTAAGCTAATAAAATAATTTCAACTCATATAATGTTTCTTGTCCATTTATATATTTATGTGGCAAGTAGTCTTGTAATAAGATGGATCATGAGCAGTCAGATGGTAATTCTTTACTAAATAAACATCATCAGCAATCAAACGCAAACCGGAGGTGGAATTGTTTGGCAATTTCTTTCTTCTCACAAAATATCAGAATTTCAACGCAAATTAATATTTCATGTCCATTATGCGGCAAGTAGTTTTGTAATGAGCTGGATAATGAGCAGTTAGGTGGTTATTTTCGCAAAATAAACACCAGTACAACTCAAAAGCAAACAGGAGGTGAAATTCAGCTGTTCAGCGATTTCTTTCTTCTCACATAATAACAATTTAAATGCAAATCAATATTTCATGCTGTATAATAAGCAGGATAATATAGGCTACAGTCAGCCAATTGTTGCAGCAAATTACAACCCTTGAGGGTGATACAAGACCCCTCCGCTTCGCATCAGTGTCCTGATCACCATGTTGAGGTTTAGTAGTATATTCATAAATGAACATTAACCATGATTAATACATGTTGTGCACATATCGTTCACTGTTAATTTTTGATAACTAAAGCATTTACTAATATTTTGTATAAAACCTTATTGTAAAGTGTTACCTTCAAGTGTATGCCTAGATTAGAAGACATTTTGGATTCTTTATCCTGTTATGTGGCAGCCTGAATATCTCTCTTTCTGCACACTGTCTCTAACTGTTGACTGCATAATGTTATTGTATTGTATTGTTATTTCAAGGTCACAATGTCACTTTTGGTGTGAGCCAATTTTTCCATTTACACACACACGCAATCAAATGAGCATAATTTTCTCAGAGTTACAGATATAGTCAATCATAAACATAGCATAGATGAACATGTTAATATTTTCTTTGAGCTGAAGCAGGGAAGACCTATTCACTTGTGTAAAGCTTTCTCTTCTGTACGTTTATCTCAATCCAGAGGGCCTCTCTCTTAAACAAACCTCTCTGCTCCCCTCTCTCCCCAGCACTTTAAGTCATAACTGCAAATTTCACCCTCCAAGAACATCTGGATTTCTGCTCTGCTCCAAAGGGACTGTGTCACCCCTCAAAGCAGTTTAAACCAAACTGTTTGAATCAGTGAATAGCATCCAAAATGTAAAACTGTACAAGTCTATGCCAGTTTGCGTAGGTGCAAATTTGGATCCAATGAAGTCCAGTCACACAAGAACAAAGCATTTGGTTTAATTTGTGGGCTATGTCAACCGACCCAAATAATTCTAATGTTTCTTGAGGGGGTTGAGTGAGCCTGCAGACTTAGCCAAAGGGGTCAGTTTAAGTTGTGAAGTGTCTTGTGGTGAGATAAAGCAGAGTAGAGGAAGGCTGTAGATAACGGCACTGCTCATGATTCAAAGCTGGTTATCCTACCTTTTTCTGGTGTCCTGAACTTTGTGTTGCATATAGGAAGGAAACAGAAAAGTACATTTTACATGGTTTATGGCCCCCAAAAATACCTTCAACCAAATGTGTATGCAACAGGATTGAACTGGACTGTCTGAGCAAAATTACTGCAATGGCTATTGATCTCATTCAACTTAAATCAAACATTTTTGAAAGTCTCGATTTTGATGGAAAAATGACTGTACATTCCAGTGTGTATGAGAGGTGACAGACACAGCAAAATCTATGCAAAACAACTCTGTGCTCAGTCATTGAAGAACTGTGTGAATATTACATTTTTTAAAGTTTAAAGTTAAAAAAGAAATCAATAAAAAAAAAATCTGCTTCCAATTACATATAAAATAAATCCTTGCTCTCAGAATCTCAGTATGATGATGTTATGAGTTTGTTTAAAACAGCAGGGAAGGGTAAAATAAGCAAAATTTGGAATGATTTACACATGTGATTTGAAGCATTACCTACAGTGACCTCTCACCTTTGGCCCTGTGAAGTCATAAATCTATGTATGTGGTCCAACATGCCTGGGGTTACATGCTCATCTCTTATACTGCAACTAACTCTCCTCATTCTGCTCTTATTTTATAAGAATAGAGAAGTTACCCCAACCTTGTTAGAGCCTCATGAGGAGGACAGTGCATAAAGAAAGTCCAACATCCACTTGTATTACTGCATTACATAAATGGCTATTCAGTCCAATCATTGTTGGCTACAAGCTGCAGAATCAATTCCCTCAATAGGAAAACAGAGTATGGCCTCCTCAGAGCAGAAGTAAGTATCATATATTATATACTTATTTCCCCTCAAGACCAAATTCAACATAAATAACTGTTCCTTGCTCTTGCCTAGAAATCCAGCCTGACACAGTAACATTTGTTCAACCAATAGGTCTGTTGCACACTGACTCAGTACACTGATTAGGTCTAAATCCATGGAACAACTCATGAATCTTGTTCCTAAACAAAAAGAAAATGACCTCAGATGATAAACAGCGGTCTCTAAAACATTCAACCTGAAGGTTGAACCTAAAACAGAGGTATCACACAGGGTTTTCCAACAGAAACCTTGTGTAATGAAGAGCTTTCTCTTAACAGCCTTTAATCCCTTAAATGGCAGCACTTGCGTTTACGAGATGTTTCAGAATGCCACTTTCAGCAAAACCCCAGAATAAATAGTTTTCTTATAGGCATGCTACTTGGTCAAAATCTTGACAGAATGAAAGATATAAAGTATATGGAATAAAGATATATAAGCCTCGGAGAGACAAATGATGTCCACACAGCAAACTAACAAGGAACCATGCTTCTAACCACAGGTGGAGAGCAGTACTTCCAACCACACAACTTTGCAATGCTGTTTGCAGATGTTTGTTGAAACTCCGGTTTTGGGAAACACAAAAATGTTGAGGTAAGGATGAAACTTGCGGCTATAGTTGGCTATTTCTACTTTTGGGAAATGCACCCAAGAACGAGATTCATAATAGGGGCTAAAATATTTTCATTTTAAAATACTTTTAAGTTTAACATGCAGAGATAACTATAAATTTGACTGTAACAGTCTTTGGTTTGGCAATGGAGGAGTTAGGAGACAGAAGCAGGTTTGAGGTCAGTTTTTTAATTCTATCTCAACACACTCGACGGTAACCGTCGGAACACAGGAACACATAAGCAATAAACATAATCATAAGCTTTAGCAATGTCCGCCTTCAGGTTTCTCTCTCCCCATCTCTGGACTCTTGGCGTTCCTTTTATGTCATCCTCCGCATCACTATAACAAGGCACAAGTGTTTGGGTTGATTATAAACCAGGTGACAAGCCTTACCACTCTCTCTCTCTCCTGCAGACCGACGCGCGACCACATCCCCATGCCACATGCCCCCACCGCTGACTCAGGCCGCGGGCAACATCCTTACCCCCCACCATTTCTGGAGAGAAAGTCAGCAAAAACCATCTGCACCCCGGCCTGTGGACCACCATGAATTTAAAGGGCTGGATAGCCAGATACCAACGGGTGATCCGCGCTTTAGTATCTTTCATGCGGTGGAGCCACTGCAGAGGGGCGTGATCGGAGCAGAGGGCAAAGGCCCGCCGCAGCATGTAGTAGCGGAGCATCAGAACAGCCCACTTAATTGCAAGACACATCTCGATGGTGCTATATTTTGTCTCCCTGAAGGAGAGCTTACGACTAATAAAAAGCACTGGCCGTTCCTCCCCTCCGACCTCCTGCGAGAGCACTGCGCCCAGCCCCCTGTCAGATGCATCAGTCTGCAAAATAAAGGGGAGAGAGAAATCAGGTGCATGTAAAAGCGGCCCCCAACACAGTGTGGATTTTACCTTAAGGAAGGCCTGTTGGCACGTCTCTGTCTACTGGACCAGATCGGGAGCCCCCTTTTTAGTAAGGTCAGTCAGCGGGCTGGTGACATCACAATAACTAGGCACAAACCTTCGGTAGTAGCCAGCCAGCCCCAAAAACTGTCTTACCCCCTTTTTGGTCTTGGGTGCCGGACAGGCTACGATCGCTGCGGTTTTGTCAACCTGTGGACGCACCTGCCCATGACCCAAGTGGAACCCCAGATACCCAACTTCCACCCACCCAATTGCACACTTCTTCGGGTTGGCCATGAGTCCCGCCCGCCTCAGCGTTCTCAGGACAGCCCTCAGATGCTGCATATGCCACCACCAGTCATTACTGTAAATTAGAATGTCATCTAGATATGCGGCGGCATACGCCGTGTGCGGTCTAAGGATCTTGTCCATAAGGCGCTGAAACATGGCCGGGGCTCCAAACAACCCGAACGGAAGTGTCACAAATTGGTGTAATCCGAACGGCATGGAAAAAGTATTTTTTTCTCGGGACATTGGAGTCAAAGGGATCTGCCGATACCCCTTTGTTAAGTCCAGCGTCGAGTAAAATTTAGCCGCGCCCAACCAATCAAGTAACTCATCAATTCGCGGCATTGGAGAAGAGTCAAATTTGGACACCACATTCACTTTCCGGTAGTCAACACAGAAACGGACCGAGCCGTCGCTCTTTGGTACCAGAACTACCAGGCTGGCCCAATCACAGTGCGACTCTTGTATTACGCCCATTTTGAGTCTCGCAACATCTGTCAGCTGTGACAGGGAGAGGTGGTCTCCGCAAAGGACCAGGGTGAATGAATTTGCTTTGGGAGATACCTCCGGCCCGAGCTCCGCCCTCTCCGGAACCGCCGTCGCAAAGGCTGCAGGTACCGCGTCCCTCCATGGTTTGAGGAGGTTGAGGCGTTGTACAGTCGTACAGTCGGCGTTGGCGTTCTTGTGCTTGGAGCAAATTCACCTGTGTTACCCGTCCCAAACTGTGGAGTTTTGCTCAAAGGTCAAGAATGTATTGAATTTTATTTTTACTATCCGAAGGTCCTTCCTTCCAAGCTTCCTGTATGACGTCATGCACACCCTGTGGCTGGCACCCATACAGTAGCTCAAACGGGGAAAAGCCGGTGGAGGCTTGCGGGACCTCTCGTACTGCAAACAGCATGGGTTCGAGCCACTTATCCCAGCTTAGTATCTTCGTGTACAAACTTACGAATCATGTTTTTTAAGGTCTTATTAAATCGTTCGACCAGTCCATCGGTCTGCGGGTGATAGACTGGTACAAATCGACTTGATGCCTAATAATTCATATAGTTTGCGAAGTGTACGTGACATGAATGTTGTGCCTTGATCTGTGAGGATTTCCTTTTGAATCCCTACTCGGGAGATAATTTTGAAGAGTGCCTCCACAAAACTGCGTGCTGAGATGTTGCATAGAGGCACTGCTTCCGGATATCGCGTTGCATAATCCACCAGAACTAACACAAAGCGATGCCCTTGTGCAGTCTTTTCTAATGGCCTGACAAGATCCATTCCAATTCTGTCAAAGGGGATTTCGATCAACAGCAGCGGGCGCAATGGGCTTTTGGGATGGCCGGTGGGTTCACCAACTGACGAACGTCCGTGAATGCCCGACCAAAAGAATGCAGAGTGTTTCCATACGGCTCTTCAATACTAACAGCTGAGTTGTCACCTCTTTGTTTTGACTGTAATGCGTCACTCGATACAACCGCTCTTTGATAATAGAAAAGTACGGGTATGTGAGTGCAAGACTGGGCTGGAGCTGTTGACCATCAATTACTTTCACTTGGTCGAAGGCGTGCCTGAGGGACTCGTCACACGACTACTCCAGATGGATGTCCAACTCAGGGAAGCCCCTGAGAACGGGAACTCCCTCGTCTGTGTCATCCTGACGTGGAGCCGACGTTGACGGCCCCGGCACCGCCTCCCCAGCCATTGTATCGCACATCACACCCCGCGCCACTACTCTGCAGGACCCATCCACACACATTACCCTCAGTACATTTTTACAACCAGGCCAATTGGTTCCCAGAATTATTGGATGGGTGAGACGGGAATTAACCGCGGCCTCGACTCTATGCCATTTTCCCCTGAATTGTATCTCAACGGTAACCACTGGATACTTGTGAATGTCACCTTGCACACACCTCACACTCACCAGTTTATTTTTATCCAATGCCCCACCTTGCACCAATCGTTGGTGGATCGAGGTTTGAGAACAACCTGTATCCACCAAAGCTTGATGTGTATCCCCCTTTACCCTTAACGGTATGTGATACATTCCTGCCCGATTGGGGTGGCCTGTGGAGTGTCGGGGGTCCGAACCAGTGTCCCCACCTCCATCACTGGACACCACTCCTGGCTGTGTCCGGTCTCCCCGCAGCTCCAGCAGACAGGCCCAGGTCTTCCTTCCGCACTCGTGGGGGTGGGCTCGCCAACCTGGTGGGGATAGCGGAGAGAGACAGGAGGGTTTGAAGGGACAGACAAGGGAAAGGGTCCTCTGGACCGGGGTCGGGCTTCCCCACCTCCGAGAAGCCAGAATTGGGCAGGAGTGAGGGGAACGCAAGGGAAAGAAAGAGAGAGAGAGAGAGAGAGAGAGAGAGAGACTCCTGGGAGAGACACTCCGCCATATAGTCTTCTGCCAGCTGGACGGCTCCATCCAATGACGCCGGGCGGTGGCACTGGACCCACTCTGACATGCCTCGGGGAAGTTGGGAGAAGAACTGCTCCAGTACCACCATGTCGACCACTTCCACGATGTTGCGGGTTCCCCCCAACAACAGCAATTTCCAGCAGGCGTCACAGAGCTGCTGCGCAAAAGCGAACAGGCGGCCGTCCTTCCCGAAGCTCAACGAGCGGAATAGCTGCCGACTCTGCTCTGGGGTCCGACCGACCCATTGCTGGATGGCTTTCTTGAGGTGATTATAATCCAGGAGGCTGGCGGCGGAAGTTGTTGTGCCACCAGCTGCACCTCCCTGGAAACCAGGGGCAATAGGCGGGCCGCCCATTGATTGGGAGGCCACATCCATACCTCCGAAGTTTTCTCGAACAGGTCGAGGAAGGTCACCGGTGAAGACTCCATAGCAGCGCTCCCCCAAACCCGGGTTTCGGCACCACTGTAACACTCTTTGGTTTGGCAATGGAGAAGTCATGCAATGGAGACAGCGAAGCAGGTTTGAGGTCAGTTTTTTCATTCTTTCTCAACACACTTGACGGTAACTGTCGGAACACAGGAACACATAAGCAATAAACGTAATCATAAGCTTTAGCAATGTCCACCTTCAGGTTTCTCTCTCCCTCTCTGGACTCTTGGCGTTCCTTTTATGTCTCCCTCCGCATCACTATAACAAGACACAGGTGTTAGGGTTGATTATAAAACCAGGTGACAAGCCTTACCGCTCTCTCTCTCTCTCTCCCACAGACCCCCACACGGCTACATCCCACCACCACAAAGACATTTGTAGATTGATTTCCAGCCTGATCTCACATTAAAAAAAAATTTATAAAAAAAAATTGCCGTGTGATGATTTTTCTTTAGCCATAATCGGTATACACTGAACGAATTTGAAATCACTGCCTCCAGAGGCTAAAACGTTAAGTTTTTCAGAGCATATATACAAGTGTGACATCCATTTATATCCAGGAGAGGTCGCCAGAAGCCAGTTGTAAAAAGAATTGTTTTCAGTTGAACATGGTTAAAACAGTGAAGAGAAATGCTTATGTTATTTAATCTACCCCCCAACCAAAACCCAAATCTAACCCTAACCATTAGTAGAGACAAAATGCAATGTTAGGGGTAAACATGCAACCTCCTTATTATACTTGTGATTGTTTATACAAATAAGATTACTTCCTCGCATGGGAGACCACAGTTCAATCCCCATTCATACAACTGACGCAACACGCTACCAGTCATGCCACGACGAAGTGTAAATGTTGTTGAGCTGTTCCAAATATGACCAATGGGAGATAAGGCATGTCAGTGAGTCGACATCCTGTTGCCGATCCTAGGGTACTGGAACTTTTGGAAACTAAGATCTAAGCAGAATTTATTACTCCACCCCCTGCGCAATGTCATTATAGCTCTATGTTGTTGAACCAACATGGTTCAAACGATAACTGTGCAACATAGTTACTACAGTTTCGAGAAATTTAATAATTTCTAATTAATTTCTCCAACGATGCTACGGTGGTTAAGCTGTGAATTACATCGTTGTTTGGGAAACGCACTCATGGTTGTGATGCTCAAACAAACAATGTAATGTTTTGAAAGTGCCACCGTTTACACTTTTCAGGGAAACCAAAACATGATCACACGGGAGGTCGGCAAAGAAAAAAAAATTCAGTGGGCTGCAGTGGTTTATTCGTGCTGTGTAAATGTTACAATTCTTGATACTTTCATTATGATCTTGATCTGCAGCTGAGGCGTAAATTGCACTACAATTTCTTATGAGAAGTAAATCGTTAGACTCTTTCCAAGATTCACGCATTGGCTGTTCATGGCAAACGTCACTCATTCATGTGTATGCACCACAGTGTTAAGCACGAACTCACGATCAAAATCTGAGTTGACAGAGAATGTTTATAGTGAGCAACTTGAGATCACTTAACCCCAACTAAACTGGTTTGTCTCTATCTGGTTACGTCAATCTCAATCTCACTCAAACTTTTATTAACATTTATTCAACTAGCTTCATACAACAGGCCTTTGAAGAGCGGAGTGTTTGGGTAAACCATTTGAATAGTGCTTAGAGATGCTATAGTGGCAAATAAATCACACACAATGGTTTTCCTTAACTAGATTTCATTTAGATATCTTTACTGTAAAATACTGAATCAGAGTTTCAATAGTAGTCTGGTTCCTGGTCAGGCTGGCTGCTGAAATGAAAAGCAATTCTGTGAGATTATACTAATTTTCTTTAAACTACAAAATTATGCTGCTTAAGTTGATCTCTCACATACATATTATTGGGGAAATGGGAGAGATCTCTGGCTCCAGGCATGTTTTACCTCATAGGGCAACAGCGCAGGGAGACAGCAAGACAGAACGAACTGCACTCCCTACTAAGAGTCCTCATGATGAGAGAACCATTCTTGCCTCCCCCATATGTACTTAAATAGGAGCATATTGGTACAACATATTAGTGCTTTTGACTGGAATTCAGGTTTTAGCACCATTTTTTGACCAATGAGTCTCTGGTTTTGGGCATTATACGAAGTGAAATGTTGACACAGTGACAAACTGTGTTCGCAATGGAACATTTTGGTTTTCTGTAAATAAATAGTTTCCCACAGTTAGTCAGTGAGGATATACATGATTTGAAAGTTAGTATATATTACTCACTTGAGCAAATTACATCAATAGTCATGCCCTGTGGTGTGGTGTGAAAAACAGGCTAATGTCAAAATCAGAGCCCAGATGGTACATTGCAGTGGTCTAATTTGAATAACTCAGGATGAATAAGAGCCATTTTTCTTTTCTTTTTTTTTTTTTTTTTTTGTATTTATAATTTTTTTTTTTTTTTTTTTACTTTGTGAAACTTTAAATGGTCTGAAATTAAAACTGTGGAAGATATTTCATTTCTGTAATAATTTAGTAATGCAGCATAATTCCAGTCTGGCTATTCTGCTGATGTCATTAAGCTAGCACCAAAGAAAGAGATGGACACTCAATTTAGACTTTATAAGCATCTACATTGCAATTTGTCTCTATTGTGGTCCTACCTCTTTTCTATGTTTATGTGTATCCATTCAGATAGGAGTTAGGCAACTGGAGATTTTCTGTAGAGAAAAAGATAGATTTCTAGTAACTAAATGATATGCCAGGAGTAACTAATAAGAGCAACACAGCTGGAGAAATGGGGAAACAGTAAAACGAAAGGAGGCAGGGTTGAAAGGGTAGATTGTTAAGAAAGAGATTATTTTTTGTCACCATTTACACATTACTTTTTTTGTTCTGTGATACACAGAAAGAAGAAGAAATAAGAAAAGTAGCAATTTCCGAGTTGTATCTTTTAAATAAATCAGTTTGTCACTTTCACAAAACCTGTCTGAATGATTCCTTCATGATTTGGATAGACTCAACTAACTGACTTGAGTTAACAGCTCAACTGAGGGGAAGATTATAAGTGAATAACAACTTTGGTCAGTTTCTCATCTAAGAGTGCATTTGATAAATAAAGGACAGGTGCCCTGCTTTACTTTATCACTCAGCCTGACCCGGTTTTATAGCTGACATGAAACTAGACTCCATTCAGTAATTATAGTCATTATGAAATGCAATCACATACTCTGGGATATAGTCTCTCATTGAGAGACTATTTTTCCTATTTTGCTCTGTCTGTGATGAGTTGAATAAGTGCAGATCATCTTTCATAGACAGACCCTGAGATGATGTTAACTTTAGAGAGTTAGTCATTGTTCTGACTTTGGTCATAGACAAACGGCTACAGGGACATGAGAACAAAGCCAGCACTGTCCCACATATACATATAACACACTATCACACAAACAGATAAATACACACATAATTAGAACAAGGTGTTCTTCAACAATGCAAGAGAGCCAAGCTTGGAGACTGAGGAGATTTATAATAAAGCCCCCTTCTCCACCTCTCTCTCGCCCCCTCTCTCTCGCCCCCTCATCTGTGTCTGCCTGGCCCCTTAGAGTAGGCCCAAGAGAGAACAAGATATAGGTCAATGTGCACAGATGAAACTATAACCACAGTTACTTGTTGTCTGATAGAGGGACATTAAACAGACACACATGGCATCATGCCCACCATCAAACAGAGTTACAATACACACTGTGGTCAATCATAATCAAGAGATATGTCCTTTCAGATATGAATTTGATGAAGTACATGAAGAAATGCTATGCATTTGCAGATATTTACCCTATTAAGACTATAGATCAAATTTCCAGACAACCATTTTACACAAATTGATCAAAGTAAAACCTACCATGAGGTTATATTAGTAAAATAAATAAATCCATACATATATATATATATATATATATATATATATATATGTATATATGTGTGTGTGTGTGTGTGTGTGTGTGTGTGTGTATATTGCATCTAACATCTGAAATACATTTCAAATGATTGTTAAAAAAGTGATTTGAGGGTTGAAAGGGATGTAAACTTACAATAGTGGCTCTCATCAGAAAAGTTCCATATTTCAGAAGTAAACATTACTCTTTTAATGTTTTAAACATTACTCTCTTCCACAGGCCAAAACATTGATGAGTTTATATCAGGTTAGTTCTAAAAAAAAAGTATCTGCAGAAGAAGTATCTACTATATACAGTATGATGGTGAAGAATTAATCAAACAATAACACTAGTGGGCAGTCATTATAAGTTTTTCTTTATGTCATCATTTCTCTCCCCCCCCCACCCCCGTGTCTCTCTGTACTAGGTGTAGAGGCTAAGGATCAGGACTGTTATTGCTTATATAGAAACTGGTTTACTATGACAAAGAGGTATCTTTCATTAGTGCCAAGCCCACAGGGGAAGAGGCCCTTCTCCTCTGACACGATGCACAGAAGTTCTTTGGCCTTCTCCAAATTCTCCCAGTCACTCAGAATTGTCCGTCTGTTTACTGTCAGCAAGGAGTCGACCTCCCTCTGGTAACGTGGATAAACAACATGCATGCACAATTACACCACACCACAGCCATGGGCAACAAATAAGGGTCATGTTTCACTTGGTATACTGTTACAGTATGTAAGGCTGGCATTGTGCAAAAGCACATCAACATAAATAAGTAAAAAATGTAAATAAAAAGTACATTGTTCTTGCAAGTCCTGATAATGCCTATAGCAGAGGATCTCAGCTGATTTTGTTTCCGGAACCAAATTGTAGCATACAGTGGACATTTAGGGAAGACCCTAACACACAACCAAACATAACTTAATGTAGTCGAGGATGAGGACATATTTAGCATCTGCCTAATTTGGTTAGCTTACAGCAAGTGACAGGCGTTTTTGTACTAAAATACCAAAGAGTTTAAAAGGAAGCACGGACTGCGACAAACAAAAAAGGCATATGGGAAGCGCTTTATCCATTATAAAGGGATAGTTCACCCAAAAAGGAAAATTCTGTCATCATGTACTCACCATCATGCCATCCCAAATGGGTATGACTTTTTATTCTGCAGAACACAACACAAAGAATATCTCAGCTCTTTAGGTGCATTCAATGCAAGTGAATGGAGGTCAGAACTTTGAAGGTCCAAACAGCACATAAAGTCAGCATAAAAGCAATCCATACGACTCAAGTGGTTTAATCCATGTATGATTGGTGTGGGCGAGAAGACCTACCAAGATTAGATATTCTTCTAAAAAGCTTTGTTTGTGTTCAGCAGAAAAAAACAGTCATACACATCTGGGATGGCATGAGGGTGAGTACATTTTGAGAATTTCTCATTTTTGGTTGAACTCTCCCTTTAAAAGTTGATAAACTATCAACTATTCATTTTGCTATCAAAACTATGATAGTATGTTAAGTTGTATTTTAAGTGCAACATGACATACAGTATAAACCTAAAATTAAAATAGAGAAATGAAAAATAAAGATCATTTAATAAATAAACAGTCCTCACCTAACTGAAGTAAGTTCTTATAATGTGTACAAACTCCTCTACGAGCACATCTCAGACTGTGGATATCATAGTTCAGCTTCACCCATTCCTAAAACACGCGCACGCACACACACGCATGCACTAAAGATCTGTGCTAATGACAGGAACTGAGAAAAACAAGAGCAGTCAAAGACTATGACAATAAATATGCAAGGATTTTTGCTCTGACCCTGTAATAGTGATTTACAGCTTAAAGGGATGCAATTTCTGTTAATAAAAAAGTTCTTAAGCACATGATTCTAATACTTCTCTTTCCTTCTTGATCAAAGTTTATTGCCAAATCAGTGTACTCACATCAAAGGTAGTCTCTGAAGTGAACTCAGGTAATATCACCACTTGTCTTTCTGGTAGAGCCAAGTGAACTAAATTAAATTTTGGAAAATTGGCAAATTACATCGGCCTAGATTCCAACTTATTTATTTAATCATGGCCAAATTCTGCTAGAGTTGCAGAAAAAGTAAATCTGATTTGTTAAAGAAGTCAAATTTTAGTCTGTTCCAAGGTTCTGAAGCATAAAGCATTAAAAATGCCGGGATGTATGGACTTCAACTGGTTCAGAAATGACAAGATTGCTGAAGGAAACCTTTCAAACCTGTACAGTAGAAAAAGAGTCCCTTCTTCAGTCTGGTTGGAGTTGAATTTGGACAGCAGTGTTTATTGAATGATTGCATTAGGAGGAACAAGCAGGATGTGGTAAAAAAAAAGAAAAGAAAACTTGTGATTCAGAGAACTTTTGAATCATTTTAGAAGTAAAAAGCTTGTTAAAAAAAAAAAAAAAAAATCCAATACAGTACATTGTGACAGAGGCAAGTTAATAAATAGTAAAACCAATAGTTAGAAATCTATTGGTATATATAAGAAATTGTATATTTAAGCAAAGTCCTGGTTAGATAGGATGCATAGTGTCAGAAATACAGCTGTAGTACTTCTTGAAAATAGCTTAACTCAGTTCTGGGACTGTCACAAAGTATGTGTAAATGTGTTTCTCACCTCAGTATCTTTATCTACTTGGTTCCTCATCATGATGAATGTGTGTAATTCAGTATCTGATTCCCCTTCAGTAGTGGAGATGGTTTGATGAATGCTACAGACTTTCCCTTCCTTCTCAGTTCCAGATCTACTGTCCTGCTACTCAGGACTCACTGCTGTCTCACCGCCACTAGACATACTCGTCCTGGTGGAGCAGTTTTACATATTGTATAATTTTAGGAAATTACACAGTCTTTAAAAGAAATTACTGGTTTAGAACATTTCAAATTAAATTATTAGATTTTTTGGTCTTTGCTCATCAAAGTCACTTACCATAATATACAATCTTTCTCCTCGGTTTCATGAATAGGACAGCAGCTGGAATATAATGCGCCCATTTAGAACATAATATATAGGATATGTATATTCTATACTAAAATATATATATACACATACACACACACCAGTTAGTTCCTGTCATTTGCGCACCGGCTACCCCGAAATAGAGGAATACTCCATTTGGACGTCTATATTCCACTGAGAAAGCTGACCTTCAGAAAGCTGTAAACATCTCTGATTGGGTGTGGCAGCTTGCAAACTCTCTCTCACTCTCACTCTCACTCTCACTCTCACACACACACACACACACATCCGTCTATCCTTGTTTATCCAATGACTTGTTAGAAACAGCACAAGCTGTGATACTATTTCTGAAGTGAACATTTTTAATTACCAATGGAGGCTTGGATGCATCATTTGTTTTGAAACAGCAACGGCAGATTCTGATTAAGACTATAGATCAAATTTCCAGACAACCATTTTACACAAACTGATCAAAGTAAAACCTGCCATTTTACCATGAGGTAAATGTTTATATGACAGTACTCAGTTTTTCCTAATTTTTTTTTTATTGAATCACAGCAGTGCTGATGTAGGGCCATATCGCACTCTTGCTCGTGTGATATTGCATATATATATATATATATATATATATATAAGTGCATCGTTATATAGCCTTCTAAAATCATCGTCCTCCCTGAACCAAGAAAGAAATTCAAGCTACTGAATTTATTTCTCTGCCTTAACAAGAAAATGGGTAACTATAGCCATGAGACTACACTGTTTACATGCCCTGAGACTAACCGATGCCCTAGTCAGGTCTATCACAACACTGCAAACATATATAGCTACCTCACGTGTAGAAATTATTTAATTTCTGGTTTGAACAGTTAGTATAACATTGAACACCATGTGACACATTTGTAGAGTTTATTTATTTATTTATTTATTGTTAACAAATTGTTTTAAAATTCAAGGCACTCTCAGACATTTTGCAACAACATTGGTACATTTAACATCCCACCAAGAGAATGTGTTTTGCTACAACAGCATTAGTAGCGGATGCAGATGTTGTGGATGGAGTCAATGAAATTATGCTGAAGTTTGCCATTTTGAATCCAGTTTAATACAAATCATTATCATAAATGTCATACAGTGATACGGAATAGTAGTTAAAAGAGTTGTTAATTGCTGCTGTGTTTCCAGGTTTGACAGTATTGCTGAGGTAGGCATGCATTGGCTTATTCTCTAAATCAAGATTTGGCACTGAAATGTCTGTTGGATCTTAGGTCGTTTCTCCTACATATTAATAAAGTTAGAAAGTCAAGTCTTGGTTAATACCTCTCCAGCCAATTAAACAATTGAGATTCTGAAAAATGTGTATTCCTGAGGAGAACTGCCACTTGGCTTTGTTTGTCAAAGCTAAAGTACGTAATTTCTGTGACACTACCGCCTCCGAACAGAATTGCAAAAATAAACGTTTTCAAAACTGCTTTCCAAATACACCCCTCGTCTGCTTTTGTGAGTCAGACAGTCCCATCCCCAACTCACACCATTAGTTGAGTAATGTTGCTGAGAGGGGTCTAAGCAGGTCGCTCAAAACAGAGGAATTTTATAGCACCACAGAAACAGTTTATGAGAAGTTTGAGAAAATTAACCCATGAATGGCTTACTAATAGTTGTCTCTGCATATTAGGCTTGGATAAAATAAAGTACTGGATTAATGTATAATGCAATTGTTACCTGGAAGAGCAAGGTGGAAGTGCGATGATTCGTGGTCATGAAGTCAGCACCAACTCACCCAAGAAAGCTTCCATCATTGGGTTCTGCAATGTGTTGAGCAAAATATCCTCAATCAGATCATAAATCTCAGGCAACATTGCAGAAAAGCAATGAGAAAGAGAGAGAACAAGGATAAGTTGTTGAAACTGTGACTAGTTGTCCTTTAAAGGTGTCAGTAATTGTTTTGAAGTATGTCAAAGTGGCATACCTTTGCTTACACCGACACCTAGTGGCCTGGTTGCTGCATCATTCAAACAGTAGTTTTCAGTTACCAATTCCTTTGTAGAAATCCACTATAATCCTTATATAGCCTGTAAACCAATGAATTAAATCAATGAATGTAAGTGTCCAATAACAGGGCAGTTAATAAGATTAAGTGAGTAGTATTCAGCTGGTCATGAGATGCATGGCAGCCCCCATGAGTTGCTCCTGCCCCATGTAGAACAAAACAGCTTCTATTATGTTACTGATATGACTGAACTCATCTCACAGTGAACTCATGATCATAATTGTATTCATATGTTTCAAAATTATTATTAATTTCTTTAGAAGTAAAACTTTTTAAAGAGAAAAAATACTAATTGAACCTTTAATGTGTTATAAGAGTCAATATTTTAAATGCTTCTAAACAAGTGGTCAAGGAAATAATAAAATAAACTCAGAGAGTGAGAAAGAGAGAGAACAAGGATAAGTTGTTGAAATGGTGACTAGTTGTTCCTAAATTTGTGATAAGTGTAAATATTTTAAATGCTCCTATATAGGGGTCTAGGTTAGTCGCTGCTGTTAGTTGTGGTTACAACACCATTTTGGGGGCATCCCAATGATGGCCATTCAAAACTAGCATTCAGTAAAAATAAAATGTTTTGCAATTAACATTTGAATCACAGATTTTGTATTAAACATAGAAGATGTTTTGCCAGTGCCTAATTTTTTAGAGGACTCTTAAAAGCATAAAATTAACTTCTATTTTTTCCTTTGACAATGCTCATGATAATTGCCAGAGAAGGGTTCAAGGAGTGCTCTTGTGGTGGCAGCACCAAAACAGCATAGACATGACATCATTTTCCTGCATTTCTAGAATAATTAATCACATGGCATTTAAGGCTCAGGTGATTGACTCTATTTCAAAACCTGAGGGTTGCAACCATTGGATACTGTAATTCAAGGGGTGCATGCGCCACCCGAGCAGGTACAACTGAGATGAATGGGAATCCTAATATAATGCTTACAGTTTTCTCCAGGCACAGGCACGAACTCCCATGTGAATGGCCAAGCAGCCACGGAAAAGCACAAGATATTCCCCATAGGCTTTTCAAAAAAAATATTTAATAAATATTTTCTCAGCTCAATTAAGAATTAACAACATTAAATGGTCTTCACTTATATAGTGCCTTTTTAACCTTAGCGGTATTCAAACACTTTACACTGCGTCTCATTCACCCATTCACACACCAATGATGGCAGAGCTGCCATACAAGGCGCCAGCCTGCCATTGGGAGCAATTTGGGGTTCAGTGTCTTGCACAAGGACACTTCGGCATGTGGAGTCATGCGGGCCAGGAATCGAACCACCAACCCTGTGATTAGTGACCGACCTGCTCTACCACCTGAGCCACAGTCGCCCCTGTTAAAAAATGTGAAATAAAAAATTGATTTGAAGCAAATCATTTCTAAAAATCTAAAAACTGAACTTCTCTGGTTGGTTGATCTCACTTCTGGCAGGAGATCTGGAACCAGAGGAATTATTCAATGGATTTTACGAGACATAACTGCATATTGAACTCTTGAATATGATTTTTGTAGACTGACTGTTTAAACTGCAGGTTATATGTGGACAGATTTGATTTGTTTTGCTTCTGACTACAGTCGCTTTTGCTAGCACATTCACATAAGTTGTCTTAAAAACAATGCAAACTTGCTTATGTTCACCATGTGTGAGATTTTATGGATGTTTTTCAGGAGGGCATCCAAATATTAACATTCTTCTAAGAAAACTACTTAGAAAATGGGAGAGGTGACATATGAAACGTTTATTGCTGCTAAGGTTTACAACTGTCCCGTTTTTGCCAGACTCCATTTATTTCATCCCATACAGGAAAATAGCATCCCATATTGAAGGCTTTGGTCGTTAGGGCACCCACCAACAGAAACATAAATCGGCGCCTGTGTCTCAATGTATTGTGGACCTCCTTGCTTTCTCATCAGCCCTGAATCCACAATACAATAAAAACCTTTGCATATCAGATTAAAAAGTGAACTAATGTTCTGTCGGTTTGAACAGTGGTGTAGTGGTGCCTGGAGAAGTGGGTATACTCTTAATTTATGCCCTCCATTTTTTTTAAAGCGGCCCAGCAAAGGATGAACACCCTGTGTTATAAACAGTGACAAGTAAGACTAGTCTTGCATATTTAGTTCAGACATATAAAGAAGTGGGTATACGTCTGCGTATACACTGCACTATATCCCTGCTCATCAGACCGCATGACCTTTTTCCATCGCTACACAGTCCAATCTTTATGCTCCCTAGGAAATTGAAGTTAATTGTTTTTTTTTTCGATTAGCCTCACTAACAAGTGGCTTTCTTGTAGCCACACAGCTGTTTAGTCCCAATCCTACATTGCATTGTGCTTGTGGAAATGCTCTTACTTTCACCATTAAATGTAGCCGTGAGTTTTACTGTAGATTTTTTACTATGTGACTTCACTAGACAGTTTAGTGATCTCAGATCACGATAATTCTAGATTTTTTTCTTCTGCGAAGCTTATGGTTTACCACTATCCTTCCAGGTTTCAATAATGCGTTGGACAGTTCTTAACCCAATTCCAGTGATTTCAGCAATGTCCTTAGTTGTTTGCTTGATGCAGGCCAATAATTTGCCCCTTCTGAAACACATTAACATCATATCCATGATCATGGGATAGGTCTTCCGACTTGGTTGTTGAGAAATGAGAAGCTACACACTGCATCGGTTAGGGTTAAAATAATTGAAATAATCCAATCATAGGATCTTAAGTATCTGCTTATTCAAATCTGAACGGTGACTTTATTTATTTATTTATTTTGGGCCAGGTAGAGTACAGCTTTTTGACTTTTCGAGTCACTTACATAATTGTTTTACATTTCTGAGGACTGACCTGAAGCTGATTTTCTGCAGTTTCCAATGTATGCTTTTAAGAAACAGAGGTTTGGTGTACTCTAACCCTGGCTCCCAGCCCTCCCAGACCAGCTCAGTCCAGGTCTCCTCCCCAAAGAAGCAGCTTTGGTTCTCCTCTGAGGGCCACTTAACCAGAGGCTTGAGAGCTGCTAAAAACAAAATAAGCAAGTCAGAATCAATAATATAAAAAACAATTCTAATAAAAAAAAATTCTCAAAAATATTGTATCATTATTTAAGTTAACGTAATGTTGAATGGACTGTCCCCTTGAATTGTATCATGTGAAAATCAGTGTACTGACAACTATTGTATATAGAATTACAGCTGTGTATTTGGGTTTTTACACCACCAGAGAGCAGTATACACCAGTGAAGCATTTTAGTAGGCTGATTACATAAAGCCAGGGCACATCATTCAACTTAAAAAATCTTTTTTTTAAAAATAAACCATTCTACAAATCATAACAGAAGACATTAAATATGATTAAGTAGTCAGAATATCATAGAACAATAAATAAATGGAGACGGGCTGTTATCACACATGATATTTCAGTAGCTGTAAGGTTTTTAGTCCAAATTTCAAAGAAACAAATGAAAACAATTTTCTCAGTCAGTCATTTTGTATGTCGGTTTCAAACACATTCTTCAAAATGACTTATTCCTCTAAGCTAAAATTCCAATATCATCATACTTTTGCAATAGCTTTTTGTAGCAAAGACTTAATACAGTGACTTTTACTTACAAATCTGATGCACATTTAGTCAAATTTAAATAAACATTTTATTGGAACATTTCACATTCTTTATAAACACATGTTTACTCCTATTCAACATAACATACGGAGGAAGCCTTACACAGGGAAGATTAAAGCTGAAGTATATAACTTTTTCAGTGTTAAAAAACTTTTATTCAATCTACGCTTAATATGCAGAGACAAGTACACCCTAAGCCATAGGTTAATTTTCTTGAAAACTGTAAACACTGTGTCTCGTGCCACTATAAAATATTTGTGTTTGTTTTGAGCGACATGCTTAGACTGCCCCAACAAAGTTACTCAATCAATGGCATGAGTTGGGGGCATGACTATCTGACTGTTTGAACAACTGCAGACGAAGGGTGTATTCAGAAAGCTGTTTTGAAAACATTGTTTATTTTTGCAATAGCACAACAGTCTGGTTCCAGAAGAAAAATCCCATTCATTTAAACCATAGACGAATTGATTTTCAAAGATAACTTATAAACCTTTAAAGACAGATCTACCGTGAGCTACAAGGTTGTTTATTGATGGTACATGCTTCTGTTGAAGCCATCCTTCTGCATTATTTCATGTTTGATGGAATTCATGGTAACCGACTACATTACCCATGTACCAGCAGAGAAAGATCCACCAATCAGAGATCCATGGCCAATGAAACCCACAAAACATGCCTAAGAGTGATTGTGCTCTCCCATGATGCACTGTGAATGAAGTAATCGAGTCGATCTCCTTTCACCCTTAAACTACTTATATATTTGTAAATATCGGGATATTTTGCAATAAACGTAAAATATATTGTTTCTATACTTATAATCAACAAACTAAAATCAATAGTTTTATTTGTATAATTTTTAATTCAATTACATAATTCGCAATGCTTCATGGGATTGTAGTCTGTGCCCTCATGACAGACGGAAAGTATTGTATTTTTGCCTTTTTGTCAGATTTTCCAATTTGTATTTTTTTTTTTGCCACAAAAAGAAAAGTTTGTGATGTGATTCTCCTTGGAGCTGGTTGGTTTGGTTACAACTCTTTTATGAAGGATTTTATTAAAAAGTCTATGGAAGAAATGAAGGAGGAAAATACTTCTGGAATCCAGATGGCTGAAAATGTGAGTGTACTGTTGAGCTCTATTCCGTTCGGTGATGCTAGTGTTGCAGAAATTACATCAGCTTTAATGCATACTATGTAGTCTATTGGATAACATCACCTTACATTATAGTCATCCAAATCATGATACAGAGCTGTGCACTGTGAACTCAACACTTGTTTGAAAACACAAAGATGGTAATACTCAAAAGGTCATTGTTTTGATCATGAACAGGTACAGTTGTGGCCAAAAATATTGGCACCCTTGGTAAATATGAGCAAAGAAGGCTGTGAAAAATATGTCTTTATTGTTTATCCTTTTGATTTTCATTCAAAATATTCACAAAAATCTATCCTCTGATATCAAACAATTGCAAACAGAGCACAAGTTTATGCAAAAATTGTCTTCTCCTATAATGCTCAATGAGGTTGGAAAACACGTGACAAGGGATCTGAGACCATTCCTCCATAAAGAATCTC
The DNA here is from genome assembly GCA_032164185.1 of Moxostoma hubbsi. Classification (NCBI taxonomy): domain Eukaryota; kingdom Metazoa; phylum Chordata; class Actinopteri; order Cypriniformes; family Catostomidae; genus Moxostoma; species Moxostoma hubbsi. The sequence goes on from JAVLUX010000047.1 coordinate 10,741,026, forward strand.
TCCAGATCCTTTAAATTCCGAGGTCCACGCTGGTGGACTCTCCTCTTCAGTTCACCCCACAGGTTTTCTTTGGGGTTCAGGCCAGGGGACTGGCATGGCCATGGCACAACCTTGTTTTTGTGGTCATTGAATCATTTTTGTACTGATTTTGATGTGTGTTTTGGATCATTGTCTTGCTGGAAGATCAAACCACGGCCCATTTAAATTTTCTGGCAGAGGCAACCAGGTTTTGATATTGTATCTGTTGGTATTTGATAGAGTTCATGATGCCATGTATCTGAACAAGATGTCCTGGACCTTTGGCATAAAAACAGCCCCACAACATTAAAGATCCAACACCATCTTTAACCAATGGGCATAAGTTACTTTTCCACATGGCTACCTCTCTGTGTGCGCCAACCCCATCTCTGGTGTTTGCTGCCAAAAAGCTCTATTTTTGTTTTATCTGACCATAGATCCCAGTCCCATTTGAAGTTCCAGTAGGCAAAATGAAGATGCTTGAGTTTGTTGTTTAATGAGAGCAGAGGCTTGACCTTCCTGAACAAACTGTTGTGATGTAGGTAATTTCTGATTGTAGTTTTGGAGACTTTCTGATCCCAAGACCCAACTAATTTCTGCAATTCTCCAGCAGTGATCCTTGGAGAATTGTTTGGCCACACAAAACCATCCTCATCACCGTGCGTGTAGAAAATATAGACATGTCCTCTTCCAGGCCAATTAGTTACATCTCCAGTTGATTGGAATTTTTTAACTATTGCCCTGATCGTGGAAATGGCCATTTTGAATGCTTAAGCTATTTTCTTATAGCAACTTCCCAAATGGTGAAGCTCAGCAACCTTTTGCCACACATCAGAACTATATACTTTGGTCTTACACATTGTGATGGATGACTAAGGGAATTTGGCCTCATATTTATATCCCTGTGAAACAGGAAGTCATGGCTGAAGTCATGGCATGTTCCTAGTCATCCGGGGTACTAAAAAATAGAAAATATGAATGAGAATATACTTCAGATATATTTCTAGTGGTGCCCATAACTGTGGCAAATGTGTTTTGGAGAAAATTATTTATCTAATTATGAGAACACCCCCCCCCCCCCATAATTTTTTAATTAGTTTTCTTCAATTAAAGGTTACATTTTTGTGAATATTTTGAATGAACATTAATAAAGCATACATTTTCATATAAAAATCATATTTTTTACAGCCTTCTAGCTCATATTTACCAAGGGTGCCAATATTTTTAGCTACAACTGTATGTTCAAAAATGGACTTTTTGTCAAACATAGCAAAGTCAAGAATAAAAACCTTGTAAATAAATTTGTAAACATGTAGTAAAATAGTGAAAACATGCAAGCTCAGTCATTTTTCAAGCTCGGTGCATACTGGGAACACCAGCTTCGAAAAGTTCAGTCAAATTTATTTCTTTTTTTACCTTTGAAATGTACTCAAATTAGCAAATAAATATTTTCCATTTTGAGATTGACACATGATGACACATTGTAAAGATAACAAACAATCATGAATAATATATAAATAAGATAGAGCATACATTTTTCATGCTTGAATTTAAGTACATATGTAGAATTTACTCAAGGTCATGCATGCTTTAATGTACTTATTCAGTGAAGAAAGTAGTTAATCTTATCTGCTATATTTAATTCACCACAAAATATTTTTTTCTGTGAAAAGTATTAACCTAAATTCCATCTGACCAGTTATATGAACATATAAAGTAGTCTACATGTTGCCTTATATCTGCATGTAATTATTTAACTGCTGCATACTAAAGTGATATTGCCATTTAGTCTCTCAACAGTCCTCATCTCCATTTATCGAAAAGCATGGTCTGTTATGTGATGTCTGAGGTTAACTGAAGCAGGTGTAAATTTATGACCCTGCCACTCATTCATTTACCTCTCTATTAACTTAAGTGATTTGCCTAAAGGAAATAACTGACAGCAAAGGTGATTGCTTCAGAGGATTAAAAAAAACCAACAACAGCTAAATGTTATTGATAGATGCAGTGGTTGCTCTGATTTACACTATATGCAAAGGCATTTTCGGTTTTAGTTCTCTAATTTCAGTGGCATTTGAGGATGCTGAAGTTTTGTTTAATATGGAAATAATAAAATACATTTCAGTAAAAGCAGAAGTTGATAACTACTGCATCTTTTAAAAATGAATCATACATAATTTTTCTAAGTATTAAAACTATTTAAATTTGATAAAGCTATGCACTTGAATTCCTTTTATTTTATTTAAAAATAGCTTACCACAGTATTTTACTGCATGTCATGTAGATCTATCTATCTATCTATCTATCTATCTATCTATCTATCTATATATATATATATATATATATATATATATATATATATATATATATCTATGGAAAACATGCTGAATTATATTGGTATTGTTTCCTTGTGTTTAAAGATTTACTGGCAATTCAGTTGTGTATTCGACCTCCATGGAAACAGTCGAGGGACATTTAGACACAGTGAGACATTTGTCTGCGAGACACAAGTGTAATTTTCCAAATGCATGATAAATGTTTACAATTTGCCTCCTTGAGTACCCGATTTCCCTTTGGTTTGACAAGGTATTTATTCCCTCCACTGCAATGCATTTAATCAACATATATATCCTATTCTAGCTTGGCTGAGATTGCATATTTAATTGTTGGCCTTACACCACGCCCTGTTAAAATGCTCTTTTGGTCACAGAGGAAATTCATCTTTTCGTAAATTAAATGGCCCAGTGACATCAGCATAAGGAGTAGACTATTTTGCTTCTCCTTCATTAACTTAATTATTTGCCCATCAGTAACCCCCCCTGAGTAATTCATATTTGAGAGGCTGTGGTCATAAATATCAGGGCAGCCTACATTGTTTATAATGCACTGTAGATTCATCTGTGCTGTAATCACCATCTATGTCAGCTAGAGGTTAAAAAGGAGAGGAGAGTGGGACAATGAATATGTGGGGTAGGGGTGCCTGAGAGAAGGGATATTAATTTAGCTTTAAATCTTTCACTCATGTGCTAGATTTGTCTGCGCCTCATACACAAACACATTGATTTCAGTACACAGTGTCTATCTTGAAGAATATGAGGGTTCAAAGACTTCAGGTGAGAGAATGCCAACAGATTGATTTCTGTCTATACAAATCTTCAATGTTGTGTTTATTTCCCTTTTTCTCCAAGTACATATTTTAAAAGAACAGTGCTGATATCTTTCAGCTGAATAAATTAGATATAATCTATAAGAGTTAAATAACATTAAAGACACCAACAGCAACAACATGACATAAACTAATGGACTAAGTAATGCACAGTTTGCCCTTGTCCAATATTTGCTGAGGATTTAGCAATTCCTCTGTGTTCCTCCGTCAGTGGTTACTGGAAGAAAGCTGACACCATTGACCTCTGCCTGTACATACTATTGAACAAAACATGTTCAAGAAATCACAGAGATTCTTCTATAAACAGCTGTACAGCACAAGTGTCAGCCTGCGACTTTCAGTGCAAAGACTTCCTTGTTTGGTTTAACACATCTGTCAGCCAAAATGTCCATGATAAAGCTGAGGTATGTAATTTCTGTGACATTTGCACAACCGAATGGAATTGTAAAAATAAACAATGTTTTCAAAACAGCTTTCTGAATACACCCCTTTTCTGCTGTTGTTCAAACAGTCAGATAGTCCTGCCTCCAACTTACGCCATTGGTCGAGTATCATTGTTGGGGTGTGTCTAAACTGGTTACTCAAAACTAACACCAAATTTTGTATAGGGCCACAGAGACACAGTGTTCACAGTTTTTGACAAAATTAATCTGTGAATGGCTTACATATAGCTGTCTCTGCATATTAAGCTGTGATAGAAGAAAGTATTTTATCACTGAAAAAGTTACATTCTTTAGCTATAACATAGATGAAAGATCTTGATGACATAAAATAATGTAGTTTTTAACTGTTTGTTTACAAGCTGCCTTAAAAAAAAAAAAAAAAAAAAAAAAAAAAATATATATATATATATATATAGACCATTTTCAGTAATTACTTCAGAATACCATAACTGGTTTTATGACTGTAAATGTCCTGTCAATATTCATTATATAATGTGTCATGGACAATAAACTCATGGGTCTAAGGGATAGTTTTGACATCAGCAAGGTTGTAAAACCTAGATGTAGTTAGCTGTCCAATTAATTAATTTATATAGCAGCCATCAGTTCCTCATAACCCCAGTCTGATCTTTCTGTCTCCTCCAATCTCTTCGAGGTCATCATCAGAGTAAGAGCCATGCGAGCTGTAACTCAACTCTGTGCTGTGCTGCAGAAAGTCTGAGGGTCGAGGTAGACTCACACCTACGTTAACAGATTTTCTGAATTCTTCCTCTTCATCATCATCTTCGTCCTCTGCATCCAGATCCTCATCTTCATCTTGTGCACTGCAGTGACTGAGGTCTTTTGGCTTGTTTCCTCTCTTGCCTGTCTCCATCTGTGCGGCTTGCTCTTTAGCTTTGCGGCTGCGTTTCCACTTCATGCGTCGGTTCTGGAACCAAATCTTCACCTGGAAAATACATAAAACATCTCAATCATTAAACATGACGGTTGTTCCGTTGGATCTGCATCAAGAGTTTTCTGTATAAATTCATGAAGTAAATGATATTGTGTTTATGTTAGACTGGCTTGTTCGTGAGCTGATTAGATCTTGTGACCAACTTTCAATGTTCACAATATGTTTTGTTTCCCCTATCTCCTCTTCTCCTCACCTGTGTCTCTGTCAACATAAGAGATGTGGCCACTTCAAAGCGTTTGGGTCGTGATAGGTACTTGTTGTGTTTGAACTGATTCTCCAGCTCTAGTAGTTGCTGACTGGTGAAAGCTGTGCGTGGTCTCCGGCACTTACCAATCAGACCTGACTGAGGTGCCCCTGAGAAGAAAGTTTGTTGAGAAAGGAAGTGTGAGGCTTGTGCAAAATACAAAGTACTGCAGACAACACAAGACAGATAATGATAACATCTTTACTGCAGTTTATTGTTGATGACAGGAGATGTTGTATTAGCAGGACAATAAAACACCAGAGAGCACCATTAACTTAATGAAAATTCAATAAATGCTACCAGGAAACTTTATTGATGAAGCTCAGACCGGTCTAAGTGTTTCTTTATAGTTTTCCTTAGGATGAAGGCAGTTATAATGGCGTTGTCATTTATGATGCAATTAAAGACTGAAAATAAAAAAAGCTAACATTATAGTTCCGTTAGCAGTAAACAGTGATTCAGTTGTGCTAGATAATATTTATAGCCCATGAACGGACTTTATTGTGTTTTTGCTGAGAGATACAATAGTGTGCATGAATCAAATCAAATGAATGAATGAACACATATTGCTAGGCAACTTCAAAATTATTTATGCATTATTTTTTAGTCTAATTTGTCAAAAATAATATATAAAAATATTTGGATCCTCAATGTGTAGGCTATATAAATATTTAGAGTTGTAAAATTAGTTACTATGAAATTGTATATATATATATATATATATATATATATATATATATATATATATATATATATATACACACACACACACACACACACACACACACACATAAGGGTCAGAGTATCCTATACATACCGCTGTATTCTGCGAGGCGAGGCATTATGAGTCCTGCCCGGAGCCAGTGTTCTAATGGGAATGAGCCGGCCACGGCTGCAGCTTTCAGGTGCTCCGGGTACGGTTGCGCGAAACCAGAATACGCGAAGGTGTGGTGCTGCGCACCAAGTGCCGTGATGGAGTACATAGGTGAGGGATACATTCGTGGCATAGACCCTTGAGAAAGAGACGATAATCCTGGGTGAGAAATATTTAGCATGGTATTGGGTATGACCCCTGTCTGAAGCTGAAAAGCACGAGGAGGAGAGTTTTCTGACAGGCTGCATGTCATGGACTCAATGTCAGTGCCGTCATTACACAGTCCCGGTGAATCCTCCCGTATCCGCTGAGAGCTTTCTGACAACAGAGCATCAATTCGAAAGTTCTTCGACTTATCCATGGACCCAAACTTTCAGTCTGAAAGTATTCTCTTTGCTAAAATACGTTATTAAAAAGTATCAAACAGTTTAACAATAATGCCACTGACCTGACCGTCTGTAATAGCCTATTGTCTGTCCATTCTTTAAGATAGTCTATTAAGGATATTCCGTTGCTCAATAAATGCGGTCAATATATTTGTGTTTTCATTATGACTCTCTATGCCCGTTACGCAACGCTATGCCAAGTGCACATGCAGACATCAGATTTTGTCCGTCTCGCGCTCCAGCACGCTCCTCCTAAACACACTCTGATTGGTTCATTTGGACGCCTTTAGATTTGAGAAACTTTCGATGCATTTTAATTTATTCATTATAAATTAAACGCATTTATTTCCGCCCTCTCTTAACCTCTTACGAGTAATTGGCATTTATATAGGTCTAAATACAAAAATACAATGTAGCCTATACATCTTTCGAAATGTTGGTGTTTTAAAACGTTTTTGACAATAATAATACGACGAAAAAACAACGGCAACGACACAGAACTGTTAGGCTAATGTTATAACATCATAGTTATAGATTAATGCAGGAATAAATGTATGGTTATACTTTTAATAAAAGTATAACTTATGTAGAAAAACATCAAATTGTATGCAATCGATGTCTTTTAAAGTAGCTAAGATAAATTCATAGATAAATTATAACTGTAAGTAAAATATTATATGTGCTATTACATTTATCGTTTCTTTTTTATATTTAAAATGTATTATTTCATTGGACAAAAAGGGTTTCATGTTTGGTGCAAGGATATTATGATGAATGACTAAATAAAATAATAAGAATAATAATATATATAAATAAAAAATTATTAATAATTCAGTAAATTATTTTGGCACTATAATCCAGAATAGAATAGAATAGAGTAAATTCGGTGAGTATTGTAAAATATAAAGAGATTATCTTCTAATCATCGACAATCAATAAAATCTTGTTTTGAAACAGTCGATTTCGTAATGGCCACTCGATCGTATTTAGTTGTCCAGAATCCAAAAAACCCAAGTCCTTCTAATATTACAATACAAATTTCACGCCTTTTGACTAAAGACCCAAATTTGCCAGAGCCTTAGATCAAATGAGCGAAGAGCCTGAGCCAAATGCCTGCCTATTAATGGCAGAGGGGAAGTAGCCTACTATTAAACGCATTACTCTCTTCTCAAAATTAGCGGAATATAGTTTCTAGGTTCAAAAACATTGTCGACCCACTCGCCTTGACAAAGCTGACTGACTGGTTGACCTTTTTCACTCTACGCGTTTGCAGGTGCGATGACACCTTGCTTTTCTCAAACATTCAATATGGATTATATAGGCCTTGACCACCCGCTCACCCCAATTCCTTATCAAGTGCAAACATACACTAATGCACAAATAAATCATCAACCATGAAAGAACTTTATGTGCGTTGTAAACATGCTGCAGGACTAATATTCCATCATTATCTGTTTGTTTATATACGTGTTTTCTCAGTGACCGCTGGCTAGTGTGTTATACGGGCTATAGTGTGAAGTTTGGCAGGGGTCAAACGCTCTGGCACTGTCCGGGGGTATCGTGCAAACATTGACGATAATTTAAAATCGACTTTTAATTCAAAGTAATTTCTGTTTCATACTTGAGCCATGATTCAAAAGTAAGAAACATGTTTTTCAATTGCTTCAAAATATGTCAAACGATCATCTCAACCAGTTGTTCAGTTAAAGCAATTTCTGTGTATGATATACAGTTATGTTTCTCATGAGAAGTCTGTTAATGTACTCCGCAGTAGGCGGATAGATATTTGTGTGTCAGTGTGTTCACAGACCAGACCTTGAAGTGATAATTGAATTAAATCAAATTAAAAAATTTGAATGGAACACTTAAAATTATTGAAACAAAAGGATCATATTAACGGCTATTTTTGATTACATCTATAAAAAAATAAAATAAAATAAAAAAAATATTCATAAACAGTTGGTGTGGGTTTGTGGTAATAAATAAATAAATCAAATCAAATCTCTAGTTAATAAGGGAATTCCACTTATTGCCTGCAGACGTTTTCCATAGGCAATATTAACTTGTATCTTAGCATAAAAAATAATAATAATAAAATTAAATAAATCTGAATCTAAGAAAAAACTAAGAATAAAATCTGATCTGCAAGTGTACGATCACAGCTAACAATTCAATTACACTAGTAAAAAAAGGTGCAACTGTGTGAATGTCCACCATTAACAGTTTCAATAAATGTTACATTTTAGTGACATAATTATTTGAATTAATTTCCCATCTTATTGGAACTAGAAATAAAAATGAGATGTTGTAGAGACACATTTTAGACTAAAATATTGTTTATGCTGCATACTTTAGGCAAACTCCATTGATAAATATAAACCATAAACCAATTCCAATAACTGTAATAAAATAAATTAATGGGGGAATAAAGGAAGATGGCATATTGGAACCTCTAGAAGTACTGCCCTTTACCAATTCTTTCAGACTAATACAAAATCCTACACTGAAATTGTGTCACCTTGTTGGAGCCATGGCATAGCAGTTGGCACATTTGCTCCAGGAGATTGAGCCATGGTATGAGATTGACTCATATGGATAATGCAAATCTGGTTTACAATTTCTGTCACCTGTACACTCTCCATAAAACATATAAACGGAAAGCCCAAAATAAAAACAAAACAAATAAAAACATGTTTTTTAAGCACTATATTAATTATAAAGTTAGTAATATAATTATAAATATGAATATAATCTGTAATAATTAGTAAGATAGTTAATGAGATCAATTCTTTTATTAACACTTTACAATAAGTTTAATACGTTGTGTCATGAACAAAGAATTAACAATATATATTTTACAGCATTTATACATTTTTGTTCATGTTAGTTAATAAAAATACAATTGTCCATTGTTAGTTCATAGTTCATTAACTAATGTTAACTAATAAAACTTTTAAAAAATGTAATAGTATGTGTTGTAACTAACATTAACTAAAATGAGTAATAACTGTTGATTGTTATTCATGTTAACTAATGTTGCTAATTACTGTTAACAAATATACAGTAATTTTACTTATTGTAAAGTGTAACCATTATTTTAATGCAAAGAATTTTTAAATATTCTAAACAATAATATGATGCATGTCTACATGCTGGATGTACTCAGATCATGTGTTGCAGAAATTACCACAATAAAAAAACAAAGCTTCAAATAAATGTCCTCTTGCTAAAAAAAATAAAAAAAAGGAGAAGAAGAAAAAAAAGGAGACCACAGATGCCTAACAAGCCTGCCAAAAGTGCATGCACTCTGCATTCTGATTGTCCAGAAGGGAGCCAACACTTGTATTCAAGAGACTGTAAAAGAGCCATTGAATAGACAGCTATTCATACACAAATGCAACACAGTGACACGGGCTGCCCCTTTCGTAACTGTCTGACCTTTTTCTCTAGGTCAGATGTAAAAAAAAAAAATAGGAATGTGCTCTTGTGGGTTTCAGCGTTAAAGTTAAGGAAATAACCTCTGTGCCATCCAATATCAAATTTCAGCCATCCTATCCAGAAAGTGTTAAATTTAGTCCAGACCTACCAAAACTGAAAATTGCATTCCTGGAATTCATTGAATAGCTTGTATTTTATTTTAATTTCCATTCATAACCATCCAATTGTTACACCCTGTGTCCTTGTGATTGACCAGAGGGAGTTGAAAACATCCACAGTAACCAGGGTTGGGAGGTACAGGTTAACCAGTTCAGACCTACATAGAATTGTTTGATTAATGACACCAATGTTGCAGGGACATCAAGACAATGGTGGAGGCAAGAAGGGTGTGTTACTGGATAATTACTGGCAAATTCTACCATTGTTGAGTTAAAGCAAAACAGAGAGTTCAACACACACGTGCACGTACTACACAAAGAGCACGGCTTGGATGGATAATTAGTCCAGCAGAGCAAACATCTGTTGCTCCGGAAAAAATTGTGACAACATCAAGAGCTGGTGGTGCGTCGTGGGTGGTTCTCTTTCCCAGACACTATACGCAAATAGAGATGGAGACCATTACGAATCTAGAGATTATCCATTCCATAAAAATGTTATAATGCAGAATGTAATCAGGTTTTAGAGGCATATGGTCATGTGCCAAAGGCAAAGAGTAAAACAGTTTAATCAGAACATTCCTTTGGACCCACTGTTGCCCCCGAGACACATTTTTACAATAATTTATTGGATGATTCCAGGTGTCTGAAACCCAATGTAATAACTTCCACTTCCAAAAAAATAGCTATTTTCATTTTGTCATGGTGGAATTTAACTAGCAAAGGAAAAATCAAACAATGTGCGCAGAAGACAGAGCTGAATTGCCTTTCCCAGTGTATGAGTATGTGTGTGTTTGGCCAGGCTGGAGATAACAGGACAAGCATGATAGAAAACTACTACTATCTAATCAGGGTCTGTGTTTATCTTCTAGGACCATCCTATTTAGATCAGAGATGCATCCAGGTTTGTGTGTGTGTGGGCATGTTTATGTGGTTTACGAGGACAGTTTTTTAGGTTACGAACTGGTAATTACAAGGGTATTATGCTATAAATGTGGTTTATGAAGACATTTAATGTCCCCATAATTTAAATAGCTTAAAAAACATATTAAGCGATGTTTTATTGAAAATATATTTTCGAAATTTTTGACTTTGTGGAGACATTTTGTCGGTCCCCATGAGGAAAACAGCTTATAAATCATACTAAATTACGTTTTTGAAAATGTAAAAATTAAGAAAGTTTTCTGTGAGGGTTAGGTTTAGGGGTAGGTTAAGGCGATATAATATATAGTTTGTACAGTATAAAAACCATTATATCTATGGAAAGTCCCCATAAAACATGGAAACACAACGTGTGTGTGTGTGTGTGTGTGTGTGTGTATGCGTGTGCGTGCCTGCGTGCATGTGTGCGTGTGTGTGCGTGTGTGTGTGTGTGTGTGTGTCCGTGGCTGTCAGTGGTGAACAAATTAAATATGACAGTTCAATTAGCCCTGCTTGTCCAACTGGTTGCGCCTAATCCTGTTGTAGGATAAGCAGCCCCACCCACCTATAGACTATATGTTTTTTAATCAGAGGGTTCTCAGTGTGGTCGGAATGAAGGGAACACACAGCTATAATTCAAAACCATGAATTGTGCACCCATCCTTTACTTCATGAAACTACTAGGATGATATTTTAAACAAGCCCATCTTCCACTTTAGAGGACAGAATCAAAAGTATAGGCTAAAGCAGAAATTTTATTCCGATTCAAATTGATGTAGCCTACGCAGACATGAGCATATTTTGTTGTATGGAGTAACCCTAGAGATTCAGTAAACTGCGTTCTGAACAAAATGTCATCTTGCATAAAGCCTGTGATCCCTTTATGTGCTGATTATGTCAATGCTTTTATATCATAAACCTGTCATTCATAAATTACAGCATCTGATTTCCATCAGGAATTCATTAAAATATTCTCTTAGATAATGACATGCACACATTAAATCTTGGTGTCTGGAAGGTTGTCGTTAAAATTTAATATTTGCTTTGCAAATCTATGCCAATTTGCAGAGTGACCACATAGGCTGTTAGGTGTATTTAAATGGGTGATGATCTATGGGGGATTAAGTCAGGGTCCAAGTAAGCATATTCTCAACCAGAAACAAATCTCTCTTGTGCATTTAGAATCATGCCCACTGCTGAACTGTATTCACCTTATATTAATACTTAAACTTAATTGTCAAATAACAATGTAAACTTAAGTTTCATAATCACAAGCTTGATAATCAATCTATCAGTGTCCCTCTTTTTAAATAGGTCTATACCAAAAATGGTTTTGCCTGCAATAAGATGAACTCTAGATCAACAACAACAAAGTAAGTTTACACAAAGTTCTGAACATGTGTAGTCCCCATTTGCTTTAGGTATGACAGCATCTGCATAAAGTGGCATTTTGCCATTGCTAAAACAGCAGCAGCCTATTTAGGAAATGGTCTTGGTTGTGAACAGTGGTCCGGACCTGCGAGGGCTCAAAGAGGAATTAGCAATCCGTTAACTGGCCGTTCTGTCAGGAGTCCTGACAAGCTGAAAGGGAGGACCTGTCAAAAGCTAATTTATCTCCTGTGGAGCACAACATGAAATTTAATTCGCTAATTAGAAATCCCCCACCCTTCCTGTTCTAGCACTTCGTCACCTCTCCTCGATCCCTGCGCCTCTCCGTCACGTCCCAGGGCGCAAAATCACAGTGACAATGCGGCATTATGGAAATAAATAGTTTCATTATGCTGCATTGTGTTTCAGAGTCTGGCTTGGTGCCCTGCTTTAGTAATGAGGCGGGTTCCACTTTGATTAAGACGGGTATTATATAGGAACAGTTGCAACACATTTGGAGCCAAAACTGGGAAGGTCATACAGTGGGTGTTTCTTGCATCTGTAGGCACATGCATTCAAAAAGGTTGACATTAAACTAATGCACACAATTGCATTGTCATTTTGAAAGAACAGAACACACTTTTGCCATACACTCTTAGATCAACCTTTGGTTAGATCAAAAAAAGCATGAGCAACGAATGTGAGAGGATAAAATAGCTATCTGTAATGCATATTGATTATTTATTTTAGTGTATTATATATTTAGACTTTTACCTTTTAATTTTTTTAAATTGTATTATTCTAAAAGACTAACATTTAGTCGTACATGTGTAAGGCATGGCTGAGTATAGTAGCCAACATACTCACATTTCAATTGATAATCAGCGAAAATGTGTTAGGTTGTCTTATTTAGCATTGTGTAAATTGCTTGTATGTTTGCTTGCTAGCTTGGCTGTCTAAATGTCTGTTGATTAACTTTTGAGCTTTTTCTATACAGGAGTGGATAAAGCTAGCTAGCTAGGTTTTTGTATAAGCCATTTTCAAAATTACCATGAAGCGCGCATGTGCAGCTTAAAAGAGCATAGTTTATTTCCTCAAAAGGTTTGTCAAGGGATGTGGGAGGCTAAAAGATGATGTAAACAAACAATTTGAAGTGACTTGAGGTGGGTGATATACCGATTACATAGATATATGGACAGAAACGTGTCAACCGCAAGACATTTTTGTGAATTTTTGTTATTGCGGTGAAGCAAAGTGCTGTAGTTTGGTAGGGAATGTGTATTTGTAGCCATCGTTAGTTGGTTGCACGTTATTTTTCATTTAAATGTGCACTTTTCTTGGCACAGGGGGAGTGAAGACAACTAAAGATGCTTAAAATGAAAACTGACTGAATTTAATAATGAAAGCAGACACTGAAAGTATTTTATTCAGCAATATTTACATTTGTTCTGTAAATACTGAAACAAAGATCTTGCTAACTAATTAATAAAAACAATATTTTATTTAAGTCCTTTCACTGGACAGTGGAAATGGAACTTCCACCATTACTCTGGACATTGTTTTAAATCAAAAAGTAAAGTAATTCTTTCAGAGGTTTAATCTCTTTTCATAAAAATGTGTATATCATGATATATGGTAACCCAAAAGTGTTAAGAATTTCATAGTACAATATTTGCTAATTAACCCCTAAAATTGACAATTACAAATATCAATCTTAATGAGTGCAGTAAGATGTCAGGTCCAAATGAGTAAGTGGTGTTTTTGGCAAACAAACAGAAGCAACAAGTGGAGACAGCTGGTATCTCATCACCCTTCAGTGAGAGTTTGAACAGGTTAGTCAATAGTGTAGTAAGTTAGATGATGCAAATGTTCAAAACAAGTAAATGAAGTGAAGATTAGAATAATTAAAACTAAAAACAACTTAAAACAAAACACAGCAGACGGTGAAAATAATGGCACTTTTATGATCCCCTCAAAAAGGAAAAAAATAATAATCTTGAACCATTCAAGTATCTATATTAATATATGATTTTATGTTACTTGCAATATAAAAGATATATATATATAGGCAAAATGACTAAAATCGAAGGATACGTCTACATTAATCTGGATACATTTGATGGCATTTCATTTTTAAAATGCTCTATGTCCACACTGCCATTATCAAGCATTTTCCAAAAGTTTCTCATCCACACTGAAACAAAAAAAATGCTTATATTCCCTTACTGCGCATGCAAACAATTGCTGTTCCATGTACAGTGCAAAATGCAATTATACTCATGTTCCGTCACTGGACTGCAATTCAGAGCAAACTTCCCATCGCCTTTGAAGGAATTCAATGTGAAGGTTGTACAAAGTAACCTTTATCTTTAACAACATTATCGATGTGAATATCAGGCACAACAACGCCGCTACAACATGTGCCGCCATCTTGAATGGATTACATAACTGTGTCACATGACTACAAATACATTATTGTTTTCAGATATCTCCATTTTCCCTGTCCACACTACAAAATGTATACACTTGAGAGAATGTTTTTGAAAAGCTCTGTTTTCATTTGACATAAATGCATGGACGGAAGGTTAAAATGTAGAGAAAGAGATGTATTTTGAAACAAAAAGTTATTAGTGTGGATGTGGTTTAAGATAAAACAGTTTAGAGCACCACCTGCTTTGTCCATATTGATGCCTTGGAATTGAGAATGGGTTGATATAAGATAGCAAATATGCACAATCATTAAAGGGATAGTTCACTCAAAAAAGAAAATTCTCCCATCATTTACTCATCCTCATGTTATCCTAGATGTGTATGACTTTCTTTTGCAAAACACAAATGAGATTTTTAAGAAGAATATTTCAGCTCTGTAGGTTCTCACATTGCAAGTGAATGGGTACCAAAATTTTGATGCTCCAAAATGCACATAAAGGCAGCATAAATGTAAACCATAAGACTCCAGTGGTGTATCCATGTTTTCAGAAGTGATATGATAGATGTGGGTGAGAAACAGATCAATATTTAAGTCAGTTTTTACAATAAATTCTCCTCCCTGCCCAGTAGGTGGCGATATGCGTGAAGAATGCAAATTGATAAAAACAAAAGAAAAATAACGTGTAAGTAAAAGTGGATATTTATAGTCAAAAAGGGAATTAAAAATGTATCTGTTTCTCACCAACAAATCGCTTCTGAAGACATAGATTTAACCACTGGAGTCTTATGGATTACTTTTATGCTGCCTGTACATGATTTTGGAGCTTCAAAGTGTTGTAAGGACCTACAGAGCTGAAATATTCTTCTAAAAATCTTTGTTTATGTTCAGCAGAAGAAAGAAAGTCATTCACATCTGGGATATCATGAGGGTGAGTAAACAATGATAGAATTTAATTTTTTTGGGGTGAACTATCCCTTTAAGAACTATCTAATATTTTTAAAATATTAAAGTGCCTGATAAATTGATTGTATGATGTGTGACTATGGCTCAACTAGGTTTCCTGTGGATTGCCCACTTGATAACAAGAGAAGCCAAATGCCACCTTTGAAAACTAACATGAGTGTTTAACAACTCATCATTTTAATAGAAGAAGGGGACACAGCAATAACAAAAGGCGAACAGCCACTTAAACAAATGTAGTCAGCGATGTCCTTTTCAAGCAGAGTCAACAGATGTCACTCGCTTTCTTTCTATAGGACTTGAGGTCAGTCAGGCAGAAAAGAGATTACTGTTTGGGAATCTCTCAATTATCGTCTCACTGACTGATCCTAGAGAGACACAATGAAAAGATGGGGGAGCTCAGACAAAATGAATCCCTGCCAGCTAAAAGCCTGTATTCAGCAGAAGAAGCCACTTATCAGGCTGCTTAACCCCTAAATGCTGTGGTGTGGATTGAGGGTTAGACTCTCGCTGCGATTGGACTAATTAAAACACTGCAGAACAGCTAAATTGTACATCTGGTCATGCAGTAGTTAAATGGCCTGCTGTTCCTGTAAGGCACACAGGGTAAGATTTAGTGATATAAATGTCCTTTGCGAACACTGAATGCTTAGTTTAACATAGTGAAATGCCTTTTACTAGTAGGCTACTTCTCAAAAGCAGATATACAGTACATATACTCAAAACTTTCATCAAACTGAAACACACACTCAAAAAAAAAAAAAGGATATAAGAGGGATTTAAAATTTTAGTTGGGACTACATGAATACATGTAGCAGCGATGAAACTGGGCAGGGGATTTCCATTTCCCAGCATGCTTTGATGGGACATGATAAGGTGAACAAATGTTGAAATTAAGTGTTATTTTATGCATTTTTGAGCAAGATGACAACATGATGATATTTGTTAATGTTTAATGTTCTGTTATATTGGTATTTAAAAAGTGCCCGTTAGACTGGAGTTTTGGGGGTTACCATTGTGGTGAAGATTGGCGCTTGTGCTTAGCTTGAGGATGGATATTCTCATGGAAACAATGTTTGATCCTAGTGCTGCTTATCAGCTGCTATCAAATTGCAATTACACTTGCTCACCTGGCATGTACTAATGATTATTAAAATAAATTAAGATGGACCAACATAATAAAATTATATAAATTAATGTGGCAAGGTGGAGGGCGGGGCCGGGTCATGAGTCTATACACCTGGTCTCTTATTAGGCTAATTAAGCCTCCGAGAGGGATAAAGGCCGACTGCAGAGGATGGTGCGGGAGAGAGAGATCGTTTACGACATGTCCGTTATGTGTGTGTTTGTGTCTTTTGTTTAAGTTTTCCATTAAAATATTATTTATATTGTCAAGCTGGTTCTCGCCTCCTCCTTGCCCGTCTAAATCCGCTTTACACTGGTGCCGAAATCCGGGAAGGAGGAGGGATACACCATAGTAGATTTCTCACCACTACCGCCCACCCCAACGGAGCAGCCGCTGAAGGCGTCTGCCAGGGGACAGGGAGCCCAGCCACCTGGAAGCAGAGGAACGGCCGCCAACCGCGAGGGAACAAGGGGCTCCTAACTGACCGCTTGGAGTGGTCAGGGCCGCTGCCAGGGTCGGAGGAGTGCCCTACCAGCCGCTGAAACGCGGTGGGTTCTGAGACCACCGACCACGAGCGGGGAGGGGCTCGCTACCGACCACCTGGAGTAGGAGAACCGCTGCCGGGGGGGGCCCTTTTGTTCCCCGAGAATGCGGCGGGGCATTCCATCCACCAGGGGCTGGAGGACTGCCTCCGATCCGCCCGGGAAGGCGTGGCTGTCGTCAGTTAGAGGGTGGAGGAGTGGCCGAGGACCAAGCTACGGCATATCGGAGAACTGGCGAGTAAGTTTTTTTTTTCATCTCTCTCTCCTCTCTCTCTCTCTCACTGCTGCTCCGCGTTGGCCTTTTCCCTCTCTTTTAAATTTTAGTGTTTTTTTGGGGGGGTACTACACTGTTACAGGAAGTATCCCCCCTATTTAATTATTTCTGTTTCCCTCCCCTTGTCCCCTCCCTCGTCCAGGTAGACGGGGATGACCTGCCGGCAGACGGGACGTAAGGCACGCCCCTCCATAGGGAAAGGGGGGGGGGGGGTGGGTGTACGTCATGCCAGGGGCTCCCCAGCCTGAGAGAATGAGGGAGGAATGTGGTAGGGCGGAGGGCGGGGCCGGGTCGTGAGTCTACACACCCGGTCCCTTATTAGGCTAATCAAGCCTCCGAGAGGCCAACTGTGGAGGATGGGGCGGGAGAGAGAGATTGTTTACGGATATGTCCATCATGTGTATGTTTGTGTCTTTTGTTTAAGTTTCCCATTAAAATATTATTTATATTGTCAAGCCGGTTCTCGCCTCCTCCTTGCCTGTCTAAATCCGCTTTACAATTAATCATTAGTAAATTAAGTTTGATGAACCTAATAAAGTTGAGATAAAACTACTAAAGTACATTTATTTGACCTAATCCAATGCAATTTTGATGGCTGAATGAAACTGACTTGATCTAAATAGAAGAAATTAATTTTCTTGTAAAAACTTTATCAAATTTAATTAAGTGTGTGCAGTGTCTTCATTTTTTGAGTGCACAGACAATGAATTGTCTATCAGTTTGGTAGGTGCTTTTATCCAAAGCAACTAACAGTACATTGAAGGTATATAATATAATATAACATAATATAATATAATATAATATAATAGTGGTGGTGATTATTTTAGAATGAGGGTAATGACTGTACTTCATTCACAATAGTCCTTTGTTTCATTAATATAAAAGCACAGTGTCAACTTAATTTGTCTTTTTCCTAACACACAAAGACAGAGTGTTTAACACACTTGAATGGGGGATTAATTGCTATTCAATCTCTCAGGTTTATTAAGCAGTAGTCACATAATCTTAAATGGTCTTTTGAATAAAGAATAAACCAACAATGAAGCTCTATGAAATCATAAGGCATCACCCGCAAATATACAGTAATCTAGAGCATTAATTTCTCTGAGTTTGTTTGTTTATGCTGTTTGCATTAAATAGCCAAATTGCAGTGTGACTTCAATGGACCCAGTGTTGATGCTGAAGTCCTCAGTAAATAAGCATCAAAGGACTAATTGTCATTTTGAAACGGTTGATATTTCAACACCTGGTATCATTTACTGGTCATTTAAATCAAATCACAGAGAACTTAGCATGGCTATTATAGAACATTATATCCTTTATTATTTAAACCATAAAAATCAACATAGCCAGTAACAGAAACGTCCTGGTTACTTTCATAATCTCTGTTTGCTGATGGAGGGAACGAGATGTTGTGTCGAAGTAATGACACTAGGGGTCGCTCTTGGGAGCCCCAAACACCTCTGATCTTTGAGAAAAGGGCAATGGGAATTGGCGAGTGGAATTTGCATGCCACTCCCCTGGACATACGGGTATAAAAGGTGCTGGCTCACAACCATTCATTCAGGTTTTGTGCTGAGGAGCCGAGACAAGGTCCCATCCATTTCAGCGGGTAGTTCAGTTTTGTGGCAGGAGGGACACAAAGTCTCATTCCCTCCATCAGGGAACAGAGGTTATGAAAGTAACCAGGATGTTCCCTGTCTGTCACTCATTCAACATTTTGTCAATATAGTGACACTAGGGGTCCCTAAACGAAATGCCACAACTAGCTGAACTGTGTTACGCGGACTGGCGGTGCAAGACGGGCAAGCTGTTGCGTGCCTCGTAGCCAGAGCACCCGGCCATCACGTATTCTCCCCCAATGCACATACGACGGTCCCGACTTCGTGAACACAGCTGGGGGGTAAAAGTGTATGTATCTGCCTCCAGGAGGTGGACGGTAAATGATCTGTACTTATATAATGCCTTTTTAACCTTTCTCATTCACCCATTCACACATGGTGGCAGAGCTGCCATGCAGGGCACTAGCCAGCCATTGGGAGAAACTTGGGATTCAGTGTCTTGTCCAAGGACACTGTTTGGGCCGTGAATCGAACCACCAACACTGTGATTGGTGGACAACCCGCTCTACCACCTGAGCCACAGCCGCCTTGAAGGCGCTATGTGCAAGCAGTAAACCTGGTCAGTTGTCCCGCAAACTTACCTGTTTGTACCTCACAATACATGGGATTGTAGATTGCTCTGCAGATGTCTGCTAAAGAGGCACCATTTTTCAGAGCCCAAGAGGCCGCCAAACTCCTAGTAGAGTGTGCTTGTAGCCCCAAAGGAGGCAGCATGTCCTGGGCTTGATATGCCAAAGAGATGGCGTCAATGACCCAGTGGGCGATCCTCTGTTTGGAGATAGCGCTCCCTTTCCACTGTCCTCAAAAGCAGACAAAGAGCTGCTCAGAGTGTCTAAAGCTCTGTGTGCGATCCAAATAGATGTGCAAAGCATGCACCGGACACAGCAATGACAAGGCTGGGTTTGCCTCCTCATGGGGCAGCGCTTGCAGGTTCACCACCTGATCCCTAAACGGGCACGCAGGCCCTCCACAGGGGCCCCCTCTGCAGTGTTGTGCCTGCCGTAAAAGTGCAATGTCCGGCGGTCGTGATAACGATGGCCGTGAACACCGGGTGTGTGACCCAGGGAACGAGGCAACTGCTCTTTTCTTGAAAATGTGGGTAACGCAGCCCCTCAGGCATGCAGTGAAATCAAAAGAAAAGGTAACAAAAGTTTCTCCTCCTGGCCCTCCTCCGGGGGATGGAATTATCTGCTTACCACCTCCAATGCAGCAGTTGTACATGTCCCTGGTTCGCCCGTCTTCAAATCTCTTGTCAGCGGGCCATGAGACGGGAGGCATCTGCTTCCTGTAGGCCTGTGTTTTTGCCTCAGGGGGGTGCCCTTGGTGACAGGCAGGATGTGCTGAATAGCCTCCATCTGCTTCTTAACTGCCAAGAACTGCTGGGCAATGTCCTTGATGTTGTCACCGAATAGGCCAACCTGGGAAATGGGGGCATCAAGGAGTCGTTCCTTTTCAGCCTCCCTCATCTCGACATGGTTGAGTCAAAGGTGGTGCTCCTGGACCACCAAGGTGGACATCGCCAGCCCGAGAGTCCATGCCATGACCTTCGTTGCCCGGAGAGTGAGATTGGTCGCATCAATCCCGGGCCAGAACTACCATCGTGTTTAGTCCTCTAAATGCCTTGGTCACCAGTGACAACGTGGGCCTACTGGACCTGGATGGGAGTCTCAGGTGGTTCCACCAGGTGGCAGCACTTTGCAGATACAAGTACACCGCAACTTTCTTATCCACCTGGGAAATCGCCGAGCACAGAGGGTAGTGAGAGCGGAGGAGCTCAGAGACCAAGTCCGGGCAGTAAAAGGAGCCCGCCATGATTTTTGAGCTCCTCATGCACCTCCGGAAGAAAGAGACTGGGGCGGGGCATTGCCGTGAGCTTCGCTCCGGGCTTAGGAACCAATCATCAAGCTGCGAGGGTTCAGGGCAGGCAGAGGTTTCCACTCCAGTCAGACGCACGCAGCTGCCTGGGCAAGCATGGCCATCAGCTCTGTGTCGCCTGCGACTTGGGGACCACACCCGAAGGTGTGAGCCCAGTCGAGTCCTTGGCAGCAGACTGAACCAGCCCTCTCTCTGATGCTGCTATGAAGAGCACATCTGCTTCGAGAGCCCCGGATGAGACCACAAACTTGCACTGAGATGAGCCGGCGGACTCATCCCAGAACTCAATGGGGGCAAACGAGAGTGTTGGGGAATGGGAGGTCCGTGGGGGGATGTCCGGTGTAGCGGCTCCCATTGGAGTCCCCAAATCGCCCCAGTGCTCTCCGATGTGGCCTCAAACCCATATGTAGAAGGACCAGTGTGGGGAACCACAGGGGTGGCTTTCCCTCTGAGGAAGGAAAGTCGTGACCGCAACATTGCCATGGTCATGTTCTCACTGTGAGGACATGAACCATCCACAAATGCCTTCTCCACGTGGGTAGCACCCAAGCACGTGAGAGAGCAATTGTGTCCGTCAGAAATGGAGAGGTACCGACTACAACCAGGAAATACACATAAAAAGAAAGGCATCTTTAAAAAGATGCTGCGTCAGTGCCACACTTTTAGTAGGAAATATATTCTTTTACTATGAAGAATATACTGTTTTAGCTGCTGAAGTACTGTTTATACTGTTATACTGTTTTACCAGTGTGAAGCTGCTGCAAATTCCACTCACCAATTTCAGAGGTGTTGGGTGGGGCTCCCAAGAGTGACCACTAGTGTCACTACATCGACACAATGTTGAGTGAGTGACAAATAGGGAACTATGGAACTATGGATTACTTGCAGAATTGTCTAAAATGCACTTTAAGATTCATGTGGTTTTTGCTTAATCATTGAAAATTAGCCATAGGGAGAACTGGGACTTTTCCCGGTGGGCCAGCCACTAAACAGAGAAGAACAGGTGTCGATAAGCTGAAACAGGCTGCTGCGTTATGCTGAATGGGCAGCAAAACAGGCCGTGATATGCAGAAAATGACAGGAACAAATTAATCAGAATGAGGGCTTGTCAGTGTCACTGTTTCAGGTAAATGAACAAGGTTTACTGTAAAAAGACACTGGAGGGTGTTTGTGATAGACAGAGAGTGAGAGATACAAGGTAGGTAAGGAAAAGAATGCCACTTCAGACTGAAAAAAAAACAGATGGATGGGAAGTAGTGTGTGTGTGTTTTCAACCTAGTTTGTATTTTGACATGATAATGGGTACAAATTGATGAATACATTTCACTCTCAGTCAGACAACAGTGTGGCAAAAAACATGAATACTCCACCACCCACTAGCATGAATAAATCACAATCCTGCACCTCCTCCTGTTGTTGCCAGTGTACAGGCTGCTTTAATCAGCTAATTCCTCCTGCCACTGACACCCCTAACTTGTGTGGTGTCTTTCACCTCCTGTTTGTCCCACCTCTCTCTGAGCCACATAATTCCCTCAACCTTAATCTGTTTTAACAAGGTCCTAATCCACCAATTAAAACCTATCAAACCACTCGCTAAGACATGGGAGATAAATTACCAGTGTGCTTTAAATGTAACCATATTATAAATTCTGTAAATCCATTCAAAATACCTTTTGATCAGAGCTTTAGGACACCACAGACACGTTCAAAGAGTGACAAATTATCAGGGCCAGCAAAGCCTTCTCTGCTGGCGTAACATGCCTAATAAATAAATAATTTTTCATCCTTTCATTCTCAATCACCTTTTTGCCTATAAATTTTAATCACTTTCCACTCTTATTTAATCAACAAACAAATAGAGAAAACAAAAATTGTATCCAGTCAGAATTTATTCCTTGATGCTTACAAGTGAAACTGACAGCTATTTCACAAATCACATACCCAAAGCAGTGCGTGAGTCTGAGCTCCACCCTGTCAGCCCTTCAGAATCCCTCAACAGTGCAAATGAATGAGCAACTAAAGTCAGATTGTCAGATTCATCAGCCAATCAGATTGATTTATTTGTTCTTGGTGGGTGTGTGTAACCTTGCTGGCAAGGACGATGACATGAAGTGTAGAACCCAAGTGTAGTTTATTTTTCCAAACGTGATACCAAGTAACCATAATATTAAACGTGAACTAAAAACGTAACGTAAACTAAACGTAAAACATTAATAATTTACATAAACTTGACTTGAACAAAACATGACTAGACTAAAACTTGAACCAAACAACAGTGTTACATTAAAAATACTCGACAAATGACAATGGAAAACATGAGGGCTTAAATACATGACATGGGGGAACATAAACCAATGAACAAACAGAACTTTAAACAAGACAATTAAACAATAAACCAATGAAAACAAGACACATGAATATGGAGGGAAAAGATGACGTCACATGACTAGACAAGGAAGTGAACAAATTTCAAAATAAAAAAGGACCTGAAGACATGAACAGGATCCTTGGAAAATACCATATTCACAAATGTAAATGGTCTAATTCACAACCTTGTTTTAAGGCATTTCATCTGGACTTTAAATCATATTACAAAACAATAGAAAACATGCAAAACATGAAGGCTATAAGAACATTTCATCTCCTGAAGGAACTGCATAGTTTTTAATTTTTTCCCCTCTATAATTATGTTAATTTATTTCTTTATTATCCTCTGGTCTGTACACTGTACATAAAAAAAAAAAAAAGACATGAACAGGACAACTTTTCAAAATAAAAGACACAAAAAACAGGAACCAACAGAATAAACATGACACCCTTACGCCCCAACACACGTACAAAAACATATAATTTAATTTAAGCTTTTATTTCTTTCATCACATTCCCAGTGAGTCAGAAGTTTTCATTCAATGTTAGTATTTGGTGGCATTGCTTTTAAATTGTTTAACTTGGGTCAAACGTTTTAGGTAGCCTTCCACATGCTTCTCACAATAAGTTTCTTGAATTTTGGCCCATTCCTCCAGATAGAACTGATGTAACTGAGCCAAGTTTGTAGGCCTCCTTGCTTACACATGCTTTTTCAATTCTGTCCACAACTTTTCTATCAGATTGAGGTCAGGGCTTTTTGATGGCCACTTCAATACCTTGACTTTGTTGTCCTTAAGCCATTTTGCCAAACCTTTGGGAGGTATGCTTGGGGTCACGTTCCATTTGGAAGACCCATTGGCAACCGAGCTTTAACTTAATGACTGATGTCTTGAGAATGTGCTTCAATGTATCCACATAATTTTCCTTCCTAGTGATGCCATCTATTTTGTGAAGTGCACCAGTCAATCCTGCAGCAAACCACCTCCACAACATGATGCTGCTACCCCCATGCTTCACAGTTGGGATGGTGTTCTTCGGCTTGCAAGCCTCACCCTTTGTCCTCCAAAAATATCTATATTCATTATGGCCAAGTTCAATCCTTTGATAAGTTCAATTTTTGTTTCATCAGACCAGAGGACATTTCTCCAAAAAGTAAGATCTCTGGCCCCATGTGCACTTACAAACTGCAGTATGGATTGTTATAGTAATGTCGATACAGGACTTTTTATTGTGGATACATATCCTTGTCTACCTGATACCTCCAGAATCTTCACAAAGTCCTTTGCGGTTGTTCTCGGATTGATTTGCTCTTTTCGCACCAAACAACATTAATCTCTAGGAGACAGAATGCATCTCCTTCCTGAGCGGTATGATGGCTTTGTGGTCACGTTGTGTTTATATTTGCATACTATTGTTGAACATGCAGATTAACGTGGCACCTTCAGGCATTTGGAAATTGCTCCCAAGGATGAACCAGACTTGTGAATGTCCACATTTTGTTTTCTGAGGTCTTGGCTGATTTCTATTGAATTTCCCATGATGTCAAGCAAAGAGGCACTGAGTTTGAATGTAGACCTTAAAATACATCCACAGGTACACCTCCAATTCAGTACACCTCCTATCAGAAGCTAATTGGCTAATTGTCTGAAGGCTTGATTTAATTTTCTAGAATTTTCCAGATGCTTAAAGGCACAGTTAACTTAGTGTATGTAAACTTCTGACCCACTGGAATTGTGATATAGTCAATTAAAATGTAAACAATCTGTCTGTAAACAATTGTTGGAAAAATGATTTGCGTCATGCACAAAGTAGATGTCCTAAATGACTTGCCAAAACTGTAGCTTGCTAATATGAAATCTGTAGAGTGGTTAAAAAAAATAGTTTTAATGACCTAAGTGTATGGAAACTTGTGACTTCAACTGTATGTGTAAGCATACTTGGAAATAAAGCTCATTCTGATTCTGATATTTTGAATAGTTCTAAACCAACAATCTTAAAAATAAAAATTCTTCAATGGGTCTTAGGTTGGGCTAGATAGGTTTTCTTATAAATAAATATTTTTCGCTGTATAAAGTTTTTGAATTGGCTATATATTTAATGGAGTTTAAAAAAGTTCTCCATGTACATTATATGTTTTTCAGGTAGTTTCTGGATTTATTAAGCATGTGTACATAGACAACTTTCTAAAGAACATGAAAGTAAAGAGTTTGTTGTGGAATTTAAAGGGATAGTTCAACCAAAATGGAAAATTCTCTCCCTCACGCTATCCCAGATGTGTATGACTTTCTTTCTTCTGCTAAACACAAACAAAGACTTTTAGGGGAAAAAAGCTCTATAGGTCCATAAAATGTAAGTGAATGGCTACCAAAATTTTGAAGCTTCAAAAAATACATAAAGGCAGCTTAAAAGTAATCCATAAGACAGTGGTTAACCCTTTCACTCATGCGATCAAACCAGTGCGATTACAGTAGACTGGGCTCAGAGGCTGCATTCGTACTGCTGTTTACCAGCAAAAGAGGGACTGAAGCGGCTGACATAATGAACCAGCTGCTCAAATAGTCTTTTCAACATCACAATGCATTTCTTTTTATGTTACAAACAATGTTATTCAAACAATCACTAAATAAAAGTTTAAAGTCATTACCCTCAGAGCTGACTGTTTTGATGCAGCAATGTGGCCATGTTTCCTTACGTCAAACAAAGAATATACAAACTACCGGTCTACTCAAGACATCTCCATTATAACCACTTCCGTGCTGGGAAAGTGGAAAGGCAATGTTTTTAGAGCCTTCTATGCAAACTCAGAATTCCATGTTGCTTGCATGTAAACAATATAGCGGCACGTATAGCAGAAGCACATTTGCGGTGGTGTCTTATCTATCATAATCAATCATTATAAACATCTAAAAACCACATTATATATTTGATAATAAATAATCTGTCCTTCAGTGCACCTGCTGTGAAGTGTAAGGGAAGATTATTTTTCAATTACAGCATGCATAAAAGAACACATTGGGGGGGTCCATCAGTACAGGAGAAACTCATGTGCAAAAAAGGTTAAATCTATATTTTCAGAAGTGTTATTTTTTACATTTTTAAATAATTTTTTACTATAGATTCTCTTCCATGCCCAGTAGGTGGTTATATGCACAATGAATGTGAATCACCAAAAACAAACAGAAGAAGAATATGAAAGTGTTTTTCACCCACACTTATCATATCACTTCTGAAGACATGGATTTAACCACTGGAGTCTTATGGATTACTTTTCTGCTGCCTTGATGTTATTTTGGAGCTTCAAAATGTTTGTACCCATTCACTTGCATTGTATGGACCTACAGAGTTGAAATATTCTTCTAAAAATGTGTTTAAGCACACTACCTTTATACCAGAACATACTACAGTACATAACCGATTCAAACCCTCAGGTATATATATATTTTTTATTTATTTATTTATTTATTTATTTATTTTTTATTACATTTGCTGTGTTGACCACTTCATATTCTAATGACATAACTCTCTCGAAGTGAAGTGTGCTAATGAATTAAATCAATTATTATCTACATTGATCCATGTCGGTATTGATTATCCCAAAATGTTTTACGTTTTCCAATATGCCTGTTAGAATCAGAGCAAACAGAAAGGCTCTGAGCCCAAAGCGTTGCAAAGAGATGCAGTACTCACCTTCAGGAGTGAAGTGACTGGAAAACTGTTACAAATAAATGGAATCAATGTAATCAGCTAACAGCTAAATGCCATTGCCAATTTCACACCATTTGTGTTTTAGTTGGTCCCAGGGGCTCCATCCGAGTCCAGTATTGAAAATTGTCTTAATTAGATTACACAAGAAATATAATACATGCAGCATTTTTCATCTTATTGTAAAATAGTGACATTTTCTCACTCTCTAAAATTTCCTCCAATAATACATCATCTATGACTGGTACAGCCCTTACATTCAAAGTAACTGCACAGAAGAAATAATTGATGTTTATAGGTGTGCAGAATATTTAGTGCATCTTTTTTTAAAAACAACCCAAAGCATTTTATATATTTTTTTATCTGAAATGTATAGCCTACTAATAGAATGGCTGTGCATAAAATATGTAGTCTCTACACTGGAATGCATGAAACCCAGGTTTGCTTTTGAGGACATAACTGTGACCAACTTTAATCAAAGTGTAATTCATTCCACTGTGTGTATGAGCTACAGGGTTAAGGTCACTAGAGTGATTAATTAGGACATGGAAAGAGGTACGACGTCACTTTGAGCTTGCTGACCTTGATGGTTGTAAATCTGCTGGGCAACATATTTCTTTGTGATGGTCTGAGACCTGTTGGCCACTGTTTAGTGGATCCTTTGACAAATTTCATCAGCTTCATGTTCCATCCCTTTATGCTCTTATAGCAATCCTATCAGAATCTGAAACAGGAAACATGATTATTATTTTATATATTCATTCATTCATTCATTCATCTTCAACCACTTATCCTGTACAGGGTCACGGGGGGCTGGAGCCTATCCCAGCTAACATTGGGCGAAAGGCGGGGTACACCCTGGACAGGTCGCCAGTCCATCGCAGGGCCACACATATACAGACACACACTCATACTCACATCCACACCTAGGGCAATTTTTGGAGACACCAATTAACCTAGCCTGCATGTCTTTGGATGGTGGGAGGAAGCCGGAGCACCCGGAGAGAACCCACGCAGACACGGGGAGAACATGCAAACTCCACACAGAAAGGCCGGGGCAACCGGGGTTTGAACCCATGACCTTCTTGCTGTGAGGCGACAGTGCTAACCACTGCACCACCGTGCCGCCCTATTTTATATATTATTATATTTAATAATACACTGATTATATTATATCTGATCATATATATATGAGAGAGAGAAATAGGCACTATTATTTGAAAGAAAGAAAGAAAGAAAGAAAGAAAGAAAGACAAAGAAAATACACTTACATCACAAAACCTTAAGCATTTAAAAATTACAACCAATGTTACGGTACAATCCTACAATATCTATGTTCTGGAGTTTGCCAAATACGATGCATAATCCTTTAATTACAACCCTAATACTGAATTGGAATTGGGATTGTATTTATTACAATCCACTATTTATATAGTGTTCATCTCATTTATTTTTTATAATGTTGCACTTCCTATCAGTCTAAAGCTGACGAAAGCTACTGTACACGTGCAGTTTTATCTTTAACATGGTTTATGGGTCTGCAGATGGCATACAATCCACCTCGCCACGTTTGTGACTTCCATTCACAAAATGAACCGCAGAAAACTTTGAGTAACACTGTCCTCTAGTGGTAAGTTTACTACAATGCAATGTTGTGGATCAGTTCCTCTTCAGGAACAAAGATCCACTACATTCATTCTAGTCAGTTCAGTGTTCTTCAAGCATTTTGCTGTTTTCTAATAAATGTAAAATATATTGTATCTATACTTCTCAACAACCTAAAATCAGGCATTTTTTTAATATTTAAATCGCTTTTAATTTGATTAGACCACACGCAATGCTTCATGGGATTGTAGTTCATGCCCACGTGAAAGACGGTAAGTACACAGTCTAGTACTATTGTCATTTTGTCAGATTTTCACTACGTTCACTACTTTATAAAAATGGTTTTGCCTCAAAACAAAGTGTGTACTGTTGTGATCACCTTGGGCTAGTTGGTTTGGTCCATGGATTTCTTTTAATTGCCTATGCAAAAAATGTATCTGGAAAAAACCTACGGGTTCATTTTTTTTTTTTTAATGCAACTTATGATGTCTTCGTGCTTAAAACTCGCAAATACACATGCACAATATTTTTTTTACTTCCTGAACAAGTACAGACCTAAATCAGAGAGTCTTCTGTGAAATGTTGGTGCTGGACAACGTGGCCAACGTGTCCGGGACTTTTAAAGTTTACTGGACAAATTCTTCATCTAATTTCTGTTTATTTTGCACTGTAACTCGATGGACATATTTAATATAATTTATCATCTTTCATCTCAGCTGAGCAGCACAGACAATTAGTAATTTATTTATTCACTTTGGCGCCAACCTTAGGTATAATCACTTTATGTTATGCTTTCTCTGATTCTTTTGTTTACTTCCCTTTCATTCAACACCGAACCTTCATTCACACCTGCTACAAATGGCCAAGGGAAGTATGCTTACCAGAATGAGTAAGCCAATCAAATGCTCCTTCCTTAAGTCATGCTATCTGATAGGCTAGATTTTAGTTTTGTGTCAGCACCTTCAAGTTCTTGTAACTAATGCGTTATTAAAGCTAGGGTGTGTAATCCTGAGAGGCTAGCAGTTAACATGCTAGCTAAGCATAGAGCCTGCCCTTGTTTTAGAGGTGTCTCCAAAGCCATGCATCCTCTATCACACATGAACACACACACACACACACACACTCACACAAAGAGCAGAGTCTAAGCACAAGGAGGAGAGACGTGTTGGTGGAATTGATCACAACGGTTTCAGATTACCTCATGACATTACAATAATAACAAATGTAATTCTCGCGCTCGCTCTGCACAGAATCAAGGAAATCCTGCTGATGATGTGTGATTGTGTGAACAAGTTGTGCGGCGGTATACAAATATAGATTGACAGACAGGAAGGACATCCAATCATTACATTCGGACTGAATGCAATGACTGGTCAATTATTCTTTAGTCCTGTCCCTTCCACAGAAGATTCCCCCTTTCATATATATATATATATATATATATATATATATATATATATATATATATATATATATATATATATATAAACCACTTAATTTTTTTATTATTATTTTTTTTTTTACATTTAGGCCACTTAAATTATTGATTGCTATCAGGATGTGAAGAGACATTCAACCAGTATAACAAAAAAAAAAAAAATCTGGTAAAGATTGCACACCCAAGCTTTAAACGCCACAATGGATATATTGTAAGCATCGACAACCTAAGCGAATTTGGCAAAATTAATTTCAATTAAAAATCGAGAAAGAGTGGCTATCGAAACTTCAACAAGGAGGCGACTTTTACAACATAGTGAAGAAGATTTTCATTCGCAAGGAGAGATGCATGGATTTTGTGTTCAAGTAAAGGTAAGTTAATATATTTATTAAAATCTGTGTCATAGATACTAGGTCATTGTTTTTGGTTAGTTTGAGGCTATGAAGTGGTGACCTGGCAATCATGTCCTTCTTGTATTATGTCTGCTTTATAGTTCTAATGTTAGGGTGCAGCCGTCTACATTACATTTGCAGATTATTCTGACCACCTAATTAATTGCTGTTGTTCATTCCAGTGGTTCAGAACTGTGGGTAGAGTGATGTGTGAGGCCTGTGATGTTGAAAAATTTACCCTGCTAGTAACTGGCAATATGTTGTTGGCCCCGCCCTCCACCATGCCACAATATATATATATAACATTAAAATCACCTGCCTAATATTGTGTATGTCCCCCTCATTCTGCCGATGCTATTCTTCTCACCACAATTGTACAGAGTGGTTATCTGTGTTACCATAGATTTTGACAGTTCAAAACAGTATGGCCATTCTCTGTTGTCAATTTCTGGGTGTTTTTGGCAACATTCTGAGTAAATTCTAGAGACTGTTGTGCCTTAAAATCCCAGGAGATCAGCAGTAACAGAAATGCTCAAACCAGCCCATCTGGCACCAACAATAATCCATGCAATTATCTAATCAGCCAATTGTGTGGCAACAGTGGAGTGTGTAAAATCATAAGGCTTCAGTTAATGTTCACATCAACCATTAGAATGGGGAAAAATATGATCACAGTGATTTGGTCCATGGAATGATTGTTGGTGCCAGATGGGTTGGTCAACAGAGAATGGCCAGACTGGTTCGAACTGACAAAGTCTATGGTAACTCAGATAACCACTTTATGCAATTGTGGTAAGAATGGTTGGCACTGTTTTGGCAGCACGAGGGGGACCAACACAATATTAGGCAGGTGGTTTTAATGTTGTGGCTGATCGTTGTAATTATTTATATAGATAGATAGATAGATAGATAGATAGATAGATAGATAGATAGATAGATAGATAGATAGATAGATAGATATTAGAGGTGCAAAAAAAAGTTCATAATGTATTGTATCGTACGATACATAAACAAACACATAATAGTGAAATTAAAAACAAGCAGAGCAAAATTGAGAGCTGCGAAACAGACTCCTCACTGAAGAGGTGGAGCTGAGTACTCACAGGACAACAGAGCAACAGATCTATGGCAAACGGCAAGTACAGTAGATTGTAGTGTTACAGCTTGTCAAATTTGCCAGAAACGGTGTCATGTCGCTGTGCTACAGTACATCAAACATTGTTTGGTGTTTTATTTACGCCGAAATCACAGTGCAAATCAGTGGATTTGTGATGCAGAAACAGCAGCAGCAGCAAGTTTAACAGCTGCCTCTCCCATCCGACACTGAGCATCACACTGAGCAAAGTTTATTAAAAAATCTTACAACGTAAGAAACCCACAATTACATGAAACTTACTATTTGCTAGTTTTGAGGACGAAATATAAACAGGTATGAGTACAACACTTGCGCACATGTTATAAGCCGGTAATAATGCCGTTAAAGTTTACATGTGGGTAGAGCGTCGTCCATCTTTTTTTACAGTCTATGGGGTAGAGTGGGGGAAATCGCTCCCCACCTGTTCTTCCCAAAATAACCACTAGAGGGAGTCATGATACATTTTTACTGTTGCTATGCACTACGTTGACAACGGGGTCAATTGTCCTTCTGCATGGACAATCTCCATGCAGAAGCTGACACCAGCGACGTATTTGAAGAGAAGAGGATTGCATGGTAAATGCACTATATAGATCAGTGGGCAAATTCTATAATTTTCAGATATTTGTAAACAAGTGTTTAAGAGAATATTGTTCTGCAGGATATCACAGTGATGTATGATAGATGAATAGTTAAGTATGTAGTTTGACACCATATGTTATTTATAACGAATATAATTATATTAAAAAAATTAAACAATTTTTTAAAAAGTCATAGCTTGTGGAGTAAAACGCCCCCTACGCTGAGGGGTAAAACGCCCCCCATGGGGCATAGTTTCTCTCTATCATAATTACTATAATAACATATTTCTGTCTATCAAATCCTTTGTTTTACACTAAATGCGGTATAACTAGGTGGTAAAATCAAAATATTTGAACAAAACATGAAAAAATTAATAATTAATAATAAGCTAGCTAGCTTGCTAGCACGGTTAGCTCACTGATGTAAGGTGGTTAGGTGACCCAATGATAAAACATAGTGACTTTTAATGCATTTATTGAATATATTTCACTACATATATACTAATTTATAAGTTTCATATTCATTTAGGGTTTTCTATTTGTCTTGAAGATAGTGGTGAACAAATAAATCAATTATCAACCCCATATAGGCCTAGTGTAGAAATTTCAACCTGAGATATATTTTTTTCTCTCCTTATAGATGCGGACATATAAGAGAAAAAGTAACCGTGGTGCCTATACAGAGCAAGCTCTACCAAAAGCCCTCAGAGCTATCGAAGAGGGAACTGCTTTGAAGGCTGCAGCCCATCAATTTGGAGTCCCCCAAAGACCTTGAGTCGGGCGGCATAGGGATAAAAAAAGTTTTGGAGCCTGGATCAAAGTGTTTAGGCCGCAAAGCAGTTTTTATGTCATCATTCGAGCTCCAGTTAATTGAGCACATTCAATCAATGGAGAGGGCATTGTTTGGGCTTTCAAGATGGATGTAAGGAGGCGGGCCTATGACCTGGCAGAGAGGTTAGGCTTGAACCATTTTTTTAATTCAGAGCACAAGATGGCAGGGAAAGACTGGTTCTATAATTTTCAAAGGAGACAATGGACCTTGTCTTGTCAGGACTCCACAGGCGACGAGCATATCTAGGATGGTGGGGTTCAACAGACCGGGTTCAACAGACCTGTTCTTCCGTATTTATGAGGACGAACTCCATAGGCTTGGCGAAAACGTTGACCCCACCCGTCTGTTTATTTATTTATTAATTACAACATATTTGTTTGCATGGCTTAGTTATATGTTATATGTATAAATATAAATGTAAAAAAATTGACTATTTTGGACATTCCTGAAATAAATATTAATATATATATAGGGTAAACGTACCTATTAAGCTCAAGTACCCATTAAGGGCACTACCATCTTTGAGCTCAGATTATAAAAAGAAAAAGCAATGTATTATCCCATTTGATGTTTTAACCAATTGATGTGTTTGTTACTACATACCTCCTGTAATTTTAAACCAATCAGACCATTGCACACTGAGATATGTGTATCTATGTATTCACACTGTCTGGCGGCCATTTTGAAAGCTGTCTTAAAACTTTCACCAGAAGAGGAGCCCCTCAAATGTGCATTTTTTATATGTTTAAGCCTTTATTTTGGGTAAGTACATCTACTTATTGCAAAATTAAGAGATTAATGTTTAGACTTTTGCATATTTTAACCTGAAACCTGGATGTGGGAAATAATTTCAGTTAGATCTAAAAGATAGTTTTAGCAACATAGCTAGCGGTATAAGATTGTGTGCTACACTAATATATTACTTCACAGGCATTAATGGCTTGTACTTTTAAATCCATAATATTATAATGTTACATTTTATTGATAGTCTGTGGTTTTAAACTGCTGTAATTTTTAAAGTATTCATATTATTGTAAGGTGAGTTTAAAGGGTGCACTACTATGACAATCACACAGCTTCAGTGTGACATCAATTAGAAAAAGTATAATTTCATAGATATTGTCAATAATAGTGACCTAGATTATTTATTTATCTAAATATTTTCCTTTACATTTCATGTAATATTTATTAATTAACAAATTGTTTTTGCTCCAATTAAGCACAGTGTGCTCCCTTTAAGCTCATCCGCATTGAACGTCTATGTAAATACGTAATAATCAGACTTTAAATGTTAACTGATGGTTGTCTCTAAGTCCTGCGACTTCCATCTCAACTCACTCACATTCTTCAGCCTTTGGATAAGGCGGTATTTAGAGAGGTTAAAAGGCAGTGGAGAAAGAAATTGATGTGTAACGCACGGGTGTCCAGGGACAAGATCAGGAGAGAAGATTTCCCTACAAAGATCAGAGAGGTGTTGGAGACATCTCTAAAATCCCAAAACTTAAGAATTGGGTTTGAAGCCACTGGGATTTTTACATTGAACCCAAATCGGGTTAAAAGCCAAATAACAGAGGCCTATACACCATATGGAGAGGCAATCACTGATTCTTCAGAGAGTGTTTCTACACAGCACCAACCACCAGAGCCCACTACTGATCAGAGTTCCAACAAAAGTCTGCAGACTAACGGAAGTGTATCTCCTCTCCCAACATTGCCAGTGAACTGTGTGGATTCCATGTCCCAGATTGTTCTGAGTGTGGAAACAATCCCTGGTTCAAACATTCTCAACATAAAAAACATCCATGTTACCAGTCCACCACAAGAGATAACTCCCGTAGCTCAGGCATGCACTTCAGATGGCACCACCTCTGCTTCTAGCATTAAGGATTTTTTCTTGAAGCACATTACACCAAACAAAAAAAGAAAGCACCAAAAAACAGAGAATAAATACACTAAAGTATGGCGAATCTTTAACATCTCCAGAAGCCATGACCAGGCTAGCTGAGAAGGAAAACTACATTCGACAGACAGGAACTGCAGCGAAACGTCATCTCAAGCAGCTCCTTTAATTTATGTGATAATATTATCTTTTTTTTATAGTATAAAAAAACACACACAATTCAAAAGATGGAAAGAAGGGAAAAAAGACAAAGAAACCACAATCAAAGAAAAAAACAGACAGCACAGAATAAGAAAACAGAGGCAGGCACAGCAAAGGCTCAAACTTCAACTGATCCATCCTTAACAATACAAACAGATGTATACTATGCAGTCATGTTCACCTCACCTCCAGCCTATTATATAGGAAGACCCATTAATGTGTCCAGACCCCCTGACGGAGAACACTACGTGATGAAATTTCTGAGCAGAGGTCCTGCGAACACATATGCCCTGCCAGTGCTAGACAAAATTGAGGATGTTGAGAATAAATTAATTCTGTGTGAGGCACAACTAGAGGGTGTAGGACCCTTCTACTTGAAGAACCACCAAGAGATAGACAATCTCTACAAAAAGAAGAGAATATAAATCCTCTAAATTCTAAATAAAGTTGACATTAGGAAGAGGCTTCATAATGTGGCTAGTTTCTGTGTTCATCCCCATGAATTAAATGTTTTATTGTTTTTTTTTTTATTTGATTGTTCAGTATGTGTTACTTAGCTGAACGTGGACTATTCTAGATGTTGCCATGAGTTTGAATGACACCTCACTATGAATAGGATAGGCTACCTGATCAAAATGAATGCCTTGTTGCTTGATTTTTTGTGATTGACTCTGTACCTTCAAATAAAACTTTTTTCAATCATTCCTTAAAAAGGTTGTTTAAAATAAACAAGATTTTATAATAAAACTTGTTGTGAGCTTATTGGGAACAGGGGTGTGCTTAAAGGGTACACAAACGTACCCATTAAGCCCAGTCAGACTTTTTGCGTTTAATGATGTACAATTTAATTTAAATGCTTTTGTCATTTAAAATAAAATATTGTCGTTTAAGAGATTAATATTTTATTTTAACATAACTTTTTGTACTAAAACCAATATCCTGTGCCCTAAAAATGTCTCAATGTAGATTTTGGTGAGCTTAATAGGTACGTTTACCCTACATGTTGCAGTGGCGGCTGCTGGTCTTTCAAAGAGGGGAAGCTCATTTTCGGCCTACATTATAAACTTGTCCTTTTATTTAAAAGTAAATTTAAAGTGAAATGTATTATGCAAATTGACTAGCAATTTCGCCAAGCAAATATCAAGAAATAGGTTGCAGCAGTTTGTCTTTCGATTACACTTGAGAAATCCGTGATGGGACTGAGCGCCAATAGCTTCAGCGACTTCTTATAGTACAGATTCGCTGTCAGTCAAAAGGAGATGCAGTCTTTTGACAGATCCTCCAATCATTACGCGGAAGCCCGGAGTCCGGGCCAGCCCACTCCTCATTCACCCCCAGAGACGCTGAGCGTCCGTGGGCGGGACATAATCACAGCATTTATCCAATGACCGTCTAGTTTCGGAGCACTGAAAAAAACTGTTCAAAGCAGCCCCATTGAAGTCAATGGACGCTCGGCTTCAACAGGGAAATGCACTGTGACACTACGGGAATGTATGAGAATGAAATCGAGTCAGCCGACCTGCTATATGTAGCTGATTCTGAACGAACTCGTT
The DNA here is from genome assembly GCA_032164185.1 of Moxostoma hubbsi. Classification (NCBI taxonomy): domain Eukaryota; kingdom Metazoa; phylum Chordata; class Actinopteri; order Cypriniformes; family Catostomidae; genus Moxostoma; species Moxostoma hubbsi. The sequence goes on from JAVLUX010000047.1 coordinate 10,777,530, forward strand.
TTCGAGATGAACATGTTCTAACGCATTTTTAGTCAATAAATTGTTTACACAATAGTACATATTTGACCATTATTTTTTTGACATTATAGAGGAACCCGAGCTTCCCTTGCAGTCTTAAAGAAATCCCCACTGACATGTTGATGCATTACTTGCCTTTTACGTTTAGAGATTGAAAACTATAGTCTGATCATTTTGCTGTTGATCTATGAAGCAAACTGGTTGGTATGAAAGGGGGAATATTATCTCACCTTGGGGGGTGTTTTACCTCACCGCTGGGGCAAAACGCCCCCTTTGTACTAATTACTAATTAATTATGTAGGCTGAGCAATTTTATTATTTGGTGAATAACTCCTGCCATAGGCCTAGTCACTCAAAACTGGGAGGGCAATTCTAGTCACATTTATGTTTTGTTTCACAGTAATGTCACATTTTCTTAATGGGGCATTTTCCCCCACAATGGCCAAAAAAATAAGTGTGCCAATCGGCTTTTACTCAAGCAGCTAAATAATATTGGATTATATAGCCTACCGTAAAACCAGAGGTCAGTTTCCTCTCAAGTTTTTTTCACCACTAAATAAAATTTGTCATTGCTACAGTTACTAGCTTGCTCTCTGGGGACTTTAAGATATTAAGACATTATTGACTTTCTATAACGCTGATTTGAATCAATTTGTATTGTGAAAAGTGCTATACAAATATTAATGACTTGAGATTAGAGAGTTTTCTCAAGAAAATATTGTTTTCATATAATAAATTGTTAGTTCATATGAGTTTTTCTTATTACAGTCAATCAAAAAAAAAAAAAAAAAATGCAGCACTGTTGTTTAAGTTACTTTAATATAAAGCTCTATGTTGCCAATGTCAGACATTGTTGTGTCATTTATGATTTAAAAAACATTTACATTGAATTCTTGAATAAGTTAGTGAAACATTTGTGGGCGCTTTTTTTTTTTTTTTTAAACCGTATCATATCGTATCGTATAGTGAGGCTTTGCATCGTATCCTATTATATAGTGAAATCTGTGCAATGTTACATGCCTAATACTATACAGCTCTAGAAAAATTAAGAGACCACTGCAAAATTATCAGAATCTCCTGATTTACTATGTACAGTATAGGTATATGTTTGAGTCTAAGTCTAAGTCCCTAAGTCTGCCACTCTCTGTCAGAATAATCACGAAAGGTCACGTGAACACAAAAACTCCAGCCAGGTTTCCTAAGCAACCAAATTGGCCCAGTTGCTAAGGAGGGTAGAGTCACACGGGGTAACCTCCTCGTGGTCGCTTTAATGTGGTTCGCTCTCATCGGGGCGCGGTGTATGGCGTGGTTCCTCCACACGCGCTATGTCTCCTCGGTAATGCACTCAACGAGCCATATGATAAGATGCGCGGGTTGACGATCTCAGACGTGGAGGCAACTGAGATTCGTCCTCCATCACCCGGATTTAGGCGAGTCACTACGCCACCACGAGGACTTAGAGCACATTGTGAATTGTACATCCTGGCCGGACACTTTTTTGGAGGATGTTATAGTCACCCTATATTAATTACTTTACCAATCAGACCTAATAGTTCCCACTAAAAAAACATGAGAATTGTGCTAAGGCTAATGTAATGGGACATCAAATGTAGCAGGTGTGATTTGCATGGCAAAACATTTTATAGGGAGGCTGGACACATAGCATGTGTTTGTAGAAATTTGAGAATGTTAAGAGGAAAGGCCTTATTTTTGAAGTAAACTAAGTAAATGACATGTCTAAAAATGCATTGCATTTGGGCAGACGCATTTGTAAACAGCTACATGTAATCACAGAGACAGAATTGCTGACATTTAATATACTGCATATAACATCTCTTCGTACTGTCAGTATGAAGAAAAATACAGACTCTTCCATTTCAGCAGATACTTGGGGTCGGATTACAAGAAAAGCTTGTGAACTGCACCTTGCAATGTCCAGGAAGCCACATGAAAGGACAATTTAAGGTATATTGTTCTCTTGTATCCGTATCTGTAAGTCAATCCAAGAATCATTTGTATTACAATTTTTCAATCACATTCAACAAACCTTATTCAGTGCACACTCAGAAGGTATCACATTACTCTACTCTGAAATAGGAGTAGTCATTATTAATTAATGAAAGTGGGTCCTCCATATGAGTAACCTACAAATACTTTCTTAGATATATGCTTCTTTGTATTGAGAACGCATGAACTACAGTTTAAAGGCACATAGTTTGTTCAGCTGTGCTTTTGTCAAAAATGTTCCCCAGAGGATCAAAGGAGCTTTTTGTAACACTGTTCACCAGCCTATTCAATTTTATATCTTTCCATAACAATAAAGTATTCCATAGAGTGTAGGAGGTACTAACCTCATCTTTCTTTTTGTCCTACTTTTTTTTAGCCTGAAGATGATATCAGCATTGGCGACTTCTCCTATTACACAAAACACTGTTACACCATGATGCTCTAGGTATAAATATGTTGAATGCCTGAGTTTGACACATTTAGATCTTCATTCTGAACCCTGAGCATCAGCTAGAAGACAAAATACAATATGGTAATGTATCACAACTTTTTTTTTAAACTCATAAATTATAAAGTCTTTAAGAACTTAATATTTTAGTCTTTACGATTGCAAAGATTTATGTGAAATCTGAACTCTATCGATCCTCAGCGTGAGTGCATTTCCGTCCATGTTGGTCAAGCTGGAGTGCAGATTGGTAATGCGTGCTGGGAGCTTTACTGTCTGGAGCATGGTATCCAGCCAGATGGGCAGATGCCCAGTGATAAGACACTAGGAGGAGGAGATGATTCCTTCAACACTTTTTTCAGTGAAACAGCTTCAGGGAAACATGTTCCACGTGCCATCTTTGTAGATCTGGAACCCACTGTGATTGGTATGAGAATATTTTTGACAATGGTTTAAAACAGCATGCAACATGAACACCACAATGATAAAATTGTAAACCTGGATGCCCTTTTAGTGAATACAAATGAAATGGTAACACTGTAAAATAAGGTTCTATTCATTAAAATTTGTAAATTAATTAGATATCATGAAATAACAAAGAACAATATATAGTGTAAATACTGTATTACAACATTTACTTATCTTGGGTATTGTTAATTTATATAAATACTTTTGTTTATTTTTAGTACATGTTAGTTCCAGTGTTGGGTAAGTTACTCAAAATAAGTAATCCAGTACAAATTACTAATTATTTCTCTAAAGATTTAATCATATTACTCTGCTAAATATATTTAATCTAAAAAGTAATCACATTACTAATTATTTTTCTATTATTTTCTAAATCACTTTTCCTAGAAAAATCACTTTTCCAAAATCAAGTCATCTATATTTCATTCATTGTCTCACACCCTTCAGCTGTCACAGAAAAGCTAACAGATGTACAATTGAATTCCCATTTTAGATGTATTATAAATATTAAATATACTTAAAAGTTATTACTTTAATTGAAAGTCAGTAACTGTTATTTGATTACAAGAATTTAAAATGTAATTCGTAACACAATGTATTTTTTTAAACTAAAAAGTTATTCGATTATAGAAACAAATTACTTTTTAATCAGATATGTCTGACACTGGTTAGTTCATAAAGTATTAACTAATGTTAACATATAGCCTACTTTTAATGTAAGAACAAATATTACTGTATAGGCTGAAATCAACATTAGAATTCTGTAAATGTACTGTTCATTGTTAATTATTGCATTAACTAATGTTAATTAATATAATCTTATAGTAACATTTACCAAGGAAAGGTTCAGATTGAATATTGTCTGTTTTCCATGAATAGATGAGGTACGGACAGGCACCTACCGTCAGCTCTTTCACCCAGAACAGCTCATCACTGGAAAAGAGGATGCTGCCAACAATTATGCCAGAGGACACTATACCATTGGCAAGGAGATCATTGATTCAGTTCTCGATCGAATCCGTAAACTGGTATTGTATTTACTGATTTACAATTAATCAGTAAAAAAATGTAACAATTACTTCTTGGCAGTCTTTTAGCGCTCTTTACCCCTTTCTCCCAATAGACTGATCAGTGCACTGGTCTCCAAGGTTTCCTGGTGTTCCACAGCTTTGGTGGAGGTACTGGCTCTGGCTTCACCTCCCTGCTGATGGAGCGTCTCTCTGTTGACTACGGCAAGAAGTCCAAGCTTGAGTTTGCTATCTATCCTGCTCCTCAAGTGTCCACTGCAGTCGTGGAGCCCTACAACTCCATCCTGACCACCCACACGACCCTGGAGCACTCTGATTGTGCCTTCATGGTGGACAATGAAGCCATCTATGACATCTGCCGTAAAAACCTGGACATCGAGCGTCCAACTTACACTAACCTCAACAGGCTCATTGGCCAGATTGTGTCCTCCATCACGGCCTCGCTGAGATTTGATGGAGCACTGAATGTGGATCTCACTGAGTTCCAAACCAATTTGGTGCCCTACCCACGTATTCATTTCCCTCTGGCTACATATGCTCCAGTGATCTCTGCTGAAAAGGCTTACCATGAACAGCTATCTGTGGCTGACATAACCAATGCCTGCTTTGAGCCTTCTAATCAGTTGGTGAAGTGTGATCCTCGTCATGGTAAATACATGGCCTGCTGTCTTCTGTATCGTGGAGATGTGGTGCCCAAAGATGTCAATTCTGCCATTGCTGCCATTAAGACCAAACGCTCCATCCAGTTTGTCGATTGGTGCCCCACTGGATTCAAAGTAGGCATCAACTACCAACCCCCAACTGTGGTTCCTGGTGGAGACCTGGCCAAAGTACAGAGGGCCGTGTGCATGCTGAGCAACACCACAGCCATTGCTGAGGCCTGGGCTCGTTTAGACCACAAGTTTGACCTGATGTACGCCAAGAGAGCTTTTGTGCACTGGTATGTGGGTGAGGGAATGGAGGAAGGAGAGTTCTCAGAGGCCAGAGAAGATATGGCAGCTCTGGAAAAGGATTATGAAGAAGTGGGCACTGACAGCATTGGAGAGGATGAAGAGGATGGAGTGGAATTTTAAATACAATATTCAAAATCTCTGCTTAATTTGCTATGATTTGTATCTGCAACAAATATGTGTCTTAGATGTTTTTAGTAGAGCAAAGTTACTATAAACTATTTTTCTACATTTTGTGTGTCTTATACAATAGCTAAATTTAATATAAATTAAAATTAACTGTGAAGATTAGAATAAAACTGATCATAGATAACACAAAGTAACCAAAAGCCTGCAGTGACAAGCTCTTTCCAAACAAAAATCTTGTTTTAAAATCCTGCACTCTTCCTTGATATACAGCTGTTATCTGTTTAAAATCTGTGTATGGTTGCACATGCAAAAGTTATAAAGGTCTTTAGGCAAGACAACATTTTGGACCATGACACCCCTCCCCCTCCAGTGTCTATGCAGCACAAAAATGGCCACCTGCTGTAGCTTTTACTCGTGATTCAGCTGTCTGTACATGTCTATGGACATTACTATGAAAGGCTTGATATTGTCTGTGTCTTTCACTATCACTGTAGCACAGAAATTAAAGTCTGATGCCAATTGGGCCTGTGTGTTTGTCTCTTTTTGTACAACAAGGACCATGTCTTCAGACAATCTTAGACAATAGATCTCTTCATGCTTTTTTAAACACAGACAAATTATTGGTTTTCAAATAGGGCTACATGTTCATTACTGTGACACAAATGTTCCATTTTTCATATAAAATATTTGTAAAGCAATTACCAGTTTGAAATTACACTTTCATCCTGTAGTTTAAACTAGTTTTTCTTCATACTGGACTCTGACAGTAAGCATGATATTACATACAACTAAGATATCAGGTCTCCTGCACTTGATATGCAACTTTAACACATTAGTGTGGAGAACATTGACATATAGTCTGTAAAATGTCTTGGCATTGTTCAGTATTATCGCATGCCCAAATAATAGTGAAGGGGCCAGATGGATTTCACAGACCCTAAACTCCCAAGAGGGAGGGAGACTTTGCTTGTGGAGGAAGGACGGCCCTTCTACATTACTATCCTGACACCAACAGGCGATCCTACTTCCTGCTAACCCCCTCCCTTCCTCCTCCTCTTGCTTCTCTATAAAAACCCCACCTCTCATTTCTTCACCACATCTGCCTTCTCTTTCTGAATCCTCAAGTCAGCCTGAAAGGAAAAATCTGACAAGATGGTAAGTGATATGCTTGATCGGTTATTAGTTCTACACTTTACATAAACAATGGAAACAGATTTGAGTAAAATCACTTATGCGATGCTTCAATATTTTTATATATATATATATATATTTGTATATTTTTGTGTGGAAGACAAAATTAGAAGCCCTGTGGTTATATTTGAGAAACAAGTTTTTATGAAAATAATGCATTGTGAAGCATTCCGTCTGGTTGAGTTTCAGACGAAGAGTTGGCCTTTCGTTATAAAGAGGATGTGGCTATGGCCTTCACAGCCCAATCCCAGACTATGATAGATTTCAGAAGGAAACTCCAGTACTTACTTTGTATTTCAGAATATTACATTTTTCTATGTATGGTGGTTCTGCAGAGCCAAAATAGCTCAATGAATCTCCATCAACTAAAGAGGAGAAAAGGGAAACTACAGTATGAGAAATTAAGTTGTTACTCGAAGAATTAATACATTCATGCCTTTATGACATACAGGGAGGAATTGATAATTGATTAGATCATAAGTGACAAAACCTGGAGCATAGCAGAATAATATATATATATATATATATATATATATATATATATATATATGTTCTAGTGAAAAGGCCTGAGTGAGATATATCTGCCTTTTACACAAAGAAGAGTGATCGGCTGAATGAGAAAGGGTGGGGGTAGATTGCCTCAAAGGACGTCACTTAGCCTCTTCTGTATTCTAGGGTAGATAATTGGGAAAAATGCATGAAAAGATAATGTAAATAAAACTGAGTTGTATATCAAACAATAGATCCAAAAGCTTAAGAAAATCAATGTTGGTTTTTCCAGTGTTGGAATCTGGATTCACTCAACCTAGGCAAAATCGACAAAAATAACTGACCCAGCCATGGGTAAATTCCTAATTTAAAACAAGCAAAGAAAAAGTAGTAGGTTTAATACTAAAATCTAGCAGGTTGTATCTTTAATCTCTGAGACAGTCTGAAATTCTCATTAGATGCCAAAAGTAGTTAGCAAGAACATTTTGAGCTGATGCTTGCCATAGACAAAAATGATGCCCTGGATAAAAGGACAAAATAAAGACTTCTCATTTTAATACCCAATGGAAACACATATTTCATGAATAAATCTGTATACTGTATTTGATTCATTTATTCAGCGAACAGTTACCGTTTCTTCTTGCTTCTCTCTCCACTAACAGCGTGAGTGTATCTCCATGCATGTTGGCCAAGCTGGGGCCCAAATGGGAAATGCATGCTGGGAGCTTTACTGTCTGGAGCATGGTATTCAGCCAGATGGGCAGATGCCTAGTGATAAGACAATAGGAGGAGGAGATGATTCCTTCAATACCTTCTTTAGTGAAACAGGAGCAGGAAAACACGTTCCACGTGCCATCTTTGTTGATTTGGAACCCACTGTGATTGGTAAGTTGAACTTAGCAAACAGTTATAGATAAATCTTAAAAGCAACATATATGAAAATATATTTTGGATTTGTTGAAACTTTATAAATTGTATTTAGTTCGAGTTTTTATTTTTCTCTTCAGATGAGGTGCGCACAGGCACATATCGCCAACTGTTCCATCCTGAGCAACTAATTACTGGCAAGGAAGATGCTGCCAATAACTATGCCCGTGGCCATTACACCATTGGTAAAGAGATCATTGACCTAGTACTGGACAGGACCCGCAAACTGGTGAGGTTTCTAAAAATGTAAACCCAGAAATATTATAAACGCAAATTGAGTGTGTTTTGTAAATATGAATGATTATGACATTTAATCAGCTAATTTCCTCTAAATCCAACAGGCTGATCAGTGCACTGGCCTTCAAGGATTCCTCATCTTCCACAGCTTTGGTGGAGGTACTGGATCTGGCTTCACCTCCCTGCTGATGGAGCGTCTCTCTGTTGACTACGGCAAGAAGTCCAAGCTTGAGTTTGCCATCTATCCTGCTCCTCAAGTGTCCACCGCAGTCGTGGAGCCCTACAACTCCATCCTGACCACCCACACGACCCTAGAGCACTCTGATTGTGCCTTCATGGTGGACAATGAAGCCATCTATGACATCTGCCGTAAAAACCTGGACATCGAACGTCCAACTTACACTAACCTCAACAGGCTCATTGGCCAGATTGTGTCCTCCATCACGGCCTCGCTGAGATTTGATGGCGCTCTGAATGTGGACCTCACTGAATTCCAAACCAATTTGGTGCCCTACCCACGTATTCATTTCCCTCTGGCTACATATGCTCCAGTGATCTCTGCTGAAAAGGCTTACCATGAGCAGCTATCTGTGGCTGACATAACCAATGCCTGCTTTGAGCCTTCTAATCAGATGGTGAAGTGTGATCCTCGTCATGGTAAATACATGGCCTGCTGTCTTCTGTATCGTGGAGATGTGGTGCCCAAAGACGTCAATTCTGCCATTGCTGCCATTAAGACCAAACGCACCATCCAGTTTGTTGATTGGTGCCCCACTGGATTCAAAGTAGGCATCAACTACCAGCCCCCAACTGTGGTTCCTGGTGGAGACCTAGCCAAAGTACAGAGGGCCGTGTGCATGCTGAGCAACACCACAGCCATTGCTGAGGCCTGGGCTCGTCTAGATCACAAGTTTGACCTGATGTACGCCAAGAGAGCTTTTGTGCACTGGTATGTGGGTGAGGGAATGGAGGAAGGTGAGTTCTCAGAGGCCAGAGAAGATATGGCAGCTCTGGAAAAGGATTATGAAGAAGTGGGCACAGACAGCATAGGAGAAGAGGATGAAGAGGGAGAAGAATATTAAAGAGGCAGAATCCCCCAAGCGTATCTTAGCTGCCTAGCATAATGAAGGTCCCAACTGACCATGAGGATTTTAGGGGAACAAATTGACTTGAAAGGTCACATGCATTTCAATTGGTTTTAATAAATTGTACAACATTTGAATAATAAAAGAAAGAATGCATTATTTTGTGTATGTGTTTTTCTCACCATTCTCAAACATGATACCTATTTGAAAATATGTTTGTGCAGAAACTCTAAGATTACATTTATAAATTACATAATTGAATGTTTATTAAATGTTATCAATGAAATAATTTAATACATTTATTTATTATTCTTTCAGATAAACAGTTCCCTTTCTGACCTGCTCTGCATTAAACTGAATGTCACAGATGCCCTTAACCAAATAGTTAATGAAAACCATTGAAAACACATTTTGAGGTAAAAGACAGCCTAGCATACTGAATGCCTAACTATTTTGAAAAAGCTTATGTTATACATTATATTAGTTTGTGAAGCTTTAAATTGAACTTACCTAAATGCCACCTCTAATCAAAGCTTTATTTATTATTCATCATATATTCAAGTTTTTTTTTTTTTTTTTTTTTTTTTTTTTGCACCAAACAGCCATAATTTTGTCATATATATAATAATTTTTCATCATGTCTCTGGCTGTCTGTCTGAAACGCTTGGTTTTGATCTGTCTTGCCCTTTAAGACTTCACCTTATATGTCCTCTGTTGTGATTGGCTAACATCATGCAACCCTTCCATTACAGCCATTTTTGCAACCCAAACTAAACATTATAAAACTACATTTTAGGGATAACACATAATGTACACCCAACACATATCTGAATGTATCAAACTGTTCACTCAAGCAGCACCATCAAACAGTCTTGACATATGAAATATTTATAAATTAAATTGGTTACTTATGGTTTTTCATCCAATAGTCCAATTGTAACTGCCTCATCTTTCAATTCCATCAAAAGTTCCTTTGCAAAGCTTGAATCATCCATGCTGAAATGTTCTGAATATACAAACGTAATACAGTCCATGGTGATGTTGGCTGCTTCAACTGGCTTTAACAGGCCAAAGCAGAGATGCTAGTCTTCAAATCTCACATGTTCCATGTTTGTATACACACAGGACTGCAGGTGTTTCACATCATGACCCCTTTAAACAAATATCAAAATGACTGGGATATTTCTCTAGAGGTGACTATATTCTTCCTGAGATGCAAAATACACATCACAACAAAATTCATGGGACAGGAGGTGAGATTTCCTTCTGAAGTACCAGAAGAATTGCTAGTAGGTATAGTTTGTTATGCCTTAAATTTAGAAAGTTTAGAAGTTATGCCTTAAATTTCAGCTGTTCAAAATAAGAAAAGCACAAGACTTAAAGCTGTATCTTAAAATATATGTAATTTCTGCAACACTAGCACCACCGAATGGAATTGCTTTCTGAATATGCACCTCACCTGCAGTTGGTCAAACCGTCAGATAGTCCTGCATCCAAACTCATGCCATTGGTTAAGTAACGTTGTTGGGGCAGGTCTTCGCTAAAGTGACCAGATTTCTGAAATGAAAAACACGAAGATTTCTTGTTCAGTGGTAAATATGTAGTTGAAATTTCACATGTTACTTATCTATTAATAGGGTTACCGGATTCCCACTTGTGGAAAACGGGACAGCCCCCTCCCAGCAAAAAAAGAAAGTGACATATCCTTACCTAGGTGCAAATCAATGCGCAGTAGAGGGTGAATCCGTATCTGTAACTGTTGTCACATTGTCCTTTTTGCTGGCAGCAATTTTTTTCAGTGTGCACTTGTCTTTCCAATTTTTTTTTTTGCTTTTTAATGTCAGAGGGTATGAATGATTCCTCCAGCCTGGTCTGCGAGACTTTTCTCAGGTCATGAATGTGCAAAGCTATGGTTGTGCACAACAGAATGATAAGCAAAAAGTCCTTTACTTTCGTGTACCTTGTCAGATACTGAACTTTGCTTCACAAAAAAAAATCAGTAACACTCGGTGTGGCACATTTTTTAAATTAAAATTTTTATTGATTCATAAACATAATGAAAAATAAAAAACAACATATATATATATACACATTGAATCAACATTTAACATTTAACTCCCCAATCACCAACCCCATCCTAATCCCTAACAAACACCCTTGTGGTCACAAATAGATACACACACACTCACACATAAAAACTCAACACACACACTTCGATATATCTGACTTCCATCCCTTTAAACATTTTTGCCTGTCAACCATAATGCTGGTCAGAACCCAATTTTTTATGTGTTTTTTCTCAAAATGTATGACTGCCCCATTGCCCAAAATACAGAGTCTGGGGCAGAGTGAAATTCTGAACCTTCAACCAAAATTCCTGAATCTTAACACCCCCCCAAAAAACATCTTCTGATTGGCATCGCCAGCAGGTAGGTGCACCTTTAAGACCAAGCCTATACAATCTAGAGGGGGTCCAATATAATCTATGTAAAATCTTAAATTGCATAATGCGAACACTTGCATCTCAAGGTGCAGACATTTTTTTGTACAAATTTTTTAGAATCCTAGCCCACAATCCCTCCTCTAATGCCAAATTTCAATGCTTCTCCCATAATCTCTTGAGAGAAGTTGAAGCTCCGTCCCCCAGACTCTCAATTAACAGAGAGTAATACTCTGATGCCTCATAACCTTTTCCAAAAGCAGTTATCCCCTCTCCCAGAGTATCTTCCACTTTAGGGGGGTGTGTACTACTCCCAAAAACAATACAGTGCAGGTGCGCAGCTGTAAATACCTATAGATTTGAGATCTGGGAATCCCAAAATGTTGTACCAAATTTTCAAAAGACCTCAACACTCCACTCTCATATAAGTCACAGAGTGTAGTAACCCTCCTCACAATCCACTCTGACCAGCAGAAAGAGGATTTATTAATACATAATTTCAGGTTCAGCCATATGCTTGAGGCAACAGTTAAATAAATGTCTGAATTAAACACTCTGGACACATTTGTCCATACCAAGTGCAAATGCGAGATAATAGGGTTTAACTTAACTTCTCAGATTAGTTTGATAGAAAGGCTTTGCAATTGCAAATTAGGGGCAATAACTTGTTCAATACAAAACCATAGAGGGACTCTCTCAGGTGGAAGCGACCAATGAGCCAAATGTCTGAGACCGAATGCATAAAAATAAAACAAGATCTTGGGTAGGCCTAGCCCACCTTTGTCAATTGGCCTATGTCATATATTAAAATGTAATCTAGGACACTTACCATTCCAAATGAAGGACTTTGCTATGCTATCAAATTGCTTGAAGTAAGAGAGGGGGACATCTACAGGGGAGATCAGGTAGTAACATTTTGGAATATTATTAATTTGAATAACATTAACCTTCCCAATCATAGATAAATTTAATGAAGCTCACCTGCCCACCTCGCTCGAAAACCTTTTTTATTAAGGAGTCAAAATTAACTAACTAAATCAGACAAATTTGCTGGGAATAAAATTCCCAAATACTTAATGCCCTTAATCAGACTGATCCGGGATTGTGTCATAGTTGCCGGAAGCTTTCCTTTCTTTAATGATTCCATAGAAATTTCTAGATAGAGTGGAGCCATTTCTGTTGCATAATATCTCAAATGTTCCGCAGCAAAACCATCTGGCCCCAGAGCCTTGCCTGTAGGCAAGGCATTAATTACCTCACCAAGCTCCTCCAAGGTTATCTGAGAATCAAGATAATTTTTTTGCTGATTCGTTAATTTAGGAAGTTCTAATGGTTCCACAAAGTTTCTAATGTCTTCATCAATTGATGAGGATGTGGAACTAGAGATCAAGGTCACATTCTTTAAAAGCATTATTAATATCAGTGGCCAAGGTAAAAATTTCACCACCAGAAGGTTTCACTGAGGGAATGGTAGAAAAAGACTCTCTCTACTTTATATATTTATAAAGCAGGCACAAAATTTGTCACCCGACTCAAAATATTTCCCTGAATAGCCAAAACTATACCTTCCATGACAAAATAGTATTATATCTGTATTTCAATAGGGTCAATTCTCTGAGGCCATTGGACGACATTTGGTGCTTCAGCTCTGCCTCTGCACTTTTAATATCCCCTTCCAACACCACGAGTTCTCGTGCTTTGGATTTTTTTGATGAATGGGGCATACTGTATGATCTGACCCCTAAGAACCACCTTAAGTGCCTCCCAAACCACGCCCCCTTAGGATACTGAGGCTCAGTTGGTCTCCATATAGACATTGATTTCATCCTTTAGCATTTGTTGGAATTCAGGATTTTGCAAAAGGGAAATATTAAAGGGCCAACTAAACTCAGCAAAAAAAGAAACATCCTCTCACTTTCTACTACTTTTATTTTCAGTAAATTAACATTTGTAAATATTTGTATGAACATAAAAAGATTCAACAACTAAGACATAAACTGAACAAGTTTCCCAGACATGTGACTAACAGAAATGGAATAATCAAAAGTAACAGTCAGTATCTGGTGTGGCCACTAGCTGCATTGAGTGCTGCAGTGCATCTCCTCCTCATGGACTGCACCAGATTTGCCAGCTATTGCTGTGAGATGTTACCCCACACTTCCACCAAGGCGCCTGCATGTTCCCAGACATTTCTGGGGGGAATGACTCTAGCCCTCACCCTCCGATCAAAACAGGTCCCAGACGTGCTCAATGGGATTGAGATCTGGGCTCTTTGCTGGCCATGGCAGACCACTGACATTCCTGTCTTGCAGGAAATCATGCACATATGTCCATAGGCAATGTTGTTGCCGGTGATGTCTGGTAAGGACCTGCCTTACAACAGGCTTACAAGCCTTCAGTCCAGCCTCTCTCAGCATATTGCAGACAGTCTGAGCACTGATGGAGGGATTGTGCATTCCTGGTGTAACTCAGGCAGTTGTTGCCATCCTGTACCTGTCCCGCGGGTGTGATATTCGGATGTACCGATACTGTGCAGGTTTGTTACACATGGTCTGCCACTGCAAGGACGATCAGGTGTCCTTCCTGTCTCCCTGTAGCACTGTCTGACAGTACGGACATTGCAATTTATTACCCTGGCCACATCTGCGGTCCTCATGCCTCCATGCAGCATACCTAAGGCACATTCAAGCAGATAAGCAAGGACACAGGGCATCTTTCTTTTGGTGTTTTTCAGAGTCAGTAGAAAGGTCTCTTAGTTTTTATAACTGTGACCTTAATTGCCTACCATCTGTAAATGTTTTCTTAATGACCATTCCACAGGTTCATGTTCATTAATTGTTTATGGTTCATTGAACAATCATGGAAGTTATTTGTATTTTTACAAAAATATATATATAAAAAAAATCAGAACACGTTAATATACAGTGTCCTGAAAAAGGGATATTTCTTTTTTTTATATGATTTCTTTTTCTCTGTATGTGGCAACACCTCTAAACTAACCAGGGCATGATCTGAGACTAAAAGGTTTCCACAATTGAACAGTCAACAACAGACGAAAAGAGGGACTTTTATGGAGTGCCCAAACCCATTCACATTCCACGTGGAGAGAGACATTCCACTCATATTAACATTTGACATTTTGACATTTAAGAAAAAAAAGATTGTGTATCAAAAACTAAATTATAAAACCCCATTCCAACATTAGAACAACAAACCAACCCCAAACTTACCCCAGAACAATAAAAAAAATGAAAAAAGAAAAACATGTGCATAAACCCAGTGCCAATTGGCATCCATCCCTCTAAACTCAAACAGTCCATGTACGCCTACGAGAGCCCCCACAACACTTTTGCCACTTTGCTGTTTAAGCCGGTGCTTCTATACAAATTTTGTGAGAAAGAATTACACAACAGAAAATAATCTATAAAACAAACTCCAGCCAAAATGAGGCATAAGCACAAAAAACATGTATGTAGATTCATCCACAAAACTGTCCCGAAGGTGTATTCCTCCCCAAATCAAATTCCAGCCTATAGCAGAAGCAGCATAAAAAAAGGGGGGAAAAAGGCTGTTCAGTTTCCTCTTGCAGTCAAATGAATGTTCAGTGAGCCGGCTGTTACATGAGTGTAACACATGCCCTAATCACTCTAAAGATTTGCAAGAAATATTACACAAAACAAACTCCATTCAATAGGAGGCGCAAGCACAAAGAACATGCAGATTCATCCACAAACTGTCCCAAAGGAGTGTTATTCCACAAAACAAACTCCAGCCAATAGGAGGTATAAGCACAAAGAACGTTCAGATTCATCCACAAACTGTCCCGAAGCAGAGTTATTTCACAAAATAAACTCCAGCCGCTAAGCGGAACCAACACAAAGCAAAAAAAAAAGGTGCCCAGTTTCCTTGGATGGTCAAGTGAATGTTCAGTGAGTCAGGCCGACTCGGCTGCATTGAGAGCATCACACAATAACTTACCTATTCCATTGACTTTATGAAGGTCATTGCTTGTTGTGGGCATGTAAATATTTTGCGTCCTTCGTCCGACCCTCACATGGTGACGTGGCACACTTACTTTTAGCAGCATCCACATGCTTTTTTTATGAATATGCTGCGCAATGTCATGCAGCCTCCATGGGTGATGGAAAAGTGAGCTCCACAAATCTCACACCTCACTTTACTAGGCTCTGTCTGGGACTCCTTTTTTAGAAATCTAAACTCTTTTTGAAGTTCCTCATTAAATGTACATGCACCCTTCAGCTGCATTTGTTTCAGCCGCATTCTCATCTGTGTGCTCTTTACTGACTCTTCAATCAGTTCACTAACTGGATGCCTATTGATAGGGGATTGTGATTTGATAGTTTAATCCAATCATGTACTTCAAATAATATGGTGTGACTATATTGGTTTTATAAGCATTGTTCTTGGCTGCCTTTGATTAGAATACTCATGTGACTGAGAAAGCTGCATAGGCGATAGAGACATTTTAGGAGAGGGGAAATACTGGACAAAAACGATTTTTCAGAATAAGTCAGGACACTAGAAAAAGTGCTTGAATAAGGGACTGGGTAAAACTGGACATCTGGCCACCCT
Source organism: Moxostoma hubbsi (assembly GCA_032164185.1). Taxonomy (NCBI): domain Eukaryota; kingdom Metazoa; phylum Chordata; class Actinopteri; order Cypriniformes; family Catostomidae; genus Moxostoma; species Moxostoma hubbsi. Next base: position 10,793,537 of record JAVLUX010000047.1, read on the forward strand.
ATGTATTAATTCAAGAAGGGGGACAATTCGGATGTAATGTATTTTGACCATGGTGAATGTAGTAATATCCTGAACTATTATATTATACTTTGTTGAATGTGTCTCAATGTAATTTTGATACGGAGGTAAAGTTGATCATTCCGGGAAGAAAGATACCGGGGGGGTAGCTGGTAGCGGCGCCTGGAGCCAAGGTACCAATCGTCAAGGTGCGAGGGTTGGGGTCACAGCGGCCCGGGAAAGCATGTTGGCCATCTACGCATCAGACTGGGTTAAATCTTCAGCATCAGACGCCTGAGTGCTCTCCGATGCAGCGGTGATGTCATCATCCAGACCTGGCTCTTGGGAGGAGGCAAACTGTCGGCGAGCCGCCGTTGTCTCAAGTGCGGATGGAAGCAAATGAGCATGCCAGGGGGCGAGTGGTTCGTGGGGCTGTGCCCGGCGAAAACGAGCTCGCTGCATCCCCAAATTGCCTTCATCACCAGCCGGGTTGTCCTCAATCCCGTGGGAAGAAGGAGCAATGCGGTGGTGGCTGGAGTGGAGTTTGTCTTTAAGAATGAAAGCCGTGACCGCAACGTTGCCGTGGTCATGTTCTCGCAATAAGAACATGAACTATCCACAAACGCCACCTCAGTGTGATCATGACCCAGGCACACGAGGCAGTGTCTATGACCGTCGGATCTGGAGAGATATCTACCACATCCAGGAAATACACAGCGGCAGAAGGGCATCTTTAAAATGACACATCCTGAAAAGGACGTTCAACTCTCACTTGTGAATGTTGCTCTTTTACCAGAATAAACTATTTTACAGAAAATATACTCTTTCAGAGAAATCACTCTCTTTTATGAGAGAAGCGCTGTCGAAGTGCCCAGGGGCAGAGGCTGCACAGTGCGGAGAGAGAAGAAAGCTGCTGGAATGCACCGTCAGATCTAACAGAAGCTCTCTTGCAGAGGTGGGTGAAGCAGTCGTGAACACAGCTCGCTGATCACACAACCGCTCGGCTCCGAAGAAAAAATGTGACTGACGGACGCACACCCACTTCCCTTTATGCCCATATGTCCGGGGGCAGGACAAGCAAATTCTGTCTGCCAATTTCTCATTGGTCTTTTCTCAAGTTCAGAAGTATGTGAGGCTCCCAAGGAAGACCCCTTGTGTCACTACAATCGACACAACGTCGAGTGAGTGACAGAAGGGGAACCAGGACTGTCCCCAGAAAGCATAATGTTGTAGCATAATGCTGATTTACCACAAAAATTTATTTAGGCTCATTCCTCCATTTCTGTAAAAAAAAAAGCAAAAATCTGGGTTCCTGAAAATTAAAGAGAATGGGGGCCAATTTTTTAACAATAAAATACTCACTTTTTAAAAAGTATAGCCACAAGACATGGAGGATATGTGTGTAAACATTTTTTATTGTGTAATCACAGCCAATTTGATGATGTAAGTCAACAAATCTTAAAAACTTAAAATAACTGTATAAATGACCATTTAAACAACTTTACAACTCAAATAATGCACAAGTTTTAACAAAAGATTTAATGCAAGTAATTTAAAAATATATGCTTCACATTTCTATTTAAACCCTCCAAACATTTTCCTCATTCACTTTCATTGTAAGAGTCTCATTGAAACCCAGAATTTTGCTTTTATTAAAGAAAAGGAAGAGATGAGCCAAAATGTCTGTGGCAAACAACATTATGCTACATATGCTGTCGATTTTGCTTAACTTGTACTGAACCCGGAACATTCCTTTAATTTGGGATAAAAGAAAGTATTTTAACACAGAAAAAGTTACATAGTTCAACTTTAATATTGCGGAATTTTTATTTAGTGCCTAATTATGATGATAAGAATTTTGTTGAGGACATACAGTATCAAAGCAGAAGGAAATAAAACAAAAAACAAATCACAAATAAAACAACAAGAGGAAAAAAACAGAAAAAAACTAACCATGTGAACTTTCAAACTGGAGACAAAGTCGTGCTCTATGATGCAAGAAAAGGGTGGTATGCTGCAGGCAGACCATCGGGTCTGGGTCTTCCTGGGATGTCCTTGTCACACATGAATCAGGAATGATGGGCCAATTTTAAAAGCAAGTTATAACATAAGTCAACAGACCATACAAGAGGGCTACAAAGAGGAAGACACTGATGAATCTAAAAATGTTTAAGATCATGTTGGTTATTCTTAATGAAAGCTCAATATGCCAAGACAAAAGTGGACTATGTGGGACAGGATCTTAAACCAATAGCTATGCACTTGAAAGGGAGGGAGATCAAATGTCCAGGTAAGACAAAAGTAAAAACAGAGAAGAAATATATATATATATATATATATATATATATATATATATATATATATATATACACTACCGTTCAAAAGTTTGGGGTCACATTGAAATGTCCTTATTTTTGAAGGAAAAGCACTGTACTTTTCAATGAAGACAACTTTAAACTAGTCTTAACTTTGAAGAAATACACTCTATACATTGCTAATGTGGTAAATGACTATTCTAGCTGCAAATGTCTGGTTTTTGGTGCAATATGTACATAGGTGTATAGAGGCCCATTTCCAGCAACTATCACTCCAGTGTTCTAATGGTACAATGTCTTTGCTCATTGGCTCAGAAGGCTAATTGATGATTAGAAAACCCTTGTGCAATCATGTTCATACATCTGAAAACAGTTTAGGTCGTTACAGAAGCTACAAAACTGACCTTCCTTTGAGCAGATTGAGTTTCTGGAGCATCACATTTGTGGGGTCAATTAAACGCTCAAAATGGCCAGAAAAAGAGAACTTTCATCTGAAACTCGACAGTCTATTCTTGTCCTTAGAAATGAAGGCTATTCCATGCGAGACATTGCTAAGAAATTGAAGATTTCCTACAACGGTGTGTACTACTCCCTTCAGAGGACAGCACAAACAGGCTCTAACCAGAGTAGAAAAAGAAGTGGGAGGCCGCGTTGCACAACTGAGCAAGAAGATAAGTACATTAGAGTCTCTAGTTTGAGAAACAGACGCCTCACAGGTCCCCAACTGGCATCTTCATTAAATAGTACCCGCAAAACACCAGTGTCAACATGTACAGTGAAGAGGCGGCTGCGGGATTCTGGGCTTCAGGGCAGAGTGGCAAAGAAAAAGCCATATCTGAGACTGGCCAATAAAAGAAAAAGATTAAGATGGGCAAAAGAACACAGACATTGGACAGAGGAAGACTGGAAAAAAGTGTTGTGGACAGATGAATCCAAGTTTGAGGTGTTTGGATCACAAAGAAGAACGTTTGTGAGACGCAGAACAAATGAAAAGATGCTGGAAGAATGCCTGACGCCATCTGTTAAGCATGGTGGAGGTAATATAATGGTCTGGGGTTGCTTTGGTGCTGGTAAGGTGGGAGATTTGTACAGGGTAAAAGGGATTCTGAATAAGGAAGGCTATCACTCCATTTTGCAACGCCATGCCATACCCAGTGGACAGCGCTTGATTGGAGCCAATTTCATCCTACAACAGGACAATGACCCTAAACACACCTCCAAATTGTGCAAGAACTATTTAGAGCAGAAGCAGGCAGCTGGTATTCTATCGGTAATGGAGTGGCCAGCGCAGTCACCAGATCTGAACCCCATTGAGCTGTTGTGGGAGCAGCTTGACCGTATGGTACGCAAGAAGTGCCCATCCAACCAATCCAACTTGTGGGAGCTGCTTCTGGAAGCGTGGGGTGCAATTTCTCCAGATTACCTCAACAAATTAACAGCTAGAATGCCAAAGGTCTGCAATGCTGTAATTGCTGCAAATGGAGGATTCTTTGACGAAAGCAAAGTTTGACGTAAAAAAAATCTTATTTCAAATACAAATCATTATTTCTAACCTTGTCAATGTCTTGACTCTATTTTCTATTCATTTCACAACGTATGGTGGTGAATAAGTGTGACTTTTCAGGAAAACACAAAATTGTTTGGGTGACCCCAAACTTTTGAACGGTAGTGTATATATATATATTATTATTATTTTAAGACAACTAGGATGAAGACTACTGTCTACTGCATGTAGGACACCAGAGGAGAAATGTATTGTGGAAAAAGTTGACGATTTTTTCTTTGAGGATATTTGTTATTGTTAGGCCATACAGGGATTATAAATGCTGTTACTTTGTTATACCACCAGGGGGCAATGTAGATATTGCATGTGTACAGAACTACACTACAGTTTATTTTGTATCCTTTCTCCTCCAGTGCTGTCATACAGGCCTAGGGACCACTTTTCCCCATGAATAATTACCGAGTAATCAATTCCCGATGTTTAGAATCAAGTTAAATTAAATAAATGTATAGTAGATTATCGTATGTCACGCTAACAAGATGTGCTTTCCATATTTCAATGTTAAAGGCAGCTCATTCTCAAAAGAAAACACATTTAGTCAAACTGAACAGTTCACATGGCTTCTTCTGGGCAGTAGTGGGCGGGGCCTGTAACGTAGACAAACACTGGCATGTTCTAGAGCCGTCCTGTTTTTTTTAACTGTCGCTCAGCTGATCGTGACGCACCGTTTTCACAGCAGACGGCAGAAGGACAGACAGATATAGAAGTTGTGTCTCAATTACACGCTGAAGTAATGAAGCACGGTGTGCCAACGGTAAGCGGGGGAATCTAACGGAATTCCGTACGCACGCTTATGTTGAAAGAGCGTCAGTTCCTGTGACCCACGTCTTAGGACGGACTGTGTTGTTCCTGTGGCTTCACCGAAATATCGCAGCCCTGTTTACAGAGGCACCTCCTGGGTGGATAAACTTCTAAAAAAATGTAAGTGTTTTAATGGGGGTGGAACGCTACAACGCGCCCATTGGCATTGCTGAATGATCTCTAAAATACTGTATTTATATGCAGTTGTCGTGTGTGTTTCTATGGGATGGTGATAAGGCATGCTTAAGCAGCACCGCAGCTGTCAGTGGCCATAAGGCTCACATACAAATCGCTTTTTAAGTTTGGGCTTGAAATAACATCACATTGTGTTCGGTTTCCAGAGAGTTCCAGACATGGGCAGGCCAGACTCCAGGGAAATACCAGTCTATATTCAGTCAGTCAGGCCAAGTCCAGCAGTTTGTGATAAACTGTCACCATCAGAAACCGTTAGAATTAAAGAATTAGTGTATTTGTCAAGTTAAACATTCTGCCTTTGTAGAGCCTACAACTTAAAATAGTTAACAGTGATTGCTTTACATTAGTATTATATAACAAACATTTGCTGTGTCCCAGATTCATGAAAAAACACTGCTTGGCCTGCATGGCATTGCCCAAGTTGTTATGTTTGGTGTCATGGCAGTTGATTCGAAGGATCACACATGCCTTCTCATATGAACATGACTGTAACTGACATGTTCTAACTGTTCTGAATATCACAATTGTTTCTGAAACAGTTTAAAATGAGTTTGTGACTCATTTTGATGCTTTTTAATCATTTCACTTTCACAAATTTAGTAACAGGTGCACTGAGCTAAAGGGCGCAATGGTGGATTATTATGATGTTCTGGGAGTGTCACGAAACGCTTCTCCGGACGACATCAAGAAAGCGTAAGTTAAAACTCCCTTACCAGTGATTTGTCATATGGGAAAGCTTTGGCATTGTTATGATTGAATGTTACAAAATGTATCTGTACTAACGGATGCAAGTGAAGAATATATGGTTTAAAACCAAGAGTGGCTCAACAGATTATGAAGCATATTACCTGTTAAATGCATACCTCTGGTCTTTTTCTGACCCAGGAACTTATTTCACCTCCTGCACCATTTTTTAGAGTTATGCCCCCACATCTTTTGTATTCCTCAACCTTTTTTCTTCTGAATAGTGTAACAAACAAAAAAATTACTAATATATATATATATATATATATATATATATATATATATATATATATATATATATATATATATATATATATATATATATATTATTATTATTATTATTTTTTTTTTTTAACTGCTTAATTTTTTATAACTGCTTGATTATGTGTAAGTAAAAGACTCTATATGCAATAGTGTTTTATTATTATTATTATTATTATTATTTTGCTCTTCCGTAAATCTTTTTTTTTTTTGATAATTTCATTTTTATATAAGTTTACAATCACAGGACATATATTTCTTTGTTTATTACAAGACAAATTAGTACTATATCACATTGATTTTCTGTGTGACAGTGGCTAATTATCAGTATTCTCTTAATGTGCACACATACTGTAGTATTTTATACATGATTGATTGATTTACATTTGACACTTCTATTTAGCAAAGGAAGAAAACTATATCAAGTTTAACACATGAATAGTATTATATGACTAATGTTATTTGGATGTACTACTGAAAAGTTGTGCATCTATTTAAACTCAATAAGTGCTTGGGAAAATAATTATGTGTAGCTTATATATCTTATTTGTTATGTGTAGCTCAATACGTGTTTGACAGCTGTTGCCTCTCATGAAATTTCTGTGCTTAAGTAATGAATACTGTTCTAGATGTGTTGCTTTATGTCTTTGATGAATGAAAAATTAAACAAAAAAATTAATCAGAATATATTCTATTCCATTATTTTCTAATTTTAAATGTTTTTAAATTTGACACTATCTGGGCATTTTGTAGATCCATTTTTGATAGATATATGTGCTGGGTCTCTAAAAACCTGAGTATATACGTAATAATGTTTGGCAAAATATCCATGCATTTAAGGGTTAAAGTAAGATAATTTATAACACCATGTCATGACTTTTTTTAATCTAATTTTTTCAGTAAAGAACAGAATTACTTACCTATGTAGCATTTATTAGCAATTTTCCAATGAGTCTGGTCCATGGCAAAATTTCTGTTTGCTTTGAAATGAAGTACACTGATCAGGCTACCTAGACTGTTGAGATTCCAGTCAAGCTAAGTTTGCCTATCAGTTTATTTATGTACATGTATACAGTTACAGGAAACTGGCTCTACGGTGGCACCCTGACAAGAACCCAGACAACAAGGAGGAGGCGGAGAGAAAATTCAAGGAGATAGCAGAGGCTTATGAAGTTCTTTCAGACAGTAAGATATTTTAGCTTAAATTTATTTTACTTGTGAGAAAGGGGATTACGCTGGGTCTTACACTGTTGTGTTTTGCCATTTCCAAGAAAGCAAACGGGAAGCTTATGACAGATACGGTAGATCCGACATGCCAAGCTCGGGTGAGTAAATCTTCACAGCGCTTGATACTGTCTTAATGCTATTTGTGTTTATGTCAGGTCTCAAAGCTATTTTGATTTTTACATCTGTCTCCCAGGCTCTGGTAGCTCTTCATTTCCTGATGACTTCCCAGGATTCACCTTCACATTCCGCAGCCCAGATGAGGTTTTTCGAGAGTTCTTTGGAGGGCAGGACCCATTCGCTGACTTTTTTGGTAGGTGCTCATTGACTTGGTCTGTAGATATGCTTCTTGCTGGCCTGATCTTGAACCTCTCTCATAGATTGGTATGAGTGTTTTCCTTGTGTAAATGCCTTTGCACACCAAATGCGAATTTTCGCCACGATTAACATTTTGAAAAGAAACAATGGATACCTATGACAAAGTTTTGTTGTTGTTTTTGTTTTTTTCTTCACTTGGCGATGAAATGAAAATGCCCTGACCAATAAAATATGAACTTTGGATCACATATCAGGAGCTGCTGCAGTTACTAAAACAACGCAACTGGTGTCGGTAATGCACAGAAAGCTGTTTTGACCATCAACGTTAAATGCTAAAGTAACTTGAGGAAGAAATCCTGAACCAGCAGTGAGGATGTGTATTTAATTTGCATCAAATGCCTTAAAAAATAAAAACGAAAATATTATATGGGCTCTTTTAACATATAAATTATATTGCTTTCTTGCATCCCATTTAGAACAAATTCTCTGATCTTATGGTGATTTGTCTTCCTAATGTATTCCATATTGCTCTATTTTTTGACTTTTCACGTAATCTTACGTGAGCTTGCTTATATTGGCACATTCTTTTAACAAACTAACCACCAGTATCAACCTTTAGCGATAAGCCATAATTCAAACAAATGACCAAACAAGACAGATTTGAATATTTAGCAATAGTTATTACATCAAACTCTGAATGAACAACCGTATATCAAAAACGTGATAATGTTGGTATAGCTTTATTGTTTGCATTATATAGAATCATGGAGCATTTAGATCACGTTTAGTTTAGTTTAGTTTGTAACATGCAAGGTTTTGAGCAAATCTACGTTATAATACAAGTAGATGTACATGGAAATAATATACAATCTGTATTTTTCCTATTGATATCTTGTTTTAACCATTCATATAAATTCTTCTACACTCTATTCTTTCTAATTACCCCTCAGACTGTGTAGACATGATAGTGCTGTCAGTAAACATGTCTAGCATGTTAACTGAAATCGTTTGTGAAGTATCTTAAATGTTTTCTTTCTCGTTGAGCAAATCAACAACAAACACATCATCACTGCTGAAGCTTATAGAGAAATCTGCTCGCTAGAGATCTTGCATTTTGTCTTTCGTTCTGTGTTTCCATGGTTGTTTACTATTGGACTTGTAAAGTAGTTCTTCTCATTCGTGATGGGCAAAGGGCAGACCAGCTGAAAGGTGCTTTTAACCACCTACTGTCTGGGGTAAACATTCTTGTTGAATAGTGCTACATATTTTAAAGGCGTGAATGTGTTAACGCTGTTCATTCACCTCGCTTTTAATGTGAAAGTGACATTAGTCCAAGTAGGTATAGCTGCAGGCCAGAGATCTCCAAATGGGGGTGGAATCTACAGAAGGGCAGAGTTACTCCAAAAGGAGGTTAAGATTAGGGAAAGGATTAGGTAGGGGCTCTCTATATCTTTGCTGGCTGTTTGGAGCTCCTACCCCTTTTTGGAGCTCTGCCTGCATTATATCCTTCTCCATTAGTTGGTGATTCGTCTCGCATTATTTAATCGTCACTGGTGTGCAAAGGCTATAAGCATTTTCCCTTCCACCCAAACTGCAATAAAGGCAGAATGCAGAAACTTCACTACTAATGCTGAGTAAAAAAACATCACAGATATTTGATTGTTCAACCAAATGTGTTGTGCATACATGCATAGTAATGTACTGATTAGATATGAGCATGAATCTGACAATAGTTGAGCTGTATGTCACAGGATAGATCATACTCTAGTCTAGACTCTTCAGAGACCAGATTTTGGTCATAAAACTATTTTGATAAAAATGTGTAGTTACTATGTTTTGCCTTTGCATGGCAGCATAGTTCTCACAAGCTCATCACATTCTTCCATCATCTCAGCTTCAGTGTCTTACTTGCCTTACCCACTTTAACCCTTTCTCATTCTCTATCTCCTCCCACCTTCCCATTAGATGATTTCCCATTTGGTGGGATGCATAGTGGGTTTCACAGCTCTTCCAGGCTTGGGCCCAGTCGCTTCTTCTCATTTCCCTCAGCAAATGGTTTGTATTTTAAACTGGTCTATTCACTGGTCTGCATTATGGGTATCTTGGTCTCTATTTGCATATACTCCCAGATTAAGACTTACTTCAGATGAACTTTGCTTTAAATCCATTATATCTTGTTTGAACCAATAATCCAAAAGAGGGATGAAAATGACTAGGGCTGTGTAAAAATTTAGATTTTCTGATGCATCTGGTTCTTTGTTTGAATGATCTCAATATCGATTCTTAAATCCCAAGATCAATCTTTCATTTTATGTGGCAACCCCCTATAAAGCAAGTAAAACCCTCGCATGTGCAACCAAATCTCCCGCTATGTGACAAAAAATGTCCATGATTAGCCACTGGCTAGTAAATGTTCAGATTTCGCTCATCAGTGATTGAGTAGTATAGTGGAGAAGTTATTAGCACAGAGGTCCTTTCACTGCGTGTTGAGAATAAAAGTTTGGTTTCACTCATTCTGTGTCCAAATATGAGATCCATATGTCATTGAATAATGTCTCTTTTAATACCCTTTCAGTTTTTTTACAGTCAGTTTTTGATTAAAAAGAAAAAAAATGAAAATATCATTCTAATCATATATGGATGTGCTAAAGTATTGTTTCCCAACCTTTTTTCAACATCCTTTGAGTATTTGCAAAATCCTGTGGCACCCCAAAAAAGGTGTGGGTAATGGGTGGGGTAGGTTAAAACTTGTAATACTCAAACATTTTAACAACAATCTCATCTAAATCTGCCAGGGGACTATTTCTTACCTCAATTCTCACCCCTAGTTTTATTCAGATGGACTGTTTTTTTAGTTTACAACATACATTATGATCCTTCTATTCAGGAATTTGTTTTCCAGCAAGACATGCAATAATGTGCTGACTTATATTTATATTGTTGTTCTCGACAAATACCTTTACAGGTAGTTAAAAGGATTGTTCACCCAAAAATAAAAATCCTGTCATGATTTCTCGACCATATGTTGTTCCAAGATTTTAGGCTGAATGTTAGTCCCAGTAACCATTATCTTTCATTGACCTTTTTTTCCCCCATACAATGAAAGTAATGGTTGGTTAGGACTAACAGTTGGTAATGGTTGGCTAGTGTTACCTAACATCTCCTTTTAAGTTCAACAGATGAAAGAAAGGGGTCATATGGGTTTGCAAAAACATTAAGGTATGTGATGACAGAGTTTTCATTTTGGGGTCAACTACTGTATTCCTTTAAGTCAATGCTCTCCAGTTTAAAGTTGACAAAATGCACAGAAAATGTACAGATGAAATCCTGAAAGAGGGGACCTTGCTGCTAGATCAGTTATGATGTTTATTGAAAATGTTTAATAATATGTACACTGGCAGCCAAAAGTTTGGAATAATGTACAGATTTGGCTGTTTTGGAAGGATATTGATACTTTAATTTACGAAAGTGGCATTCAACTGTCAACAGTTAGGACATTACTGATGTAAAATAAACAGCACCATCACTATTTGGAATCAAAGGCCCCATTTCCAGCAGCCATCACTCCAACACCTTATCCTTGAGTAATCATGCTAAATTGCTAATTTGCTTCTAGAAAATCACTTGCCATTATATCAAACACAGTTGAAAGCTATTTGGTTTGTTAAATGAAGCTTAACATTGTCTTTGTGTTTGTTTTGCCACAGCATGCAATAGACTGGCATGTCTTAAGGTCAATATTAGGTAAAAAAAAAAATGGCAAAAAAAGAAACCGCTTTCTCTAGAAACTCGTCAGTCAATCATTGTTTCATGTATAAAAGTAAAGAGAAGACTCAGGGGTTCAGGCCTTATGGGACGAATTGCAAAGAAAAAGCCATTATTGAAACAGAAAAACAAAAAGTTAGAGTGGGCAAAGAAACACATACATTGGACAACAGATAATTGGAAAAGAGTGTTATGGATCTTAAACCCATTGAGCTTTTGTGTGATCAGCTAGACTGTAATGTGCGTGAGAAGTGCCCGACAAGACAGCCACATCTATGGCAAGTGCTACGGGATGCGTGGGGTGAAATGTCACCTGAGAATCTGAACAAACTGTTCAGCTAGAATGCCAAGTATCTGCAAAGCTGTCATTGCTGCATGTGGAGGATATTTCTGTTCTAAAAGTTATAAAAAAATATAATTGTAATAGTAATTTTTCACATTATTAATGACCTGACTATACATTGTGATCAGTTAAATGCCACTTTAGTGAATACAATTCCCAATTTTTTTTCCATAAGAGCAAAATCTGTACATTATTCAAAACATTTGGCCACCAGTGTATATGAAAGATATATAAGATAAATAATAAGATAACGTTTTAAAAATTAGGCATGTATATTATTAATAATTGTAACGTTGGGTACTTGGAGTGGAAACTTATGAGTAGATACTTTAAATCTTTTAATAACAAACACTTGAGTAGAACAAACAATAAAGCTTAACATCTTAAACATAACACAATTAAATGTAACACTTCAACCTTACAATGAAACACTTTAAGAACTGACAGGTAATTAACAAAAACAGGAGGGTATTTATACAAACAAAGGCTGATGATGAAATGGAGGACAGGTGATGATGATAGGGAACAGATGGAAGTGATGAGGGCTGTGAATTCTGGGAAATGTAGTCCCGGGGGAAATTTAATTTTATGTAAATTATTAAACAGGCCTTCAAATGACTAATTCACAAGGCAGAGAAAATACCTGAACAGGGGCTGGATTCACAAAACGTTCTTAAGAAGAAAATTCTTTGTAACTACTCTTTTCTTCTTAATTTCTAATTTAAGACAAAAGTTAAGAATATTTAGCATTCCTGAAAAAGACTTCTCAAGAAAGTTCTTATTTTTTTTCTTAAGATTAAAAAAAACTTAAGAAGCATTAAAATTCTTACATTTTTTTGTCTTTAAAATCATTGTAAATGGCATCTTAAAGTTAGGAAATCCTCACAGTTGTCTTAAATCCTAACAGGTAAGATGTTTAATGAAATCACTGGATTCTTTCATTTGTGCAACTTCTATCATGTTGAATCTGGTCGCAATTGTCTGTTTACATAGAAATGTGATTTGAGACCAAAACACATTTTGTGTTTTATCTTATTTTTCTTTTCAGCTTGTAAACAATGTAAATGTTATCACCAAATTAAAACAATACATGTTGTTTTGAAGCTTCTAAACGTGGTGACCAATCATGCTAATTCAAATGGATGTGCTGCATATAGCTCTCTCTCTCTCTCTCTCTCTCTCTCTCTCTCTCTCTCTCTCTCTCTCTCTCTCTCTCTCTCTCTCTCTCTCTCTCTCTCTCTCTCTCTCTCTCTCTGCAATCTTTAGGGTTCATAGAAACATAATAATTACATAATTAGAAAGCTGAGACTTTATTTTTCACCCACCATCCTCATCCCTATCGGTGTTGGGCCACCCTTTCCCATTTACCTGCCTTTTACTTTCCAACTTGATATAATTATCAAGCTTTCCAAGGAGAACATTTTCCTTGCAGTGATTTCCTCTCTACAAAAGTATTTGTTTCTTTTCTTATCCTCCATGTAAAATAAAACATTATCAAATGGTTACCAGCATCTCCTATGGTGTCATTAAACTAACACATCTCACGTACTTTACATTAAAAAAATTAAAAAAAAGCTTAATAGATAAATTTATCATTACGATTTACCAATGTTGAAGTATTGAATTTGTTGTAGGCTAATAGACAAAGCAACTCCATGATCAGACAATTTCAAAGTCTGTCTTTTTTTTTCTTAAGAATAGTATGTATGCAGCATAATATATGCAATTTTATGAAATTAATTGATGGAATAGACGGAACTGAACTAACCATAAGCCTAAGCTCAAGCCTAAGCCTAAGCCCAAGTACCCAATGTGACCAATTTGATGTAAAACTAATGATAAAATATAATTTGTAAAATTTATATTTTTTAATTGTACCTAGAAGGGTTGCCTAGAATGTTCCTTTATATTTAAGTGCATTAGCTGAGAGAGAATTGTACTGTACTTATATGAATCGACATAAAATCCAATTGAAACTGAAAACAGATCCAACCGAGAGCTTGTGAATCGGAATCGAATCGGGAAATCTATATCAATACCTAGCCCTAAAAATGACATTGATAAGAACACCAATCTCCGCAATATCATTTTAAATTCATTAAGAGCTGCATTTGTTTTCTCTCTGACACCAACAGTTGACTTCACCTCCTTCTCTTCAATGGGAGGGATGGGCAGCATGGGAGGGGCAAACTTCAAGTCTGTTTCTACTTCTACCCGCATTGTCAATGGAAAACGTATCACCACAAAAAAGTCAGTTTGCCTCTTTGTATACTGATTAAGTTTACTTTGACCCTTGTTCCATATGCAATGTAATTCAACAATGCAAAACACTGTCTTTATTTGAAATAATCTCAACCCACTGAAATATGTCATTGCACCATGAAGATTTTGTTTGTTTTTTTTGGATGATTATGTAATGGGCAATTCAATGCAGTTGGTGTAGAATAGTACAATATTTATTAAGGTTTAGCTTTTGCCATACTGCAAAAGCCAGCCTACAAAAAGTCAAGTTCTTTTATATATTTTAACTTCATTGTGTTAAATACAGGGTCAGAGAAAATGGACAGGAGAGAACTGAGGTTGAGGAGGACGGGGTTTTGAAATCCATTCTCATTAATGGTAATATTTGTTACGTATCTTTTATTAATAACATGCTAGTAGATTTAGGAAGGGGAGACTGGGGGTGATAGTAACAGTGGGCAGTTGTAACACTAAATTTCTTCAATCACAATCAAGTTAGAGTGATAAAACTTATACAGCACATGCTCTGTAAAGTTCTGTGATTAAGGAAGAACACGTGTGATCGTTTCGCTTTAAGAGACTTTTGTTTTATCGAGTTGTAACACACCGACATCTTGTATTAAATCAATATGATGACAGAGTCTTTCTCACTATATTTTAATGGCACTATAACTGTTGGCACATAAATATGTTTTCTAAAAATGTTACAATTGCCCCCAGCCTTCCCTATTTCATGACATTTTACACCAGCCTCTTTATTTGCTAATAACTACAACATGTGTTCATGTAGAAATGATCTGACATTCAGCTGTGTTTTTGTTTGAAGGTGTGGAGGATGAGATGGCTTTAGCTTTAGAACTGAGTCGTAGAGAGCAGTCGGGTCAGCCTTCCAGACGGCCCCAACAACCGCTTCTCCACCCTTCCAACAACAGCTCTCCAAACCCTGCCCTGCGCTCCTACAGTGCTGCCCCTTTCTATAACTGCCCCAATGCCAGCCAAGATGAGGACGACGAAGACCTACAGATGGCGCTGGCCTACAGCTTGTCGGAGATGGAGGCCCAGCAGCGGGCAGACGACATGATCTCAGGTGCTGGGGGAGTGAGGGTGAAGCTACCAGGGGGTGGTGGTGGCAGTGAATGTGGGAATGGGAGGGGTGCAACTAAGAAAAACAAATCTGAGAGGGCTGGGACAGATGATTCAGCACCCAGCTCCCCCTCTTCTCAAGAGGATAGCGTAGCAGAAAAGGGACTGGATAAGGGTTCCGAATATTTGAATCTAGAGGGTGTTGTTGTAAAGGAGAATGAAAAAACAGTGGCCAATGGGACTAATATGATAAAAAAGAGGAGGAAGTGTCAGTGTGTGGTCTGTTAGTAAGAGTGTTTAGAATAATCTTGGTTGTTGAACATGTGTTATGTTAGTGTGTTGGCCCTATTTTTATTTGATGTGTTTTTGATCCTTCAAGAAGTGTTGCCTTGAAGAGTCATGGACTGTGCCTTGACTCAAAGCTCTCTGTTTCTTGTGGCAGGGCTTATGACATTGCACAAGGATGAATGTGCTGATTTTGTATATTTTTGCATTACAGTATAAATAACACGTGCCAAAATGTGTTTATTCACCACATAGAAGGCCAGAGGTTACACACTAGAAATTGAAAAATTAAAGGTGCTGTAAGCACCAATGTTTTTGGAACCATGCATAAAATGTCCCTACTACTTGACATTGCTCTAAGGAAACGCACATCTCTGTGACAGCCTTTAGCTCAGTCAAATCAGCTAAAAAGCAATATTAAAATTAGCAAATCAAAACGCCAGCCATATGCCAACTAGTCAGAAATGCTCTCTGCCTTTTTAATTGTTTTTCTCACTCAGGATTTGCTAACATCGGGTTGGTTAACATATTTTTGGAGGGTGGGTGTTTAAAGAGAATGTGTGAGCCTGCACATGAGATAAGCACACTTACATGTGCAAGTATAATTTATATGTGATAAACAGGGTCCAACTTCACCAAATAATAGTCAATAATACTAAAAATAGCTAAAACCTCTATGAATTCTTGGTAACTAATTTGATTCCCACATAAGTTCCTTTTGACCAAGGTATTTACTACAACCTCCATTCTTTATCGTTTGAGTTATTTACACTTCAAATCATAATTTTATGGATTTTTAAGTCAAAGAAGTTGAAGGAACTTGACATGCAACTTTCACAATTATTAATTTACTTTATGTGTCCCTCTGAGTTCACCTTATAATTTATATTTTATGTTACACTCATAGCATATTAGCATATTAAATAATGCTAAAAATGTTATAAATATGTAAGTTTTTGAGTAGAAGAAAGAGAATGCTAGAAGAAGAAGAATCCATGCTTTTAGGTGTCAGTGTAAGTCTAAGATGACATAAACAAAAAACATTTCTGATTGCACCTTTGAAGTTAGCAAAAATGGTTGAAGTTAGCAAAACAGCTAATAGCGCTTACAGCGCCTTTAAATCCACTATTAAATGTGAAATTTGGCTACCAAACAAAGATGCTAAATGCTCTTCCCTTAAATTCTCATTTTAGAAAATTGCAGCTGAGCAAGTTAGAGTGTTTCAGTTTATGCTTAGCTGCCTAGTTGGCATCTCATTACCAAATACCTTACAATTCATTGTTTCAACAGATCAAGTTTTCAATGCGTCAATGTTATAAAGGGATTTGCAGGGACTCAGTCTGGTAATTTTAATGCTAGCTGCAGATACAACCATACACAAATGATTATTATAATAGTTTGTTCTAGAACAGATGTTGTCTGATTCTTTGTAGTGACTTAGGCTCTCCATTAATCTGGATTTATTTGAAAATGCCATTTTCGAAACACTCTCCGTCCACGCTGCCGTTTTCAAACATTTTCCAAATGTCTCTCACCAACACTGAAATGTATGAAAACTTTTAAATCCCCTTACTGCACAATGAAAAATCACCGTTCCATGTACGGTCTGAAACGCAATTGTTCTCGTGCTCCGTCTGGACAGCAATTTTGAGTAAACTTCCCGCCTCCTTTGAAGGAATGCAATGAGAAGGTTGTACAAAGTAACATTTATGTTTAACAATGCTATCAAAGTGAATAGCAGGCACAACAATACCACTACAACATGGGCCACCATCTTGATTTTTGCAGTTGAATGGATCACACGTCTTCTTCGCATGACAACAATTTTATCATCGGTTTCAGATATTTTCATTTCCCGTTCACACTACATTGTGAAGATGGCATTTTCAAATGTATCCACTTGGGAAACCGCTTTCGAAAGCTGAGTTTACGCTGCCAAAAATTGCTGTCTCGGTGTGGTCAGAAGACCAAAACATAGAGAAAAAGATGCATTTTCAAGTGAAAATGTATTAGTATGGATGTGGCCTAAGTGGTTAGATGCTTTCTGGTTCTTTGCTGCATTTCTCATATTCATTCCTGTTGAACGTAATAGGTGTACAGTATTTTTTGAGATGGTAAAGATTATTCCCCCATTACTTTGAAAGAAGTTATAAACTTTTGCACAAAAAGACCAATATAATCACACTGTCTTTGAAGGCTAGTGCAGTACCTAATGACTTGTAAATTATGTAGATACAGTACATAGTTTTCTTAATATATGTGCCAAAATAACAGTGACAATGACATTCATCTCTAGTTTTATATGCATCAAATTGTTCAGTATTATTAATGGTTTGTGGCTTTTTTTAAGGATAAGAATGCATGGCTATGGTTGCCAGTGCCATATATTATGTGCCAGCTCGTTTGCCAAACATATATGCCAGAGAAGCACATTTTACTTCTCATTATCTGTCTGTGTAGTTTCTTTCATAATAGCCAGCAAGTGCGTAATGTGAAATGAACAATCAAAACTTCAATAAATTAACATTTGTTCTGCTTCAAAAACACTAGACAAAGCACAAACAGTTAGAATGTTATGCTATGCGAATGTTTATCAAATACGTTATTTTGTATAATTATAGAAATTGCAAAGCAAAAACAATTTACAAAATGATTTACTCTTATGTTTAAAAATGTTATGTGAGATGACAATTAGGAGTATCCTAATTCAGGGGGATTCATTTCGGTGCTCTGAAAGTGATATTTATAAATGATTTAATTTATTTAAAATGCTATTTCAATCATTGTTAACCTGAAGTTGTTGATGCTAATATGAGAAACAATAAACTGAAATAAATCAGTTTTGGTCATAAGCATTCATTTTTAGAACTTAGAAAGTATTTTTGATGGACTGCAAATGTTTGTTAATTTGCTTCCTTCTACATTGTGACTCAACTCATGATATTTTTTGTCCACTATACCTGATAATGAGTGAACCTTTTTGCCTTTAATTTGCCTTTCTAAATCTCTATGTAGTATTGTCATGGGATTTGTTACTTGCAAGATGCAAAAGGTTGAATTCCTTTCTTAAGTGATAAAGAGACCTAATTTTTGCTGCAATCCAATTTTCAAGTCTCGCTATATGCACTAAAAGCATCCCATTCATATTTTTCAGAGATTTTTTTTGTTGTTGTTAGTACCGCACATTTATTTAATCTTTTCTTTATTTGTGCATTAGCATTTAATATATATTTGTCTTTTTGCCTGACTCATTTTCCCTGCCGTTACAGAGTCCGACTTCCAGGCCTTCACAGGCTGACCTGTGGCTGTGGCCCCTTCTTACCCCCCCAGAGGTAAAACATAGTGTAGACCTCTCTGCAGCCCTCTTCATGAACTTTAGCATAGTTTTCAGACTTTTCTCCCCACTTTCCAATAGCATAGAACTCATTGTTAATTAAAAATGTCTGTGTAATTGTCCGATTGTTGCCTGTCCTTGCTGTAAAACATGCCGTGTTCCAGTAAGGAAAATATCAAACTCTGTATAATCAGAGTCTATTTTAATTTGTGCAAAAGAAATACCATTAGCAGGCACTACTGTAGACTCAAACTTACAAACAATCCTCATAATAATACTTGATTCATCCATCTGCCCTTAACAGGTGAAGCGTTCCCTGGTGCTCTGCTCTTGCTTTTTGCCTCTGTCTCTCTCTCTCTCTCTGCCTGGCACACCTGCTGCTCAGACCCTTTTCAAAGTTTTATTTGGAAAAGCCCCAGGCAACACTACATAAAGGTCAATAATGTACGTGCTAATGATGTTTGTGTGTTTGTGTATGAATGTGTGTTCAGCCTTAGAGAGGGAAGACTGGCTGTTTTTTTTTTTTTTAACATAGCCTATATATTTATGGCCTGCACTGATCAGAAATAGTGGCTGATGTTTTATGGTCAAAATTATTCGATATCATTTTTAATAATTAAGAATGAAACAATGAATGTGTAGCAGCACTATATTTGAGAATTTAAAATCTTCATAACTTATCATGATAAAGATTTATTATTTATTCAGAAAGGTTTCCTGTGTTTTATTTAAAATCTCGGCATTTGATATTTTTTCTGCAAGTCTTCTAATATACAGTGGCAAGAAAAAGTATCTGAAGCCTTTGGAATTAGCACATTCACATTGCTGTGGAAAAAGTAAGTGAACCATAGGATTTAATAACTGTCCGATCCTCCTTTGGCAGCAAACACCTCAACCAAGTGTTACCAGTAGCTGTGCATTAAACCTGCACAACGTTCAGAAGGAATTTTGGACCATTCTTCCTTACAGAACTGCTTCAGCTCAGCCATATTCTTAGGATGTCTGGGTGAACGGCTCTCTTGAGGTCATTCCACAGCATCTCTATTGGGTTAAGATCTGGGCTCTTACTGGGCGACTCCAAAAGGTGAATTTTCTTTTTTTGAAGCCATTCTGTAGAGGATTTACTTCAAAGTTTAAGGTCGTTGTTCTCTTTCATCACCCAACTTCTACTGAGCTTCAGCTGGCACACAGCCACCCTGACATTATCGTGTAGGACAGCTTGAAAAACTTGGGAATAAATGTTTCCCTCGATGATGGTAAGCAAAGCAGCCTCAAATCATGATGCTCCCTCCACCATATTTCAGTGTTAGGATGTTTTCATGTTGGTATGCGGTACCCTTTTTACTCCATATATAGTGCACGAAGCACTAACAATCTGCTGTTGTTCTTCCCAAACAATTCAACCTTAGTTTTACCAGTGCACAAAGTTTTTTCCCAGTTGCGTTGTGGAGTGTCAAGGTGGTCTCTGACAAACTTCAGGTGCAACCTGAACCTTATGCACAGCAATTATTTTTTTGGAAAGCAGTGGCTTCCTTATGCCTGTTTAATGTTTTCCGTACTGTAGACTCATGCAACCAATGATTATTTTGAAAATCGACTAATCTAACGATTATTAGAATAATTATTCAACTATTCTATTATTGCAGCGATTAATCATTAGCTCTTATCCAACTATTCAGCTTGTGTCCTGGTTTAAAACGTTGTATTAAACGTGCTTTCTAACAATAAAGTGGACAAAATCATCTTTTAAAAATACCCCTAAATGACAATCACTGAATTAAAGGGAAAACATTTTTTTTTGTTAAGTTTAATTCAGTAAAAATTTCACAGCAAAAAACCCTATTGTTGTCAAGTGTTTTTGTATTGTTTTCCATTTAAAATCGTCTAAAAATACATTTACTTGAGAAGCAACATAAACAATATTTAGACTTGCTTTAAGAGATAAATATAAGTGTATTTTGTATACATGTGTAATTTTTTCACTTGGTTACAACTTCTGTGAGTGCAGTAAAGACAAAATATACTTACATTCAAGATCTAATCTCTAAAAACATGTCTTAATTTTAGACATGCTGCTTCTCAGGTGAATGCATCTTTTTCTAAGGATTTTTAGATATTTTTAAATATTTGTATTTTTTTTTTTATTATATTCAACATTCTCAGATAACATTGTTTTCTTCTGCAGTATAGCTGCTAAAGTAAATGTAGTATATGTTCTTTAAAATTAGTTTTAGATATTTATATGGGAAAAGTCAAAACAAAAACGAATAAAAAAAAAAACATTTTGTTGCAGTGTGTAATGGGGAGAAGACGCTCACCTTTCTGTTCACTTCAATCCATCTTTAACTCACAAAAAATCAAACTCTCTCTTATTAATAAATTTGCGTATTGCCAAATTTCTTCACAATAATAAATGACACATATACTGTATTATGATATATTACGTCGCGAGCCATCATGTTATAATCTAGCTGCAGCAAGCGTGCATGCTCGAGGGATGAGAATCCCCACGACAGAGTGTGCCTCAGCCGGGTGCAGTTTCAATCTCCCCCACTTAGATTGGGACACTTCACACAACTCATAGAAGAGGCAATGACCGCACAGAGAAATGCCAGTTTTTGCACAACGAGAGTGCTTCTGACTTATTTTGTGTTTTTGCATTATAATTTCCAAATACTCTGTGATCTACATCACCTGAAGCTGTTTGGAAAGTTTAGTGTGCATCTGGACTGTGAGCTGTGTAATTCTTCCTCTCCTCAGTCAGGCGTGAAATGCAGTGCTGCTCTCGCGTGTCATCATTAGAGTTTGTATGATCTTATGTTACTTTAAATGACATCAAGCAACTATTCGATAACAAAATTTCTTGTTGACATTTTTTTTATTGTTGACATTGTCAATAATAGAAGAGAGATGTTAACCAGTTTCAATGATTCCTTCAAGTCTTTAGCTGTAACTTTGGGTTGTTTTTTGAGCATTCTGCAGTGCCCCCTTTGAGTCATCTTGGCTGGACAGCCACTTCTTGGGAGAGTAGGCCACAGTACTAAATCATCTCCATTTATAGATAATTTGTCTAACTGTGAACAGATGAATATCTAAGCTCTTTGAGAACTCTTAAACCCTTTCCAGCTTTATGCAAAGCAACAATTTTTGACAACTTCTGAAATCTCTATTTTGCAAGGCATGATCCATGTCAGCTTATGCTTCTTGTGAATAGCAAACTCAAAATGTTTGATTGCTTTTATAAGTTAATAACAATAATTCCTTAAATTTATATAGCACTTTTCTAGGCACTCAAACCGCTTTACAATAGTATAAGGGGAATATCCTCAACCACCCAGACCACAGGGTGAACACCCCCTGCTGTCCTCCCCCTAATACCAATTCCAGAAGCAACCTTAGTTTTCCCCAGGTCTCCCATCCAGGTACTCCAAGCTCATTCCCGCTGAGCTTTAGTGGGCAACCAGGCGAGAGCTGCAAGGTGCTGACAAGGTAAGTCAAGGTAGCTCTAACCCACACCTTCAATCTCGTTTCATTAATTGGACAACAGGTTTACCAAGTCCTGACTCTAATTAGCTTTTTTTGTAATTTTTAGCCTAGGAATTCACTTTCTTCTTCCACAGCACTGTTATTGTGTAATGGGATATGTTCAATAAAGACATGAAAGATTATAATTGTATGTGTGTTGTTATCTTAAGCATGTTGTGCTTTGTCTATACTTGTGACTTTAATGAAGATGAGATCACACCGTATAACCAATTCATGCAGAAAATCAGCTGCTTCCAAAGGGTTCACATACTTTTTCTTGCCACTGTAGATCTACCAATGCAAAAAAATATTTTCTTAATTAGTATTTTTGTCTTGTTTTCTAGTAAAAATATATATAAAATTCTTAAAACAAGATCAATTTACTTGACAAGCAAAATGGCATAAGATAGTTTGTCTTGTTTTCAGGGAAATCTAACTTAATTTAGTGAGGTATATACTTTAAGCTACACTATGGAACTACTGTATGTATTAAGAGTTATTAATGAGGGATTAACCATGGATCATTCAAAATGGCAAACCTCTGTGGAATCACTGGTTGTAAAAACAAAGAAACCCCAAACAGAGCAGAGTCTACAAGCGAAAAGGAAAAGCGACAGAGTCCGTAATAAAACCCAAATCAACATCGGCTTGGCTTTTCAGAGGTGGTGACAACTCAGAGATCTGAAAAGATTTCAAAGCGATCCAGAGATGGCTTTTTTCTTTCTCAACTGGTAAGCTATTTTATTGATATGGTTTATGTTTAGTTGTGTAATCACTCACACACATCTGTTTGTGTGTAGTGAAATACAATAATTATACTGTAGTGCAGAACCTTTTACTTGCTAGCACATGCGTGTATTTATATCTTTATAACTGCTATCATTTATATAAATAAATCCTTTAGTTCTAGGCTTGCCAAGGACATCTGAGTCTTGAAATTATGTTGACCACTGGTTGGTATCAATGATAATCTATAAATTAGTTACTGCTGTGGTCTATTTGGTGTGAATATCCTGCAGTTATATAAAACTTTACAACGTTTGACCTTATCAGACAAGCAATCATTGTGTCTGATGTTAACAAATGTTGCCTAACTTTTATAACATAATTTATTTCAAAACATCAATGTTTTCAATACGTCAAAACAGCAGCATAAGTAATGGCACTTATATGCTCAGATGACATGTTTTCAGATATCCGTCTTTTCCTTTCTTTTGTTATTTATTTGTCCATTCGCTGTATGTATTCATGTGTACACCGGTGCCTCAAACAGAGGAGCACAGCCAAAGCACAACCAAAACAATGTTCTTCTGCAAGATGCATGCAGTTTTATTTTTTAACCACTAGAGGGCCAAAAGTTACATTGTGTAGCTTTAAAAGAAGAAAAACTATTTGCTAAAAAAAATAAAATAATAATAATTCAGAGAAAACAAGTTTATTTTTATTTCCCCATTGGCAGATTTATTATTTTGTTCTTGTTTTAAGCATAAAGTTTCCTAAGTTTTGTCAGATTTCTCTGAAAACAAGACTTATATCTTACGTCATTTTTCTTTCTTTTTTTTTTTTTTTTTGCAGTGAAAGCAAACAAACGTACTACCAAGATATTTTAAAGGTGAAGTGTGTATTTTTTGAGCCACTAGAGGCACAAAACAGATTTGCAAAAATAATGAGTGTTTTCAAACAGGTTTCTCAAACACTTCCATTGGTCGAGCAAATACAAACAAATAGTCCTTCCCCAAACTCACACTGCTTGAGCTCACCGCTCATTGCTTGAGACTGGCTTATCTGTATTTTCTCAGCATATTTTAACACCAAAGAATTACGCACTTCACCTTTAACAGTGCTGTGTTTAACATTTATTATTGTTAATAAAAAGGTGCAGTCTGCATAGTCATTATGAAAGCGAGAGTACAGTATGAAAAGTCACACATCAACCAGTGCTGCTTCACAGATTCACATTTAATTTACAACCATTTAAAAATTATAGTCATATAAGTCTCTTTTTTTTTTTTCTTTTTTTTTCTGAACATTTGCTACAGGAACAGACAAACATACCTCTTTGTGAATTGTTTACAGTGAAGACATGACATCAAGGCTGCACTAGACATTAAGAAGTGAATGCACTCAATGTTTTACAGGAACTGTATGATTCCACAGGTGCCTTTCCACCAAAACAAACAAACCACTGTAGTGACTGTGCATATATGAGCTAATGTTTGACTGCATGAGACATGTTTGCCTTTTTTGAATTTTTGATACATGGATTGCATTTTTGGCCATCAAGGTAGAGAAAGCATTTGAAGAATATTAATGTAAATGTAGACACTGCATTTTAAACATCAAACATGATATATATTTATATAAAAAGACAACATGATGCTGTCAATCATTAGGAATTAGGGCACTTAAAATGACTGCAGTGTGTGTAAAATTATGATGTCTCATAAAGCCACTGTTCTCCCTGAAAAACAGTAAGGACTGAAGAATTTGGCCCCTATAAAATATTTTCAGAATACAGAAATCTTTCATTGTCTTTTACAAAGGGAGTAAAGATTAAATTTCTGACTCCTAGTGAATGAAGTGCACGAAAAGAGGAATGTGTAAGCAGAAAGGGTGTAATAGGGACACAGTGGGGTGTGGCTCACTGAGGAAGGGCTTTCAGAATGGCATTCACCTCTTCTGCCACAGCTGTTAGGGCAAACTCAAACTGGTCCTGAGGAGAGAAACAAGCTAATTTGTCTCTTGTAAACAAACAAAAACAAGCACACCCAACAGGTTGTTACAGTTTTTAATTTAGTTTCAATATATTTAGTTTTAGTATTTTAGGGATGCCAAATTTAATGCTGAAATCATCTGAAAACAATTTGTACATACCTTAGTGCATACCATACTTGGTCTTTGATCACGAATATGCTCCAGTGTCGCGGCAATATCAATCTCCTTCACGCCTAAAAACATAAAAACAGCCTGTGAGCATGTAGTGCATGCACAGTGTACTGAAGTGAAGCAGCTATTGAGAATTATTTGAAATTTTCAAGAAGTAATGAGGTGCTTACCTTTCGCCATGCGGTTAAGTACCATGTCAATAAGAATGTAGGTGCCAGTTCTGCCAGTACCATCACTGTTTGAAACAGGAAACACAATTTACATTTACTGTAAATGATTAAATTGCACTAATAATAAAACACAACACTGAGTCTGAGATGCATACTGCAGCTGTTTACCTGCAGTGCACAATGATTGGGCAGGAGCGTCCTCTGTAGCACTTGTTTACTTTCCTGAAAAAAATATGCATAAGGATTATAAAAAGGGGGGCATTCAAAACAGAGCATGTCATAATGAGCATAATTTTCCATTTGTCATGGCCAACAATTAATTGTTCTGCCAACAGAGGAGATGAAGGGATGATGCATCAGTCTGTTTAGAAGGGTAGGGTAAGGAGGAAGGGGGAGAGTGGCGATGGAGCATCCGTTAAGCCTCACTCCTGCTGCACTCACACCTACCAATGATCATTTTTGTGACTATGCAACTGGACCCAGACTACTAGCTGCAAATCACAAAAATGACACTGGGTGGTGTGCTACGTCCAGGGACCTACCGATCTCCATCACAGGCGGCGAGATAATTGGACTGAGGAAAAGCAGGGCCAGTGGAGCATATAGAGCACAACCAGGGAAAGTCCAAAGTGCAGAGGCATCCACGTGTGAGGAACTGAGGGGACTGATCTTCAAGGTTGTGAAAATATCCACAGATTTAAGGAAACCCAAGCATGTAGCAAACCTTCATATCAGGGTTAGGAAGAAATAGCAGGGAAAATACAGGTTTTTTAAATAGTCCGACAGATATGAATGAACCATTTGTGTACATGTCAGTGGAGTGTGGTGACCAATGCATTTTTAGGGTTTAAGGTATGTGGAACACCAATTATCTTATGCTATCAACAAGAAACATATTTTGTTTATATTAACATGCTATTTATTAAAATCAAGTCTGTGCATTTTCAAAAAATTTTTTTTTTACATTGCTTCATAAATAATAATGACAATAATACAGTAATAAGCATGTTTCCTGTCAAATCTTTTATTTGATTATATTAGCTGTTGTTCGGCTATTCTTGTTAATTGTCACTTTTTCAGACCATCAGCAACAAATCCTGTGTAAACACCACAGGTGTAATCCAGCTCACTCACAGTTCATCATTACAAGTAATTTCAATCTCTATTCGGATGTGTTCGACAGTCATGGCGGGTTCACACATCCTCAGTGAGCGGGGCGGTCGTGTTGGACGTTCACGTTGTCCGCGCGTCTCTTCTGCAAGAAACAGCAGCTCCTCTGCGTATGAAATAAAGTTATCTAAGGGATCCTACACCACTTTTTTCTTTAATATGGTCATAATAATCTGCAGTTATTGCTGCTTCAAGTACTTCAAGCAGTCACGTGCACTTCCTCTTGATCAGCACACTTGGTTGTGTCTATACAGTACAATTATATACACAGAATAGCAAAAGGTCCAGTGGTTTATTAATTCTTTACTTTAAGTTATTTTATTGAATTTACTAGTACGCAGACATATAAACGCAGACGCGTCACCTCACGACTCACACTTGCAGTGGAAATGGTGTAATCTGTTAATATGGGTGCCAAAACGAAAACGCGCTGCTCACGCTTCGCTCATGGAGGATGTGTGAACGCATTGTAAGTTGTTAAAGGGATAGTTGACCCAAAAAGCAAAATTATCTCATTATTTACTTACCCTCATGTCATCCCAGATGTGTTTGATGTGTTTGACTTGCGTTTGCTGAACACAAACAAAGATTTTTTTTGAAGAATATTTCAGCTATGTAGGTGCATACAATGCAAGTAAATCGTGACGAGAACTTTGAAGCTCCAAAAATCACATAAAGTCAGCATAAAAGTAATCCATGTACATATATTAAATCAAGTGAGGCAATCACTTTGGGGGAGAAACAGATTAATAGTTAAATGATAGGACTTAAATATTCATCTGTTTCTCACACACACTTATCATATCGGTTCTGAAGATCTGAATGAACCCACTGAAGTCTTATGGATTCATTTTATGCTGCATTTATGTGCTTTTTGGAGCTTGATTAAAGGTCTGTTCACCATTCACTTGCATTTTATGGTCCTACAGAGCTGAGATATTCTTCTAAATCTTAATTTGTGTTCTATAGAAGAAGGAAAGTCAGATGTGGGATGGCATGAGGGTGAGTAAACATTGAAATGCTTTTTGTTTATGGGTGAACTATCCCTTTAATTAATCAGCACCATTGACACCATATTGCATTTTTTGTGAGATAAAACAAAGCTGTGAATAATAGATATACAGTCTGTTCAATGGGTTGTACTGTTTAATATCTTTGTTTCGATCATTCAGCTAAAGAAACAAAAAACACGGTATGCCAAAAAGTACAACATGTCTACATGTCTATGTCTACAAAAAACTCAGAAAACACAGGTTTTGTTCATTTGATGTTATCTAGAACGTTTAGATAGCACAACCCATTAAACAGACTGTACATCTATCCCTCAGCTTTGTTTTCAATTGCCAAAAGATGTCAATGGATTTCATCCTGACTCAAGCAGCATAAACATAGGGCAAATTCCAAACGGAAGTGAGCATCCCTATGCCCTACTCTCTCCGAAGGGCTGAGCCCTGGAGCAGGGCACTCATGTCTCATGTATTGCCGTTTGGAACACCCTTGATGAAGGGATTAATGAAAGACATACGTCACTTCCACTTTATATTCACCTTAAACATTACCATGACGAAACAGCACCGATGTTCTAACAACAGGGATCTCTTATTTATTGCTGTTAATTTGTTGTTCCAAATTGACATATCATGTAGGCTAAAATTGTGTTTGAAAATGTATTTCCAATATAGAAGGACTTGGTTGGTGAAAAGCTGAAAGTTTCAAAGGTAGCAAAGTAATGTCAAAATCACATCATAATAGAAATTTTATACCCCCACATTTTTTAAATAATTAACAAGGCATTTTATACCAATATGATGATTTATTTTTAATAAAGTTCTGCAACCATTTTAGTTTAAGCACACCATTCATATTATCAGAGTCAATTGTGTTTAGTCCACCATCACTTTTCCATATATAATGATATTTGTTTTTCCAAATAAAGTCATAAATCATCTTATTGATTAACTTAATTATTTTTTGCCGAAATTGCTAGTGAAAAACTTGCATAAATAACTCTTGAAAGGCTCTCCACTTTAGAGAGTAAAATTCTGCCACATATTGTAATGTCTCTATGGAGCCAATTATTCATCATTAATTTACATTGATTTAAATTACTATCAATATTTAGACGTTCTACATTTTCAAAATTCTTAGAGATCAAGATGCTCAGATATTTCACCTCATCCTTAATTGGAATGTTGTATAATGAGATCAAAGGATGATTATGAATAGACATTAGATTGCATTTGGATGCATTTAGTTTTAACCCAGAAGCTTTTGTGAAAAACTCTATTAAATGAATTGCTATGGGGATTTGCAATTTGTCTCTTTAAAACAGAGTTGTATCATCAGCAAGCTGACTGATAATAAAGTGATTTCCTGCCATGTTAATCCCCGCTACTCTACCCATTTTTAATAAAATGGCTAATAATTCTGCTAGCATAATAAACAGCCATGGGTGAGCTCCACAGCCTTGCCTGATTCCTCTTTTGTTTTGAAATCTTGGACTCGTCCCTTGCATAAGTTATAAAGCATTTTAATGATATTTATAAATTTTATTCCAAAAATAAAGTGGTGTTCCACCATGTCAAAGGCCTTATAAAAATCAAAAAATAATAAGAAACATTCTTCTTCAGTTAAATGACCATACTCTAATATATCAAGAACTAATCGGATATTATTATGAATTGACCTGATTGTGTCTCACTTATTATCTGTGGTACACCTTCTTTTAATCTTGATGCTAGAGATCCTGTAAATAATTTATAATCTATTTTAAGTAATATTATGGGATGCAGATTGTCTAACACCCTCTATCTTTATTTGGTTTCGGAATCAAAATAATAAGGCCTTGTTTCATTGTAGGTAATAGTACGTTTTGTTTTATGCATATCTGAATAGTTTCTAATAGGAAATATTTCAGCTCCTCCCCAAAACATTAAAAAAAATGTGTGGTCAGCCCGTCAGGACCCGGTGATTTACCAGTTTTAATTTTTTTTTTAAAGCTAGCTCTAGCTGTTTTACTGTAATAACCGCTTCACATAGATTTTTATAAGTACTGTCAATTGTTGGGATATCCTTCTTCACTTCCTTGAAAAAAGCATAACAATCTTCAGGTGCTTGTGAAGAAGAGTATAAATTAGAATAGAACTGAAACACCTCTTTACTAATTATTCTATGATCAGAGACTTCTTCCTGATTTACTACTAAACTACCAATCATATTACTTACTTGTATCCTTTTTCCAGCTTGATGAAATATGAACTGTTCTTTTCTCTCTCTTCCATCCATTTAGCTCTGGATCTTACATGTGCACCTTTGCTTTCCTAATATATATACTTCATCCATCTCAGGTTGAAAGTAAATAAATGAGTTTTCCTTGAATGATTTATATCTTGAATTAATTTAAATTATTTTTCCGTTTCCAAAACTAATTTTGTATTTCACATATTCCCATTTACTGCCACTGGACATATCTTTATTTCTAATCTCAGTAATCATTTTTTTTTTAATATAGGACAATAGTCTTTGATTTAGCAGCTTGGCGTTAAACTTCCAGTAGCCTTTTGTTCTTGAGGGTGTTTCTCTTGATTTTAAATCAAGATTAATAACACAATGATATGTTAAAGGAGCGTTAGAAATTATACAATTGGTAACCAAATTGACAATCTCACTTGTACCCAACCAATAATCAATTCTTGATCTAGCGTTTCCATTTGGTTTAATCCACGAGAACTGTGAATACCATTCACTTGTGAATTACTAAATTTGGATGGAAGTTTATATACATATTCATCAAGCGTTATATTGAAATCCCATCCTACCAAAACATGATTGTTGGGAATGTTAGTTTTAAAGTCTTTGATAACCTCAGTTATTGTCAATAATATATTCTTATTCTGGAAATGTTATTAAAACATTTGAAACCAATACACATTTACATAAAAGTGTTAAACATCTGTGAACTTCAATTTGATCTTGTTACGGCGGATGTTCTGTCTGCTCACGTAACCGTCAGCTGTAATAAATTATATCCCCATTAAAATATGTTATGTAATAAAAGTAGATTTGATAAATGGTAAATTTGCCCTGTGTAAATCATAATATATAGGAACTTTATCTAAAATAAATAAGGGGTGATAAATAAATACTAATACAACAGGCTGGAAAAATATACATTTATTCATTTTAATATCCTATTATATTATTAATGTGTTGAAATTGTTGAAACTGAAGAGCCGCTTAAAAGTTTTTTTCTCTCTCGTAAGTATAAACGAGTGTAATTCCAACATCATCATGTATGTCGAATTGGAGTCTTACGTAAATATTTAGTTCATACATAGTGTTATGTCCTACCTAAGTTTAATGGTGCAATGCTCAAATATTTAGTAGTGCATACATTCTGAATTTGTGCCGATTTACGCCACAACTAGGCTAAGTTGTAACTTATGTATATCTGGTGTATCCGGCCCCAGGGTATTAGATGTGGGCGTGGTGAGCAACACCACAAAATTGACACAAGTATAACTTTGACACAAGAGCAACAACCAATAGGAGTGAAGAGTGTGTCACTCTGGTCATCAGTCTCCTTTAAAATAATGGAAACAACAAGAGTGCAGACTCAGAGACGAAGCAGCCTTGTGATGGTTTTGTGAGCGATTTCACTGTTCTGTATGATTCATCTGGGTTATATGATTCATGAAGGGTGGGAAAGAAACTGCCGGCAGTCTGAGTGAGTTTGATTCGTGCATCGTTCATCTTTCATTATTGAAACAATGCAATGAGCAATGCTTCAGTTCATATATAACATGCAGAATGTGCATTTTATTTAGGAACAAGAAAACTGAGTCATTGGCAAATTAGAAAAAAAATCTTAGTTTTACCGACATTACTTCTCATCTGTGAGCATATTTTCAAAAGACATGGCCAGATGTGCGGTCTCACAGTAACGACGGCATGTGTGTACATGTTCAGTGTTGCAGTACCTGCGGAAGTCCAGGAGGGGGCGCGTGGAGGAGGGAATGCCTTGTGCAGGCCAGCTCAGCAAGTGAAATTGGGTAAGAGTGCGCGTCTCTTGAGTCTGAACGTTCTTCAGGTAGAAACTACGTACCAAGAAGTCTTTACACCAGATGTGTTCAGACACAAGATTCACCTGAGAAACGTAGGAGAAAAAAGTAAGTTAGTAAAGACATAAAAAAAAACTAAAAGCCACAAGGGACATTAGGCAAAGACTAGATGGAGTTTTTCACCTCATAGATGTTGTACAGAGACGATCCTTCATCGGGCCAATAACGTTCACACTGTTTCTCTCCGTCTTCCACTAGAGCTGTCATCATCACTATTACAGTACACCCACTCTCCCATACCATCTAACATAAACCGGAACAGTGTCAGTACAACAAGAATGGCAACACTTTACAATGAGGTTCCATTTGTTAACATAAGTTAATGTACTATGAACTAACATGAGCTAACAATGAACAACTGTATTTTTATTAACAAAGTGATGTAAAAAATGCATTGTTCATGAAACCTGATGCATTTACTAATGTTGAAGAATAAAGTGTTACCAAAAGAATAATTGGTAACACTCCATTTAGGTTACATATGTTAACATTAGTTAAATAGTTAACATGAAACATAACCATAAACAATGTTTAAACATCATTTTGTTAATGTAGGTTAATGTTTATTTCGTAATATTAAAATGTGTATGTTAACATTATGAACATTAATTATAATCTAACATGAATTAGCAATGGTCTAATTATAAATTAGCATTAAAAACAAGATTAATAAATGTGCATAGAACCTTATTATAAATAGTTATAAAATAAACAATCACTTAGATACATATTAATGTGAATAAATGTTTCTGTTTATTAAGATTTGATTAGTTTTGAAGACTACATTGAATATTTAAGTGTTAGGACCTTGTTTGAAAGCAATCAGAATTAAACTAGATTCAAACATCTAGATCTTAAAATTTCCCATTTCATCATCACTCTCAGCATGTGCACTTCACCTGCCAGAAATCAGCAATAGTGTGTGGCAAAGGTCCTTGAGTGGCAATATAAGCAGGCAAACGTGGATCATGATCAATCTATGGGCAAAGACAACAGTATAAATGAAGACCCTTTCCTGTCTCATTACCACATTTGTTAAATGTTTTGCTAGAAACAATTCTTTATTTTCCAGAATACATAATAGTACTTTTTATAAAGGTCTGCATACTATATAGATTACGGTAGCAGTTCCTTACTATAGTGCTGGCATTTATGTAGTCTTCTTTGGAGGGGTTGGTCTCTGCCTTTAGTTTCACTCGTGAATGGTCATCTAAAACATAGAATGTAATGTAAGCCCCCAAGAGTTGTTCGGGAATTGAGGTTAAATAAATATAAATTATCTCATCATTTACTCACGCTCATGCCATCCCGGATGTGTATGACTTAATTTCTTCTGCTGAACACAAGGAGAACGTCTCAGCTCAGTAGGTCCATTCAATGCAAGTGAATAGAGGCCAGAACTTTGAAGCTCGAAAAAGCACATAAAGACAGCATAAAAATAATCCATGTCTTCAGAATTTATATGATAGGTATGGGTGAGAAACAGATCAATATTTAAGGCCTTTTTACAATAAATCTCCACTTTTGATTCTTTTTCTAATGTTTTTATTCTTCGTGCATATCGTAACCTACTGGACAGGGAGGAGAATTTATAGGAAAAAAAAGATTTCAATATTGATTTGTTTCTCACCCACACCTATTATATCACTTCAGAAGATATAGATTTAACCACTGGAGTCGCAGAGATTACTTTTATGCTCCCTGTATGTGCTTTTTTGAGCTTAAAATGTTTGGCACCCATTCACTTGCATTGTGAGGACCTACAGAGCTGAAATGTTATTCTAAAATCTTTGTTTGTGTTCTGCTGAAAAAAGAAAGTCATTCACATCTGGGATGGCTTGAGGTAGAGTAAATTGGGTGAACTATCCCTTTAAGAATACTGAAATATGAACTATGTTGTTGTTTTTTGTTTGTTTGTTTGTTTATTTGTTTGTTTATTCAGTTATATTATCTGGGGCTTTTCTAACCATCAAAATAGTATTTAGCAAAAGCAGTGTTCTGTATGTGGATTAGATCACTATAATAAATATTCCTTTAAAAAAAGAGGCACATTGCTCTTACAGGGCACAAAGTCAGGACAGCGGTTCTTCTCCATGTTGCTTTCATTTTGGGCAATAGAGACGGAGCTGGGCTCAGCCTGGTACGAACACAAAGCCTTCCACTCTTTCTGCAAACGGTCCTTATTCTTCAGATGGTCCTCCATATATGCCTGAACAACAGAAGTGAACGTTAAAATAGTAAATGGTCGCCCATGACTAGTCTAATCCTTCCTTATATAATTAATAACGGACTGGATATGGAAAACATGACTCCATATTAGAGTATAGAAACCAACTAGAAGCTCTGATCTGACAATATAACTAAAATAACATGAAAGACTTTAACACTTCTTTAATTCACTGCTGTGTGTGTGTTTTAAGATGGAATTGTTTTGTACAAGCAGGTACTAAAAAACCTGTTTACTGATGTGTAGAGAAATTAATAGAGTATGGATTACAACACTTTTTTTATAAGACCCAGACAGAGAAAAGCTGCCTGAATAAAAAATGTTGTGCCTGTTTTTTGGGGTGTGGGAGTGAGCCAGTGTGTGTACCAGTATCATGTGTCCAGTGGAGATGTCCATGTTGGACTGAGCAGGCTCTTCACTCCAGGATGGTGTGCTGCTGTGAGAGCTGGGGCTGTGCTGCGGTCCGTCGCTGCAATGAGATGACACACTGCTTACTCGAGACGTGTTGGTCCCCCGCCGACCGCCTGGCTCCGGACGGGTGAACGATGTCTTGGCTGCCATGTGCTGGCGACATAACTCCTGAGAGACGCATAGGAACCTTATCAATAGCATTCGATAATATATTTCAAATTACATTTTCAAATCAATAATCATTAATGTCTCGTGTACAATTACCAATATCATTAATAATCACAGCCAAAGTCAATGCAAATTTAAATGCAATTACAGTGCTGATTATATGTCAGTTGCATTATATTGCAGTGTTTGTTGAATTTATTTGAAAATGTCAATACCTCCTCTCAAGCTCATGTCTTAATAGGAAAAAAATATAAATGTTATTAAAATTATATATTTATTATTTTATATAAAAAGGTTTTGCAGACCGCAGGCATACAGAGGATTCCTAGTCCTCCATACTGGAAGGGTGGTAAGATTTTTTCAATATGGCATAATTCAGATACTGTTAGTCAAACTATAAATAATATATGAATATTAGATTTGCTATTGTGTTGTTAGTTCTGTGATGTGCAAATGTCTTGTCATTTTTGTCAACATAATTTTCCTTTGTGGATCATAGAGTACATTTTATTCTGTATTTGTCTTTTTCTCCCTGTATCTGCCCGTGTGTACCTGGTAGTCAAAGTGGGTTTCCACGCCAGCCTCTGGTCCCAGACCCAGTTTGCCTGAGGCTAACTGACGGGTGTGGTGGCGAAGACAGGCAATTCCCAAGGCAACCAACAACCCCGTGCCCACACATGCCATGGCGACCATTGTCAGGATGACCCCACGTGAACCCTCCCTTACCCGTGTGGCCTGGGGCAAACCCCGCCCCTCGCTCCTCTATGGCGAAAAGAGAAAAAGAGAAAGAAAGAAATATTGTATACATCAAACAGCATAATGCAAAAGAAGAAACCAGTGAGGCAATGCCAAGGAAAATTAAAATGCTAGAACATTTAGTAATAATAAAAAGAGTCAATTGAAGTCAATATAATATTATTGCACAGTCAAAAGGAGAGAGTGGAGGGTGCCGTGTTTGTGTGGTCTCTTTAGCATAAGACAGTGTCTTCCTTACTCTCTTGTCCTATCTTTTGTCTCTGTCTCTGTTTGTGTATACAAATTGGATGTCATCATCAGCTACTGATTACCCTGCCAACACGCGGACGATCTCATACACACACGGACAGCCACGTGCCAGCCTTTCTCAACTCCCTGAAATAATTAAAGAAAGTCACTGACCCACCCGCCCCTCTGTATAATTACCAGCAAGTAAACAATTAAGGAAATCCCCACACAATGCAGGGTCAATCACTCTGAGGGGATTCTCATTTATTTTATTCAATCTCTCTCTCTCTCTCTCTCTCTCTCTCTCTCTCTCTCCCTCTCTCTCTCTTTCATCTGTACTCATACTACATCACGAGAACAAGAAAAGAGAATGAACTGATTGGCAATGATTGTTGATGTCATGCAACTGCTTTCCCAACCCCTCTGCCCCCGTGTCTCCAACCCCTGCCTGTTGGTGTTGCCATGGTGTCTGGGAGCCTCGGCAGGGGAGAACAGGCCATAGCGCTGCCATGGCAACAACAGAAAGCTCAATGTAATCTGTGGCCATCACAGTGTGGAAAGGAAATGAGAAAAGAGGAGATATGCTGTCATCATTATGCAAAAATCATTCAATATAATCACATGTGGTTTAATCTGTAGAATCTTTCTTAGTATTTAGTATATATTTACTAACAGTCCTTTATTACATATTTACATATTAATCTATATTAATTTAATATTTAAGGGTTTTACTATGCTGCTAAATTTAATGTATGGAAAACTACATAATATTATGGAAATTAGTATTTGATCAAATGTATTCAAATGAAAGGAAATACTCTCTGTACCAAAATAAACTACTGCTTCAGTGAGGCCTTAAGAGGACTATAATAACATTACATAATAAAATTTGTCTAGTAAAAATATGCTTATTTTATGTAATTAATGACTTTTACTTTCAGCTGCTCCCCTTAGGTGTCGCCACAGTGGGCCATCTGTGATACGCATTTTTGACTTGGCACAGGTTTTACACCGGATGCCCATCCTGACGCAACCCCCAGTGGCTGGTGGACTCTCACTCACACCTGTGGGGCAATTTATAGTATCCAATTCACTTAACCTGCATGTTTTTGGACTTGTGGGGGAAACCGGAGCAGCACAACGCAAACACGAGAAGAACATGCAAACTCCACACATAAATGCCCAGTTGAGCCGGGACAGTGCTAACCACTGAACCACCGTGCCACCCCATGCAATTAATAACTAAAATGATACATTTTGAATTCCCAAATTAAAAACACTGAAATATTATCCTGAATTGGGATTTAAAAAAATCAAGAATATCTTTGCTTTACATTACATTAATTTAAATTAGATGAAATACTCTCTCTATCCCAAATGTGTATGATTTTCTTTCTTCTGCAGAAGAAGATTTTTTAGAAGAATATTTCAACTCTGTAGGTCCATACAATGCAAGTGAATGGGGGTTTTTTTTCATAATAAAACATAGCGCGTGTTGAGGCTTCACGCTAATCTCCGCGGCATCCATGCACAACTCACCACGTGCCCCACCGAGAGAGAGAATCACATTATAGAGACCACAAGTAGGTTAGCCCGTGTGACTCTACCCCCACTATCAACTGGGCCGATATGGTTGCTTAGGAGACCTGGCTGGAGTCACTCAGCACGCCCTGGATTCGAACTTGTGACTCAAGGGGTGGTAGGACCAACATTTTTAAGATCCACAAGGATATAAAGGCAGCATAAAAACTCCAGTGGTTAAATCTATATCTTCAGAAGCAATATGATAAGTGTGGGTGAGAAACAGATCAATTTTCTAGTCCTTTACTATAAATCTCAACTTTCACATTCTTCTTGCATATCGCCACCTACAGGGCAAGAAGGATAATTTAATAGTAAAAAAGTGCTTAAATGTTGATCTGTTTTATAGATTATTTTTTTGCTGACTTATTGTGCATTCTTGGGCTTCAAAATTTGCATTGTATGGACCTAAAGAGCTGATATATTCTTCTTAAAATATTGGTTTGTGTTCAACAGATGAAAGAAAGTCTAGGGTGGCATGAGGGTGAGTAAATGATGAGAGAATTGTTCTTTTTTAAGGTGAATTAAATAACCTTTAATAGCCTACTATCTTTAAGTGGATCAAATCAGGAATTTTTTTACAGGTTAAACTTTTAACAACCTATTCTTACAATGGATGACATTTTTTTCCCAAGCACCCACTGGCTTTTGAGAGCGGTGTGCAATAAGTGGAATAGACCTTTAGGTTGACACCTCACCACCATCTAAACAGGTTCTGCAGCACACAGCCAGCCATTAAGAGCTGAAAAGAGTGAGTAAATGAGAACTTAATTCTGACCACAAAGAGGTCAAGATGCCTTCCCTCCTTTTCTATCCTTTTCTCAAAATGTATCAACCATTTTCCCCCTTGTTCCCCATCTCTTTCTGCCATCTTAACACACACACACACACACACTCCATTTGTTCCTCGCACATTTCATTCTGTTCCTCTTGTTCCTACTCAAATTCAGCCATTTCTCCTGAAAAGCTAGAAGAATGTTCCGGAGAGGAGATTGAAGGAGTGGAAGAAGGGAGGGGGTGGTTTGAGGCAAGGGTGAGCGGCTGGACGGAAGGACAATGGGGGAGGAGATAAGGGGTGTGGGGCGCCTCACCTGCTACTCTGGAGAGGCCCCGAAAGGAAGAGTGACAGGCTTTTAGAAAGGAGCACGGGAGCAGGCAGGAAAAATGAGCTGGTTTAGGACAAGAGGACAAAGGCCCCCCAAGGTCTGAGAGGGGCAGGCAGAAAATATGAAGGCTGAGAGAGCAGAGAAAACAGAAGAGGAGGCAACCGATCAGAGGGGTGCAGGAAAGAATACATGGTTACAGGGTACGAGTGAGTAGAACTCTGCGTAGGGGGGGTAAAAGGGGTCCAGAAAGGGTAGATATACTTGAGAAAAATCTCAGAAGAGAGGTCATATAATTACATGGACTATTTCTGCCACTACCCCCAGCCACACACACACACACACACACACACACACAAAAAACATTACACAATGCAATACTCTTTATAAACATACTAACAAATACAAATGTGCATTTGAATCACAATAGCTGTTGGCTGCATAATTTTAACATCTGTTCCTCAAGAAGTGGGAAAATAGGATTCAGGGTCCCAGGACCCCTCCACCATTCCCCATGACCCCTCTGACCTCCATTGAGCCCTTTGACCTCAACCACAGAAATAGAAGATACACACAAACACACATGCATGTCTGTGTGTGTGCTTGTTTGTTTTGAAGATCTCAGGGGCAAATATCATCAAGAGTTTTGCACGCTAATCACAATAGTAGTTCAGGCACAGCCGATATGCCAGAGTCAGAAATGGAGCGCCGGCCATCTCTGAGTCTCTAGCTGATATAAGATTTCATCAGCCTGTCTGTCCCATTATGTATCTTCTGGTCCATTCAATCTCTGTGAATTGATTTCACAATTCAGCAAGACTGTGTTATCTGATAGAACCGTTCAGACTATGACTCGTCAGGATTCTCATCACTGCTGTAGTGTCTCTGCCTTTATATTACACAGCAGATGGTGTGCAGTAAATTTCAATTTTCATTAAGTTTGCTTGAAAAAAAAACATTTGGAGGGTTTTTTATATAAAGAATGTTCTCTCTCTATCTGTCTTGCACCTTTCAGTGTACTAACATTCCCAACTAATTGTTAATAACCAATATTTGAAATGGCAAAGACAATACTACTAGCAATGATAAAATATTTTTTTACTATCAATTTTGAAACTAGAAAATACTAAAACAATCATTTGAATGTTTTACATTAATGTAAAAAATTATGTCCAGTCAATTCTAGGCACCGCATGTGTGTGATTTTAGCAGTACATGATAGTAGGAGATATAACTTTCAAAATGAATTTTTTCAAAATCCCTTTGAAAATGAGTACATGAAACCAATAGAAATAGTGTAAACTTAAGTGCACCTGCAACGGCTACAAACAAATTACATCATCTCTCATTTAGTCTGCTCTGCCCTGTTACCGCAGCAACCAGTCCACCTGACATCACTAGTCAAGATAGCACACGGCTCCAAAAAATGGTTTAACAAAAATGTTTCATGAAACACTTGAATCACACACACACACACACCACAGTACTGTGTGTTTGACAAGCTGCTTAATACTAAAGGGGTTAACTGTGGTCAAATGCATGTACTTAATTGTTATTTTTGTTCTGATTCGAATTTCTGCTAATCATACTTTTCAAATATTGCAGGAAAAAGAGTAAGTTACACTTTTACAGTAATGCCAACCTATATTTAAGATCTGCTGTTTGTGGTATACAGTTTTACGATAAAACAGACAAGTATTGTTCAGATAAATATTTGAAATGTGTATCAAAATTTATATAAATGCAGACTATTAAATGCATACTAATCATAATTTACGTTGACCCCTGTAAAATTGAGAGACAGACAGAGAGGGATTACATTTTTTATATTTTTCACAAGTTAGTATGATGTTGACGAATTATTGGAGTACTTTATATTTTAGACATTTCTTAGGTTTTGAAAAAAATTTACAGAACGGATGAAGCTGACTACATATTTTACAAAATACTGACATAACAGTAGTACATAACATATCAAAATTTTCATGACTGAATATCCCAGCCTTTAACTCATACTATAATTTAAAAAAGTGTATGAGTGTCACCAATGATATTCGATGAGTGATCAGATTGCTTTTAGATTTCTTTATTTCGCTTTTAACAAAGCAAAACATAAAGTCAATTGAATGCTTCCATAAATACACATGAGGACTAATAAAATGTGTTCAGAAAAAGTGTTTATAAAAGTGTTGTTTACTCTTTATTTTACAGTGTTCTTGTTACAGTTTAATTACACACATAAGTACTGAGTAATATTAATTAACATGTACTTACTAGGTTTAGGATTAGGGTTTGGTTTAGGATTAGTTGCATGTAATTATGCATAATTTACTGTAATTACTAGAGCAAATACATGCAATATGTATAACAAGGACATTGTAAAATAAAGTGTTTATAATAATGTTGACTAAATGGACAAACCAGGAAGCACGATAAATGGCATCAATATATCCATCGTCTAATAACGCTACAAGTAGCCAGTATCTATTTAGATATTAAATTATTTAACATTATTCATAAGGAAATAAAAAATGTTATAGGCCTATCTAAGTTTGTTGTTAATGTTAAATTGGAACGGCATGGAAATTGGACTTTTAGGCATGAATGACTAGTCACATCTTAGTGTCAAACATAAATGTCAGCAAACGCAATAGCCGCAGAATACAACAGTTTTATTTACTGGTATCTCAACATTTATGTATTCCATTAAGGCCTAGAGCATCAGCGATGAAGAGCGTTTAGAGTGAACAGAACTCACCCACACACATCTCTACATCAGCGCGAGCAGGACTGTCTTCAGTCTCACATTTTTCAGCCTCCTCAAAGTCCACGCATCCCGGTCGGACAACTTAAGCTGGAGCTACACATCAAACAAGCACCTCAAAGTAACCAGTGCTCAACATTCCAGCGGTGAGAAACCACAACTGAAGGAAAGAGTGCTACACCAGTAGAGTCAGAGCGCAAAGGTAAATGAGTGAAAATAACCGGCGAGGACAAGAAAAGGGAGGGGAGAGAGAGAAAGTGCCTCCCCGAGAGCTGTGTCTGACTAGTATGAAGGTCTCGGTGCCTCTCAGCCCCATTCAACCAGCACCGACACTTGTCACATCAAACGACGTTGCCATAGCGACAGCTCCACATGTTGCTGATGGTGAAACGGTGGAGGGGAGGGGGTGGCATTGATGCCCTGGATAGGCCGTCCATGAAGAGAGAGAGAGAGAGAGAGAGAGAGAGAGAGAGAGAGAGAGAGAGAGAGAGAGAGAGAGAGAGAGAGAGAGAAAAAAACAGGCCAAAAGCAACTGAAGCAGGAGGGGGCACAGCGAATGGGGTGTAACTAAAGTGCCATGGGGCTAAAAAGGGGTTTGTAATTAATATGGTTTGGCAAGGACACAAACACTCAGCCTTCACATCTGGAATAATTGTATCAGATATACAAGAATTGGGGATG
Organism: Moxostoma hubbsi; assembly: GCA_032164185.1. NCBI lineage: Eukaryota > Metazoa > Chordata > Actinopteri > Cypriniformes > Catostomidae > Moxostoma > Moxostoma hubbsi. The sequence continues at coordinate 10,834,797 of JAVLUX010000047.1, forward strand.
ATATTGAAGATGCACACTGTAAATATTCCATTTAAAGAATAAAAAGTATTTAGATTGATGTGAAAATAAATAGGCACACTCAAGGATTTTTGTTGCTTGTTTAATTTGCTTAATCAAAATGAATTAAAGCAACACAATTCACAATACATTCTATTCATTTAAATTTGTAAAATGGAAGTTTATTTAATCCATTTGAGCTAGGACTACATTAAAACTTTTTGTAGTGTTAATGTAGCATTCATGAAACTGGCCAGGGGATTTTCTTGATAGGGAGAGTAAACGTTAAAATTAAGTGTTATTTTATGTGTCTTTGTGCAAGATGAATACAAAGGGGGATACTTGTTATTGTTTAATGTTTTGTTTGTTGAGATTTCGAAGAGTATGTTATGTTGGAGTTTTGGGGGTTACCGTTATGGTGAAGAGTGAAGCTTGAGCTAACAATGAGGACAGGTAAAAGGCACGCTTGAATTTGATTGCTCGCTTTGAGCAAATGCTGTGCTAATCATATCACCCTGCAGCTCTCGCCCGCCTGGTTGCCCACTGAAGCTAAGCAGGGTTGAGCCTGGCCAGTACCTGGATGGGAGTACTCCTGGGGAAAAACTAAAGTTGCTGTTGGAAGATGTGGTCTGTGGTCTGTGTGGGTCCTAATGCCCCAGAATAGTGATGGGACCACTATACTGTAAAATGGCACCGTCTTTCAGATGAGACGTTAAACTGAGTACCTGACTCTCTGTGGCCATTATAAAAAATCCCAGGACACTTCTCGTAAAAGAGTAGGGGTGTAACCATGGTGTCCTGGCCAAATTCCCCCCATTGGCCCATCTCAATCATGGCCTCCTAATAATCCCCATCCATTAATTGGCTCTATAACTCTACTCTCTCCTCTCTACCAATAGCTAGTGTGTGGTGGGCGTACTGTCGCACTATGGCTGCCATTGCATCATCCAGCTGGATGCTGCACACTGGTGGAGGTATTAACTATAGCATTGATACGAATATACACTCTGTACTTCCAACCAGCATTCACTTACACTAATTAGAACACAAAGAAATAAAAGAGATTTATATCAGCATGCCTAATTATGTTGGGTTTTCCCAATTCAACTAGGTTCTTTCTACACCAAGTGTCTGTGTTGAGATAACATAGTAATATGATGTAAAGAAATCTCATTTCAACATTGTGGAACCATGGACCACTGTCCATGATTATATCAAGTTCTTTCAAAGAGTGTTTTTTTTCCGTACATGTGATTTAATTCAGATGTGTTTGGTACAAAATGTATAAAATGTGCTAAAAAGACAAATGATTAACAATATTGTCTGTATATGTTGTCCAAAAAATAGAAATGTCATCAACGGGATTTAGAAAAGAAAAGTTCACTACTATGTGTGTCACTGTGGGAGATAAAAACCTTAATTAATTAACGAAGAGAAGGGAAAATAGAGACTGACAGAGAGAAAAAGCATGAAAAAGAAAAAGAGAAAGAGAGAAAACAGCCTATGCAGAAAAGCATTTATCCCCAATAAAAGGCGGACAAAAAACAGTCAGGTGCAAGCAGGTCTCATTACTGAGGCAGAGAGAGAAATTATAAAATAAAGGAGAGAGAGTGTATGACACACTTACACACACGTACACTCACTCGCTCATACACCGTGCACTTCAGAGCAAAGAAAGTGTTACGCCCACAATGGAACAAGAAAGAATAATTTAAAATATGAGCAGGCGGATGCAACAAAAGACATTATTCTGCATTCAAGGGCCTGCAACAGCTGTACAAAGTGAAAGGAGAGCAATTGAGGGAGAGAGCCGAATGCCTCAATATGCACCAAGCACAAAAGCCACCCAAGAAAGTGGGGGAGTGAGGGAGGACCGGGAGGGGTCAAAGACAGAGGTAACAAAAAGAGAAGGGGTAAAAGAATGGCAGAGGGGAGAATGGCATGGGACAAGAAGAGAAAGAATGAGTGAAGGAGAGAAATGAGGCACAGCAGGAAAAAACGCAGGAGGATTTGAGATGGGGCAACGGTACAGTAGGGACAGTTAGAGATTTCAAAAAACATTTTGAAATGCACTCCTTATTCTGTTCAGTATAAAACACCAAAGTGATTCATGAGAAAGGGGAATTATATCTCAGTACATCATCTGTACATAATAGATGGACAAACTGTAGAATCTATGAATTTCAATGACACCCCTGTTTGCTTGATGAGGGCTGTTTTCTAGAGAATAATGACCTGTGTGGCCAATTCGGTTGCTGACTGACAAGGAGAGAGTGAATCATTATACCAACCAATTAACATAATCACTAATCCACAAACCTTTTGCGGTGTGTGGTTGGACGACTTAAAAAAAGCAAGAGAGAGAGAGAGATGCTTACCTCTCCCACTCCAGTCTGGACAATTTTAAAACCTGTCTCGCCCTCGAGGAAATTCTTCTCAGCTACTGCAATGTAAAAGCAATAATGTTTGCGTGTGTGCTGTTAAATGAATAATACCTGCTTAATTACCTTGGAAAAAATATGCTTTTCCCCCTCTCCCCATATAGCTGGATGTAATATGAATGGTCTAAATGAGAGGGCTTGTCACTTACCAGCTTTATTGGCCACATCCTCTGCGTTGAGATTCAGAGAGTTCTGTCTGATCCTGAACGTCAGGGCAGGACCCACCACACTGCAGACATGAGCAGAGACAAATATATCTTGTTTCTTTTATTCTTTTTCTTTACTCACTGATCTTTCAGTCTCTCTCCATCCAGCAAATCAAACACACACACACACACACACACACACACACACACACACACACACACACTGTACCTAATGTTGATGAAACTGCTTGTAGAGAGATGAATTCTTTCTGCCAAGGTCTCTAAGAGTTTCACCCCATCATAAAGACTTAAAGGACTGGTGGGAAAACACACGAAGACATCACAGTAATTTTCTTTACAAGCATTTAGATACACAAATCAAATGAATACAATTAAAGAAGAATTCAGCCGTAGTAACAGAAACACATCTAGACTACATTCTGCAAATGTCTCAAAGAGGGAAAGCTGATCTAGAATCATTTTTGCTTTATAAATCCTCTTAAAACCTATAATATAAGAAGGGGAAAGGTAATAGTAAGGTAAGGTAATTTAAAGGAAATATGATGAACTGGAGCAACCATTCCTTCAATTCTATTTCTTAAACGAAGATTAAATTAGTATATTGATTACAAATAATGTATTCAATTAAATACAGTACATCCCATATAAACATTGATTTTAAAACACATATAATTTAATACAGGGTTCCCACACCTTTTAACCAATGAATTTCCACAACTTTTCCAGTCGTCCGTTATATTTATAGAGATTACACTCACAAAAACTATTTGTAGTCCATTAAATATTCTAGAGCTAAGAATAAATCTAAATACAGTATATACAGTGTTGGGCAGTAATGGATTACATGTTATCTCTATTTTGTAATTATAGTACTTGTAATTAGATTACAGTTACTTTTTATGGATTACACGATTACATATTAATCAGGCAAAGGCAGTAAATTACTTACAATTTAATGATCTCTCAAATTCTTTGTCTTACAATGATTCTTTGTCATTTCATACAATTATTTGTCTTTAAATGCTGAATCGATTGCATTAGTGCAGTAAAGTTAGTTTTAGTTTCATTCAATTCTTTTGTACTCAGCTTCAAAATTGTACATTAATGCGCTTTTGTTTTAGCGACAAATATTGTGATGTTGATTCACAAATATAACTGGTCTATAGGGCTGGGCTATATGTAAAAATTATTTTAGCGATAATCACCTTAAAAAAAATCATGATATCCGATTATAACTTCAACTCCCTATTTATTGATTTACTTTAAAAAATAAAATGAATTTACTGAAACACAAAAAAATGTAACAAAATATATTTCTTAATTCAAATGGCACTTTAACCCTTAAAAGCATACCTCGGGTCTTTAGAGACCCGGGACATCATTCCACCCCCTGTACCTCATACAGTTCTTGGAGTTGTGCCCACACCTCTTTAGTATTCCTCAATCTATGTCTTATAAAAAGTGACACAAAAAAATGCCAATTATAAAATTATAATGGTTTAAGTGCCAAAGTGTATATAGAGACACGAGGAATGTAAGAGTGATTTTTTTTTGCACATCCATAAATTATATTTTTTATAATTATTTTATATCTATTTAAGTTTACTGTCACATGATATACATTTTTTTGTGTATTATAAGACCAAATAAGTACTATAATCTTACAATTAAATATCATATCCCGTTACGTTTTCTGTGCAACAATGAATTATCAACAACAATGAATTATCAACAACAATGAATTATCAGTATTTTATATGCATATACACACACATAGTATTTCTTACTCGTGGTGGCACTGATATTTCAGTGATTGATTTTGTTTCTTCATCAAATAGCAGTCTAATGTAAATCAAGTCAAAGTAAACTATAGCAAGTACAACACATGAACAGTTTGATATTATTATTGCTATTTGGGTGTACTACTAAAATGTTGTAAGTAGTGCATCTATTTAGACTCAACAGAAAATACAAATAAGTTACACATAAGCTAGACATAAGTTACACGTACATTATACATGTGTAGATTTTGTTTGACAGCCAGTTGCATCTCTTGAAATTTTAGTGTGAATATAATGAACCCTGTTCTTGATTTGTCCTGATTTGTTGCATTATCTCTTTAATTTATGAAAAATACAACATATACAATATATTTGATTGTTTTCTAATTTTATTGAAAATATTTAAAAAAAAAAATGTACACTATCTGGGCATTCTGTTCTTCCATTTTTGATAGATATAAGTGCCAGGTCTCTAAAGACCTGAATATGTAATAGTGTTTGGGAAAATTACCATGCATTTAAGGGTTAAACGAAAAAAGCATTTAAAATAATGAATGATCAAACAATCTTATATAACCCCCTTCCCAATTCCATTTACTGTCTCCAATGACCTCATTTGCCATCACGCAAGAATTCATCTATGTCAACATGTCAACCACGAGAACCCTGCTGCTGTAATAACACTGCAAAATCACATTGTTAATTACTATGCTATTACAATGCTCATTATTCTGATTCAATTAATTTATTACTTTAAAAGCAGTAAAGAAAAAAATTCTAATGGTTGATCAGGAAGCTGTTCTACTGTACTCTGAGACAAAAAGTCATTGTAAAGCCTGCCCAGCCTAATACTAAGAAATATAAAACATAATGAATGGTAAGGGGTTCATGGCAACAGATAGATGCCTTATTTACACTGTGGTTGAGCATAGATTACTGAGTCTGATAATTATCATGGTGGATTTCATGAACTCCACCATCAAAGTTAAGTGTGTAGCATTAAAATTACATCATCAGAGGTTGATTTATGGGAGGCTGGTGAAGGCTGGTGCCAATGTAAATCAGATCACAACTGACTCCTACCTCTGATTAGTGACAATATATCCATACACCTCTCTGGTATTTGTCCCATCCTTAGCGGTTGTCAGGATATTGGCTGTTTTCTCTTTCAGATCCAAGTCTTTTGCTGACAGGGTGGGGACCATAGTGCTCTTACGGTCATCCTTAGGCACAGTTGCAGGGGCAGGTGTGGAAGGAGGCTGATTAGGGGTCAGCTGGTATGTTGGGGTAGAGGGCAGAGCTGAAACAGGTGAGGGGGATTTGGCTCCTTTTTGTGTCACTTTATCACTGCCTTCTACAATTGTCTGTCAAGGAAACAAACCAATATGGGCAAAGTTAAAGCACAATAAATAATGTGCACTCATCAAATGAATAAATTCAATTTTTAAGGTTTTTAAATAATTAGATGACACATTTAACTATGCGCTGAAAGAAGTGTTTATGAACAAATCCTGGTGTAAGTGTTAATAGGTTCTTTTAGCAATCAGATAAATAATAACATGGCAAACAGAACCTACCTCTTTTACTGTGACTGTTCCTGGGGATTGATCTGAGCGAGACAAAAATAAGAAAAGCAACAGGTAATAATAAAAACACTTATGACCTGAATGCTTAAAGGGATAGATCACCTAAAATGAAAATTCTCTCATCATTTACTCACCCTCATGCAAACCCAGATGTGTATGACTTTTGTTCTTCAGCAGAACACAAATTAAGAATTTTTAAGAATGCTTCAAAAAGCACATGAAAGCACCATAAAAGTAATCCATATGACTCCAGTGGTTTAATCCATGTCTTCTGAAGCGATATAAGTGTGGGTGAGAAATAGATCAATATTTAAGTCATATTTTACTCTAAATCTCCACCTTCACTTTCCTTTTCACATTTTCTTCTTTTGTTTTTGGCGGTTTGCATCCGTGCATATCTCCACCTACTGGGCAGGGAGGAGAATTTATAGTAAAAATAGAACTTAAATATTTATCCGTTTCTCACCCACACCTATCATATAGCTTCTGAAGATATAGACTTAAGCACTGGAGTTTTATGGATCACTTTTCTGTCGCCTTTATGTGCTTTTTGGACCTTCAAAGTTCTGGCCACCATTCACTTAAATTGAAAGGACCTACAGAGCTGAGATGTTATTCTAAAAATCTTCAATTGTGTTCTATAGAATATAGAAAATCATACATAACTGACTTGGCATCAGGGTGAGTAAATGGTGAGAGAATTTAAATTTTTGCATAAACTATTTCTTTAAGACTTGGTGCGGTGACTACTCCCTACATCATTCATGCAGTGTGGCAGTGCATACAGTACCTCTCAATGCATATGAGTATTTCAGGGTCATGCTTTACCTGTATTCTCTATGTTTTGCAACAGCTGTAACAGTAGAGTGAGTCTTTTTATCTGTTGAGGGCTCAGGTCTCGTGGGTTTATCCCAAAACCTTCTAAAAGAGTGGCCAGCTGCGCCAGTGTGTCCTCTGTAACACACAAATTCACCCTACTACTGCACAATGAAAACATCAGAACACAAATCATCACTAACAACTTATTGTTTTTTATACTGATGTTGAATGAAATTCTATCCTCAAGTTCTGTTTTATTGCAAGTGTTCCTGTAGCTCAGTTGGTACAGAATGTCCCAGGGAGCACATGCACCAAAAATTTAGAGTTAGAATGTGCTGTTAAGTTGCTTTGGATATAAGTGTCTGCTGAATGTAAATGTATTTTTCAACAAACATAATGAAATCTAATGGAAAATCGACTCAAAGCACACAAGGCAACTTTCATTTTATGAGTGTTACTTATTTGTGCAAGAGACAATAAATAGCTTTCAACTGTCATTTTTCACCCTGTGCAAAATTGCAGGGGAAAAAAATGCATTCAGACTTTTGTAGTTCTGAAGGTGCATTGCATTTGAAGCTTCCAGATGCCACCAGATTGATACTCACCATCAAGTTCAGCAAGAGAGCTGTAGTCCTGAGGGACTTTTTTGTTTGTTCGCTGGGGTAAGCCCGGTTGTCCCTGTAGGGTGTAGTCCTCTCCATAGTCCAATGGGAAGTCTAGATCTTCATAATATGGGGCAGCAGGGAGTGCTGCTGCCCCCCTGTGGCGAAAAGAGGGCTTAGCGGAGGAGAGGTAGAGAGAGACAGCATCTTCCAGGAGCTGACGGTTTCTATCTCTCTGCTGGGGTCCAGTTCGAGAGGAAGGTTGCTGGTATCCCACACTGGTGTGAGGATGGAGAGAATGGGTCATGTCTTCCTGTTAGGGAACAATGAGGACAATGAGTGGGAAAAGATATTGATGACTCTTTTTCAGTAAATTTATATGTGTGTTTCCAATTGTGATGCACATTTCTTCATTTACAGCCCCAGTTTTACCTGCAGGTATGAGTAGGGGTCCATAGGTAGGGCCTGCATCCTGAGCGTGGAGGACTGATGGGGGTCTAGAATCATGTAATCCATATAGCTCTGTGCTGGACCAGGCTCAGAGTTAGAGCTGGAATAGACCTTCTTAACTGCAGGCTGTGAAGGCCTAAAAAAATCATTCAATTACACTAATTCATCTACAAGATGTAGCTGCTCATTTCATTGAAATCAAAGGTCTGAAGTCTGACAAGAGCCCCAAAATGAGGTTTTCCAGCCTCACTAGCACACACTTAAACTAAAAGCATTCAGTGAAAATAATATAAGTGTTGTTTCATCTTTTTTGAACAATTTGATGTTTCAAACTACACCTCTGGTACTCACTGTGCATTCTGGGTCTTTTGGGAGCGTGTGTGAGGAATACGGCTCAGCTCCTTAGCAATGATGTGCTGTGTAATGTCATCCTGCCAGGAGAATCCTGTTTACATGCATACACATGCACAAACACTGCATGAAAGCATGTATGTGTAATGAATAGATCCTTTTGCTGGTGTCTTTATTACATGAGTGAGTCAGTGTGTATGTCGGCTGATTGTGGGTGTGCTTTCTCCTTGAAAACAAGTCTGAAACCTCAGATGCAGAATCCTGCTTATTATCAATACAGCTGGACAACACTGAGGAGTTAATCCAATGACACGGCTTGCTTTTTTTTTCTCTTAAAGTTTTGTCCGTTAGTCTCTCCATAATTCTAATGAATAATCTTCCTGTCATGATTTCATTTGTTATTATGCTACAGTATTATTTTTGATATATCTTGTACAATGCATTGCACGCTACATTAGATCAAAGTCTTTCTAGCGAGTCAGTCCACTCTCTGCTAATGTTTTTAATCCAGTTTTCCAAAGGCCACAACTGTGAGGGATAGCTAAATGTCATTTTGAGCTCCAGGAAAACACTAGCTATTTTGGGTGCTCATATTTTTCACTAATATCTAGAATTTATATAGGGTTTTTATTAATAATTAAATAATATTATAATTGAACTTATTTATAATTACATACAATTTATTTGTACTTTATTTAATTACTAATGTATTAAAAAAGCACAAAAATAATATTAACAACAGTGTGTGTGTGTGTGTGTGTGTGTGTGTGTGTGTGTGTTTGTGTGTGTGTGTGTCTGTGTATACTATTTACCCTGAATCATCAACTGTTTGAGCACTTCCTGTAGTCTTTGAAGAACAGGAACAGAGACCTGGTACTGAACCTGGTCATGTCTGGAGCTCTGACACTGTCCAAAGATGCGGTCTGTAATACATACATAGATTAGTTTCAGCACATATCAAACACCAATGAATAGCTGGAAAAGATCTCTTCTGATTTCTGATATTTTGTTCAATCATTGTGTGAAGAATCTATGAACTAATTAATGTTAAAAAGTTACTGATGACCATCAAATATTGAGAAAAAAGAGATGTAAAACATAATTTTGTGAAATATGGTGTAACCAAACTAAGACTGACAAACACCCATAGCATAGTCAGCCAACCCCATGCACATTTCCACACATATACTATTGACTCATCCCTGACTAACCCCCAGTTGTGTGGTTTAAAAAAAGACCTGAAGGGCTGAGTTGATCCCCTAACACAAATGAGCTCCAAACATTAACCCAGCCATTTTCTATCTCAGAGCAGGTCTGCCCATGAACATGACTCACAGCTATTTATAGCACAGATGGAGATGTGAGAGCACTATGGGAAAAATAGATCAGTTGCCCTAGGGAATCAAAATACACAGCACATTATTTCATCGTAAGAGAAGACACCCAGGAGAATGGTCACACCACAATTCCAGTAAAAGAATGAAAATGTGGAGTAACAAAGCATAGAAACTAAAATAATTTTTTTTGTTTCTCAGAAGGCAAGGCTATATGAAGTTTCACAGATTGCTGACATTTTTCTATTGTGCCATTCTTGTCTATACCCATAAACACAAAAAGACACACACTTACCTACAAAAGTGTCTGAAATTACCTTTTTTATTAAGAAGAAATAATTGACCCCTGTAATTGAATTACATGAGGATATTTTACCTTATTTTTTTTCTAATACAGATATCTGACAGCTACAGGTCCCTAAATGATTTATGCACTAAACCCATTATTCACAAGTTCACTAGTTCATATAATCCTGGAGCACATTAAGGTTAACATAATTGGTGTGCTGTACATAACGGAGGGGCTCGAGCACAGGACTGGGCTCAAAGGAATAGTTCACCCAAAAATTTAAATTCTCTCATCATATACTCACAGAACTATATACTATATACTTTAGCAGAACATAAACGAAGATTTTTAGAAGACTATTTCAGCTCTGTAGGTCCATACAATGCAAGTGAATGGTGCCAGAACTTCCAAAAATCACATAAAGGCAGAATAAATGTAATCCATAAGACTCCAGTGATTAAGACTTCAGAAGAGATGTGATAGATGTGGGTGAGAAACAAATCAATATTTAAGTCCTTTTTTACCTATAAATTGTCCTTCCTGCCCAGATATGCGAATAGCCAAAAACAAAAGAAGAAGAATATGAAAGTGGAAGTGGAGATTTATAGTAAAAAAATAGAAAAAAGAAAAAAAAAAAAGACTTAAATAATGACCTGTTTCTCACCCACACTTATTATATTACCTCTGAAGATGTGGGTTGAACCACTGGAGTCTTATGGATAACTTTTATGCTGCCTTTATGTGACTTGTGGGAGTTTTGGTAGCAACCCCTCTAATGTTCAAGACAAATCTACACCCTTGCGTAAATACATACATAATATATATATTTTTTTGTTAGAATGCATTTCTGACCTGAGAGCTGAAATAATTCCAAACAAAAGACAGAATGAAGGATAAAGTGTTGGCTTTAGGAATCTCTAGTTATTTTACAAGATGTCTAACTGTGGTTTTTGAACCCCTTTTGCCCAAAAGATATAAAAATGTAAAGATATAAATATAATATAATATATGGGTATAAATTTGAGCATATGTGCATTGATTGTGAATGGATGCACGGCAGATACGTATTTCTGTGCGTAAGCACCGGGCAGTGAGTCATCAGTGATTGTGGGGGCGTACACCCAGCTTCCATGGGCATGATGATGTCACAGTTACCAAGGGGACATAGAGCAGAGGTGGGAGGGACTTGATGCAGAAAGAGAAGAGCAGGTGACAGAATAATAGTGGCTCAGGGTTGTGGAAATACATGCACAGGCAAATCCCTGAGAGGGGTATATATCAATAGGATATGTGAAACAGTACTAGAATCTTCAGATTACTGCATTAAAACACTTTCAGTCATATGGGGTCATTCTAAAACCATAAGACAAAAATATTAACATTTAGTCAGTGCTGATAGTGTAGGATTGTAGACATACAGTATTCCTAACAGAACTAAGTTCAGAATGTCTTGTTAAAGTGTGTTCCAAAAGACAGACCACATAGTGGGATTTTTTTTTTTTTATGATATGATATGAATTGAAAAAGAAATATTTAAGATCATTCATTCAATGTCACTAATCAAATAAGCAAATTTGTGACATTAAACTTATTAACTAATTAACTTATGAACTAGTACAAAAAGTCAGATTTCCTTGCATCCAAAGGAATTTGTGTAAGAAAATTCCTATACATTTTTTTCCCATTTCACTCAAATTGTTAGGCTGATAATATCGTTAGAATTTTTTTTAATATATATATATTGAATTACACTGAAAAGGTTTTTTGGAGTGACCTAGAAAACAATGTCCACGCAGAAATTGCAAGTAAATTTAAAAGTGCAATATGTAAAATTTTTCATGTAATATTCACTTTTTTTTGCCTTGTAACTTGTAATTGGCTTGTAACGCAACTTAAAAAATTAGCCCTTCCCAGACTTCTGAGGTTGCCTATAGACTGATTTTCATGTGAAGGGAGCGGTTCGCTTTTTGCCTGGAAAATCCAAAGGATGTGACGTTTAAGCGCGCTCCCGAGAGCCTTGCCTCAGTGCTTCCGCTATTCAACAGCATCAACAGACAGTCTGCAAAACTAGGTAACATTATCTTAGGCTACGTTTACATTAATCCGAATACATTTGAAAACAGCGTTTTTCATTTCGAAACGCTCTCCGTCCACACTAGCGTTTTCAAGTGTTTACAAAAAGTTGCTTGTCCACACTGAAACGTATGAAAATGCTTAAATCATGTTACTGCACATGCGGAAAATCCTCATGTTCCGACGCCAGACACCAATTCCGAGTAAACGTCCCTTCGCCTTTGTAGGAACGCAAGGTACAAAGTAACATTTATTTTTTTAACAACGCTATCAAAGTGAGTATCAAGTACAACAGCACCGCTATAACACGGGCCGCCATCTTGATTTTTTTGGTTGGATAGATCACATGACTGCAACACATGACAACAAATACATCATCATTTTCAGATGTATCCGTTTTCACAGTCCACACTACAACGTGAAAATGGCATTTTCAAATGTATCCACTTTGGAGTGCATTTTCAAAAAGCTCAGATTTTGCAGAGAAAAATGCGGTCTCAGTGTGGACGGAAGGCCGAAAATATATTAGTGTGGACAAGGCCTTAGAGATGGAATCCAGCATACGTTCGGCTCCCAGCACAACACCGAAGCCAAAAAAAAATAACATTTATCTACTGAATCCTATCTGGCTAAGCGGGAACGTGATTATGGTCAAGTGAAAACTAGTGTGAACATCGGCAGGGCATTTGATTCCTGGAGGGAACTTTTGGGGATCAAAACTGACCCTGAATTAGCATTCTTCTTATTGGACAGGTAAGCTTACATAACTGCAAAGCATGTGAAATAACGCTGAGGAATTGCAAGCTACCTTGCTTCGTAACTTTCAAATAATTTCAACGATCTTCTCTTTATATTAAAAGTCAGGTTAATGTCAATGTTAATCTGTAATTATTCAGCAAGGTAAACTACAATAACGCATGAAATGAATGCTATACAATGTTCAAGATAATGCTGAAAGACCCATTCATTAGTGTAACATAACTTGGTTATACAGAAAATATATACAATCTATTATTATAAAACAATAGCACATTGATATATCAAAATTACTATTGTGATTGAATCACATCAATACTGGAATGTGTCAACATATTTTTGAATGTAGAGTCTATTTTATAAACATCTACTGTCATCATCCTTCAAATTTAGCTAACAGCTATTGATAAAGTTGGCTAGCTAGCTAACGCTGACATATGCTATCGTATAAATGCAGTCAATGTATCATACAATGAAAAGTGATTACTTCAAACTACTGTCTCGTGTAGTCAGACCTATATCCACACATTGTTTTAGCTCTGTTCCAGCACTGGAGAGTCAGGTATAATATGCAGTCTCAAAGTTTGTAAAACAATCATAACTGTGTAATTTTAACTATGCTACCTCATCTGTCAGCATGATGCAGGTGAATTACGTTCAATCTCTTTGTACGTTACGTCATTTTTTTGGCCGATGTTTGCTCGCGTGTGTGCCCTATGGAGTGTGTGCACGAGCGTGAGCAAGAGCAACAGGTAGCTGGCTGCAGTTCTCTTAATGGCCACAAGTGTAATTAATAACAAGGGTCTCTGAATCTTACATATTGCACCTTTAATAGACCACATTTTCAAGTAAAGTTTAGACACAACTCCTCAAATAAAGTTTACTTTGCAATACCCTGATTCAAGTGCATTTTACTCACTTTTTGTTTGTACATTTTACTCAAGCATTTAGCACTGAATTAAGTCGTGCTTTTAAAAGTGTACTGGAATCTGAATGCTTTTTTAATGTACTTAATATACCACAGGCCACACAGAAGCCTTCCACAGGGAAGCTTAATGCATGTTTTGTAGTCTATTGGACAAGAACACCATGCTTTAATGGCTATAGAAACAAGATCCAGAGCTGCGCACGTAGATCTCAACACTTGGTGATACAGATACAGACATTCTTTTGATCATGAACTGGTTATTTTAAGTAGAAATCGAACTTCAGACTTCTTGATGTAAATCAACTTGCAAACAGTGAAACTATGCAAGCTCATTCATTATTCAAGCTTGGTGTGTGCTGGGAACACTAACTTCAAAAAGTTAAGTAAAATGTACTCAAATTAGCAAATAAATATGGCAAGGTTTTTTTCCTTTAGGATTCATACATGATAACGCATGTAAATATAACAAACAATCTTAAATAATATTTACTCATTTTTACATGTTTGTGTTGAGCACAAAAGTAGAATTTACTTAATATTTTCAAGTTCACACTTAAACTAACTTATTCAATGTAGACAGTACTTAATATTTTCTACTATATTTAATTAATCACAAAATAGTTTTTTTCAGTGTAGAAAAGAATGCAAAATAGAAGCATTTTCACTAGTGGTCTCAGACTATTGGACCCCACTATATTTCCAAGTGGACTACGTAAAACATCTTTGCTACTATTGACTAGCATGGAATGAGTGAAGCAAATGTTCCTGGAATGTAAATTCTTTAGCCACATGTATGTGTCTTCTGTTGTCTGAGCAGCAGGATGTAGAAGAGCTGTGGTGTCAAGTGATGATCCATAGTTAGTGATTAAATCATCATGAGTAAAACATGAATAGGAAGGACACAAGAGATAGCACCATGTAATATTCTAACATTAGTCAGCCTCATCCTTTTTTCTGAACTAAAGAGATTTACTATATCTGTGAATGACATGCAATACTGTCCCCCTAGTGTGATACTCACCATCAGAGCAGAACTGCTCCCTGGAGCACAGCCTCTTCTCAAATAAACAGCCTGCATGCAAAAGAGAGAAGTGAGAGGGAGAGAATGAGTGAGAAAAATGAGGAGGCTTAAGAACCAGACAAATTACAATAAAATAAGGGTTAACGTTACCATACAATTATTGAACATAATGGAGGGATATGTGAAGCTATATTTGTGTATTTAGGGTTAGACTGAGCATTAAATCTGAACTAGACTGTCCAACTGATCTTTCCTCCACCAACACTCATCTCAGCATGGGACTATAAACAAACTTGCCAAAACTGTCTCTCCTTATTTCTCTGTGTCTTTTTCAAGAGTTACAGCTTAAAAACCCAAACATATCCAAAACATTTAAACAATACTGAAACAAAATGAATGAATGACACAAATCATTCATCCATGATGGTCAATAGTTGCAGCAGATTGCTCGGTTTCCCCTAAGATGTAGAAATGCTGCGTGGGACGATGAGGTGCGGAGACAAGCTCTGGGCATGAGCTGAACACAGCTGATCAAATAAAAAAGGCGCAACTGCCAGTGAGCATGACCTGACTATGCTTGAGTGTGTATATGGGTGTGTGTGTGTGTGTGTGTGTGTGTGTGTTTGTATGCCTGTGCATGCGTGTGTGTGTATGTGTATGTGTGTTTGTGTGCCTGGATGTGTGTGGGAATCTCCAGGCTGGCCAACAGCACTGCTGTCAGGGGAACAGAGTAGGACAAACAGAGATAAAAAGTCAGGCTGATAAATCTAGAGGAGAATAAATCCAGAACTGGCATAAAAATAGTTGTGGAGAGGTTAAAGGGTGTGACGCATAGTAAGCATTCTGTTTTGTTGAAATTCAGGTAACACTTTACAATAATGTTCCATTTGTTAACATTAGTCAATGCTTTAGGTATCATGAACAATTTTTTAAAAAATGTTATCGTTAGTTCATGTTAGTTCATAGTTCATGATTTTCGTCTAATAAAATGACATACTAACCATTTCTATGTCGAGTTATAGCCAATTTTACAACATCAATGTCATGACGATATAATGTCAACAAACCCTAAACCCTAAAATGACTGTAAAAATTACATATTAAACAAGTTTAAGGCTCAAACAATACACTTGTTTTAACAGAATAATTAATTTAAGTGCTTTTATAAAATTATAAGCTTCACATTTCTGCCTTTAAACCCTCCAAAAATTGGTCACATTCACTTCCATTGTAAGTGCCTCACTGTACCTCAACTTTAGCATTTTTAAAGAAAAAGCAGGGACAACTCAAAATTAATTTTTGTGGTGATCAACATTATCCCAAAAATGCTGTCAATTGAGCTTATCTTGTATTGAAATCAGAATATTCCTTTAACTAAGATTAATAAGTAATATCTAATACTTAATGAGTATTATTCATTGTTAGTTATGTTAACTAATGTTGTTAACTAATGTTAACAAATGGAACCTTACTGTAAGGTGTTACCTAAACATTATAAATGGAATAATACAACAATCAAAAGTAGCAATACAAGTAACTGATTAGCTCTATTAAGAGCGAAGGTTACTGAACACAGTTTTTACAAAGAGTTAATTTTTTAGATATTGAATGCATCCCAGTTTACCTCAAAATAAGAGGTGTGATATTTTATCATAATTTTAAAATGGTATCCAGGGAAGCAAACTGACAGGTAAGCTGCTGATATCAACCAGTCTCAGTAGCAAACTCACATTTCCCCTTTCCTAATTATCATATTCTGCAGAGGCAGCCTTGGACACTGTTTTACTCAAACTGGATTAATGATGAAAATTGCGCCTCTTGTATAAAACATACAGTAGTGACCAACAGCAAACATTACCAGAGTTTAAACTCAGATACATGTATCTATTCTCAAACCTCCATTAATATCATGCCTCTTTCACATCATAAATGCTACATAACATTCTTTAACCCCTTAACTTTTTCGCAGTTCGCTATATGCATGTTCTCAAGATACTTTCTCTTTCCTGCAGTGGTATGTGTCTGCATTGGACATTGTGAGTCATAATTGCCCTCAAAAGCAAGACAAATGGGAAACACAAAAAACTGAGAGACAGGATGGGGCACCTGTGGGAATAAAGGCAGGGTGGATGGCAAAGACCATAATTGTCAATAACTATATCAAAACCAGCTCTCGGAAAAATAAAGGCAACTAGAAGCAAAGGACGAACAAGTCGAATCTGGAGCTGCAACATTTCAAAATTGCAATGGTAACACTTTACAATAAGGTTCCATTTTTTTACATGTGTTAACATGAACTAACAATGAACAATACTTTTACAGCATTTATTAATCTTAGTTAAGGTTAATTTCAACATATACAGTAGTAGTAGATTTTTTAAATCAAAAGTTGTATTTGTTAACATTAGTTAATGCTGAACTATGAACTAACATGAACCAAGGCATAGCAGCCAGGGGGGATATGGAGTGCACATCCCCCATACTCTTTAAAAAAGGTGATTTCAAATGGTGGATTTGTATACAGTACCATCCAGCCAATCACAGGTGAGTTTCATGAGGCCTTAAACAACCCTTACATAATAGGCCATTAGTCAGAGTCTAATTAACGTCTCCGTTCATTTCTACAAAGTTGCTTTCAACAATGCTCATTTATCCATGTTTTTCTCCACTGATACTGTCTAAATTAATAATCTAGAGATGAGGAAAACACAAACGAGAGTTATTTATCTGCATATCATTCTTGATTTGCAGCTTTATGTGGAATGCACAGCAGAAAAAAACAATCCTTCTTTTAAGTACACATTGTATGAGGAGTTTATATCAGCGCATGAGTCATTTACATTATGTTTGTGAGGTAATACTTTGATCTGTTGGTTTTGCCAATTAAGCAAATTACTAGATCTGTGTTAAATATGTAAAGATATTTTTAATATCAGCTCCTGTTTTTAACATCTATGTTGGTTGATGAAAGATAGATCTTCTGTGTTCTTCGAACACTTAATGAGTTGAACTGATATATAGACATGCTTTTTTATACATAAAAAATCATGCTCATAAGCTCACAATCAGTAGGGAAATTATAGATTTGCTTTTTTTTTTATAATGCTTAAAACCTCGGCTTAAGTCTCTTAGTAGGTCTGTAGACATACAAATTTTAAAGTATTTAAAAAAAAAATTGGATCGTTGATTGAGTGACTAATTCATTTCACACAAGACATCAAAAGGTGGCATCACCAGAAATGGTCACTGAACGAATCATTAAATGGACCAGAACACATTTTGGTGAACATAGTCAGAACACTCGAGCCACTTGGATACATTTAAATCCCACAATGCACAAGCACAGAGTAAAACATTAAATTGTGCACATGCACATTTGTCATTATTATAATTGATTAAATACTTTATTCAAGGACCATCTTGTGCTCAGTCTTTTATTGTCATGTGTGAAACAGAAGCTCCACAATATGCCCTTTATTTTTGTAGCTAATTTAGCTACGTTTTGCACTTAATTTGTAATACTTGAATCTAAAATACTACAAATACTTCAGTACAAATACGGAAAATATTTAAATAGTTCGCAGTTAATATAACCCTCTATTAAGGATAGTGTAAACGTGTGGCTCGCTGTATGGGGCGAAGGGCTTGAGGCTCGAGACTTGACCCGAGCACCCTGGATTAGTATTGATGTATATACATGGGAGGAGATGGGGAGGTGGTGGGATGCCGGAAACTCTCAGTGCTATGTTGAGGTATGCAACTATTTAAATTCTCTTACTCTGATCTGTCGGATTAAATGAACTTGCTCCCCCCGCACCTGGTTAATAAATCCACATATAATACTTACATATTAATAATAATAATTATATCATACTTGCATAGTAATATATACTGTAATATATAAATAGTGCACTGCAAGTGTACCCCCCCCCCCCCCCCCCACCCCCCCAATACGCACAATAGTTCATTGTTAGTGCACGATATGCCTACCTAATGCATGTACTAATGTTACGATTGGAACCATATTGTAAAATTATGCCAGTAGTAATCACATGAATAACGCACGAATAAATAAAAACTGAACTAACACACAACCTTACGAAATCCGTTCTGACGGCTCTTAAGAAGCGCCCGATAGACACAGTGCTGACGAAATGTATAAGACTTATTGCATAATATAACATAGCCTAATAAAGCTTTCAGAAACCAAATGTCTCACTGTTTCCGTTTCGCCGACGTGCGTGTCGCCAAGGACACAGAGACGAGTATAATGTTATTTCTATTGGTCAGACCAGGGGTTGCGAAAAGGGGCAGTTCAGACATATACGCAGCGCAACGAATGAAACAAAGCAGGTTTCTCGAGAAGCGAACAAGTTCTTAAAGTCACACAAATGCGGCGTTCCTTCGCGAAACGTTCAAAGACGCCCATCCAGCGAGTGTTTACATAGGAAAGACTGCGCGGACACACACACAAACACGTTCGGTGTTAAAGGCCCTTCATGTGCCTTTTTGTTGTTAACCAAATAATGCTTGGATTGAAGGGTATGAGACCTTCGGGAATGCTAGATTAAGTGGATAAATGTTTTAGAAAATAAACGAATAACAATGCCGTCCCTCTCCGTGGTGCTGAAATGTTGCTCTTCACCGAACGGCTCCTCTAGGATGTGCATTCCCACCAGTTGCGTGATAGAGCTGAACGAATTCGCTTTACCATATCGTTTTGATGCATGTTAAGGGAAGAGTAGGTCACAATGTTTTGGCAAATCAGATCTCTGTTTGAGACTCTAGCAAACACCTGAACAATTTATGCGGATATCTCACAAAATGATTTAGAATGAAACGACAAGCATACATGAAGCATCTTATACGTGATCCCACATGATGTAAAATGTAAACGCGTAGCAGCATTTTCTGTTTTTGCTCAAAACATCTGCAAGTAACAGTAACTACAAAATGACAGAAATAGAAGCACCCAGCCATAAGTCATTGTAATAGGCCTTAAAACCGTACCAGTTCCCAGTCTGTCTGAATGTGCTATGAAATAAACAAGAAAAACAAAAAGTGAATATATTCTTGCATCTTTCATTTTATTTATCGATGCATTTCTCTGTTAGCGATCCAAATAGCTACCCACCGTATTTGCCTGCCATCCCAAGCTGGTAGAATGCGGTCATCAACAACAGGGCTCTCCATAGTGGTGGATGCATCATTTTAAATGTCCACGGGACTGAAGTCAGTACGCGTTATTTTACCGCCGTACATCAGGGATTTAAATCAACATTTTCACTGTCGTTGCCGCAGGCTTGTGCTAAACGGTTGTAGCACAAGTGATGGACGCGGCAGGTTAGGCAAATTAACTGTGGGATTCCGTTTTAGGCAGTCAAGAACACACGGATGCATTTACGAATGCACCGAATTTGTGGTGCGGATCTGGATCGGGAATCACGCTCTTCCTGTGGCGGAGACCCGCAATGACGTCACAGAGAGACCAAGAGATTTGTGAAGAGTAGTGAATGAGGTGGAGGAGGAAGTCGAGTGCTAGTGCCACAAAGCTGAAGCCCAATCATCCATATTTGCAGGTTTACCAGAGAAATGAAAGACTGGGCAGGATGTGTAGTTGGCATACTTGAATTCAGACTGAACATTTTTATGTTTGGGAAATGCAGAAGTTGATGGAATCCTTCTGCTTTTAATTGTTCTCCACTAACGAAGAGATTGGGTGGAGAAAAAGACATCACATTGTCTGAGGAAAGAATAGCCTACATACAAAATTAGGCTATGTATTCCTTAAAAGGTCAATCATTTCCAGTAACAAATACTACTTGTTTTTGAAATATTTTGTTTTGTTTTTTACACTGAAAAGTAGTACATTTGTGGACTCATAAAAACACAAATAGGCCTACACACTGTATGCTACAATATAAAAATGCATCACTAAAAATGTTTGTCGACGTGTGAAAATAAAGTTGTTTAGGCCTACTAATGTTGACAATCATATGTTATTCCTGAAAATATTCCTGTGATTTCCAACATTCATTATGAGACATTCGTCTCAGTGGCTGACGACTATAATTTAGTGCAACAGTGCTCTTAGTAGGGGGCGATTGTAACATTATGCCAATGCAGACCGGACCACTGACCAACGGGATGAGGTCGCTCCACCCGGGAGACATTTAGCGATCTCACCTAGGATGCCAAAATGGTCAGAAACGGCTCTGTAACTCACATACCTGCTATAGCTTTGATATAAGAAACATTTATATGTATCCCAAAATAACTGTAACATTTAAGGAATATTCCGGGTTCAATACAAGACAAGCTCAATTGACAGCATTTGTGGCATAATATGTGTTACAGTGAGGCACTTAAAATGGAAGTGAATGGGGCCGATTTTTGGAGGTTTTAAAGTAAGAAATGTACATATTATAATTTTAGAAAAGAACATAATTTATACACTACCGTTCAAAAGTTTGGGGTCACCCAAACAATTTTGTGTTTTCCTGAAAAGTCACACTTATTCACCACCATACGTTGTGAAATGAATAGAAAATAGAGTCAAGACATTGACAAGGTTAGAAATAATGATTTGTATTTGAAATAAGATTTTTTTTACATCAAACTTTGCTTTCGTCAAAGAATCCTCCATTTGCAGCAATTACAGCATTGCAGACCTTTGGCATTCTAGCTGTTAATTTGTTGAGGTAATCTGGAGAAATTGCACCCCACGCTTCCAGAAGCAGCTCCCACAAGTTGGATTGGTTGGATGGGCACTTCTTGCGTACCATACGGTCAAGCTGCTCCCACAACAGCTCAATGGGGTTCAGATCTGGTGACTGCGCTGGCCACTCCATTACTGATAGAATACCAGCTGCCTGCTTCTGCTCTAAATAGTTCTTGCACAATTTGGAGGTGTGTTTAGGGTCATTGTCCTGTTGTAGGATGAAATTGGCTCCAATCAAGCGCTGTCCACTGGGTATGGCATGGCGTTGCAAAATGGAGTGATAGCCTTCCTTATTCAGAATCCCTTTTACCCTGTACAAATCTCCCACCTTACCAGCACCAAAGCAACCCCAGACCATTATATTACCTCCACCATGCTTAACAGATGGCGTCAGGCATTCTTCCAGCATCTTTTCATTTGTTCTGCGTCTCACAAACGTTCTTCTTTGTGATCCAAACACCTCAAACTTGGATTCATCTGTCCACAACACTTTTTTCCAGTCTTCCTCTGTCCAATGTCTGTGTTCTTTTGCCCATCTTAATCTTTTTCTTTTATTGGCCAGTCTCAGATATGGCTTTTTCTTTGCCACTCTGCCCTGAAGCCCAGAATCCCGCAGCCGCCTCTTCACTGTACATGTTGACACTGGTGTTTTGCGGGTACTATTTAATGAAGATGCCAGTTGGGGACCTGTGAGGCGTCTGTTTCTCAAACTAGAGACTCTAATGTACTTATCTTCTTGCTCAGTTGTGCAACGCGGCCTCCCACTTCTTTTTCTACTCTGGTTAGAGCCTGTTTGTGCTGTCCTCTGAAGGGAGTAGTACACACCGTTGTAGGAAATCTTCAATTTCTTAGCAATGTCTCGCATGGAATAGCCTTCATTTCTAAGGACAAGAATAGACTGTCGAGTTTCAGATGAAAGTTCTCTTTTTCTGGCCATTTTGAGCGTTTAATTGACCCCACAAATGTGATGCTCCAGAAACTCAATCTGCTCAAAGGAAGGTCAGTTTTGTAGCTTCTGTAACGACCTAAACTGTTTTCAGATGTGTGAACATGATTGCACAAGGGTTTTCTAATCATCAATTAGCCTTCTGAGCCAATGAGCAAACACATTGTACCATTAGAACACTGGAGTGATAGTTGCTGGAAATGGGCCTCTATACACCTATGTACATATTGCACCAAAAACCAGACATTTGCAGCTAGAATAGTCATTTACCACATTAGCAATGTATAGAGTGTATTTCTTCAAAGTTAAGACTAGTTTAAAGTTGTCTTCATTGAAAAGTACAGTGCTTTTCCTTCAAAAATAAGGACATTTCAATGTGACCCCAAACTTTTGAACGGTAGTGTACATTTATTCATTCTGTTAAAACTTGTGTATTATTTGAGATGTTAAGTTGGTTAAATTGAGTCGTTAGTTAAGCGATTTTTGGTAGCCTACTAGTTCAGTCTTCATGTGTTTAAAGCTACATAATAATTCCCTGACAAAATATATACTTTATAGTATATTAAATATATAAATTATATTGCAAATATACAAACCAAAATTGTGCTATCTTTAAATATATTTAAAGTATATTAGCATCATGCTTTTACCAATTTCCACAATACAACTTTTAACACACTTAAAAATAATTCACTTTAAAATAACTTTAAAACGTATATTTTAGATAAATATACTTGAAGTGAAAATTCTGTTTATTTTTTAAAAGTGTATTTATTTGCACTTTACTTAAAAATATATTTTAGGCAAGTGGCCATCAGGCGCAACAATGAGCATTTCAGCAAGAAATAATAACAATGCGTAGTTCGTGTGTGGCCGCTGTTCCAAAAATTTATATTGTTTTGTTTTGTTTCTTTCTTTCAGTGTTCTTTTCATTTAAACGCATTTGATACAGTTGATTCATTTTGTTATGTTTTACAATTATAAAACCACGTGAGATTTAAATAAACACTCTGTTATTGAAGTTTTTATATGTTATTTATTGCAATGGCCTTGAAAAAGTGCGTTCAGCATTGGGTAAAAAAGTCCCCCAAGAAATTCAGCCTTCAGTACACTGTAAAATGTAATAGTATTTTTTTTTATGCTTGTTACTGTCACCATGTTTTCTCACAGTCTCTTTTTTGAAATGGTTAGTTCCTGCAATGAACTCCGTTTTCTCCGCTATTTCTTTGATATAAACTTTTGTAATGTATTTCGGGAAATGTAATGCAAATTTTAAAATCAAAGGGAGTAAATTTTTACTGTCGCCAATGGCGACCTTGACAGAAATTACACTCGCAAATAAATTTATTTGGTCGCAAATGCGACCATTTTTAGTCGCAGTTTGGAGCCCTGCACAATGATGATGATTTATCGACTTTATAGACATTACATTTTTATCGTCTGTTAATGCTGAACTTCTGTAAAGCTGCTTTGAAACGACGTGTGTTGTGAAAGGCGCTATACATATAAAATTGACTTGACTTGACTTGACTATTCCTTACTTAAAAATATTAGTATGTTTACTTGAATTTAACCAAAATGTTGAGTTTTTGAAAATTGTAATTGTTGCTGACATTTTCGAGCACAGCTCCCATAACTAACTAACTAACTAACTAACTCACTACTCAAAATGTTCAAGACGTGCTGTTAGGCATGCGCACTGGACGACAATTTCCCCTCCCACACACTGCGCAGAAGCACATGGACTGAGGAATCAACGTTATTCTTTGGTAAATGCAAGGAAATATATTATGATTTTAACCTAATTTTTTGCTTTATTTTGCATTAAATACTCTTAATAATTGTTAGAGTTTTTGTACTTTGTTGTTTTCATGCTGTTTTGTGTGACGTATTAGCACATGTTAAGAACTTGCACAAACACGTTATTCACTACGCGTTATTTGAAGGCATTTCTGTTAAAACTAGTTCTTTGCCCACTTCATATCTGTAAAATTAGTTGACTGGTTGCATATTAAATAATTTAGAAATGTATATGTTTTTGATAGGCACGAGTATGGGAGTTCTGGAGTAGTTTGAACTGAAGACTGGTCATTAGAACCAGACTGACGTGGATGTATTCACCCTAGAGAGAGCGCAATCCAAAGTACAAATGGATGTAACAGAACACGACATCTGGAGCCTGGTTCTTTTAAAGTAACTCTTTTTAATTTGATACGCGAATTTAAAATTTAAGTTTCTAATTTAAAAAACGCAACGATGTGTGGTGAACTCCAGTCAAGCCGGTTACAGTGAAAATAATATGATTTGCTTATTATGCTTATTACGGTAGTCTGCAGGCAGTCTGAGGTAGTACTTTTCAATTGAGTTTATCAGCGAGTCTTTAGACCCCATCGCCGCCACCTCTTCAAGTAGAGTATTATTATCATTATTAGTATTATGTATATCTTATTTAAATATAAATCAGCACAGAGACTTCAACAGGCTTTGTTTTTAATACGTGTTTCCATTTTAGTCATTGTCCAACATTGTAAGTGGCCCACAATTTGAAGAAACATATATGTTGCATCTGATTTTGTTTCTTTTACTTTTGAGTGATGGATTAACTATTATTATTATTATTTGTAGAGTACCAGATGATGACCTACTATGCAGTGGAAATGTAAGTTCTGCACTTATTCATCTGAAAAGAGGGCACAACTTCTTAAGCACTATAAGCATAAGCCATGGAACATATTCTCAAATTGTTTCAATACCATGTCCCCATTCTGAGTGTCCATGTCATTCAATGTATTAAAAGTACATTTATCAAAAATGAATTTCCAACCAAAACTTGAGGAATGTATGGGCCGTTGAGAAATCTATGGACAATTTGATTTGAGGGGAAACATAAGTTCTTCAAGAAAGTGATCCGTGATGCACAAAATTTAAAAAATGGCCCCCTAATGCTGGCCAAGAAGCATCAAATGGCAATTGCCTCTTATGAGTTGTGCAGTTTGCATTCACTGCAAGTTGTTCAGCCTTCTCTAATAAATGACTCCTTCCCTTTGGCAGCTTATAATATCCTTTTTACTTTGTTTTGTGATTTTATTTTGCCATATCGATGACACTTCAAGTTATTGTGCATGACAGTGACTTCTTGGAGAAGTGGCCAGCACTTTTCATAGAAAGCCTCAAACTTTTTCCTCCTCAAAATCCCAGAGTTACTTTTTTCTATGAATTGTGTATTTGAATGTTAATAAACACATATTTTTGCTTAGGTCTTTGCAGAGTTAAACCGCAAATCTGAGTTCTATGCAGCGTTGGACACGCATTCTGCACATTTGACTGAACATTTTCAGAGAAAAGGAGGAAATCAGGGGAGAACACGATGAAATTATGCATCATTCTGACCCAAAAGTATTCCTTTGTGATTATTGTCATCTTTAAATCATGATTTGGCTATGATTGTTACCCTCACGTCTACCTGTCTCTACCTTTTCGTAGTCATCTGATGTAACATATGTTTGCACTTCAGGGTCTTCCAATCCTCCTGGGGGATGACCCAGAGGAATTTTTCAGGATGAGCTTCGTAAGTATCTTTATCGCAGTTTATACTTTTTTAAATTGTCAATTTGCTTTATTACATTATATTATAGATTAGGTTATGAAAAAGTTATGGGTGTACTTTTGCAGTCGATACTGTATTTGTCTCTTGTGAAAAAATTCTGATTTGTGACATTGGTGATTTAAAATTTCTTAAATTGATGCAATAAAATATACTATGAATTCAATTCTGTGTTCTTAAAGGGATCCTCAAGCCATCTTAGGTGTATATGACTTTCTTCTTTCAACCAAACACAAACACTGTCTCTTCCAAGCTTTATAATGGGAGTGAATGGTACCTTCGATTTTGAAGCCCAAAAAAGCGCATCCATCCATCAAAAAATCATCCATACAGCTCCAGGGGGTTAATAAAGGCCTTCTATAGCGAACCGATGTATTTTTGTAAGAAACATATCCATATTTATAACTTTATGAACTATAATAACTGGTTTCCGGTCACGGCCGTCCACATGTTCACTGGCTTCCTCTATCCGCTGCGCTTTCGCGTTTGTCCCTTATCACCGGAGTTTATGCTACGCCTACGTCAAATGCCGGAACTCGACTCTCTTGTGAACGTGTGGACGGCCGTTACCGGATGCCAGTGATAATAGTTTATGAAGTTATAAATATGGATATGTTTCTTAAAAAAACGCATCACTTCAGAAGGCCTTTATTAACCCCCTGGAGCCGTATGTATTACTTTTTTGATGGATTGATGCGCTTTTTTGGGCTTCAAAATCTGTTACATTCACTCCCATTATAAAGCTTGGAAGAGCCGGGATATTTTTTAATATAACTCTGTGTTTGGCTGAAAGAAGAAAGTCATATACACCTAGGATGGCTTGAGGGTGAATAAATTATGGGATCATTTTAATTTTTGGTTGAACTAACCCTTTAATAATTCAGAACAATGTAAAAGTACAATAAAGTATTCCATTGAACTTGTGATTTTCTTGTGAACTTGTGATTCAGATGTAGATGCAGGCATCAGTGAATTGCATGCAGGTTTGTAAAGGCTCTTTTTTATTATTTTTTTTAAATACTTTTTTTTGAGTTTGCACAGTGCCTGTTCTGCAAATGCTCTATACCTTGTTTTAGGTCCAGATATTATGATGTCGTGCAGCAGAGTGCTGCAAGAGGTCTATGTCTTGAGAACAGATTGTTTTAAAGGCATAGTTTTTTTTATTGTGTTGTTGTTAAAGAGTTTCAAACTTGTTAAGTGCATTATTTGAACTAGAAAAATTATGTTCCGTTTACTTAGAGAATGTGGAAACCGATTGCACGTAGTATTTGAAGAGTACACAACTTAAAGTGATACAGTAAACTCATGTTGAGATTAGTGGTATTTCAGATGTAAAATGAATGAATTGTATTCATTTTAAGTTAATTGACTTAATGGAGTAATCTTACTAATAAATAATTTGTAAGGTTACTAATTAATTTATAGTAATTAACAAAAAACAAGCAAGTAAAGTTAACTAGAAATTTACTATTAAGTTTAATAACAAGTTGACATTACGTGCATAGGAACATTAATATAACTTCATTTTAGCTAGTTAGTTTGCTTTGCAAAAATAAGACAATCGGTTTCATTAATTTTTAAGTAAACTGAACATCAGTTTATGCAGGTAACACATTTAAAATACTGTCTTGTAAGATGATGTAATGTTTAAAGTATATTGTACAAAGTATAGCTAAGTAATAACAGTTTGTTATTGAAGACAAAGTGTGCAATTTGTAGTATTTTGAATAAGCCAAAGGTGTTATTGAGCATATACTTTTTACTTATGGTATATTGCTTGTATGTTTTGAAGACACTCGCAATTCATTTGTAATGTATTTGTAACACAAATAAAGTACACTTTAATATCACTAATCAAGCATGTAATTACCCTACACTGGCATATACTTAAAGTATATTAGTTGTTCCAAAATAGCACACTTCAAGTGAACTAATCAATAACACTTCAAGCATACTTATTAGTCTGGCTTCAAGTATACTTAAAAAAAAATAATAATTCACCAGGGTTTACTGAAAGTAAATTAGATTTTTGTTTTTATTTTTTTTGTTAACCATTGTTTTCCTTTATTTAAAAAAGATTGGTCACTGGTGTGCATTACATATGCCAAACTACAGGTATTCGGTGTACATAATTTTATTGTGCAACACATGTTGACTAAAGTGCTTTACATTAATACAAAAATAAAGATTTAAAATATACTCACATGGACAATATAGAGCATCAACCCAAGAATAAATACAATGCATCTAGACACAGTTATAGGCAATAGAGAACAGATGAGCCTTCAAATGAGATTTAAAAGACTCAATTGTACCACAGGATCTAAGATGAAGAGGCAAACTATTCCAAAGGCGAGAGGCTGCAACAGAGAAGCACGATCCACATTAGATTTTAAACGAGACTTGGGGACACTCAAAATCAGACTCTGTGAAGATCTTAGTAGTCTAGCGGTGTAAAAGTTTGATGTAAAAGTTCCGAAATGTAATCAGGTGCAAGCCCATGCAGACCCTTAAAAAACAGTCAAAAGCACCTTAAACTGAATTCTATATTTAACTGGAAGCCAGTGTGGAGAAGCCATCACAGCAGAATTACTAGTGTGCTTACTGGTGTCAGTTAGGAGGTCTATATATAAGTGCACAGGGGACAGAACTTAACTATATCTATTTTAAATAGTTGCACTTCAAAAATGCACAAAACGGTTCCTGAAAATTGTACCACCCCCTCAATGTAGCGTAAACTGGGCGCTGAAATGGAAGATCGGAAACATATGCCCCCGCAGCCGAGAGCTCACCATAACCCCGCCTCGCTTGCCCCGTCTATTTTTACGTTTCCTGCGATGAAGTGAGCAGTTCGGGAAGCAACAGATGTCCGCCGGTAAACGTGCATGAATGGGGCATCAGATGACTCTTGCCCGATAGTGTTTCGATGGCTTCGAAGGAAGTATTGCGTGAGATACCTCTATGCAGAGACAAACACTGAAACAGGACGACGATGGGTATAACATGCAACACAATAACCAAATGACGGCCTGCCGACAGACACGATGGCGCCATCTTGAATATCTTTTTGTTGTTTATTTTATTTTATGAAACATCTTCAAAGTGGGCTCATATTGACTGAGCAAATCACTATAGAGATTAATTTGTGTATATAATGCTTAAGGGGTAAAAAAAAATAAAAAAAAACCCAAATGTGTTTGAAATTAACAAGAAATTGTGCACCCTTTTCTGAAGTAGTTATTGTATTTTGAGTGAGCATTATCTTAAATTGTAACCCAAAAAATGTTGGTGTCTGAAAATTATTTGCATTAGTTGACCATTTTTTCTCTATAACTTGTCTCTATATTTACACAATATCACTTTAACCCACTGCGGGCCTTTAACCCAAATTTGGGGTAAAAGGTTCACTAACCACCTTACCACTAACAACCTTCCATTATTATTTCTCTTCACAATTAAGTTGCTCCATCAATATTCAATAAAAAGACATCAATGTTGATGATCTTGATACATTTTGTGTCTTTAGCCCCGTTTTACCCAATTTTACAATTGCCATGTAATTACCTTATGGCCATGATTAAATCCTGTATGGTAGCAACAAGCCTCTGTGTAAGATAGTAAGATATTTTTTTATATATCTTAAAATATTTTGTTGTTGTTGTTGAAACAATCATTCTCCCTTTTCCAATACAAGAACTCTACTGAGCATTTGCTGTCTTTAATCTAGCTCAGAATGATTCAAGGAATTTAGTGTGTCTTTGTATATTGCAGAAATGTGGTGCCACCAACTGTCCAGATATTGTCAGTGTAGTATTATTTTCACCCAGCCTATGAGGCACATAGTACAATAAATTATAGATTATATGTTAATTTTTGTTAAACATTATGGATTTGCCTTTAGGATGCTAACACATATTTGAATTCCGAAAATAAAAATATTAATTCCACGTTCACGTGTGTAGTACCAAATGTTAAAATAAATAAATCTGTTATTTTGCCTCACTTGGCATTCATTTTTAACTACCACTTATTTAATATGTTGAACTATCTTTCTCTTAATTTGTCTAGTGTGTGATTTTCCAGGTTATTTGAAATGTGACGGTCTAATGAAATTTGGCCACAAGCTTTGCAATGTACTGATAGGATCAGATAGTACTTTATTCATCCCCAGGTGGAAATTAAGGTGGAACTGAATATTATGTTTTGCACAGGAACCCTTACATATTTTACAACTTTAAAACGATGTCCCATTGTCCCTTGACCTGCCTTCATTCACCCTTCCCCTGTGGCATTTCACCTTGTTGGAATCTGTGTATGTGTGTTTGGTGGGTTGCTGAGGCACCAGAAGGGTGTTTTTGAAAGATGACCCACTTGGTACCTCCCATCATTTCCCATAACTCCCGCTGAATCTTGGTGTCACATGTCTTGGCATTTAGTCACCACAATCCACTGGCATCTATACTACCACCTCCCCATGTTAGCAAACCATCTGCACAGGACATACTGATGCAGGATCAATTTAAATAAACTGATGTAATACAAGAGAAAACCTCAATACCGCAGGACAGCCACATATGTAATTGTCTCTAATTAAGTCTCAGTGAACTGAAATGAAGTGATTTATAATGATTTTGTCTTATTTAAACTACTTATTCAGTTACAATAACACTACAATGAAAGTATTTTCTTTTGGGACTGACTGAAATGGCAAGGTAAATAAATAAAATAGTAAATCAATAAAAAATATATTAAATTCATTTCAGAATTCTACCCACACAAAGAAAATGAAAGCCTGAAAAAGAGAACACGCTTTTGTCCTCCAAAGTAACTAATTTCAGTTGATAGCTTTTTTTAATCCTAAATTTAGTTTTAGTTCTGTTTGTTTCACTGACTTTAAATTGAAGTAATGAATTAAAAATAAACAACACACACACATTTTATAAATTGCCAAATGCATAGACGCAGCTAATACTGGACCAATGCTGAATTTCTGTTTGTGGTTACTTGGCAACATAAACTGTGTGATCTGACCACGTCAAAATTCATATTTAAACAGCCATCCCTCCTGACACATGCCTGTCCCAGAATTCCTCTGTGTCTCTGGGATTTTCCTGAACCTTATAACATAATATGCCACAAATAACTTCGAATTTTAATTCATGATGAAGCAAAGTTTATATCGGAACAATATTGTCAATAGGTTATATTTGGGGCTGTTGAAATTAATCTTCCATAATTCCATCACTGTTTATCAGTGTACATCATGACTTAGGTCAGAAATATTCTCTCTCTCTCTCTCTCTCTCTGTATACTCTCTCAACTCTCTCTCTCTCACACACACACACACACACACGGTTTGGGTTGGGGTTTCCATGTTTTTTGGGGACTTTCCATAGGTATAATGTTTTTTACACTGTACAAACTTTATATTCTATCCCCTAAACATAACCCTCACAAAAAACATTCTGCATTTTTATATTTTCAAAAAACATAATTTAGTATGATGTATAAGCTATTTTCCTCATGGGGACCGACAAATTGTACCCACAATGTCAAATATTTAGTGTTTTACTAACCTTATGGGGAAATTGGTCCCCACAAATTGATAAATACACGCTCAAACACAGACACACACACACACACTACACAAGATTCAGAAGCATACATTTACTGAACATAAATGGCTCTTACTGGGTATGAAACTTTATTTTGCATGATTTAAATATATGTGTGGCATGGGGGGGGTGTGGACATGTGTTGGTCTGCAGGAGAGGGAGAGAGTGGTAAGGCTCGTCACCTGGGTTGTAATTATCTCTAACACCTGTCTCTTATTATAGTGATGGCGGAGGAAGACCTGATAAGGCACGCCGGAGCATCAGTGAGGGAGAGAGAGAGACCCGCAAACCAACAGCCAAGCACAGAGAGTGTTTTCCCCATTATTTATGAATGATTTATTTGTTTTGATGGTTACCGTCAATTGTCTGAAAAAGCTGAGGATTAAAATTCTGAGCTTGAACCTGCTTCATTGTCTCCATTGCCCACGAACTGAGATCCATTTACAATAAGACATGTTTATCTTGGTTAGTTACTTATATTTCTTCATGTCTCATCCATCTAATTGTAAATGAAAGGTCAAGTTCAATGCATTTGATTGTGGGATATAGTAGATACACAACATTTGCTCTGTAGAATACTGCAGCTTTTTTGGTGCAGTATATCATTTGCTCATTTCACACTGTAAAGCAATTCTGCTGTGTAACAGAGCTTTGGCTCTTTGCAGAAAACAAAGTGATTACAGGGTTACAGCATTACAAGTATTTCCATAAATAATAGAGTCCATATTGTCCAATTTTATGTTTTCTGGAGTGAGCCAGCCCACAGCATGCACATTGCTTGCCAGATTTTATTCTCTGTCTCGCTCAGGTGGCCTGTTTCATCCACAGGCCTGCTGTTCTGTATTACTGTAACAGAGAATTTTTAGCCCGAGATGGAGGACTTGTATTAAAATGAATGGGGAAAAATGGAGCACCCAATATGGCAGATGTAGAAAAGGAAGTCCCTCCTTACAGGTAAAAGAGCCAATCACCTTTCAGATACAAAACATGTATGTGCATTTGCTGGTCTTGCCTGAAAAAGTGTTTTTCAGTGTGGTCTTAGCTAGAAGCACAATTTATAATACCATTGATTTACTGCTGATTTAAATTATGTTCTGTGATTTTAATCTTGACCATCCCTTTTGGAGAATTCAGACTTTTCCCTAGTCAAGTAGATAGGAGCTGTATTTTATGCCACTTGTATTGACAGAAACACCTTGCTGATGAGAGAGGTCAATGGAGAATAGCCAGACAGCAGAATATCATCTTGGTGTGCACAACTTGTCGAACCTTGAGCCCAGGCCTGGTTCCAGATCAAAATCACTGAGGGTGCTTCAGAAAATAGTGGGGGTGCTCTGTATAAAGTTGAGATGTATCATAATTACACATTTTATATATTACAATACAACAATATTGTAACACAGTTTAATGAAAAGGATGAGGCGAGAACTGGCTCGACAATATAAATAATAGTTTAATGAGAAACTTAAACAAAAGACAAAACACACACATGACGGACATGTCCATAAATGATCTCTCTCACCCGCACCATCCTCCGCAGTCGGCCTTTATCCCTCTCGGAGGCTTGATTAGCCTGATAAGGGACCGGGTGTGTAGAATCACGACTCAGCCCCGCCCTCCTCCCTGCCACAAATATATTGAATATTGTTTAACACTAAAACAACATAAATAACAGTTTTTGATGTACCAAACATTTACTGCTTTTCACACGGCCTGTCACTGAAAATGAAAAAAAAATTGCTGCGTGTGAAGATTAGGTAGATTAGATAAAATGCTGTGTGTGCAGACTGATTTGCACAATCATACACGTTTATGAGTTTTGATGAAGCAATTGTGTGTTCACAAACTGCAGGGATTTTTATGTGTTTGCTGGGATTCAAGGAAATCTGCTTGCCAAATTACAGTTTTAGACTTACATATTCAATTGAGCAGAGGTATGCAATTATTTTGGTAATGGGGCCACTTCAGCCGTTAAGTAGAACATGGAAGAGAGAAGGTAAAACATTTTACATAGTTGTACCTTTAATCCCAGATGTACTAGTGCACTCATGCACTCAATGAATGATGCACAATTTTCTGAAGTGCACACAGACTGATGGGACCATTCTGTGATTGCTAGAAGTTTTGCTGCTACATTTCTATCATGTGTTAGTAAAACTGAATAAAGGCTGATTAAGATGATTAATTGTTTATTTTACCATACTTCAATGCAGTGGTAATTTAGTATTCAATTTAATACTCTACATCAGGAGTCTGGTTTAATAGTAAAATAAAATATTCTGAATTATAGATTTTAAAGCCTTATTTTAATGTTGGCTGCAAAGTGGACACATTTGTTTTATTCTCAGAACATTATCAACCCGTTTACACACTCATGGGACTTGATGTGAGTCTCGTCAATGGTTTATTTGGCATACCATTCAGCACACAACTGATTAAAACAGGCTGCATATCACTGATAAATGATTACTGCCAGAGTAACATTCACATACAGGCATGAGGGACTTCAGCATTTTACAAATAACACAAAGAACAAACATTTTCCTCTCTCACTTGGTTTTGCTCATGTGTCCCCTCCTTGTGCGAATGGTGTGAAGATCTATTGAGATTTTACTAAAGTTCATCACTGAAAAGGTTTGCTCGCAGACTTGGCACTAAACAGCATACAAAGCCTCACGAATGGACATGGAGTTGCTGCATCACACTTTTCTTTGAGCATATTATTGCACTATTGAGTACTTTAAGGTTTTTTTTCCAAAGAGGAGTGAGAGAGTGTGTGCACTTGCATGCATGGTTGCCAGATTTCATAAATTAAAGTATGACATAAGATTAAACATATCTTATTTGTGCATGTATAAATCTCTGATTGGGGTGTTTCATCTATTATCTGGCAACCCTGAACATATTAAAAGCTTGTGGATGCTTGAAAAGTCCCAAAGCCAGATTAATGAAAGATCTAATCCTTCTGCATATTGCAACACCGTTTTGAGGCCCATTCTGCATAACGTAGCGGCCCATTTCTGTTTATAGCGGCCCATTCAGCCCCGTTTTGTGGCCGACCCACCGGTAAAAGTACCGGTTCGCCAAATGGCCAGTCCACCCCTGATGTTAGGTTCTACTTCTGTCAGTCAAGAACAGAAAACTGAGGCTGCAGTGGGCCTACCATCCGTGTAACTCAGTAGAAATCGAGATTCATCAGACCAGGCTGTTTTTCCAGTCTTTAACTGTCCAGTTTTGGTGAGCCTGTGCCCACTGCAGCCTTAGCTTTCTGTTCTTCACTGACAGAAGTGGAACCCTGTGTGGTCTTCTGCAGTTGTAGTCCACCCACCTCAAGGTTCATGTGTTGTACTTTCTGAGATGCTATTCTGCTTACTTCAATTGTACAGAGTGGTTATCTGAGTTACCATAGCCTTTCTGTCAGCTCGAACCTGTCTGGCCATTGTCCATTGACCTCTCATCAACAATGCATTTCTGTCCGTCGAACAGAATCAGAAGAACGCAGAAGTGGATGTTTTTTTTGTTTGTTTGTTTTTTTGGCACCATTCTGTGTCAACTCTAGAGAATGATGTGCGTGAAAATCCCAGGAGATCAGCAGTTACAGGAATACTTAAACCATCCCGTCTGGCACCAACAATCATGCCACGGTTGAAATCACAGAGATCACATTTTTCCCCCATTCTGATGGTTGATGTGAAAATTAACTGAAGCTACTGACCCATATGTACATGATTTTATGCACTGCACTGCTGCTACGTGATTTGCTTATTAGATAATTGCATGAATAAGTAGGTGTACAGGTTTTCCTAATAAAGTGGTTGGTGAGTGTATATTTAAATATATATAATATAAAATAATCAACCTAATTTAATTATTAAAATATCCTTTGAAATATATACACCATGATTAATGTTTTTTTATTCTGTATAAACAACTCTTAGTTTAGTGTT
Organism: Moxostoma hubbsi; assembly: GCA_032164185.1. NCBI lineage: Eukaryota > Metazoa > Chordata > Actinopteri > Cypriniformes > Catostomidae > Moxostoma > Moxostoma hubbsi. Next base: position 10,870,225 of record JAVLUX010000047.1, read on the forward strand.
GTTGGAGTTGTTGCCCTGTCAAATCCACTCTTTCTCCAAGAGGCCCTGAGGAAAGCACTCTGGTGATGGGGTTCAGATTGGAAATCTATTAATATCTTTGACAGCAGCAGCTGAGGAGTAACACTATGAGGAGCAGGGCAGAGCTATGGGGGTTGGTGTGTCAGAGTTCTTCTTTGGGATCACATGTATTTGATGACACCAATACAATGTTACATTCCTCTGATTTCCCAGGTGAAATTTAAGAGGTTAAGACACAAATTGGAACATTCCACCAGAGAGGGAAACAGGTGGAAGACCTGTAAAAATCTAAATCACCAAGAATAGTGTTCTGCCTCTATATGAGTGCAAGAATGGTGTGATATTTCTAAAATAATAAGTCAACCTCATCTGATAGCAAAGTATACAAAGTGTTGTTCTGAAAATGATTTAATCTTCATAGGTAAAAGAATGAAATTAACTGTTAAACCAGGGAAAACACTTTACAGTGTGCAAAACCAGGATGCGCAAGAGAATAGATATTTATGAAACAATTGGTGGTACATACTCTGATAAAAGTATTATACACACTTTAATCTGTATTCCTTTTCAATAATCAATATTTCCTACCTGTCAGCCTGAGCACATTGTCTTACAATAATACATGGGCATTTGAGTTTAAAGTAAGCAAGGGAATAGAAATAAAAAAAATTATATAAATAAAATATATTGTCCGTCATAATTGGTTAACAGAACCCCAACTACTACCATCAGTCTTACAGTAGAGAAGAGTTCAGGGCTTAGAGCCAGACATTTAAAGCTTCTGCTTCCTAGTTGCCTGGCCCAGACAGCCTTTCAGCCACTGAGAAACCTGACTTTCACAGCAAAGGAAATATGTCTCTTTATACGGAAAAAACTCTTTATACACAAAATGCATGTGTTCGTCGAAGTTACCAGAAGTTCTACCATTAGTAGGGAGACTATGTCATCATGAGTATTCTTGAAACAAGTAGAAATGGCATAAGAGTGAAGTCACCTGTAACTCAATGTTTGGAACTACTGCGCCACCTAATGCCCCATCAGCAATAACCACCATCCATCTGCTCCACCCAGCTGCTAGAAACCTGACCCATGACAGCTGAGGAAGCAAGGATCAGGAAAAGATAGAGAGAGAGACAGAATTGGAGGCCAATGTGCGGGGTGAGAAGGAGTGGGTGGGGCAGATGGGGAGGGAGCTACTCTATATATAATCTAGTTTAGCCACTTGACCCTCATTCTACCACACAGCCCTCAGTGACCCAACATTTGTGCACAGTCCAAACCTCAGAGGCCCAGTCATGAGTAAGTCCTATTCAGCTTCTGCCGAGACGGCTTCCTCCTACCGCCGAACCTTTGGCTCTGGTCTGGGCTCCTCAATTTTCGCTGGCCATGGTTCCTCTGGGTCCTCTCGTTTGTCCTCCAGAGTTTATGAGGTGAAAAAGTCCTCCTCAGCTCCCATTTACTCCAGCCATCGTGCTTCCAGCTCCTCCTTTGGTGGTGGTGCAATGGTCCGTTCCTACGCTGGCCTTGGTGAGAAGCTGGACTTCAACCTGGCTGATGCCATGAACCAGGACTTCCTCAATACACGCACAAATGAGAAGGTAGAGCTGCAACATCTGAACGACCGCTTCGCCAGCTACATTGAGAAGGTGCGCTTCCTAGAGCAGCAGAACCAAGCACTGATGGTGGAGATTGAACGTGTGCGGGGCCGAGAGCCAACACGTATCGCAGAGATGTATGAGGAGGAGATGAGAGAGCTACGCAGACAGGTAGATGCACTGACCAATCAGAGATCTTGCGTTGAGATAGAGAGGGACAACCTGGCCGATGACCTCCAAAAGCTAAAACTAAGGTGAGAAGACCCAGATTTAGGACTCCACATGACAAACTGTCAGCCTTTTGAAGTCAGCATACAGATTTATTCATTTTGTCAGCATTTGTTTGTTATTACAGAAGTTTGAGGTGGTGAGATATTGCCATAGATGATGGGGCCTAACACTTGTTTTGATCTTCAATATCCAGACAAATTTTATTATGTAATGCGTGTGGCCTGGAATAAGTCACATAGCGTATACTGGAACTGAAGTCATGATAGCATTCATAAGTCATGCACATGTCATTGAGTTTAATAGGACATTATTAGACATGTACTTACTACTGTCTCACTACTGATCTTCTCTCAAAAAGCATTAAATGCAACATGATGTTTAGCAATGAAAGAATGTTGCGAATTGGAAAATAATTTGTGACATAAGTGCCAGATTCCTCAAACATAAACACCAGGCCCATTACCTCAAGGAATTCGAAGAAGAAAGGGTTCAGGGCCACCTTAGACATCAAGACAGAATGAAAGTCAAGTAGTGACCACCGGTGTAAATTTTATCTGTGTATGATGTTGGAAACAGTATGTGAGTGTCACTGCCATTTGCAAGAGTACCCAGAGTCATATTACACATTGCCCAGATTAGACTGCTATTATTATCTTCTTTAATATACCACCCAGCAATGAGAATTCTTATGCCTTAAAATAACCCTTATCTCACTCATAGTCTCTCACTGTGTGTGTGTGTGTGTGTGTGGGGGGGGGGGGGGGGGGGGGGGGAGGTGGGGGGGGGCAGGTTTAAGTGGTTTACGAGGACATTTTTTTTAGGTTACAAACTGGTAATTACAAGGGTATTATGCTATAGATGTGGTTTATTAGGACATTTCTAGTGTTCCCATAATTCAAATCACTTAAAAAACATACTAAACAATGTTTTTTTGGAAATGTAAAAATGCAGAAAGTTTTTTTTTGTGAGGGGTAGGGTTAGGGGATAGAATCTATAGTTCGTACAGTATAAAAGTCATTATGTCTATGGAGAGTCCTCATAAAGATAGCCGCACCAACGTGTGTGTGTGTGTGTGTATACGCATGCATTGTACTCAAGGTACTCTCTTGGAACTACCCAACATTTTCAACCCTGATTAATGATAACTGTGCTAATTCTACTCACAAAAAAATGCTGTTCATAGACATTGCTCAAAGTGAACCTATTGAGGACTGTTTAAAAATGATGCGTAGAGATTAAAAGGACATTTTATTCATAATTACTTTTCAGATAAAGGTGTAAATTCTTGCTATTCAGCATTGTATGAAAACTAACTAAAACTTAATTTTGATAATTGAAGTCTTTCACAGATTCCTAGTGCCCACGGAGTCACCAGCTTTGGCATGGTATTATTTATGGCATGACTTCTTTCATCTCTCTGTTGAAAATATCAGATACCAACTGACTGCCAACAATTACATTCATGTAACCAGATACAGTGTGTGGCATGTTAACAACATACCATTGAACTTAAGCAATGTGTGATTCCAAGCAGTTTGTGAGAGTATAATGTTCCATCTTGATCTCTGGGCATGAAGGAATGCCAACATCACGAGCTCTCCTCTGCATTTTTCAAAGACTGAGGACATTTATGACACATTGACCGTAAGGACTGGCTCTATTTCTGGCCATGCAGGAATTCCTGTAGAACAAATGTCAATATACATCATTAAAATTCATCTTACATAAAATGTCAAGGACATAACAGGCTAGTTACAGCAATTTTCTCAAAATATGTCATGACAGAACTGGAAGTTGAGACGTTACATGCTTACTTTAAGATAGTTAAACCTTAATATCTCTGTCTTCCACAGACTTCAGGAGGAGATCCACCAGAAAGAGGAAGCTGAGAACAACCTCTCTGCTTTTAGAGCTGTACGTTCTTTCTATCATATGTGCCTGGAAAACCTTTACTTTCAGCAAAAGTTTGTTTATTTCCAATAAAGTGCATTGGGAGACACATTAGACTTGATTGGCGAGACTCACTTTTAAAGATACACACTTATAAAACAATGGAATTTGAAGAATGAATGAAAATTATTTTACTATTATTGTTTTTGTGCTTTCTATAGGATGTAGATGCTGCCACTCTGTCCAGGCTGGACCTGGAAAGACGCATTGAGGGGCTTCAGGAGGAGATTGCATTCCTCAAGAAGATCCATGAAGAGGTCTGTCCACTGTACACATCTAAAGTCACATTTATTCACTTATTCCTCAACATTTCCCAAGACTATGAGTGATTGATCGCTCACCAAAAAAATCTGAATTTGACAATTTATTGGGCTTATCGAGAGTGAGCTCTCTGTTCACTCTTTGTCTCTACCTGCAAACCCTAATCCCCATTGTCAATATACTTCAACACATAGACTACAGTAACCTTTTACTGACAGGGCTCTTATGCCAAAGTCTTCAAATGCTCTGCTTTTTATTTGACAAGTTAGAATGAAATGGTCACGTGTACAGTATACGTGTGGTGCATGTCAGCTACACACTGACAGTGAGGGGGCAGTGTAAAACTGTGGAACAGATGCATCCCTATAATTAAACAGAGACAGATTCTCTGTCTCTTAGACACAGCTGTGAGCAGGGTGGTGGATGTAAAAAGCCTTACAAGGCATCAAATTCCTACACTTAGCCATCTTCATAAATTGAACTTTTCCATCAGGAAATCCGTGAGCTGCAAACCCAGATGCAGGAGACTCAGGTGCAGGTCCAAATGGACATGTCCAAGCCAGATCTGACTGCTGCCCTAAGGGACATCCGCGTGCAGTATGAGGCGATTGCTGCCAAGAATATCCAAGAGGCTGAGGAGTGGTACAAATCCAAGGTCTGTATTAGAATTTTTTCACTATAATGAAAATGTGAAAAATGACAGAAATATGTATTTCAAACGCTGTATTTATTCAGTAACCAAAAGGTCTATATTCAGGTGTGTGTATCAGTGGGCTAGACCCATGGGCGCATTAACGCATGGGCTTATACGACCTGAAACCCAGGGGCCTACAACTCCCATGGGGCCCAGTGGGAGGAGCGTGTTAATACGCTTTCAGCGGGAGATGTGGTTGTTGACATGGTGACATTCCACAAACGTTAAAGGTGTCCGTGTAGCGCTTGTTCAATTCACAGCAGTTGACCACTTCCCCTAACCTATCGTCTTCCTCCCTCAGGTGTCAGATCTGAGCCAGGCAGTAAACAAGAATAATGATGCTCTGAGAATGGCGAAGCAGGAGTCCATGGAGTTCCGTCACCAGATTCAGTCCTACACTTGCGAGATCGACTCTCTCAAGGGAACCGTAAGTCTTTAAATGACCTGCGGGCTCTAAATCAAGTTAATATATCCCAGTCAAAACAAACATTTGCTGAGCTGAACTGATTCAACCTTAAAACTAACGATGAAGCCTGTTTCCCTAGGTGCTCCATGAGTACACTTGATTCAGTAAAGAGCCCCAAGTACCACTTTCTCTGTGAACCACTGTCTCTATAAATATCTAGCTAAATTTATTCTCAAGTTTTTTAGAAATACTGCACTTAGTTCTTTTCAACTCATCTATTGTTTTCCTTTTCACCTCAATTTCACGTCTTTTTCTTTCTTTTTTGTCTATTTACCTTAAGAATGAGTCTCTGATGAGGCAGATGAGGGAGATGGAAGAAAGGCTCGGTCATGAGGCCGGTGGTTACCAGGACACCATTACCCGCCTGGAAGGTGAGATCACTAAAATGAAGGATGAGATGGCTCGCCATCTGCGTGAGTACCAGGACCTGTTGAACGTAAAGATGGCACTTGATGTTGAGATCGCCACCTACAGGAAGCTTCTGGAAGGAGAAGAGAGCAGGTAAGAGATCCAGGAAACTGAGAAAACATAGGTTTTGTTTTAAAATGTGAACTGATAGCAAACTGTTGCTGTTATTATTATATTTTAATAGTAAAAGCATTCATATAATTATTTATGTTTTTTATTTTTTATTTTTGCAGGATTACCCTGCCTGTACAGTCGTTTTCTAGCTTGAGTTTTAGAGGTGAGTTCACATATTTTCACAAGAGAAACCATTTCAGCTTTCAACCTTTAAAACATGTAAACCTCTCTTGAGGTCTTTGATCAAAACTCCTGCCTTTTTCATCCACAAGGGGGGCTACCTCCTTTCCAATTGGTAACCGGTTAGAATTGAATTAAAGTGTTTTTTTTTTTGTTTTTTGTTTTTTTTTAATGACATTACTCTGTGTGAAATGCTACCAAATATCTCAAGAATTTTTTTAAAAAACAAACAAAAAAACGATCTGTGAATTATCAGCATAGAAATCATGACAACCAAAGTATTCAGTAGGCTATATAAAATAAAGTATTTTTTGATAAATATATTTTTTATATTAAATATATCCCCAAAAATATTAAAAATATGCCAAAAATACATCTGTAATTTAAATCAATAAATAACCAAAGTCTCTCTCTCTTGCATGCAAGCGTACCCTGCTTGGGCGTGTTTGTACTAAATGTCATCTTATGCGGATCGAATTATATTATTTTAATTATTTTATTTTAATGATATATTTACAGATCTGCTTCTTGGTCAGAACCCAGCAGCATCAAATCAGTACCAATAAATCATTTCTAACAATAATTGATTTACTATATAATTGAGAGATGCACTTTTTACCTCAATATTTTTGTTTAATATGTAATTTTATTTAAATGTGTGATGACACAGTTTCCTTTCGAATCAGAGCACATATTTTCATATTCAACTCACAAGAGAGAAGCCTATTTTAATAAACCATTCATACTTTGGTTTTATGAAAAAAAAAAAAAATCTGAATGAAATTAACCAGTTATTTACTGTTTAACAACATCTGGAGCAATTGAAATGGACATCGTTCCCGTTATCAGTTACGTTCTGAAAATCTTTCAGTTAGTTTTTCATTTTTGTTGTCTTGCAACATTTTCAGTCCCTGATCAATAATGCAGTATGAATATATTTACTATTTGAGTGTGAGTTTACTGATGCAGATATTGTGAATTGTATTGCCATAGAGACCAGCCCAGAGCAGCAGCACCTTCACCAGGCACAGCGCTCATCCGAGGTCCACTCTAAGAAAACAGTTCTGATCAAGACCATTGAGACCCGTGATGGCGAGGTATACTGCATACAAAAACAAATAAACAAACATTAGCTAACAGGCTTGTCATCTCTTGACAGAATTGTTGTGTTAAAGGAATAATTGATGCAAAAATTAAAATTCTCTCATCATTTACTCACCTTCATGCCATCTCAGATTTATATGACTTTCTTTCTTCAGAACACAACATAAGATTTTTAGAAGAATAACTCAGCTCTGTTGGTCCATACAATACAAGTGAATGGGTGCCAACATTTTGATGCTCCCAAAAGAACATAAAGGCACCATAAAAATAATCCATAAGACTCCAGTTGTTAAATCCATATCTTCAGAAGTGATATGTTAGGTGTGGGTGAGAAACAGATAAATATTTCAGACCATTTTTGGTAGAAATTATTCTCCCTCCCAGTAGGGGGCATATGCATGAAGAATATGAATCACCAAAAACACAAAAAGAAGAATCCAAAAGTGAAAGTTAAAGTGGAGACCGACTGGGCAGGGAGGAGAATTTATAGTAAGAATATTGATCTGTTTCTCACCCACACCTATCATATAGCTTCTGAAGACATTGCTCTAATTACTGGATACATTTGGATTACTTTTATGATGATTTTTGACACATGCATATGTATGCTTATAGTGTGCAGGCTACATTTAATCATTATTATCAAAATCATTTTCCATTTCACTCTAAATTAGGACAGCTAGTGAGGGAATGTGCGCCCTTTTTGCTCAGTGTGTAAGTTGAGCCATGGCTCATTTGTGTCATCTGTTTCCTGTTCTGAGCCAAACCTGTTCTCTATTAACCAGCACTGGGTTTCACTGAGGCAATACAGACTCTCAAAATCCTCCAATCCTCACTGTTAATGTTTGTTTTCTGTTAGTGTTCTGCTCAATCTCACAGTGTTTTAACACTGCACACGCTCAATTCCTCACTTGACAACACAAAAGGAGAACTTAGTTTATTAAAAACTGTGACTTTGTACTTGCCCACTATTCATTTGCTGAAAGAAAAAGGCTGTTGTAATTTAAGCCTCTACTAATTCTCTCTATTTCCTATTACTGATTAATGACTTCATATCAATGAGCACTTTCATGTTTTCATCGCATTTACGTGTGACCAGTTTTCCATTTCTGTGCATTTGAGTAATCATTCTCATCTTCAGACATCTCTAACCATTCCCCTTTTTTCACTCTCTTAGGTCGTCAGCGAGTCCACACAGCACCAGCAGGACATTGTTTAAAATCCATAAAACAGATTTTAATTTCGTCAAATCTCTAACCGTAACTTAGATTTTTACTGATGACCTCATGTTTTGTATGCACACCAACCTTGTCATGACCCATGACCACAGTGTGGATAAACACAATGACAAAAGGAATGTGAGCAAAAGAACAAGAGAGAGAGAGATTGAGTGGAATCAGACCTTCTATACACATACAGTGAGGAGCGTCGTGAAAGTGATCAGTTGATCTCAAAGTTTGTATGAATGTACACGTGCACATGTGGTTGGGTAATATTTTAAGAAATCGTGTTCCACATCTACAAAAAGACATTAATAAAGATTCACTGTGCTTTTCTCCTATTAAATTGATTTCAAGGTTTCTTTGCTTTGGGGTTCTGACATTGTACATTTCCCAATAATAATTAGTGGTATATGTATTTAAAAGTCAATAGACTCAAAATGACTGAAGTCACAAATACCTTTGTATAGTGAAATGCCACGAGCAAAATACAGCCATCTCAATGGGAATCCACGCAATTGTGAATTTCACGAGTTTGATTTGGCGAAGAATTTCCACTCACGGATTTCGCGTGGAGTTCAAGTCTGGTCAATTTCGCCACGTTGACCAGTGGGAAGTTGCTTGGTTTGGCAGTGACCTCTGTATCAAACACAGCTATACTGAATATTCACAATGGATTAGGATATCGTTTTAGCGCTGTTTCTTTTTAACTTGACTGCTTGACAATTAGAGTAATTTTGCAATTGGCAAGTGTCAAGGCATGTGTAACCTCGCCTTAAATGTGATGCCTTTCCAAAAATATATACGTAAATAAACAAAGAAGTCAACATGCATGTACAGCACATCTTAAACACATAGGAAGCAAACTGACAGGTTGAGTGAATGATTCTGGATTACCATGAATTATGCATTTCTCATAAAATCTTCACCTTCTGTTCTAATTCAGCTTCCAACTCTTTGTTTCTGAGGCAAAGGCAGCATCATATGTGCAGTCACACCACCTCAACCCTCCCTCTCACACCTTAGTTACCTCTCTTCATACACACAGGCTATGAATACATCATCATAACCTTAATGAGACTCCTTTATCTTATAGTTAACTATGCCCTTTAGAAATTCTCCAGCACTTTATTTGAAAATAACAAATGCAAGGAAAATCAAAAGGTTCTATTAGTATTATTGTTAGTAGTATAATTTTATATATTGATTTATCTACAATATATTTAAGGAACAGTCCTGCAATATTAATTTCAAGGTTAATTTGAGCTTTTGCATCTTTCTCACATTTATATCAATGAGATATAATAATGCAACATTGTCAATCTTCTGTAATTTATAGAAATGAATCGAATTCAAGTTTAATCTAATCAACTTCATTGGTGTAATTCTTCTCACTAGAGAAAATTCTTCTCTGGTTGTCAGTGTTAATTTTCATTGGATTGAAAGTGGGGCTCTCCCTCTAAATGATAACAGGAAACAAGTCACTCAGAGATCTCAGACCTATTAATATCAGAGAGTATATAACAGGTTATAATTGGGAGCATATAATCATGCTAAAACTATCTACAGATAGCGTCTTCTAATCAAGAGAGTCCAGACCACCACAAAACATGCATGCTGAGCACGCACTCATAAATGAAAGAGAAGCGTTGCTAGCGCAGCCCCACTGTCTGAGATGACTCGAAAGATATAAAACAGACTTCTCTATGTTTCTAGAAGACAAATGAGGGCATTGCAGAAACGATATCTTAGATAATTTAAATGAAATCACAAAGCTAAAACTATTTTCATAGCTTTTTCCATCAATATGCAGCTAAACAAATAAAATAAAATGACAACAGAAATCCATTTTAATGTGATTTTTTTATTTTCCTCAGTGTAAATGAATTCTGCTCCTGTGGAGATTTGCACATTTATTTTTAAAAATGGAAAATGATGCAGTGTATCACAGAGGTACTTGAGCATGTTTTGCCTTCATTGCTGGTGCATGCCCACCAGTAACTAGTGAACACAATTTAATATGTTTCACCCTGTGCCTCAAAGGCCAAATACGTCCGTTTTAAACAGCAATGTATTAAGAGGGAAATGGACACATACACAAAAGCATATTTGACTTCAGGAGCACAACATTTATGGTCATAAAGTTTGTACAAATTCATGCTCAATAATAATAATAATGGTCGACATCAATTTAATTACATACAGAGTTCCACTTGAAGTCCTTATCTATTAAATTAGAAATAAATTATAATCACAAATTACTATCAATGACACATTTATCAAAAGACAGTTCTTCACACAGATGTAACCACTGATTAGGAAAAAAAAACAACATTAAAAATATTAATCAAAGCACTAGCAATGATAAAGAATTGCATGTAAGCATATATACATTCAGACAATGTACAAAATTTTACTAGAGATCCAAGCTGTCCCTTTAAAACATGGTAAACAGAGAGGAATTTAAGCCTTTGAGCCCTTTCACTACTCCAGAGAGAGGAAGAGATTAGACTGTGACTTCATTGCTCTTACAGCCCTGATAAACACAGAGGAGAATCTGGGTGTGAAATCACTCTGCATCCAAATATTAAGATAAATCAGAAATTAAGACCTGACCGTGCTGCCAATCTTCCACAGACTTGCAGTATGCGCAAATGCTTTCAACAAACCTATACACACACACACCACACACAAAAGATTCTCTCTTTCTGCATACACACCCAAATACACACTCTCTCTCTATTTCTCTCCCCCTCTCTCCTTTTCATGCTTTCTACAAACACACACAGGAATACACAACATCCTTTGCTGTGGAAAGTCCACCATTCTAATTCCCCCCCAGGCATCTTTCTTTAGTCCCTTTCATTACTTTCAAAACTCTCTCACAGTAGACAAGGACACTTTTTAATCATCCATACAAACCCCTTAAGTGTTCACAGTTACATCGTTAGGCCTCCCCTTGCTACCACAGCCCCTGAGATTTAACTGGAGCCACAATAGCCAACAGACATAAATGGGACGTCTAACAACAGGTTTAAAAAAATGAAAGCAATGCATCGCTACTTCACAAATAAGTAATGGTGGCACTGTGTAATGCATTGGCTGACAAAGATAAACACACAAGACATTTTATTATTTGTGGTTTCAGCAATAGGCTCAATTGATCTTGTTTTCACCTTACATGGTTTGACAGAAATTGCGTAAGTCCTGACACATAGCAGATAAAGCCATTTGTAACTGTTATAAAATGGTACATACTTCCCTGCCTGTGCTGTAAACATTGCATTATCTGAAACATGTCTAACAGGTCAGCTCTGTAACCAGATATATGAATGGTCTATAATGCAGAACCTGTGCATGCTATATGGCAACTTAGTCACTTAAAAGTCAAAGCTGTATTTGGTCCCAAGTTCGGATTGAACATAATGTACCTTCTTTAAAATTGCTGCTGTGATTATGAGATCATTCTTCCTGAACAAAGCGAGACATCCGCTTAATTATGGGTAGAAGAGCCTCAGAAGGGCAGATGCACATACTACACCCATCTTCAGCAATACAAAATAGAGTAATATGCAGGAGCACAACTAGGCAGTGGTGTGCAAAAGATAACACTCTGTGTTGTAGGTAAACAATCCATTTGATGCAACCTTAACAGCATCACACTTACTTAGCAAAAAATGCATTGGAACATGGCAAATGGGTTTGGGTGTAACAGTCCCTTGAGCTATTTGATTTGATCCGGCCGGTACGTTCTTGGTTCTCAGATTGGTTGCTGCTGTGTATCTTCTGTTCAGTAGGGGAACTGGGTCAACCTCTCACTACAGGGCCTGTTTGGGCTGTTAGTGGCACTTGGGAGCCACAGTCATAGTCTAAATCTACAATGTGTGAGCCACCAATCAACCTGTCGTGAGAGTAACCCCTCCTGTCTGCACGCCTGTCACAAAAGTTCTGGATGTAACTCTAAAAGAGAGAGGAGGGTGAACATGTAACACAATCTTTGATAAATTGAATAGATAAGCATGAGATTAGATTGTTATACATTTTGAATAGATTTTGAAAAGACAAAAAGTGCCACGTAAAAAAACAAATCAGTGATTTCTTGAATAATGTCATAGGATTATAAGAATAAAGTCCAAATGGTTTAAGATTAATCTCATTACATGCCTTTTACGAGAATAAAGTAATAAAGTTTAAAGTCATAAAATAATGAGATCAAAGTCATAATATTTTGAATATAGTCAAATTAGGAGAATAAAGTCATAGCATTTTGTGAAGCCAGCAGCTTCATCAGTGCAAGAAATGGATGTGGAAGAAATAGTTAAATCATTCTTTAGGACATGTCCATTAGGATAAATACTTGGTCTTTTGGCGCATCAGCACAAAGTTAATATTAGTACCCAGACACTGGTTTAGTAGGAAAATGAATTTATTCAGGAGAAAGAACCAGACAGACACTCATGCAGTCCCGCTCGGGGTGGGTGATGCTTGGTTTGCTTTTTGTTGGTTTTTGCTCTTAAAACAATACTAAAACTTAGGGGATGTTACCACATACTGTACAATGTATTGAAATGGACCTACATAATTCACAGCAGTTCACTTGAGTGGAAGCCTATATCTCACGCCTCCCTTGTCAGGTGCCCACAGGTTGAAAAATTCTGTACTAATGCATACCTCATTCATGAACACAGAGCTCGCAAAAACATCCCACAAATTCAGCTCTGCCAACTTGCGAAACAAAGTTGCATAGCCAGTGTTATTTCCCTGGTTAGTGTTGTTTACTATATCCAATTACTTTCCTTACATTTTCTCAAAACATTTACAACTTTAATTTCATAATGCTCAGACTTTATTCACGTAAATGTGACTCTTTATTCTCAAAATAATACAACTTTATTCTCGAAATGCATGTAAAATGTCAAATGGATTTGTGGCAGAATAGACATTAGCTGAATTAACTGAGATTGAAATCCACAAATGGAGATGTAGTGGGATGGATATATGAACAGATGATACATACCGGAGAAAGTATATCTCCATCAAAACGGCGAATGTTGTTGGGTTTCCGACGGTGGGTGGGCTCTGGATGCTGGAGTTTGGGTGGAGGGTTGGGTGGACGAGGGATGGACTGAGGGGGGTGGTGGTACTTCTGTTGCTGCGGTGGCTGTTTCTGTGGCTTTTTCTTCTTCTTTCTGCATTCTTTCCTTTCTACCTTCTGACTAATTCGCATTAACTGCACTCTTCTCTGCTGGTGACTGATGAAGACTTTATGAACAAAAAAAGGAAGGAGAGGAGAGAGCACATTTAGGAAAGGAATTCACTACCCCAAACAAGACCAAACTGTTAGAAAGGCTGACAAGAATGAGAGTGAAAATTGGAGAAATGTTCTCTGTATTCATGACCCCAAATTATCATGACTGCAAAACAGAGGCTTTATGTTAACTTTCTTCTCTCTGCTCCTATTTTCCTTATAACGTAAAGACACTACTTTATGCTGTGAGTATTGGCTGGATTGCTCACATGATAGTCGAAAGCCAAGCTGCTAAACAAATCATTGAGTATTTTGACACATTCTGCTCTGCCACAAGGCTAAATCGACATTCTGTTCTCTGTCATTATTAAAAACAGACATAAACAGAGTATTTTTGCCCATTCAGTCCCTCTGTTGTGCCTCAACAGCTTCGTGGCCCATCTGTCAGGGAATTCATGTAATGACCCCCCCCCCCCCCCCCCCCCACCCCCCACCCACAAACACTCCTCCCACCCTTGCTTCTATTTTTCTATCCCTTCCTCATAACAGCCCCCTCCCCCAGTCTGCCAAACAAGGGCCCAACATGTAGCCATGGTAACCACTCCCAGTTGTGGCTGCATGTTCTCCCAGTGTACACTATAATTCTGAATCTCTGTGTCCATTTGTTTAGTCTTGGATTTGATAAAGAAGAGTAAGGATGTGTTCTTTTAAAGAGAACTGTTCAAGGCCTTCTGAATGGACATCCATTTTTAACAACCCACAATTTTGTTTGATTTTACTTATCAGTCAAAGACAGTGGCTTCTACAATAGACTTTATACGATTAGGACAGAAGCCACTCATATTTACTGTACATAAATCGGAGAATCTGTCACACTAAGGGTCTGTTCCAAAACCTAGTGAGCTGCCTCACTGCTTTCTGCCTCTGGCAGCATCCTAAATTAAATGGAGCATCTTCACAAGAAGCAACCTGTCAACCTGAAGACATGACCTGTCATTCAACTTGAAAACATGCATGCGCATTAGCTATACAAGCTGCACAAAATTGCACATTTTTTACTACTGATTTGAAATGTCCTTTGACCATAATCTTGATCAACCTTTTTGTTGATTTCAGTCTTTCCCCATTCAAGAAGATAGAAGCTGCACTTTCATGACTGGAAATAGCCTTCCAAGATTGTTCAAAAGATGGCCACCAGAGGACTGACTACTAACTTGACTAACTTGTCTTTAAGGGACCTAGACGACATCAAACCAGTGGAAATATTCATGCATTCTCCCTTGCCCTGCATGTTGGTTGCTTTCTAAAAGACACTGATGAAGCAATTTGAAAATCCCAGATGCTATGTAAAGCCTTCCCAAAAAATTCTCAGAATGAGTATGTATGCAGGGCACAGCTGAGACAGTCTGGTCTCCATAGGATCACCACCACAGCACGTAATTAACGGGTACACCCATAAATAGAACTGAGCCATAAAACCCTGTTCATTACCCCAAAATGCACTGGATACCTAGGGGGAAAACTTATTTTATAAGGTCCATAATGGCCATCCCATATTGGAGTCTTGCTAATGATGTCATTTTCCTGTTACACCAAGCTTATTTCCAATTTTTCTAGAAATCATAAATCAGTGTTTCTCAATCCTGGTCATGGAGGAGCCCATTACTACACATTTTGAATGTCTCACTTTTCTGACAAACCTGATTTTACTAGTAAGTTATTTAGAAGAGACTACATGACCAGAATTGGCTGTGTAAATAAGGGAAACATTCAAAATGTGGAGTACTGGAGGTTTTTGAAACTTACCTTCTGTGTGTGAATATCCTTCAGCTGTGACCTTCCACTGAATCAGAACGCCAAGCAGTGCCAGCACGGGCCAAACTCCCATGACCACCCATGTGAACCAGCACACAGGGCGAGGTGGATCCACCTTCACCCTCTCGTAGATGTATCGTGTCAAAGCGAACAGCTCAACAAAATAATCCACAGTCACCGTAACCACGGCTGATCCAAAGACGGCAGTGGAGAGGGTTGTAAAACAGCGCTGCCATTGCAACGTGAGCACAGCAAACAGCATGCCTGATCCCAGCAGCACACCCAGAGGAAGCCACACTGTCCTCGGGTGGTAAAACTCTTCCAGAACCACCAGAGAGGCAAGGGCCACCAGTAAACCCAGGAGAAGTCCAACCATGAAAAGCCCCACACTGCGGACCAGCATAGTAACCAAGCCACACAGAGTGCCAATGCCCAGGCCGATGCCCACACTGGCCTCCACACTTAGCTGAGTATCCATGACCCTCTCCTTATAGCAGAGCATGAAAATGATGATGGAGCCAAACATTAGACCTGTGAGGAACATTACAGCCTTGAAGCAGCGGTACCCTATGACAGAAAGAAGAGGGGTAGAAAGGGCAGTATAGGGGAGAAGGAGGTGGAAAATAGAAAAGTTACAGAGACACAGAATAATTCAGATTATTTTAACATTAACAAATAAAAAGAATAGCATACAGCAGAGTTTCCAAAACTGGGCTTACGTGAGGTGACAATGGGGGTATGCGATTTACCGTTCTTTTAATTGCATAAGTCTAAAATAACATTCAAACCCAGTTCATTTCTCACTGGCAAAAATAATTTTGTGTGCCCCCTAGTGTAGAAACACCAAAATGGTTGTGTCATAAAGGTCAGATAAATATGCAATGAAATAACCCAATCTTTTTGGTTAAAAAAATGCACCTACTCATGAGTTGTGCATCACATAAGTATCTTTTTTCGCCAGGCCAGCACACTTCTAGGTGACATAGATTAGTTATAGCAAGTAAAATTGATACTTCACTGTTTTGCCAGACTCGCACATGTCAGTCGTCCATGATTTTAGTTTGTCTGTTTGTTTGTTTTTTTGCAGTTTAAAACTTAATTTGTATTTAAGGTTAGATGCATAGGGAGTTTAGATTCTGATGGTATAAGTTCATAAGGTCTGATGACAGGTATCAGACATGCAGTGTGGCCAAATAATTTTCCAAATTCACACGTAGTAATTTTTACTCACATTTGCTTGCACGCTAGAGACCTGTTTTTCATTGTTGCAGGATGTTTTTTCAGCAAATGAGCTCAACCTTGCTAACAATGTCAAATTGTGACATAAAAAAAGCACCTTGAGCTGACCGTACAATTGCACAGATACCCGCAATGCTCGAAGACGGCCGGCAATGCGGTACCTGCAATGATGCGCAATTCCAGGCACAGAACCGAACACTATTCTTGTATACCATGACACAATGTGGGGGAGTTTTCAAGTTACGCAGTTATATCATATCTAGCATACCCATCTCAATCGGTATATACAGTATATACCCACAAAAAGATTGTACTAGGAACTAGAAAACTTAAATGTATCATTTCTGCACTACTATTGTCACCAAATTGAATTCCAAAAAGAGTCATAGTTTTGAAACAGACTCCAGAAAAGTCCCCATTTATCACTGGTTGTACAAACAGATAGTCCCACCCCAAAGTCATGCCATTGGTTGAGCCAATGTTGCTCTGACAGGCTGAATGAGCTGATCAAAAAACAAAAGCAATGTTTTGATAAAAACCATAAAGACACAGTGTTACACTTGCAGGTAAAATCAACCAACAAATTGTTTACTTATCCTCCTGAGACCCTGCATCCACATGCATGGACATTACATTTTGGCTTCGCTATAGGCTATGCATAATTTAATTTAAACCAACTAATCTCAGTTCAGGAGACTCTAGGCTGTCATTAAAGAGTTAAACTTTTGACGCACCAAGTCATGTGACAAAACAATATGGTGCGGATCTCAGCTGAGCTTGTCTTTGGGAGAAACGGCAACAAAACTACATCTGGTAAGAAACCTCATTATGTTTTTACATTAAAACATGTTGTAACATGGTTCAAATGGGCAAGGACGAGGCAGATTGGCTGAACAGTCAAAGTAATATTTAATTAAACAAAAAGACAAAAAACACACACGGCAGCTGCGTGTGGCTCTCTCACTCCCGAACTGCTGCATCCTGCTCGGCCTTATCCCTCTTCTCAACTAATTATCCCCATTGGGGCCGACTGTGCCGACTCACAGCCCAGCCCCGCCCTCCTCCTCATCACACATGTATACGAGTGGTTTCCAACCCTGTTCCTGGAGGCCCACACAGTTGAATCAGGTATGTTTTATTAGGGAGATATCCAAAATATGTAGTGTTGTGAGGCCTCAAGGAACAGGATTGGGAACCATTGATGTATACTTCTAAAACAAGAGTCTCTAGTTTCATCGGAAATATCATTTAAAAAATGTCATAGATTTTTTGCCAAATGGCTCACTGTTAAATACAATGACCACATACAAGGACTATAGGCTAATTTTCCAGAAAATATCCTATATTCTCTGTGCATTATCATGTTGAGAATCAATGTATGCATCCAAAATCTGGAAAACGTTGCTTTCAGAGGCTGTATATGGAGTTAGGATGAAAATTAGGTTAATTTCAAACTGTTCTGAGACCAGTGCAGACAGACTGCATACTGGAGGTCATTCCCTAATTAGTGAGTAAGAGAGCAAGGGATCATTCTATAGCTTTCCTATACAGCCAAGTGCATTCACTCCTAACATCCAGTCAAAAGTTGAGTTTCAGGCTACTGAAAATTTGCTATTGGCAAACATATGACAAAAGTAATTAGTGAATAGATTCAGAATTTTTCATGCAAAATTGTATTATACCATGGTTGGGAGTGATTGAATGATGCTGCCGATTACTTTATGACTTTATTATTATTTATGCAAATTTCTGAAAAAAAACAAAACAAAAAAAAACAAAACATGAATAACCAATACTCTTGGAAACAATTGTATAAAAAAATACTTTCTAAAGATTGATATTATTTAAAATTTCACAACTTAGTCCCACTTTCCACATATGTGGACATACATTTGTATGAAAACTATTTGGTTTAAATAAAAAAAAAATTCTTAGGGTTACAAGTTACAAATCAAACAGGAATGGAAAATGCACACAACAGTCACACTTTGATCTCAGGAGGTTTTGATGTTGTCTCTGCATTTAAAGCTGTGGCACAATAAATGATTTTATAGCCTCAAAACACTTTAAAGATATAGTCAATCAATTCTCAAATAGCTCTATACGAAACCCAAGAGATAAATATTGTGTTTGTAGACATGTAAGTAGAGTCACCAGAGCTGCATTGAGAGGCACAGATACTAAAGGTGTTTGGTGCTCTTTGCCATTAACGCCCATTCTGTCCATTCAGTTACAAAATGGTAGCTTTTAAATCAACAGGAGCCTTTCATAATGCATTGCACTTTTCACATAGATTTTTGGCTTTTAACTGATGCAATTTAGAAAGGTAAGAAATGGTCCAAATTGGTGTTTGGAGAGAAAGGGGGGTGGGGGGGGGGGGGGGGGGGGGGGGGGGTTGGGTAATAAATAACTTGTTTTTAACAGTTTGATCATATAGGAGCCTGAATGACTCATAAAGAAAATAAAGGAAATTGCCTGAATCCTCACTTTCTCTCTAACACCCCTACCAATTAATGGGCAGCAAAAGCAAATTTCAAGTGAAACTGATAAAGCTTATCTAATAGAGAGGGACAGGGATTTGTCACCCTTGTCAGGTTGTCACAGTTATACTGGCATCAAAAAGTTTGGAACAATGTACAGATTTTACTGTTTTGTAAGGAAATTGGTACTTTATTTCACCAAAGTGGCAATCAACTGATCACAAATTATAGTCAGGACATTACTGATGTAAAAAACAGCACTATCTGTATTTGCTAAAAGTAATTTTTGATAAAAACTAGTCAGGCCCCATTTCCAGCAGCCATCACTCCAACACCTTATCGTTGAGTAATCATGCTAAATTGCTAATTTGGTACTAGAAAATCACTTGCCATTATATAAAACAGCTGAAAGCTATTTGGTTCATTAAATAAAGCTTAACATTGTCTTCATGTTTGTTTTTGAGTTACCACATTATGCAATAGACTGGCATGTCTTACGGTCAAAATTAGGCTTTCTCAAGAAACTCGTCAGACACTATTTTTTTGAGGAATGAAGGCTTTACAATGTACTTTGATTTCATACAAAGATGTAAAACTGGCTCTAACAAGGACAGAAAGAGATGTGGAAGGCCAGATCTACAACTAAATAAGAGGATAAGTACATCAGAATCTCTAGTTTGAGAAATAGACGCCTATCATGTCCTCAGCTGACAGCTTCATTGAATTCTACCCGCTCAACTCCAGTTTCATGTACAAGAGTAAAGAGAAGACTCAGGAATGCAGGACTTTGGAGGAATTGCAAAGAAAAAGCCACTTTTGAAACAGAAAAACAAAAATAAAAGGTTAGAGTGGGCAAAGAAACAGACATTGGACAACAGATAATTGGAAAAGAGTGTGTGGAGTGGAGGGGGGCGGGGCCGGGCTGGAACGTTGCACGCCCGGTCCCCAATCGGCCTGATGGGGCGCGCAAGGGATAAAGGCGGCCGGTGATGACGGTTCGAGAGAGAGAGCTCAATCCCGGACATATCCGTTGTGTGTTTGTTTGTGCTTTTGTTTAAGTTTTCATTAAAATATTATTTATATTGACAAGCCGGTTTTCGCCTCCTCCTTGCCCATCATAACCCCGTGTTACATTGGTGCCGAAACCCGGGAAGGAGGAGGGATGCCCATCGCAGAGTCCTCGACACTGCCATCCACCCCGGGGAGCGCCGCTGCCTTCTGCCGGGTGATGGAGTAGCCCGACCGCCCGGATGTGGGAAACGGCCGCCGTCCGCGGGGCGAGTTGGGACTGGATTCCCCGACTGCCTGGAGCGAAGGAGCCGCTGCCGGGGTTGACTCCGGTTCGCCCGGAGAGGAGCGGCTGTCGTCCACCGGAGAGTATGGAGGAGTGTTCGAGGACCACCATGTTACAGAGTGTTATGGATCTTAACTCCATTGAGCATTTGTGGGATCAGCTAATCTGTAAGAAACTGCCCGACAAGACAGCCACATCTATGGCAAGTGCTACAGAAAGCGTGGAGTGAAATGTCACCTGAGTATCTGGACAAACTGACAGCTAGAATGCCAAGTATCTGTAAAGCTGTCATTGCTGGACATGGAGGATTTTTTGATGAGAACTCTTTGAAGAAAAAAAAATGTAATTGTAAAAGTAATTTTTGACATTATTATTGTCCTGACTATACATTGTGATCAGTTGAATGCCACTTTGGTGAATAAAAGTACCAATTTGTTTCCATAAGAGCAAAATCTCTACATTATTCCAAAATGTTGGCAGCCAGTGTAGATGTTATTATGTGAATTAAATTTGGCTAAACAACCACAACTAAAAATGTTTGTCATAATGAGGCAAAAACACACCCATGCATTTATGTCATGCTAAAATCTGACCTGGTTTGGAGTGAGTAATACTTACGTAGTAAGTAGCTGCTCGTGGTGGTGCGGTTACTCACCTCAATCCGGGAAGCGATGGACAAGTCTCAGTTGCCTCTGCTTCTGAGACAGTCAATCCACACATCTTATTATGTGGCTCAAGGTGCATGACACCACAGAGACTCCCAGCATGATCCATGCACAACTTACCACACACCCCATTGAGAGTGAGAACCCCTAATCAGGACAACGAGGAGGTTACCCCATGTGACTCTACCCTCTCTAGCAACCGGGCAAATTTGGTTGCTATGGGGACCTGGCTGGAGTCACTCAGCATGCCCTGGATTCGAACTTGTGACTCCAGGGGTGGTAGTCAGCATCAATACTCGCTGAGCTACCCAGGACCCCATCTATGTTTCTCCAAACCAGTGATCTGCCATCTGTACTAATTGTCTTAATATAACCAGTGCATTCATGAACCTTTTCACATCCAGCCTGTGCTACAACTTACCAAAGAAGCAGTAGATGATGCCAAAGAGGCAGCACATGGAGCAGACGACAGCCGGAACCACCTCGTAGCTCCGTTCAATGTTCTCATCACAGTTGAACAGACGCTCTGAACTCTCATCCTGAGAGTGTGGGGAGAGCTTAAAGGCCAGAATCTGTGGAGTGGATGTCATGCTGCCAGTGTATGTTAGAGAATGTTAAGGTTTTAACGGGAGCTGAGAGCAGCAGGAGAGTGGGGTCATGTGGAAGACAGAGGATGCAGAGAGGTTCCCATCCACAGCAATTTACCTGTTCAAAGAGATCAGAAGAAGAGTGTGCAGATATTAACTCATGACAGTCTACCAGTTTGAGCCTACCTGTCAAAATAAACATGGTATATACACTACTGTGCAAAAGACATTTGTCTTCAGTTTTATTTTTGAAGCCATCCTCACTATGCAACATTTTTCACAAGTGCCTAAAACTTTTGCACAGTACTGTAGTCAGGGTTGGGAGTAACGGAATACATGTAATAGCATTACATATTTAAAATACAAAATATAAGTAACTGTATTCCACTACAGTTACAATTGAAATCATTGGTAATTAGAATACAGTTACATTCAAAAGTGTTTTGATTACTGAAGAGATTACTTTGCATTTTATTGTCATTTGTTTCATTTAATATTTAGTCCTTTCAGATGGAAAACATTAGAGCCTTTGAGCAGCGGTGAAACACTTTTTTATGATGTGTTACATTCATACTTTGAAGTAAGTTTGGAGCACAAGAAATATAAATACACCTTGTGTAAACTGTCAGCTTTAAGCTCAGCTAAAATGCCATTTTACATGCATATGTTACCAGACACGATCATATTTTTTTATTAAAAAATTTCACATTGGATCATAATTTATTTTCTTATAGTAAGACCTTTGATATGAGGGCAAATTTATTGTTTTCGTGTAAAATCTAAAAATCCTTAAAACATGATCAATTTTATTTATTTTGTTTTAGAAACAACACTGCACAAGATTGTGGCACGGTGGAGGGCGGGGCCGGGTCGTGACTCTCTGTGCGAGAGAGAGATCCTTACGGACATGTCCGTCGTCTTATGTGTTTGTCTTTTGAGTTCTACATTAAACCTTTATTTGGATGTCAAGCCAGTTTCTCGCCTCTTCCTTGCCCGTGAGGGCGAACTTCTTTACAAAGATATTTAAGTTTTTCATAGAATGTATTTTTAGCATGGATTTTGTCTTATGGTACCGGCAGAGGTTTTATAGTCAAAACAAGTGAAAAAAATCTACCAGTGCTGAAGAAGTAATCCAAATTATTTAGAATATGTTACTGACCTTAATCTATGCAATATGTTTTCTATGTGTATTATGTAATCTGTAGTGGAATACATTTCACAAGTAACCCTCCCAACCCTGACTGTAGATCACATTTAAGCGTTCGTTTTGACAATATCAGACAGCATAATGCCAATCTTGCTGCTACATGCTGTCCAACTCCATTAAATCAAATCATGTCTCCAATCACAGAAATTAATGTTTTCACTTTATGTAACCGTATAAGCTCAATTAACTTTTTAAAAACGGCAAAAAAATAAAATAAATTGCATACTATTTTACTATAAAAAGAGCTAAATATACTTAAAATAAGATACATTTAAATTGCAAACGAAATTAAGTCTTATTTTCAGAGAAATCGAACAAAATTGAGCAAGGTGTAAGATATTTGTTATGCGACATTTAGAAGGGAACTTTAAAGTGCCGTCATTCTCACACCATTATATGTAAGGATATTTGGTCTGCTAAATTTAGAAGGGAATTTAGGGTCTCGAAATATGTGAGCTATGAACTAAATTAAACTGTCCCTATTGTACATTATTAGGTAATGAAATGTATAATGGAATTAGTCACGTTCGACAACCATTATAAATTACATAAATGACAAATAACTACATTATTTGTTTGAATAAATTCTCCACCATTAAAATCGTAATACAATGTATCCGCTCACAATTTCTACTGTAAGGAATTAGCTTTAATAAGTGAATTATGATTCATTCACTTATTGGAGTGATATTTTTCTCATGGCTTATTGAAAATAATATCACACGTATTTAGGTACAGCTTTGAAGCAAAATCTTTTAGAAACAGGGATGAGATTATTTATCAAAATATACCACAGTCATTCATCTTTGAATACAGACAAAATGTATTGCTATTCTAAACACAAATCTAATCTAACACATATATACATGAGATAGGTTCTTGCAAAAAGAGTGACAGAATGTGAAATAAATGATCAGTACAGTGAAAATGAACTTTTCTGGAGTCTGTTGACAATGCCTTAAGAACCATTTAACCTTATTTGAGTCTACATCAATTTTCTATCAGATTAGACAAAGTATTCAACTAATACACCAGCACTTTGAGTACAATATTGGAGATGTACTTGTGCGTCTTTGTGTCGTTTCCTTGCATTATTTGTGTTGCTTGGTTCTTTTCCGAAAGTTCGTTCCGTCGATGTTTTGGACGATGTATGAATGATGAGGTTGGAAATTATTTGCCAATGGGGTGAGAAAACTAAACTTAATTCAAATTATGTGAAAATGTGTATTATTGTTATTGGCAGATAGTGTTTTCTTACTTCCATTAAATGGAATGTAAGGATGTTGAGATATTTTTACTTGAAAACATGACAAAAATATACTGAGAAACAATTTGAATAATTTATTTATTGCTTTAACCAGCTGACATGGTATAAATAACCTGTAACATCAACACTTTGACATAAGTGAGCATAGATAAAGATAGAGAGAATAAATAAAGAATATAAGGCCTATAATTCTTATCTAAAACTAAAGACAGTGGATTATATACCATGCTTTGGTTGACAGCAGTTATCTAATTACTTGTAAGTGCATCACACTGAGCATATTTGCATTTTTGAAAAGTCAATATTGGCGAGTTTGTACTTCAAAGCAACATGGTGAGATAAGTACTTTGTTAATGTAGGAGCCCGAGGGACAGAACATAAAATGTTTTACAAAACACTGTATTAGATTCTTCAAAGAATTTCTCTTACATGATAAATAAAATATCTGACTATAAATGATTTCCGCTCTTTGTCAGTAAGAGAGTTTGTTTGCTAGAGAAAAATATATTACAACAATCCTCCATAAAACCACCAGTGGGCTGTTTCACAATAAAGGAAATAACTGCCACATTCTTTGGAGGGGCATTTTGATTTTTAGGGTTGGTAAATTGTCTCTTTGTCAGACCAGGGTGGGGTGCCCCTCTTGATCGTTATGTTGTATGCCCCACGCCCCCGCCCCCACCTTAGACCCGAAAATGGAATGGTTCTATTCCATTAGATAGCCTCTTTCACCCAGATAACTAACAGGAGGAAGGTATTTACACATTGCTATTCCAAAATGCACAAACCCTTCTGGAATCATAGGAAAAGGGCCTATTTTTGCATGAAGTGAATACTGGTACTAGAAAAACTATTCTGAGTGGAACACCTTATCTCTAGTAATGCTTTGATGAACATCTGAAATGACATTATCAAACTTTAAAAGCTGATGAAAGCCGGGGGAAAAACAGAAGGCTGTCCATTAGGCACCTAAACATATCCAGCTTTGATCCAGTCTCTATAGTATTTGTTTATTCAAATATTTAAATATTTGTATTGCGCTTTGGCATTTACTGTAGATCTAACAGAAAAAAAACAAGTTAGATTAATGAATACAGACATATTATTTTAATCTGTGATTCACAAACTGTATTCTGCAGACAAGCAGAGCCATATTTTAATGTAAACTGTAAGTGTCATTGCCAGTAACATCAGTGCTATGTACTGTATATTTAAAGCATGTAAAACAATTCAGAAATGTTCAGACATCATGACATATACTTCAGAATGATTTATCTTCTCAGCTCTGTGACAGATGCCTAAGGGCAGCCTTAAATTGGCAATGAGTAGACATACGATGTCCAAGAGAGCTCTTGTATGATGAGACATTCTCGAGCGCAGATTAATTGTTTTGGGGCGAGAACTGTTTTAGAAAATGATTTATATAACTGACATAACAATACCCCACTTCCTGTCTGTTGTCATAACAACAGTGGGATTCTGGAATGTTACAAGTTATACACCATTTGGCTGCAATGAGGAGAGTGACCTGCCTCCATGGCAACAGCCTGAGAACCAATAAATGTTTCAGCCTGCCTTGTAGTCTTTCAGTGCTGGAGTTATTTCTCCCCCTTAAAGCCAACTGCACTACTTGCAGTCAGTGCCCTGCAACTCACAGTTGCACTACATGACTGATCGCAGACTGGGTTTATCAGCTACTCAACCATTCATTCCCAACCGATGCTCTGTATACATCTGGTATTAAGATGCATTTTGGGTGATCCAAAAGTGTACAAGCCAGACACATCACCATTACACCTGTCCTTCTCTTTTGACCAGTTCCCTGCTGAAGCAGCCAGCTTAACCAGCATGCAATTCCCATTTATGCTGGATAGTGCTTGTTTGGTGCTGTCTAGCTTGACCAGCATATCCATGCTTTTCACCAGCAACACCTTGCAGACCAGCATGTCTTTCTGATGAAGCTGGCTAAGCTCATTTAAGGTCTTTTCAGCAGGGTTGTGTTTAGATTTCAAAGTTTAGAGCACAACTCTGAGTTATTTTAGTGCAGTGCCTTTAACTGAGCTTCTAATAAGTGTGCTTCTCATATCTGTGTCCATGCATGTTGATATCAGACACACTAAAGAATTTTGAGTTCACAAGTTCTTGTGCATGTACACTACCAGTCAAAAGTTTTGAAACACTTCCTCATTCTTTATTATAATTTATTTAAACAGTATTGAAGGAGTTACCATCTATGTTGGGCACTTAATGGCCACTTTTCTTTATTATCATCAATCAAGATCACCAAAGTCATCAATTTCAAAAACGTTGTATTATTATTAAAATTTAGTTTTATAATGAAATAAATTAATATGGTGGCACAATTATATTTTTGTCTAAAAAACTAATTTCAAACATTTAAGCATACACCTTCATATCAAAAGATCAAGTCAAGTGTTTCAAAACCTTTGACCGGTAGTGTACATGTATTCGCTTTTTAAAATGTTCTGATCAGATGGTTATTTCCTTTTAAATCTGCATGTAACTGGCAAGGTCTAAACTCTTGTTTTATTAGGCGGTGCTCAGCTGCTGTGGCACTACCAGCCCAATGTCTGCATGTGTTTGAAGTGGAAGAATCTCAGAACAGTTTGGACCAGGGCTGCACGATTTGGACAAAAAGTCATATTGCGATTATTTTGAAAAATATTGCATATTGATTTGAACTGCGATTATGATGGTAATGTTTTCCACATGTTCAACTGCAAAAAGGCTGCTGGGGTTTTCACACTTGAGCCCTATTAAAAAGAACCTAACTGAGACCTTTTTTCAGTTCAACCACAAACAAATAAATATATAAACAGTGAAACAAAGTCTTCTTCAACGGGTCCACCATGAACCCGTTTTTGTCCATTTTGTAATAGGGTCTCAGCCCAATAATCATCATTAGTTTTTGAAACAGTCAACTTGAATATTAGGGAAGTTTCAATCAGGATTTTAACATCCGATACGTCTCCAATTTTCTTTTCATCTCATCAATTGATGCTGATCATTTAACTTTTTATCAGCAGCTCTTTCAAAACTGGTTATATGTAAGCTTACTGCTCAATGTAACTGTTAACTGGCCTTAAAACTAGTTGGCTTATACAAATGATTCTTTACTGTATATAAGGTAGTCCAAAAGAATGAGGCTTAATGTCAAACTGAAGTTGAACTGATTAATTTAATTCATTGTATTCATTATTTTATTATATTTAATTTAGTAATGCATTATAGTATAGTAACTAAATATTTAATATAGATTTATTATTTATACATTCCTTCCTTTTCATTTTGTTGGATGTTGGTAATATTAGTTCTACCAGAAAGACTCGGGAGAATAATACTGAACAATTAACCATTTATTTACAGCTCGGCAAACAATATAAAGATAAAAGTTCTTTGGCGTAGGCCCCATCCGTAGCTCGCAATCCGGGGGTCCGGACTCTGCATTTCCTGCCTGGCGATGAAGGCAGGGGCGCAGCCGACCCCCAGTGAGGTATGGGAAGGGACCATCCTGGTGGTGGTGTGTAGGAAGGAAGGGATCATCTTGGTGGTGGGGAGGGTGGAGGAGAACGAAAGCGTCAGCATCTGTGAACTCAGACATGTGTAAGTACCCATCTTTTATACTGCAAGTGTTAGAACGCGATTGGATAGATGAGAAGGTAATGAGTGACGTAACAATTGAGTCTTCCTGGCAGAACTTATGCTAAGGCTTCCATTTCCGCTTTCACGTGTTTCCGTGGGGAGTGTAATAACACACTATCTTGTGAGGTAAACAAATGACAGGAGACTGGAGGAAGAGAAGTTTCTGGACTCTGCAGGTGTTACTGTTAATGCTGTTTGCTCAGCAAGCAATTAATAAAGCTGTTTGAATTATGCCCCATCTTGTATTCCACGTTATTATTATGATACCTGTGTCTTGCGGAGACGGAGATGCTGCTACCGTAAATAATAATAAAAACGCTTCACGCAGGACGCGCCAGTTTAGTGTAAATAAAGCCTTTAGTGCACGTAAGCAAACGAAACCGAACTCAGAGCACTTCTGTTACTCTAAGCATGAGAGGGAGTTGTGGAGTGCAGAAGCGCTCTGAAAACACCAACAATGCTCAAACTTAATATAGACTGCAGCGTAAAGAAAATTTGAAGAGAGCAGAATATTTATTTATTTAATTAAATCGCGACCCTTCCAGTTTAATAATCACACAAGGTCATATCGCGGTTTCAATTTTATTTCGATTAATTGTGCAGCCCTAGTTTGGACACTGTTATAGCAGTCTTTAACATCATCCCATTTCAAACGTTTCGCCCAAAACAAATTTTAAAATTACAATAACGAAATTAATTCACAAACTCGTGCACAGTTTATTCGTGATAACAAGCGAACAAACATGAAAGAAAGACCTGATTGCGCTGATTTGCACAACATGGGAAAAAAAAGAAGAAGAAGAAAAACAGCTAAAAAAAAAAATGTTCAAGATGTTTTATTTTATTTTCTAATATTTTTTTGTCTCCTGCTTCCCAATAGCTTGCTCTCCTCTTGCGCTCGCTCTATATTTCATTGGCTGTTGCTCATCGTCGATTCTTGCTCATCGGGACAGTGTGCACACCCGACAACAAAATGTCTAGATATAAAGCTGGTTAGAAATCTGTCGTAGCGTCTGCGACTCGTCGGAATGTGTCGCAGGAGTGCGCAAAATCGGAGACTTCTCAATGCAGACCAGTTGACAACTCAAATCATCAAAGGAGATGAGCTGGAATCATGTAGTGTGCACTAGGCTGAAGCAAGCCCCTTCCTGCCTTAAGCAAGCCCCTCCCCTTCTGCACCAAAGATGTGCAAATATCTACTTGGACAAATTTGGAAAGCCTGGGAAAGGCAGAGAAAGAGAGGATGAAATCCGAAAATAATAAGAGACTACGAAGCCAACAGGGTAATCAGAAGACAGAGAGACAGAGAGAGAGAGAGAGAGAGAGAGAGAGAGAGAGAGAGAGAGAGAGAGAGAGAGAGATCTGGCAGAATATCTCTTCATTGTCAGAAATACAAAGCAGAGAAGGATCCTTACCAAATACAGGCTCAGTGACCTCTATTCTAGCCACAGAACAAGGCAGATAAAGACAAACATGACTTCGAAAAGATCAAAAAGGCTGTGCTCATTGTGAGACTGGAGAGATTATGATAGATGCTTTCTCCTTCACTGAAATAAAGAGAGAAATACCTTGAGGGATAAAGATTGTTTTACTAAGCCATGTTTACCTTCATCCATGCATGGGTAAACCTGTATCACACAATTCAAACAGGTTCATGTTACAACAAGCAAAAATAAATCGATCTGGTCCAACACTCTACAACAACTCTCAGCACTCGTGCAAGAAATACATCACTTGGATGGAGAAGCAGAAAGAGATAACATAACATGAAATTTCACCACTGGAATAGCTTGGGGAGAATATCTTCAGGTATAGCTAAGATGTCTTTCCTGCCACTAAAAAAACAAATCTCTGTTGTATCTCCTGATGGTACCTTCAGTGTGTCCCTGTTCACTCCAGACCATGGGCAACAAGTCCTTGTCTAACTCAGGTGTAGATGTCAGTCATGATGTAGAACAAATGGCTCTATTGAGCTTGCAAATTCACATGAATATTTTACACAGCCTTCTAAAATGCCCACAGAGAGAATGTCAGCAGAATGAAGCTCGACCCGTGTATGCACGTGTAATATATTATGCATGTGTATATGGATGTGTGCTACTTATTAGATGGAAAATAGCAGATCAATGTAAACAGTCATCCAGCTGAACAAAAACAGGCAATGTGATGGGCTTGAATACAGCACTTTTGTCATTACAATGGCCTAGGAGTTTGAACCCTGGTACCCTTGCATGTTTAATAAGAGTCATACCACTGGACTTAAGTCTTAAATAATGATCAATGTTTTCTGAGCTAACCCTTATTGGGATAAATTCACAATATGCAATAATAGCCCAGATCTATTGTAAAATCACCACATGTGTGTAAATAGGCGGTGGTCCTAAACATGCATCATGCCCCATGTGCACATGTCTGCTCTATGTGGAACACTGGGCACAACTATCATAGATGGCAGAATAAGGTAGATACCCATCCAGCTAGAGAGAAACAGAGATAATGCTTCTACACTGTGTATTAAGTATAAAGAGACATGTAAAAAAAAAAAAAAGAGTCTGAATTTCTCAAGTAACAAATAATTACTTTATAGTTTAAAACGTATAATAAAACATTAAAAGCCCCCTTCTCTTGATGAAAATCTTAAAGGGGTAATATCATATTTTTTCCCTGATGCCTACTAATAATTTTAAAGTTTTAAGCTGTAAATACAGTCATAATTCACTTTTATATAGGCCTAACCATTTTACACTCTCTCTTAGAATTAAACAGAGTGTTTTTGAAATTCTACCATTTAGACTTTTATGTAAACATTATTTTTGCATGTGAAATTAATTACAACACTTACTCACAGGTTGATTGTTTGCTGTTAGGTCACTATACTTTATGATGCCCTATACTTCAATAACAGCCTCTTCATAAATTCCTTTATTTCATTGTGCCAGGGTCACAAAACCATCCACAAAGTGTTGCACAATCTGTTTAAGTTAAAGATGCAACATTTTGTTTATTGTCTTGGACTTGACATTGATATCTAGCGGTGCGGATGCAGCATCATTCAAATGGAATCAAATGGGGCGGGGCCGGGATGTTGCATGCCCGGTTCCCAATCGGCCTGATGGGGTGTGCGAGGGATAAAGGCGGCCGGTGACGACGGTTCAAGAGAGAGAGAAAATTACGGGTGGCTGCCCTGTATGTGTTTATGTTTGAGTGTTTTTGTTTAAGTTTGTTATTAAATATTATTTATATTAACAAGCCGGTTCTCGCCTCCTCCTTGCCCATCTTAAACCCCTTACACCAGCACTGTATATTTGTATCTTTTTTGATAAGCTGTGAAAGTGTAATTGTTGATTTTTTATTTTGCTATAGATAGCAAGAACCTTTGGGCCAAATGTGGAAGTTAGCTGTCACACCTGGCCTAGATCTGGCATGGCTAAACACATGTGGGCCACACATTCACTATATATGTTTTGCCAAATTTTCTCTTGAATCGCAGCAGGCATTGAGGCATTTGGCCCAGATGACAACATGTAGCTGAGAGCCATGTGTGGCTTGGCTATTGCAAGCCATGGAAAACGCAAACTTTTTTTTTTCTTGTTTTTTTAACTTAGGACCAAAAGTGTTAGTGGTTGTAGATAATGTGTTATAAATATGTGACTAATTCTATTAATTCTATCTAACTCTATTTTATTCCTAACAGGTTGTGAGTGAAAAAAGATATTGCCCATGGGTGAGATTTTTCTAATATGATTACCAACTTTAATACACTTTTCATGTGTTATGTTTAACAGTATCTTAAATGAAAAATAAAAATGATTGTAAGTACACTCACATCATGCATTAAACAATTCTAACCACTTTCAATGTTACTACCAACATCAACACACTTCTTATTTAACATGCTATTTTAAATCAAATAGATTGTGGTTTAATTTTGTGGTTTATGTTTGATTTATTGTGCAGCAAATTAAAGTATTGAGTAGGCTTGGCTCTGCCACATAAGTTCACATAAGGGCAGTAAGGCCTTAACAGAACTCAGAAACAAGAATTACAAATAAGGCCCATGTATGGGCCACTCAAGCTTAACTAATTTGGCTTTCTACTTGAAGAGTTATGGCACTGTACCCCTTCTGTCACTCACTCGACGTTGTGTCAAATGAAGTGACACAAGGGGTCTGCCTTGGGAGCCTTGAGAAAAGACCAATGTGAAATTGTCAGACAGAATTTGCATGTCCCGCCCCCGGACATATGGGTATAAAGGGAAGCGGATGTGCGTCTGTCAGTCAGATTTTTTCTTCTGAGCCGAATGGTTGTGCAACAGCAAGCTGAGTTCACCACTGTTCAACTCACCTCTACTGGCACGGAAGTACTGCTGTTGGATCTTTCGGCGCATCTCCAGCTGGCATTCTCTCTCTCTGCACTCTGTAAAGTCCATGCCCCTGTGTGCTTCGACAGCACTTTCACTGCCTAAAAGAGTGTTGTCCCCTCCAAAAAGCGTTTGTTTCTCTAAAAGCGTTTGAGTTTTCACTCATAAAAGAGCAATACACAGCAGGCGTTGAACGTCCTTTCCAGGATGCGTCTTTTTAAAGATGTCTTTCCGCCTCTGTGTAGTTCCTGGATGCGGTCGATTTCTCTCCAATTCTGATGATCATAAAAGCTGCCTCACGTGATTGGGCTGCGATCACACGCAGGCAGCATTTTATGAATGGTTCATGTTCTCAGTGCGAGAACATAGCCATGGCAAAGTTGCGGTCGCGGCTTTCTTTTTTTGCTGTATCCAGTACATGCTTTGCGTATCTATTTGGACCGCACGCAGAACTCTTGATGTTCTGAACAGCTCTTTGTCTGCTTTCCGCCGTTTCCAAACTGAGGCTGCCCTCTGTGTCGTCGACGCCATTTCCTTGGCCTTCCAGACTCAGGCCGTGCCTCTTGTGAGTTCGAGCACAATCAACGAGAAGTGTGGGCACTGGCCAACGGCACCTCCCTAGCAGACATCTGCAGAGCAGCGGGCTGGGCAACACTCAATACCTTTGAGAGATTTTACAATCTCAGGGCTGGGTTGGTTTAGTCCCGTATTTTGTCAGGTCCGAGCCAGTTGAACTCAGTAAGGTGGAACAACCGAACGGGTGTTCCGCTTGCACCCAGTGCCCTTCACCAATTTGATCTATTGTGCTTTCTCTCCCAGGTTAGCCACTAAGCGTTGCTTCCTGGACACAGTGTCGAGTGAAGTGACAGAAGGAGAATGTCATGGTTACTGTTGTAACCTCCGTTCCCTGAGGGAGAGAACGAGACGTTGTGTCCCTCCTGCCACAGCACTAGACCTACCACTGTAAACGGCCGTGCCTTATTCTCGGCCCCTCAGTGCAAAACCTGACTGACAGAAGCACGCCCGCTTCCCTTTTTACCCGTATGTCTGGGGGCGGGACATGCACATTTTTCATTGGTCTTTTCTCAAGTTCAGAGGTACGCGAGGCTCCCTTTTATCACTTCATTCGACACAATGTCTCGTTCCCTCCTTCAGGTAACGGAGGTTACAACAGTAACCATGATGTTTTGATTCAGTTCTGGCAGAAATGATCTTTGCTAGATTTGGGCCATCATTCACTTTCTGAGCTGGGCCATATTTCAGCTGTTTATTTGGGCCAAAGCTGTGCCAAAGGAAATTTGCTGACTGCAGTTGGAGCAAAAATTTAATTTGCTGTGGTGCCCCATTCACCAACTATGTTTATCCATTCAAGTTTATCCAACTACTTGTATGACAACTTCCGCTTTGTGAACGTGGACGTGTGAAAAGGGTCCATAGACGTTGCTGAGTAAATGTGGGCGGTCTCAGTCATACGTTAATGTATTGAAATTGAAACTGACTGACCTTCAGAAATTTCAGAACAAACCGTTTTTGCACATTTAAGAATGAACTAAGAAAATCAGTTCTGAAAGCTACAGATGTTTTCATAGAGCCTGACATCAAACACTTATTTCTAAAGATAATAGCAAACTTTGATTTTTCATTATATGAACTTGTACGACTTTAAAGTCATTCTAAGTGCTATACCAGGCTATCACTTACATACACAATAATTTCAGTCCCACTATGATCTACATGAATAGGTCAGAAAGCTACAGAACTCTTCTGCACTCTAAACTCTGAATCACAACACCCCATCCATTAGCTCCCTGCAGAGCACTTGCAGGTGTGGAAGACAGCATCTGACAGGTAAAATGTACAATAGGGACAGATAGAGAGATGTGGAAGATAAATCAGAGAGGCAGGCGCTGAATGGTGGGGTGGGGTGAATGACAGTGTGTGTGTGTGTGTGTGTGTGTGTGTCTGGGCTGTGTGGTTTAACAGACAAGGCAATTGCTCTGCTAAACCTAATTAATCTTGTTGAGAGCTTCTGCTCTAAATTCCATTAGCACTGGACCGGCTTTCTCCTTCTGCTGACCTGAATGAGATCAGCAATGTAATGGGTGTGTATTTGTAATGTGTATGGTCATGTGCAAACCAATGTGTGCATTTCTATTTGTGTGTGTGTGTGTGTGTGTGTGTGTTTGTGTGTGTGTGTGTGTGTGTGTGTGTGTGTGTGTGTGTGTGTCTTGCAGTCCAGCATTCTTCAGTTTTATCCACTGCTCTAAACAATAACTAGCTCCACAATGGTCCCAATTCATTTACATTCTGAGTCAAAGGTGCAACAGAACAACAGTGGAGTGGTCATCTGATGTCCAACAGCAGACCTGACAGCTCTCAAAACATCATTACAACATTAAAATCATACACAGATTATAGCTTCTTGAATTACATATTGAATTCGTGAGAGTACACAGAATTGTATCATTTGTTTAAAAAAGGATTTCAAACTCACTGAGTACTTTTTTAGGGACACCTTAACACCTGCTTATTTATGCAATTATCTAATCAGCCAATCATGTGGCAACTGTGCAATGCATAAAATCATGCAGATACGAGTCGGGAGCTTCAGTTATTGTTCACATCCACCATCAGAATGGGGAAAAACGTGATCTCTGTGATTTCGACCATGGCATGATTGGTAATGGCTGGTTACACGTCGAAACTTGAGGCAAATGGTCTTCAACAGCAAACCACGTCTAATTCCACTTTTGTCAGCCATGAACCGAAAGATGATGTTGCAGTGCACAGGCTCACCAAAACTGGACAGATTAAGACTGGAAAAACATAGCTTGGTCTGATGAATCTCGATTTCTGCTGAGGCACACAGATGGTAGGCTCAGATTTTTACTGCCAACAGCATGCCAACCTGCCTTGTTTCAACAGTCCAGGCTGGTGGTGTGTGTGTGTGTGTATGTGTGTGTTGGGGGTGGGGGGTGGGGGGGGTGTACTTATATAAGAAAAAGTACTACTAATGAAGAAATAATTCACTTGGGTACAAGTAGAATTACTGAGAAATATTATGATTCAAGTAAGAGTAAATAAGTAATTTGCAGAAAAACTACTCAAGTAATTACATTACAGTTACTTTATGAAAGTTATATTATAAATAGTATATACGCTTCCATTTTTAGAACACAAAGACATTTTTGTTCTTGAAATAAACAAATGCTTCCTTTCACCAAGGATGCATTAAATTGATAAAAAATACTGTATAAATCATAAATTGCCAATATTACTATGGTTTGAAATAATTGCTTAAAGTTATATTTATACAATTCTTTCTTTACCCGTGATGGCAAGCATATACTGTGTCACCTATTCCTTACAAAAGCATTCTGAAGTGCAAATTTGGTATTGAAAATGGTTGTGCTACCATGCGAAAATCACAATACAGTGTTAATTGGCGGCCAACAGTTTGGAATAATGTACAGATTTTGCTGTTTCGGAAGGAAATTGGTACTTTAATTCACCAAAGTGGCATTCAACGGATCACAAAATATAATCATGATATTACTAAAAAGCAATTTTTGATGAAATCCAGACAGGCCCCATTTCCAGCAGCCATCACTGCAACACCTTATCCTCGAGTAATCATGCTAAATT
The DNA here is from genome assembly GCA_032164185.1 of Moxostoma hubbsi. Taxonomy (NCBI): domain Eukaryota; kingdom Metazoa; phylum Chordata; class Actinopteri; order Cypriniformes; family Catostomidae; genus Moxostoma; species Moxostoma hubbsi. The sequence goes on from JAVLUX010000047.1 coordinate 10,905,936, forward strand.
GCTAATTTGGTGCTAGAAAATCACTTACCATTATATCAAACACAGTTGAAAGATATTTGGTTCGTTAAATGAAGCTTAACATTGCCTTTGTGTTTGTTTTTGAGTTGAAAGTCTTAAGGTCAATATTAGTTAAAAAATGGCAAAAAAGATACAGCTTTCTCTAGAAACTCGTCAGGCAATCATTGTATTGAGGATTGAAGGCTATACAATGCTTGAAATTGCCAAAAAACTGAAGATTTCATACAAAGGTGTACACTACTGTCTTCAAAGACAAAGGACAACTGGCTCTAACAAGGACAGAAAGAGATGTGGAAGGCCAGATGTACAACTAAAAAAGATGATAAGTACATCAGAGTCTCTAGTTTGAGAATGTCCTCAGCTGACAGCTTCATTGAATTCTACCCAATCAACACCAGATTCATGTACAACAGTAAAGAGGAGACTCGGGGGTGCAGGGAAGAATTGCAAAGAAAAAGCCACTTTTGAATCAGAAAAACACAAACATTGGACAGCAGATAATTGGAAAAGAGGGTTAAGATCCATAACACTTTTCCAATTATCTGTTGTCAATGTCTGCTAGACTTTACGTGCGGTAGAAGTGCCCAACAAGACAGCCACATCTATAGCAAGTGCTACGGGATGCGTGGGGTGAAATGTCACCTGAGTATCTGGGCAAACTGACAGCTAGAATGCCAAGGATCAGCAAAGCTGTCATTGCTGCACCTGGGGGATTTTTTGATGAGAACTCTTTGAAGTAGTTAATTTTTTTTTACTGTAACAGTATTTTTCACATTATTAATGTCCTGACTTTAAATTGTGATCATTTGAATGCCACTTTGGTGAATAAAGTACCAATTTCTCTCCATAAGAGCCAAATCTGTACATTAGTCCAAACTTTTGGCTGCCAGTGTATAGAAAAAAGTTTGTTTTAGACATATACAGCAATTAAACAAGATATCCCCACATATACTGTATGTCAAAATATATTGTATTAATGTTTGAAACAATTAAATAATGTCAGACCTAAAAAACAAGTGAAGTTTGATCAGTGGTTAAACGTGCTCAGACGGTTCCCTCATACCTGAATGAATGGCTCCTTTCCAGATTTAAATTAAATATGCAGAAAATCAAAGTATTACAATTTTTTTTTATAGTGATAGGACAGAAAGTCTCGGAGAAGCTAGAGAAGAGAGGCAGCAGATTATGAGAGCCGCTGTGCTCATGATGCTGTGCTCTGTGGGCTTCCATTGTACAATGCACTTTAATTTATAAACAGATAACTTTCTTCTTCCCAAAAATTCATAAATATTATGTATTTTTTTGTTCTTTGTAATTATGTTGAAAAGTAATTTTAGCGAAGTTGAATACTTGATTTTCAATCAGCTCAAGTAAATATACTATTATTTATTCATACTTACAAAGTTGAAGGGGGGGGGGGGTCTTGGCACACTTTGAGCTTGTTGATACCAATGAATCATGACTTGAATGCCACAGCCTATTTGAGTATGGTAGTTGGCCATGTGCATCCATTCATGGCCACAAATTACCCAACTTCTAATGGCTATTTCCAGTATGATAATACACCATGTCACAAAACAAAAGTCATCTCAATCTTGCTTCATAAACATGACAATGTGTTCACTGTCAAAGAACCACTTCAGTGACCTTCCCAGTCACTAAATCTGAATCTAATAGAACACCTTTGGTATTTGGTAGAACAGGAGATTTGTAGCATGAATGTGCAGCTGACAAATCTACAGAAATTGCATGACACAATCATGTCAACATGGACCAGAATCTCAAAGGAATATTTCCGACATCTTGTGGAATCCATTCCACGAAGAATTGAAGCTGTTTTGAGAGCGAAGGGAGGCCCTACTCAGTAATAGTATAGTGTTCCTAATAAAGTGCTCAGTGAGTGTATTTTTCATGGTAAAAAATATATATGTTTTTTTTTACAAATATCATGAAATGCTGCGTGAAGAATATCACGTTTTTCTCAGGGTTCCTTCATATGGCCTTGACAAAATATGCCTTTTCATAAAAAAAATTCTAAATATATGTGATATTTTTCAAAACTTTACACACAATCTTGAGGGTTTAAAGATTTTTTTGTTTATTTTTTTGACAACAAACTGGCAACTTAAATGTTGTTTACACCACCAGACTCCGATTTATTGGACAAAGAATTTTCAAATATTATAAATATTTTCAAATATTTTTTTACTGTTATTTTTTAAGAAACAATAATAAAAGATTAATCTGCTATACTCAAAATAAGGTTTGTGTGAGGGTTAGGCTTGGAGAAATGGGTAAAATCAAAGTAGACAGAAATATCATTAGCTCAGTTAAAAACAATAGATGTCAATGGAAAGTCCCCAGCATAATAAAATAAGTTGTTTGTGTGTGTGCATATGTGACAGATATGAGTGTGTGATTATGAGTGCAATCATCATTAGCAACATAATCACCACCTCAGAGCCAGTGCAGCAGACTTCATCACATACTGTAACTTGCAAACTCAGTTGCAAAAGTACACATCAGTCCTGGATAATTCTGAATGCAATGGCCTACTATAGAGCTGAAAACACATCTCCCCCAAAAAAGTGCATTGCATCAACATGAGGACTAACAGAGCACTCTATGACACTCCTGGCACAAAGTCCAGCTGAGAGGCCCTGAGTGAACCCCTCTAAACTCATTTCACTTTTCACAACCAAGACAAAGGAGAGAGGAAGAGAGGAGAGGAGTCTTTTATGATAAAAGCTAGTGACTTCAAATAATACACTCCAAGGAAAACTCTATAACATGTAACATATATGAGGGGTATTTCACACTTCTGATCCGAAAATTCATCATCTTCTGTAGTTGATTATTTTCATTGTTTCATAGGGGCCCATCTCCCTCTGATTGTTCTTGATTGTGCTGTGGGTGGATCTGTAATCAGTGAGTCCCAGTCACAATCAGTCGTTAACATGTAAATCAGAGCAAACAAAATAAAGTAATTGCCAAGCCTATGTTTGAATTCCATTTGTCCTAATACAAATGTGGGGACTAGCATATGCATACGCACACACACACACATAAATACACAACCCTCTCACAAAGGGCTGAGTGACCTCTGCCACTGACTTTGTGTCTAAATCAAATGCTTTGGTGATTTTCCCAGGCTGCTCTTGGGGATGATACAGAGCATCTATTGAGCTATTCTTGGCTGGAGCTCTGAACAGAGTCACTGACAGTCCACTGAAGCAGAAGTGGATAGAGTAAGGACAGGCCAGAGGGAAGAGGAGGTGCCATCCAGCAGATATATATATGGAGAAGAAAAATACACATTTAATATATATTAAGTTCATCAATCTCCCCTATAGTCAGTCCAAAAATAAATAAATAAATAAAAAGTACAAAGGCCCCAATATACTACTGGAGAAGTTATTTTTCTTTTTTTCATTCAGAGGTAAAAAGACGTTTTAAACAGCCGAGCATCAGTATACTGTTTGAGAACATTTAGACTCCGGCCCCACCGCTGTGGGAGGCATTTAGAGGAGCATTTAATATAAGGACTAATGTGACGTTAAATTATTTTATCAATGACTTTATGCCTCATTCTTTGAATAGAATTTTCATCAGGTCAGTAAAATAAGCTGTTTTAATAACTCAATGATGATTTAAAGTAATATTTATGCAGTAGAAATGTTTAATTTGTCTTTTTTACATTCTGAATTCATGACACTAATGCGCTAACACACTATACACAGCCATAATATGCGCCAGTTACACTGTTATTGTAATTTATGATGACACTGATACTATCGCAAAGATGAGTGATTAAAAGTGTTAATGTGCAGAAAAAAGACAAAAGTATGACGATAGGCATGTCTTACTTTGTGCAGATGTTTGAATGGCTTTAGCTGAAGATGGCGCATGAGTGAATGGGCACTTGAGACTATTTGAGTAGATTTGATTCCTTTTGTTGACTAATTAAACAACAAAACAAAAACACATAGCATGGTCTTGGAAAATGTCTCTAAGTGAACCATTGTACAGATGTAGGTAACCACCAGCTCAGCAATAACTGCACGCCGGTATGTTCATGTTGACTTGACTGACTGAACAATGCAGACAAAATTAGCTGTCGGCTTCAAGGTAGGTGGCCAGTTCGAAGTTTTCCTAAATGTTCACCAAGGCAAGCTGTTATGAACCACTGAAACGAACACAAAACACCTTTTTTGGTAGATTTTGTTCTAAATGACATCATACCCGTTCGTTCTTCAATTTCGTACTAATGATATATTATGCCAGGTGAATTACTTTCTTTATTAAATCTACATCTCATCAGCATATTAGTTGAGAACCCATCAAATTTGCACCCTAGATGCCAAATTCCGAACAAGAACCACCATGTGGTAAATGTTTAAGCCCCAAAAATAGCACTCGCTGTGCTTTTGACAAAATTGAATGTGAACGAATGCTGTCAGAGTAACAGTACTTTAGAGTTAGGCTTAGGGTTTGTGGTATATAAATGTCATTATTACTTAAAGGTATCCAAAAACCAGACGCGCTATGCCTTTCACCTCTCAACCATTCAATTAAGTTAGTGAAAAAATGCTGTTTTGTTCTCAATACTTTTCCACATGTGCACGACTGTAGTTCCAGCTTCAGATATTCCAGTTCAGAAATTCAAAAAGAATACACTCAGTTTAGCTGACAAAACAATCGACCTCCTGTCACTGATTTTCCCGTGAGATCCGTCTGATTGAATTCCATTCCAACCCATTTTAACTGACACCAATGTCAAGCCTAGCAGCAGCAATCTCCAAGATACAGTAAATGTAAGTTTATCTTCTATAAACTGATGCTTTGGAGTTCTCTTGACATATTAGCAAGTGATAAGTGACAAATATCTAAATAGGCTTTTCTCAGATTAATGCTTCCCTCATAATAATGACTAAAAACCAACACCAGGGTCTAAACACAAACATTGGGTGAACTGTCATCTTTTAATGAAGCAGTCGCTGACCCATTAAGAAGCTCTGAATTGAACTCAAGTTTTAAGAAATCATACATCTTAAATGTAGCTGGAGGGAATTTATGAAAGGCAGGACAATATGATGAAATGACTTCAGTTTGGGCTCAAGCTAAAATCCATTATTTTTTCACTTGAGAGAACGCTGTGAGGCCAAACAAAGATTCACATTCATCTCTCATGAACACAGCACAAAACGAAAAAATGTAAACCATAAATTTAAATGGCATGGTACAGAATCAGTAGATAGCTGTACAATATACACTAGGGAATACTTTGCTTGGCTCTTATATCATTACATGACTCATCGAACATCTGCTCTACTGGATCATATTATAGAGGATAAGCTTAGACAGAGACGTTGTGTCTTTTGAAATCCAAGGACGTATGAGCGATGTGCCTATGAGACAATTCTAAACAGACAATATTCCTTCCCATGCACAAAGGCTGTTGTGTTGATGTTAGAAGGTAAAACAACTGTTCTGAGAATAATACAACATAGTGATGGAAAGCTGATTCTAGATCAATGCAAAAAGAGAGCTAGAACAAATGAGACCACTTATATATGGGGACAAAAAGTACTGCTACAGACAAACTGCATGACAATTTCTTGAATTTTGTGCAAAGTATGGCCAGAATTTAAAGTCTACTTCAAGAATGTTACGGTTATGGATTAACTATGACTGTTGGGCAGAACAGCAGTGAAATGGATTAAAAGATTTATCATCATCTTTCTCTTCCTCTCCCACTCTGGTCCACCATCATTCTTTTCATCACATCTTCTTGTTCATCTTCATTATCTCTCCTTCCATCTTCCACTCTCCCTCAAATGAAATAAGAAATGTTTGGTCTGCTGCCGCCTGACTCAATTAGACATGCATCTCTAAGGGGCATTGCTGCTCCCTTCATCCCTCTATTATTACATAATCGCCTTCATTACAGAACACAGTGCTTGGCTCTTAAACAACTTCACTCACTTTTTTTTCTTTTCCACACCCATTATTTTAACCTCCCTCCATCTGTGCATTGTTCCACACATCTGTGCCTCATCATGACCAAACTTTTATATGAGTGTGTAGCTGGGAACCCCAGATGAGGATATTTCTTGGTATGACTCATAACTAAAAAAAAAATACAAAATGTTCCTTACATAATCATGTTGTGCATGTAAGCTTTCTTGTAATCTTTGCAAGCTTTGCTTTTCTATTTCACTTATGTTTTATAATAGATAGGTGGTTAGACAGTGGCCTGTCATAGAATACATACATTTTATATGCCACATTGGAGGTGTTCAGTAAACCTGATCAGCATAAAAGCAATTCAGAAAATATCTGCAGATGTTTATACACTATGATTACTGATGTCAAATCTCATTCTGCTCAAATGTGACAAGATTCTGAGAATCAATCTATTTATTTAATTTACACCCAATTAGAAGACTGCCAAGAGAAGCCCTCTATCCAAGGCAATTTCACTCAACTGTCCTGGATAATAAAAAAATGGCAGACACTTGAAATTTAAAAATTTCAGAGATGAACCAAAATTCAGTTAACCTAAAATGAATAAAAAAAAAAATAGAACAAAAGCAATCTAAACAGTACAAGAATGATGCAAAATGTTTCAACACATACACTCTTAAGGCCAAAGTATACCTTTTTAAATGTTTTTGTCGTTTCTGATGCGAGCCTGTCAATGTATACATGAGGGCTGCGAATGATATGAGTGACTGGACTATTTCTCCTCAGGAGTTTAGACACATAAACATGTCTTTATATTCCTTCGGACTCGAGTTATACAAATGTAGATATCTCCTGTTGATTACTGGCAATTACATCTTCTTCTAGTGCTTCTTCGTGACCGCTACGGCTTAAATGTGAGTGTTGATACTAGTGCCCGACCGATATATTGACCGATATTAGCCTTTCACCAATATCGGCGTATATATGTTTACCGATATGCGCAGATATGAAAACAATTTTTGGAACATATAAAACAATTCTTTAGAATTAGATAGACTAATCATTACATAGTTAGTCCAACAGAGTGCGCTCCAACTCCATTGTTTACAGAGCTGACTCTGAGCTGAGCTGACAGGGCGGAGTTAAGCAGTGCAGAGTTAAGTGATGTCTTCACAGTAAGCTGCTAACTAGTTTGTGAAATACATACTGGAAAGTTAGTAAACAATGACCACATAATTTTCCCTTTTCAATATGACTAATATAACGTTAAACCTGCCCCAACAACCATGTCACTCATGTCTGTGCACAATCCACATGTTTTCATTCCAGCTAAAAAATTAACAATATCGGCCACCATATCGGAAATCTGTGAATTTTCCCCCTCTAAAATCAGCATCGGTCTAAAAAATTCCATATCCCATATTGCTACCTTGTGGTCCCACTAATTAGTGCAAATAATTTTAGTCGCACGTGCATTCTGCGCATTGAAAGCAGTTAATTTTCTAATGCACAGAAACCTTCAACATAGGGGAGCCTACAAGCTTAGCATAAAATAGCATAATGCGGCGGTCCCATAGACATTCTATGGTCGGTATACTAGTGAGGAATCAATATACCGTTTTTTTATTGATGGTTATGTTTGAGATTCTTCATTGTGCTAAATAAATTGTTTTTGTGAGGAGACAGCTCATCGCTTAATGAACTTAACGCCTGTCTGCTAATCTTTAACATGTTTTACACTAAACAATCCTTTACTATGATAAAATTGCTGTTTTATAAGAGAAGTCACTGACAATTTTGCGATAGGTGTCCAATTATGGCTCTTGCCATTCTTTAATATGGTATCCGCAAACGGTGACTTACTGTCGTATCATGCTAGTTAACCGTTACTCTCTCCTATGGTAAAAGCGAGGTCGTTGTTATCTCATAAAAAAATTGTAAATAGCACCTGCCCACACAGTCCATATTTTGTCATAATTAGCAGACATTGAGTAGGCCCATACAGGGGTGCAAGTACACTCCGAGCAGGTATGACATTTTTTTTTGTGCCCCATGTATCTGTCAAGCGAGGGGGGGTGGGGGGGGGGGGGTGTTTGATGGGTCGAGGAGGCCGATTATAAGCGTTGTGATGGGAGGGGGGGTGGGGGGGGTGATGTTGGAGGGGTCAATGGGACCGATTATATGAGTAGAGATGGTGAGGGGGGGTGTTGGAGAGGTGGAGGGAACCGATTATAAGCGTTGAGATGGGGGGGTGATGTTGGAGGAGTTGAGGAGACCGATTATAAGGGTTGATAAGGGGGGAGGGTGATGTTGGAGGGGTTGAGGGGACCTAGGGCTGCACGATTATAGCAAAAATCAGAATTGTCGATTAATGCTCTTGATATTGTAATCACGATTATTAATATTGATTAAATTATTAAAATACAATGATGGTTCTTCAGAGTAGCAGATTTCAATGGTGGATACGAGCTGCACTCCAGTTTCATTTAAGCAACTAAGCATTATATTGTATTGTATTTTAGATTGTAATAATGTTTGTTAAGGTTAGACAAATTAAAATGATTGTAAATTGATATCTATGGTATAGAATAAATTGAATTATTGCTAAATTACTGCTTTAATTATTAGTCCATGCACAGTAAATAATATGGCATACTCAATATTCAAACTTATTAACAGCCGGTTTAAATCGATCAAGTTATTGCGTTCAGTAAGACATTTCATGGAGAGACAGGGGACCATTTATCCCATTAGATCTTCAATGGTGATCTTGTTCATGTAAGATCATCGTTTGATCATTTTTGGCCTCAGTGGTTGCACTTTGGAAATTAAAAACAGTCATTTGTGATCGAAGTTTGTGCAGTTCGTGAAAATGTTTAATCTACCAATACCAGCTGTGTGGCAAATGGGTGTTATAAGTGCAGACGCGATAACAACAATGGTGATCTCTGAAATATGCTATACATGTCAAATTCTTTATGTTGGCTACACCTCCAAAACACACTTAGAACAGTTAAGCTAAATTATTGTATTGCTATTTTGTACAAATCAAATTCACATTGGCCCACTTATTAACATGACAAAACAAAACTGTTATTACATTAATAAATTGTACACAGAAATCGAGCAACATGACAAACTCTTCCATTACAATGACTGCTGTCACTCACTGCAGGTTTACACTGTTTTTCTATCTGCATTTCGACGCGAGCTCAATGGCGCACTGCACACTGTTCTGCACTCTCGTGAATGCTCTCATTAAAAACAAAGCTGTCTAATCAGCATAATAAATCAACTATTTACACAGCGTCTGTGTCTTAGAACGGGATCGTTTTAGTTTTGTCATGTTGCTAATTTTCAGTGTATTTAACATCTACGATCAAAGCGAGTGGTGCAATATGCAATGAATCCAAAATATTTACAAAGTGCTTTTCGCTCTTGTTCTACATCTTATTTTCAAGTGTCAGGTGATGTGTCTTCAATATTAATTTTCAGAGGCCGCGTGAACAGAGCTAGAACATACGGCAAGCATCTGTGCATTCAGATGGTTTAAAACTTGTGCATAAGATCTGTTGTCATTACAGATAGGACAAAGGAATAATCTAAGTGGCTCTGATTGGCCATTGCAATTTCTTTGCTCAACGGACATGTTAGTTATTGGTTAGAATACTCAACAGCTGCAAAAACACGTTGTAAATAGAAACCATTGCCGCAATAGTAGCAGACTTAAATTGAACGCTGTAATCATCAATTTTCACTATTACATAATCGTGGCGGCCGTTATCGTTTCTCGTAATCATTTTTTCGCATCTGGGCCCAAATGTACTCCAATGTTTTTAACACTACACTGACACTGAGGTCAATCTACAGAGCTTCACCTCTAGACTATTTTGTTCATACAATATCAGTCTAACCTTGTATCTCGTTTTTGTTGTGCTGTGTTGTAATGTCTTTTGTTTTTGATTAAATGTTGGGCTTTCAGCCACACCGATATGGACCAGATGGCAGATTGTGAATCTCATGGAAAAAAGGTGATGTTATGAGCTGTTATGAGGTGTATTATTGACATGTCCAAAAAAAAAAACCTTCCTTGAATGCCTTAATGCATTCAACATTGATTGAAATGTACCTGTTGTTTTTCCCCAGACACAGTGGAAAGTCATAAAGGAAATTAACAACTCAAAAACCAGGGAAAAGGCATGGATGAATGATGATATAATACTTTTATAAAAGATGAGGTAATACTTTTCCACTTAGTTTTTTCCAAGACTTTGGAAAAGTAAAAAACATTTTATACAAATAGATGTCTGATTAGAATGATCTAAAACATACACCTTTGTGAATATATAAACCTACTGTATCTGTGGTGTGCACAGACCTGATCAGGGAGGGGTGGAAGGATAAAAAAGGGCACTGGTAATATACAGTACTGTGCAAAAGTTTTAGGCACTTGTGAAAAATGTTGCATATTGAGGATGTCTTCAAAAATAATAAAATAAATAGTTTTAATTTATCAGTTAATGTCATACAAAGTCCAGTAAACATAAATAAGCTGAATCAATATTCGGTGTGACCACCTTTACCTTTAAAACAGCACCAATTTACATTTATGCATTTGGCAGACGCTTTTATCCAAAGCGACTTAAAGAGCCCTTTTTACAGGGACAATCCCCCCGGAGCAACCTGGAGTTAAGTGTCTTGCTCAAGGACACAATGGTGGTGACTGTGGGGTTCGAACTGACAACCTTCTGCTTAACAGTTTAGTGCTTTAGCCCACTACGCCACCACCACTCTGTGTCTTTATTTCAGACTGACATGCTCTGTTGCAGGGCTCCCTGTTCTTCTATTCTAATCTTTTCTATATGCAAAAGTAATGTTTGTGAGTCTAACATTTATATTTCCTATTGACACACTAAAACTAAAGATATAAATAACCATCTGAAGACAAATGCTTTTGTGAAACATCTATTATACAAATGAACAGTATTTATTTACCAATCTAATTTCTTTGCCATTAGATTATTTTAAGAAATTCCTTTATACAGTATACATATCCTAATTTTGCATTGTTTCCTTTATCAGAAAATAAAAATCTATTCTGTTATATTTCTCACAAAAAGCACCATGTTATTACAATGTTTTTTTAGACAACCTTGGTATTTTTTAAGTACCTTCGAGTACCATTACAATATCATGAAATATGAATATAGTAATCATTTGGTACCATGGTATTACCCTGGTAAAACCACAGTGCTTTAAAGTCTTCAAACCTTTTTCTTGTCTAATCACTCTTCTCTGTCATCCTGTAATCTTTGCTGTTTCCTCTCTGACCTCATTATTCTCTTTATACAACTGACACTTTTTATAATACTTTCTCTCCATTTCCATTCATAACAATATAATGTTATTTTAATGAATGAAAAAGTTATATTTAATAAGTAATGTCTGAAATTAGAGTTTTATGCGATGTTGGAAAACCAATCAGGTTTTATTATTTTCATGAATGTACACTACAATACTTAAAGTGAACTTTTTATCGGACCTGTTACTCTTCTGAGGCAATGTCACGTCAATGTTCCGGGGCAAATTCCAAACTGCATTTTTGCTCCCTTGAAGGGCACTGCTGCAGGAAGGGGACACCCCTTGAAAGCATGTTCCAAACAAAAGTAAGGAAACAAGTCTTTTCTCAAAGGCACCCCTGCACCCCTATCTCATCTCACACCATTGTTCTGATTTTTAACAGATGTCAGCAATATTGTCCTGTTTCTTAGCTTCTTCTTAATTCTCTGTTTTCTAGGTGTGACTGACTGCTTGGGAATTTAACAGATTATGTCATCCATAATGACAACATTTCCATAAATTAAATTATTCCTTGGAAAACAATTGACTATTTGTGAGCGAAAAATCATGGATACCACTCAAATAGTTCCTGAAGAAAACTCTTTTCACAATGTGTACGGTTTAACACTTGCTATTTTTTGCAGGATTTGAAATCTACCCTGGACAATATTCCTGAGAGACTAAAGGTGTTTTAATGACTTGCAAGACAATTCATGCAGAAAATTATTTCCATTCCTCCATAATATTCCTGCACGATTGCTACAGCAAAATTAGCCGAAATCCTGTAGGGAAACGGCAGAAAATTCCTCCAGGAATTACTTTTTATTTTATTTTATAGCCAATCGTTGTTCACAAGTTATTACTTAGTTACATTACTTAGAATTCGCCCCTATTATTTACGCAATTGTCAATCATTGCCCCAATCTATCACACCAGCCACATCTTCAAATAAACACTTTACGGGCTTGTCTTTATCTGTGGACATCTTTACAGAATTATACCTAAGGGAGGAAGTAAACAAAATATAAATAAATACCGTGAAAACAGTGTAACATTCGACGCTAATGCAATGAAATGGGGGGAAAAAAAACATATATAAAAATTCCTTGGCAAAGTGCAACCTGGCACAGGATTATTACCGTGACGCAATAACACAACAATAGGCGAATTCTGTCGTGATTAACACGTGACTAATTCCACAGCACGGGATCAATTCCGCTTGTTTTCACTGTGAATACCTTAAGTATTTAGGGGGGAAAACGTTTCTGCACAACCATCAAGCATACAGGGCTGTGTTTTTGATTGTTCTTAGCTGCTGTTCCCTCGACACATGAAGACGCTGCACACTATTATAGAACAAAACAATCCAGCCCGGCGTGTACACATTGCGATTAAACAAAAGAACACACACAATGGGATTGAACAATGCCTCAGGTCTATAAGATGCATGTATTGAAAGTATTGCGAATGATTTTAAATTACGGAAAATTCTCAGTGACAGTTGTTCATTTAAAAAGTAACCTGCCTACTTTTCTGTTGCAATACTGTAGCATTTTAAAATCGTACATAGCACAGCATACATTGTGAACAAAGGACTGGATGCCTACCTATAACCAACCTACCTACATTGCATCATCACACATCCCCATCTATATACATTCAATACATTTTAGGATAAATTCATGTTTGCAAACTTATACGCGATTACATCAAAAGCGCGCCATATCTGTATACGATATTGGTGGGGGGAAACATAACTTACCGTTGTGTCAGCTCAAGATCAGTCGTTTTAATTTCTTTTATAACGCGCTGATAACTCAAGCTTGAACGTGTTGACCACACTTAACATCCTTTGTGGTGGACGCTTTTCCCATTCCAAAGCAATGCTTTAGAATCCAGTCTTTCATTGAGTTATACAGTGATCTAATGTAAAGACAACTGATATTTCAGGACGTTAACCCTCCAGTAGGAAATGGTTCACATCATTTTTTTAAAACAAGTCCTGATCCTTTCAAACGGATCCCCTTTCATGATAAGCTTGCTTTTTGGTCTCCCTCTGGTTTTCTTTCCTCTCTAGTGTGCTATCTGATGGCACACACTGTTTTCATTTTGACTCTCATGCTCGGTCTTTGGAGTGTACCATTCGCTTAGGCAGCGGGGGTGTCGCGTGGGAAAGGCGCCCAAAAAGTGCACCGCATTCAGTCTTATCTATATACAATTATAAATTAATAAATTAGTATATTAATCATATGAGTGAATTTAAATTGTAAACAATATTCCTGTAAGTGGGGAATGTCAATGTTCGCATATGGTTTCTATAGTGTATTTAATCCTAGTTTAATTAGAGGACACAGGGAGTGGTCAAATATTCCAGGATGTGACCGAGTATCCGCGTCGAGCATATGCAACAAATTTACAGCAATGGAAAAAAGATAAGATAAAAAAAAAGTGGCTTATAAATAAAGCCAGACCATTTAGAAATGAGAGCATTTTTAATCTATCTTTTATATTTAAAAAATGTGAGTGGCATGAGGTTTTGCTCAGCTGTGTTATCGTCCCTGGCGCTGTCTAGTGCTGAAACAGGACATATGTATCAGTAGTAAATACGCTTCATGCGCTTCAAATCTCCTCTAAAAAGACAGGCCAAAGAATATACAGCACAAATAGTGTTTGATTTAGATCCTCCAGGGGATGTCAACTGTCTGTGCTGTGTCGGCCTTTGACACATAGATTAGTTTTCTTCTCTCTTCAACAGGCTGCATTTGCACGGCTTGTTTGTAACGCCCTCTTGCGTAACAGCTACATCAATACAATACTACAGAAAAAACTGTACATTTAGGTGGCTGCCTAGAAAATGTTCTCAACACTAAACAAGGTTTTTCTAACACTTCTTAGAAAGGAACTCACCCTCAAATCACAAATATATTTTTTTTTTCCACATAGGCTAGCAAACATCACAATTTAATTAACAGTAATAAAATGTAGTAATAACATTAACTGACATTAATAACAATGAGAAGGTAAAATATTGTCAGTTTTCCTTAGAAATGTATTGCTTCAATACATCAAATAAAACTTTTGTTTGAATATTTGCATTAAGTTGTAGTCCTCCTAAAGTGTTTTAATTTTATTTTATATAAATATTTGAGTGTGTAGAATCCAAATGTCTATTATGGATAAAGAACATTTACCTGTTTAAGTGTGATTGGGGGAAAATAGACGGATACGTTTTCATTGCTATAATTTTCAGATATTTTGCTCCTCAAAATTGACTTATTAATGTAACCTTTGCAGACTTATGCAGAATGGTCTACACCTTTAAAAAAAAAAAAACCTACACCTTTTTTTTCTTCCTATATGAAGATGCACAGGGCTTTAGTTAGTGGTGTAAAAGGTGGAAATTATTCTAGGGGCCCACAGTTCAACATATTCTAAACTGTATTTTTTTAATAGGAAAGGGGTCCAGAGCATTATACAATCAGGAGCCCAATTCCTTGTTACAGTCCCTGTAGATGCATAAATGCTGGCCATGATATCTGAACAGATACACATGCAAAGTGCTCGCCCTGCTGGTGCTACATTGAAACTGCAATGAGAACAAGGTTATCTGTTTGACAAATGCATTGTTCAAATCAAATATATATCTTAAATTTAATGGTAGTTCATTGTTTAAGCATGGTATTGGCTAGAAGGCTTATAACACCCCATACTTGCTTTTGCACACATACATTTAATTTAGAATAAAGAAAACTGACAGGTTAATCTCTCTAAAAGCAAGAAGCTAATAAACAAAGGTAATAAACTGTTCTGTCAAATATTAGATTTCTGTAGACACAATAAATTCAGATGCAAGGGGAATAATTTGATAGGTGAGTCGATAATTGCCAACTGAATACAGTATTCTACACCAACCATTCTCAGACTTTAGAGTTCAAGCAGAAACTAAAAGGCTATGAGAAATGAAAATGTATCAGACGGATCTCCGGTGGGTTCCACTGATGTGGCAGTTGAGGAATGCCAAATGTTGCCTCAAGTATCTTTTAATATTTACACAGTATCAGGGCTATTTAGGCCACAGCAATCACAGTTCCCAAATGTAATTGTTCAAAGGACAAGAATGTCATGGAATGTCTATAGCTTGATTGACAAGAAAATCAAGAAGACATTAAAAAATCCTGTCATTGTTTTGGGCATTCATCACACAACCTGCATTGCACATTAGCATTTTTCTTGATTTCAGAGATGCATAAATTGATGAAGACTGGTGGGGTCAGACATTCACTCTTCCATCTAAAATTGTATTTTGGCACATAGTGCAAATACACCAATGTGTGGTTTCATCTTTGGCCTATGTCCAGTACACCACTGAGCTGGAAAATTTGCCTTATTGTTATCATTGTTATGCACACAACTGTTGGCTATGCTGGTTTTGAAATAGTAATTACATTACATGCAGCTTCCATAGAGGCTGTGCTTTGAGGTTTTACCACAAACTACCAAATGCAATGAACTGCTTAATCCTGGT
The DNA here is from genome assembly GCA_032164185.1 of Moxostoma hubbsi. Lineage (NCBI taxonomy): Eukaryota > Metazoa > Chordata > Actinopteri > Cypriniformes > Catostomidae > Moxostoma > Moxostoma hubbsi. Next base: position 10,921,786 of record JAVLUX010000047.1, read on the forward strand.
GCTCAAATAAATGTTTGATCCATTAACCACTAACTGGCTGGCTATATGAGTCTTGCAGACCACAAATAAATCAGAACCATCTGCTGAAATTCGATGGAGAGTTTATGGAGTTCTGTTAATGCCCAGTCCACAAACATTTATTTCCCTTTTTTCTTTCTTTTTCATGTATTAAAAGGACATATGACTGATTTAAATAGACTACTAAACCAAAACAGTGAGCCCACTTTAAAAGTTTGTTTTTTATTGTTCCAATAAACTATTTTCAGAATTTCAGGTGTGCAATACTAGTTCTATAAGTATTAGCATGGTGAACATTAGACTTTATTTGGAGTAGTGCCATATTTAAGTTTTGACAAGAATGAGAAGGAGGCTGTAAGGGATGGACTTACAGTCTGTACAATGGCAAACACTGTAGGTTACAACGTGGCTAAAAGCCCCCGAGGTAAAAGACACTTTTTTTTCTCCCAAAATATTAAAAAAACAAAAACTATCATGGTACTTCCCTTAAAACCTGTTTGTCACAATACATTGCAAAATATTCCTGATCAATAAAATCAATGCATGTACTATCTACAGATAGATCTTGCGGTGAATTGATCTATTATTTTAATAATTTTTAAATGTTGAAAATGTATGTAGCTATTGAGAGTCCCTGAAATGATTACATTTAGTTTGAGACAAAATTAAATGATTATATAAATACATAAATAAATAATAATATTAATATTAATAATAAAAATAATAATAATAATAATAATAATTGCTGTCCAATAAAATGTTGCCGTGATCCAATCACAATGGAGATTAATTTGTTTGTAGAATACCCCAGATGTTATGAAATGCCAAATGTGTTTGAAATTAACAGAAAATGGTTAACCCTTTTTTTCAGAAGTGGTTATTTTGAATCTGTTACAAAATAAAGAAATCTTAAAAGTATTTGCTTAAGTTGATACATATTCCCTCACTTTAAACCCCCTGGGAGCCTTTTACCCCAAATGTGGGAGCCTTTTACCCCAAATGTTGGTGCCTTTTAGCTCAAATGTGGGAGCACTTATACCCCAAATGTGGGTGCCTTTTACCCCAAATGTTGGTGCCTTTTAGCCCAAATGTGGGAGCACTTATACCCCAAATGTGGGTGCCTTTTACCCCAAATGTGGGAGCACTTATACCCCAAATGTGGGAGCACTTTTAGCCCAAATGTGGGTGCCTTTTACACTTAATGTGGGAGCATTTTACCCCAAATGTGGGTGCCTTTTCCTCTAATGTGGGTGCCTTTTACCCCAACTGTTGGAGATTTACAATTTTTACAAAAAGGCTCCCTCTCCACCTTTTTAATAATAATAATAATAATAATAATAATAATAATAATAATAATAATTTTAATCAAAACAAACTTTCGTTATTTTTTATTTCCACACAAATTAGGTTGCTCCATCAATATTCAATATAAAGCAATATGTTTTCAATCTCTATACCATTGTGTGACCAGAATAAAAGCAGATATTCCTTCAGGTGTGCCTTTAACCCATTGTACCCTACTGTATTAAGTTATAAGTTATGAACTAATTTTCACTTTTCGTGTTTTCTTGAGTTTTATTTCTTCTAGTAACGGAATAGGCCTAAAGCTGAACAGTCAACACTGCTTCAAACAACAGTTTGAAGGCTCTTAATAAGGTCTGTGACCTGACCTCAATATTTATATTATACATTTCACTGTAATACCATTGTAAAGTCGACAACAGTTAAGTACAAATTAGTAAATTAGTGTTGGGTTACGGCTTCGCCCTCCGTGGCGTGATATGACAAATCGTGTACTGTCTCTTTAAGACTGCGCTATTGTCATTGGTCAATGATCATCCGTCTCCTGTGTGCGCTTGTGCAGGTTCATTCTATTCCACAGGCGAATATTATAGGCCTATCATTTAATGCACCCACATCGAGTCAAGCAGCACTGTGTTGAATTATTATTATTATTAATAAATGCTTATTTGAACGGTTACTTGCAAACAACAAAATAAAAAAGGATAAAGATGGCTGAATTACCGATGGGGAAAGGGGTTTCCGCAGGAAAAATAGCGAGTAATGTACAGAAAAAAATTACCAGGGCTCAGGAAAAGGTAAGACATTTCAGCCATTATATTAAAATACAGCTTCATGGTATTCAGTGCTGTCATCGTTTCTGTTAGCACTGATCTCAGCGTTATCTCTCTTGCTGTCGTTGTATCGTGCTTATAATGATGTTTTAAATTGTGCAATGAGTAAAATATCTCGATGGTTCAATCACATATTGAATAGCAAACACCTCTTTTCCACTAGAATACATTGAATTAGTTGTTTTACTGAATTAACAGATTCAAAAATATGCGCGAGCTCGCTGTTTACTTAATTGCAGCGAAATAGGTAGTTTGAAGCAAGCAGAAAGGCTGCGCGTTTTGTACGCCGATATGTACGTTAATTTGACGCTTGAATACCACAATAGTCAACTATAGATGTATTTTAGGCTTAAGCCAATGCATTGAATGCCTCTGAACGTTTGCACTGAGCGAGTATTGAGACGAGCGCAGCTGCATCGTGCACTGCTGTTGGCCCTGATCCATCATCACATTTTCAAATGGTGCTGCGGCCTGACAGTAATGAGCGACTGTCACATTTGCAAACACTTCATGACGTTTCTTGGGAATACTTTAGCTTAGCTTTCTTTTTATCACGCACTTTGCCATACGTGTCTTTTAACGCTCTCGACTGAAAAACAAAATCATAATAAGAGGACATTTAAAGGGATTGCTCATCCAATAATGACAATTCTGTCATAAATTACTCAACCTGATGTTGTTCCAACCCCGTATGTCTTTCTGTCTTCCTAATTATTGAAGATGAATGCCAGAATGTTAGCCACTGTTTACTTTCATTGCATTATTTTTGACCTCTCAATACAGTGAAAGTGTTATGGCTGTGGATATCATTCTGCTTAAATAACTCACAATATTATGTTCATTTGTTCCTGCAGAACAAAAACAAAGATCTTTAGAAGAATATCTCAGCTCTCTTGGTCGATAAAATGCATGTGAATGGTGATCAGACCTTTAAAGCTCCAAAAATCACATAAAGGCCGCATGAATGTAATCCATGACTCATATGTGTTTTATGAAGGAATGCAATCACTCAAACAGATCAATATTTCAAACCTTGTTTTACTGTAAATCTCCACTTTCACTTTTAATTTCAAAATGTGAAAGTGGAGATTTATAGTAAAAAATAAAGAAATAATATTAATCATATTGCTTCTGAAGATGTGGATTAAACCACTAGTTTTATGGATTACCTTTATGCTGCCTTTATGTGATTATTGGATCTTGAAAGTTTTGGTCATCATTTACTTGCATTGTATGGAACTACAGAGCTGAAATATTCTTCTAAATATCGTTGTTTGTGTTCAGCAGAAGAAAGAAAGTCATACACATCTGGGATGGCATGAGAGTGAGTAAATTATGAGATAATTTTTATTTTGGGGTGAACTATTCCATTAAATTAAGGCTAAGCACCAAATAATTAAAGACTATCTAAATTCTTGTTAATAATTGTTATCCATATTGTGTAGCTAACTAATGAAGTATGTAGTTAAGTGTCACTTCAGGAAGTCATAGCACATTGATACTACTCTATATGATCTGTGCAGATGTGCAGCTACTAGTCTTAAATAATGCAGATCATTAATTTATTTCTGAGATTATATAGATACATATAGATTATATAGATACCTAGGAGAAAACTCTCTCTGTGTAAGTGCAGTTGGGCTGTGGTTTATAATTAACCATTCCCAAACAACATGTTTTCCTCTTCTGTTCTTTAAGTCAACCTTTTAAAAACAGCCTTTGCACACTACTAAACATACTTAAGAAATATCAAGCCATAAGATGTGTTTCTTTGTATTTCTATTTTACACAATATAGGACGAATATATGCAATAATATGATGATCTTCCTTCAGGTTCTCCAAAAGCTTGGCAAAGCCGATGAGACTAAAGACCTGGCATTTGAAGAGGGTGTGATCAACTTTAACAAACAGCTGGTGAGTTTTTTTTATTTTTATTTATGTATGTTTTAATATTTTTTCCCCAGTTCTGAAGCAATATATCCTAAGCAACCCTTTCCTGTTTTATGCCCTTGGTGTCAATTTTGCAATGTGCTCACTTAGGTTGAGGGTTCCAAACTGCAGAAAGATCTTCGAGCCTATTTGACTGCTGTGAAAGGTGAGATTATTAATTGGCTCAAATATACACATAAATACAGTAAGCACAGTATGAACTACACTTAAACAAATTGGATTGTTTTCATACCTTTTTGTTTTCTTCTTCTCTCGTTGATCCTTTTTTCTTGGTTTCCCCTAGCCATGCATGAGTCTTCTAGACATCTCTACGAGTGCCTGGATGACATGTATGAGACTGATTGGTATGGCAGAAAGGATGTGGACTCCATCTTCGAGGTTATTGTTTGATTCATATGTCATTTTCAGAGAATAATGTGCTTTACGGTCTCAGAGCACTTTAGGGGTAAATGGAAACCTATTTGGTCCAAATCTGCACTTAAAAAAAAAGAAAAGAAAAGATTGCATTCTTTCTTTCTCTTGTAATTACATTTTTCATTTCTAATTCACTCCCATTTTAAATGTGATTTTACCATGTTTCCATTACTGAAAATTAAGTTGTGCCAAGTTCCATAATTTTTCTTGATCTCTTCTTTCTTTGAAAGGAATGTTAGAAATGCATTATAGAAGTGGGGAAACAGATGGGAGGTAATTCAAGGGGTTTTAATTTACAGTATTTAGATTCATGTTAATCTGCATTGTTAAGTCTTATACAGTATGTAGATGTTTAGAATTAGTTTCTATCCTAAATAGCTGTACAAAATTAAGGATAATTGAGCTGCTCTAGTTAGATGTGTTTCTGTGCGTGTGTGGGTTTGCAATTGAACGTATTAATAACAGTTTTATTCCATCCTGATCTCTAGTCTCTAATGTTGTATGTGTATAACAGGACTCAGACCTTCTCTGGACAGACTTCCATCAGAAACTGGTGGATCATGCACTTATATCCATGGACACTTACCTGGGCCAGTTCCCTGATATCAAGGTACTGAGATCAGGATAAAAGAATCTTGTTAGCGTACTCTTATTATATTAAATGCTATGATCTTTCTATTTAATATTTGTATGTTGTTTGCAGGCCCGTATTGCAAAGCGAGACCGGAAGCTGGTGGACTTTGACAGTGCCCGTCACAATTTTGCCGCGGTAAACAAAGGCAAGAAAAAGGAGGGTAATAAGATCACCAAGGTAAACACTGGACAGAAAATTTCAGTTTTCAAAAATGTTCTAATGTGATTTCTCACAGCCATTTTGTATTTTAATGGGTTTTTTGTTTGTTTTTTGACCCTGTAGTCAGTGCGTATTTGTGCACGTATGAGTTAAATATATTTTTCATGGCCTCTCTTGTTCCTGTAGCCTGCTTCTCTGCTGGAAAGGGCCGCTCCAGGCTGGGCTCAGGGGATTCTGTCAGCCCATAATGTGGCACAGACCAGCCTCTCCAGGAGTCAGGTGACAAACCATTACTATTACTACTATGTACTTATAATGTATCTGTGCTGTTGCATTGTACTTACATTGAAGTACCTGCATTTAGTTATATCTGTAGTTACACTGTTAACCTTACCCCTAAACCTAACCCCAATCTAAACCCCAACCCTTACCGTAAACCCTAAATCTACCCATACCTCAACCTCATTAGCAGCAACATATAGTACACAATAAATACATTGTATATATACATTTTAATGTTAGTACGTGGTAGTTAAAACACCTAATATAAAGTGGGACCCTGTATATTCAGAATTTTAACTGGACAGTATTTTATAAATAAAGGTAAATATGAAATTAATGTTCTTGTACTTTTGGACTAAAAATATGACAGGAAACAGGGCTTGTTTTGTAGTGAGATTTAGGTCAATTGGTTTCAACTGCTGAAACCAGTTGAAATAAGATTAGGTGCAGTCCATTTCATGTTATGATGTTTTTTATGTGTTTGTGTTAATAGGCAGAGGAAGAGTTGGAGAGGGCACAGAAGGTGTTTGAGGAGATCAATATAGATTTGCAAGAGGAACTGCCATCATTGTGGAACAGGTATAGTTCTACATTATACTGTTGATTAAACAATATGGAGAATTAAATGACATATGTCTGCTGTCCCACAGAGCCAGACTTTTGACTAGTGGTGTATAGTGCATGTTCACATTTTATTTATGCGATATTTAGCAGATGGCAAATCTGAAATCTATAATTCTACAATAATAGACTACTGTGCAATAAAGCTGAAACACAATCAAATAATTGTGTAACAGTCTCATTTAATGGTTTCACAGACTTCACCAAAGAAATTAGTGGAAATTGTGTGTATCCTTTATTGTCAGTATCTCTGTTCACCCATCAGTAATAAGTACTGATTATTTCACAGACATGACTCTAAAAACAAAGCATAATAATCTGTTTACTTGCTACAAAGTCCCTCAAACATAATCCTGAATATCTTTCAAAGATTCAGTGCCATGAACATCACCTACTATTGCAAAATGTTCTTCCTCGTAAGCACTTAACTTGTCAAATGTGTTAAAAACCTCTGTAATCAGATTGGTCCTTGCTATTTTTGTGTGCAGTATGCATAAGATGGGCCATTAGTCTTGGACTGTATGTTCTGTTGCTTTATTGAGGGCTGATATTGTATCTGCTCTCTTCCAGTCGTGTTGGCTTTTATGTGAACACTTTTCAGAGTGTGGCTGGTCTAGAGGAGAAGTTTCACAGAGAAATGGGCAAAGTAAGGTGTTGTAAATAATAGCTTTATGCAATGATTTGAATAAAAATGTATATATAATATTATTTTTTTTAAATTATAACAATATTTTCTTGTGGCTTGAGTAGCTCAGCGAATATTGAAGCTGACTACCACCCATGGAGTCTCATGTTCAAATCCAGGGCATGCTGAGTGACTCTAGCCAGGTCTCCTAAGCAACCAAATTGGCCCTGTTGCTAGGGAGGGTAGAGTCACATGGGGTAACCTCCTCGTGGTCGCGATTAGGGGTTCTCGCTCACAGTGGGGCATGTGGCAAGTTGTCTGTGGATCGCAGAGAGTAGCATGAGGTTCCACATGCTGGGAGTCTCTGCGGTGTCATGCACAGCGAGCCACATGATAAGATGTACTGATTGACTATCTTAGAAGTGGAGGCAACTGAGACTTGTCCTCTGCCACCCGGATTGAGGTGAGAAACCGCGCCACCATGAGGACCTGCTAAGTAGTGGGAACTGGGCATTCCAAATTGGGAGAAAAGGGGGATAATATATATATATATATATATATATATATATATATATATACACTCACCTAAAGGATTATTAGGAACACCATACTAATACTGTGTTTGACCCCCTTTCGCCTTCAGAACTGCCTTAATTCTACGTGGCATTGATTCAACAAGGTGCTGAAAGCATTCTTTAGAAATGTTGGCCCATATTGATAGGATAGCATCTTGCAGTTGATGGAGATTTGTGGGATGCACATCCAGGGCACGAAGCTCCCGTTCCACCACATCCCAAAGATGCTCTATTGGGTTGAGATCTGGTGACTGTGGGGGCCATTTTAGTACAGTGAACTCATTGTCATGTTCAAGAAACCAATTTGAAATGATTCGAGCTTTGTGACATGGTGCATTATCCTGCTGGAAGTAGCCATCAGAGGATGGGTACATGGTGGCCATAAAGGGATGGACATGGTCAGAAACAATGCTCAGGTAGGCCGTGGCATTTAAACGATGCCCAATTGGCACTAAGGGGCCTAAAGTGTGCCAAGAAAACATCCCCCACACCATTACACCACCACCACCAGCCTGCACAGTGGTAACAAGGCATGATGGATCCATGTTCTCATTCTGTTTACGCCAAATTCTAACTCTGCCATCTGAATGTCTCAACAGAAATCGAGACTCATCAGACCAGGCAACATTTTTCCAGTCTTCAACTGTCCAATTTTGGTGAGCTCTTGCAAATTGTAGCCTCTTTTTCCTATTTGTAGTGGAGATGAGTGGTACCCGGTGGGGTCTTCTGCTGTTGTAGCCCATCCACCTCAAGGTTGTGCGTGTTGTGGCTTCACAAATGCTTTGCTGCATACCTCGGTTGTAACGAGTGGTTATTTCAGTCAAAGTTGCTCTTCTATCAGCTTGAATCAGCCGGCCCATTCTCCTCTGAACTCTAGCATCAACAAGGCATTTTTGCCCACAGGACTGCCGCATACTGGATGTTTTTCCCTTTTCACACCATTCTTTGTAAACCCTAGAAATGGTTGTGCGTGAAAATCCCAGTAACTGAGCAGATTGTGAAATACTCAGACCGGCCCGTCTGGCACCAACAACCATGCCATGCTCAAAATTGCTTAAATCACCTTTCTTTCCCATTCTGACTTTCAGTTTGGAGTTCATGAGATTGTCTTGACCAGGACCACACCCCTAAATGCATTGAAGCAACTGCCATGTGATTGGTTGATTAGATAATTGCATTAATGAGAAATTGAACAGGTGTTCCTAATAATCCTTTAGGTGAGTGTATATATATATATATATATAGATATTTATACATATATATATATACACACACACACACACACACACACACACACACATATATACATATATATATATATATATATATATATATATATATATATATATATATATATATATATATAATATTTTCTTGAAAGAGAGAAAAAAATTATCTAAAAGTATGAAAATACTGTATATTAGTGATGGCAAAATATGAAGAAAATAACTGAATTAATGAAGTCTAACACATTGTCCATTTTCATTTATTTGCTTTCTTACAGATTAATCAGAATTTGAATGATACTCTGGAGAAGTTAGAAAATCAAGATATGTCCAGGTCAGACACATTTACGTATATACACAATGTGCAGTAATATGCACATTGTCAGTAATATGCAGTCTAATCCTAAAACTGTGTTTACTGTACATTTTAAACAATGCTGTTAAGAAAGATGTATAAACCGGATGTGCATATGGCTATTATTAGTATGTTATACTGTAATTACACTACACATAAAAAAAACATTAAATAAATGAACAAACCCCAACACAACTCTCACAGAAAAACAGGTAGCCAAAGGGTGAGGACATCAGCAGCTCAGAAGAGGTAACAGCGGTATCCCTGCAGTGCTCTGTGTGTTTGAGGGTTTGTGTGTGAGTGTGAGTGTGTGTCTGCTTGTGTGTGTATATGCATTCCATGTTACTTAAGCTTTTGTGCACCATCAAGTGCTACCCATTTAGGCAAGGTTTGTCATGTGCAATACGGAATCTTTGTCAATGCCGCCTGCAGCCCTGAGCCTGTAGGTGCTACACAGTAATTAACCAGCAATGGTGTTGCATTCTGCCATTGTGTGTTTTAGATCAGTGTTTCCCAACCTTTACTGCTGTAAGTACCCACACATCACGGTCAGTAATGCTAAAGTACCCCTTCACTGACACAAAACCAAAAACAAGCCCAGATGGGACTTGTGATAGAAATCAAGTATTTTTCATGGTGAGTTCAAAGCGGTGCTCGAAGCTCTGTCATGAATCATGAACGCAGCTTCACGATTGCTGTAACAAAGCACAGTCTACCGACAGATTAATATTGTGGATGATGAGAGTTTAAGAGATTTAATACCCATTGCAATGAATATGACACCTGTGTGGGGACAAGCTCTTTCAATTAGTCAAACTTACTCCCACTTAGACTTTGGGAAACATTTAATGTGACTTGAATTAGTGATATTTTAGTGCAATGTCTTGATATTGTGGAAGGCTTCACTTGAAAAATACTAATAGCATTATATTGCTATATCTTGTTTTGTTATCTTTCTAAGATGGAAATAAATAAATTTTTACAAGAAAAGAAGTATATATTGTAAAATTTCAGCACTTTCAAAATCTGTGATTAATCACGATGAACTAAAACAATTATGTGATTAATTGTGATTACAATTTTTAATCGACTGGTAGCACTAATTCTAATAATAATAGTATATTTTAGTTATAATGTCCATTTCACCTACATAAGAATGAAATTATCTCTTTGCTAATGCTGTTACTTATACAGTGGACCTTCTAACTTGGTACATTACGAAACGTACATTTTACAAATGTTATTTTATCAGAATTATTTAATAATTTTGGTCACATTATAGGTTAAATTCAAATAAATATGATTTCTTGGAATTGCATGATATATTGCATACATGTGTTTTATTACATGTTTATTGTTTACATGCATAATTTGTACTATTTTGCTGCATCGCGATTGGCCTACTAATACTACACCCTTAAAGTATTAACTTATTTGCTATGGAAAAATACACACTTTTGAGTGTGTAGCAAAAGAGTGTGCAAGTATTAATACATACTATCACGCCATTCAATTGCATCTTGAAACCACAGACCTCTTTGATACATAATTACATGCATCCTGTCACCATACACTAACCTATAAATCATCCTGTTAGTTATTATGACATAATTGTTCCTCATTTAATTTTGACTATCATTAATTCATTCATTCTATATTTCTCATTCCAATTTATTCACGCTATCTAGCACAAATAGTAAACCAATTGGGCAACTTTTGCATATCTTTTTAAACATACAATTATTTGAGACACACTAATTCTCATCTCACATATATTTTGGATGGATAGAATGCAAAGTGAGATGCAGGGATTGATATGTAGAACAAGAGCTATCGGGATTGGTCAAATGAAGATTACGATTAATTAGAAATTCGATATTTGACCCATCCCTAATTGTATTATTTTTATTTTAAGCCATAAATATAATTTTGTTATGTTCAACATAGCAAAATCCAATTCTTTTCACGTACCCCTAGAACCTTCTTACATACCCCGGTTGGGAATCACTGTTTTAGATGATGCCTTCCCAGTCTGTTTGAGATCACTGCATGAGTAAAAATGTGCTTCCCCAGATAGCAACTGTGTCTGGATCTGCATGAATATTGTTATGTTTGATACTATCCCCACTGTAGTTATTATGCAGTTCTTGCTTGGATGTATCTCGGTTAGGCTTCTGGTACACACCAGTTAGGTGTGCTTGGATTGATCCCACTTCATGAACATGTTAAGGTATTAAGATCAGTATCTGTAATTTGTGCTTCAGTGACAGACCACAAGATGCCAATCACACTTTGAGCCCAGGAGGACCGCCGGCAATTCCAAAATCACCATCTAAGGTGATGTATGTGTTTAGAAATCACTGGTGATATAGTTACAATCAGAGTTCCCTCAAATTTTTGATCTTGCTGAGCAAACCTTATGTCTATTGAGGAGATCCTGTGATCACAACATACCATATACTGTTCTAGACCAGTGGAGTGTTCACTGTGCCTTTTTATTTAGCTCTAATTCAAGAAATCCACTCATTTTGATCTGAATGGGAGCAACATCAGCAGTGTGAGGTGTATACGCATTCAGCTGGAATTTTGTTGCAGTAAACATTAACTGTGCTGGCACCAGTGAACAAAATTACAGTGATTTCTCATCACTCTCTGTGTTAGCATCAACAACCGTTGCACTTTTTTTTAAGACGTATTTCTTTTTTATGTGTTTCCAGCTAAGGCCTGTTGTTCCTCCACCTCCTAAAGTTACTCCATCAAAGGACCTGAAGCAGGAAAGCATTATCAATCTCTTTGAAGAGGCTGCCACTCCAAACATCAGTGTCACCTCACCAACACAGGTCAGCAGGATTTCTAGGCTAATGCTGCTATATATAAAGATACCATGATTACGTTACTTATAATTATGTCTTCCTCTTAAAAATGTTTTGCTTGACAGTCACACATTTTGCTTGAATAATCACACATTTTAGCTATGTTGCTAAGCCAAAAATGTTTGATACTATCTTTTAAGATACCTAAAATCTAAGGCAGCATTGCATCTTTTGTGAATAAGGCAATTTCACTAAACATGTGTGTGTTCTCATTATACAGTATAATACATGCTCAGAGTATTGAGTATTATGCAACATCAAACTCTAATATGCTAAAAGTGAGTAAAAGTCTAGTCTCTTTTGCAGTTCATGAGCGAACCTGCTAGCTGTGAAACACTTATGAAAAAAGATAAATCTTTATTGTTCCCCTTTTTTTGTGTCAGTATGATGCTCCAGCCACTGCTAATCTGCTCGATATGGACCTGGACTCTCTCCAGGCTGCCACCACCCCAGCACAGGTCTGTCACAACTAAAGCATAATTAAAGCAATTAAATAATAAACAGTATAACTGCAGTACAGTAAAAATTATGATTTATTTACTTTTAGACTGGATTAGATATTAGCAATGGAATTTCATTGTGCAATATCTCTTAGTAAAATGGACACATCTGGCTTGTCCAGTCAATTAATTATTCTTTATCTGCTTTTTGTCAGACTTGGGATTCATGGGGGGTGAGTGCACTTTCGAATATGTTTACTCTCAAAGTTGTTTATAATAGCAGAAATTACCTTCTCTTGTAATTCAAATGGATTCTCAAGCTTAGCTATTTTAACCCTTTAAACTTGAATGAGCCGAGACAGAAATATAGTGAGTAATATCTAAGTATATGTCTTTGACAAACATGTTACATGTAAAACAGGTGTTACTTATATGCTGTGTTTTCGCTTATAATTGAATGAAAATATAAACAGAAAATTAAATATCACACACCATTAAGTAGATGAGGTGATTATCTTTAAAACAAGCCCACACACAATGTAATTGTAATTGTTTCCTGGATCTAATGACTTTATCGGAAATAAAGTAGTAAACCAATAATATTAGGATTCAGATCACTGTGACCATATGTGGAAGTCATCGTAATATGGGCAGAGAGGATCGTTCAGTCTAATTGCATATGGCCACCAGGAGATGGCGCCAAGTACATGACACAGTCTCAAAGATGACTCAAATGACACAGAATGGAACTGAATGAGATCTCGATACTCATGCCTGCATGCTTTGGAGAGAGAGCAAACCTTTAGTCATTGTTGAATTTACATATGTAATTTAGTTCTTATGCACAATTATAATGTTTTATTTGTTTGGAGAGGCTTTTGGACACTTGGAGACTGTGACAAGTCTAGTTTTCATTTGCAAAAGGAGGAACCAGTAGCCGGATAAACAATCCAACATAAGTTTTATTTCACATACAAAGATCTGCTTTTCAGTATAACACTCAATGTGCACACAATCTCCTCTGCGTGTGTTTCTCTCTCTCCCCCTCTGATGGTCTGGATTGCCCTTTTAATTCCTCTCCACTCTCACTGCAAACACAAAACAGCTGTTAGAGGTGATTTTCCACAGGTGTCAATCCGTGCCGTTCTGTCTCTCCCGGCCTAACTCTCTGCTAACATTGCTTGGCCGAGAAGCTTTTGGACACTAGGATAAATTATATTTGTTATGCTATTACTTTTGCTATTCATGTAATCCTATTAATGCTATTAATGCTTTGTCAGATCAATACAAAATTGTACTCAGTTACAGGTGACATGATTGGAAACAAAGCAAATGTTTTTCAGAGCTACCTTATTTACACCCTGATATATATAAAGTTAATTCATCAAAATAAGATTTTTTTTTAAGAGCTTAAAGGGTTAAATTATTTAACTAATTCTGAAATACTTGTATGTCTTCTGTGAATAATAGCAAAGTTATTCCAATTTCTTGAAGGGCAGAGAAAACTAATTCAAATAGTTTGCGATATCAATCTACAGTTGCAAAACAGCTATTCCATAAAATTTCCTCTCACTGCAAGCTGTCCTGCATAAGCTGTAAAGTTTGTAAATGTCTGTCTGTCTTGCTGTAGCACTAACTGTCCATGATATTAATGTTGCATGTTTCACATCCTCCAGACAACACTGTGTTCAGCAGCAGAAATGCTCATCTGTGTTTTACAATCTTTCTGACTCCTCATTCTTCCTCCACTCCGAATGATCCCTGGTCATGCTTTTCCTGGCTCCCACATGCCACACCCCCACCCCCACCCCCTTCGCCATACCCCTACTGCCCTACTTTCCCTACCCCCCTGCCACATGTAGCAAGCAGAAAAGGAAGCTGATGTTCCCCAGACATGGGACGATGATGGTACCCAGCCTGTGGGCTCTAGCTGGGGCGATGATGGTACCCAGGCTACCTGGGATGATGGTGGTAGCCAACCTGTGCGTGCTCCGCCCGCATATCCCACCTGGGAGGATGATGCCTCTCAGCCTGTGCAGGGGAATGACAATGGTTCTGTCCAGCAGGCCCAGGGGTGGGACGATGATGGGGCACAGGTACAATTCTCATAGAGCTAGATAAGAGGAGCAAAGGTGTGCTAGACTGAAGGTATGCCTCCTATAGATGCCACTGAATGGGAGCAAGAAGATGCTATTAGGAGGATGCTGGTGGCAGTGGTACTGTAGTAGCATTAGTAGTAGTTGTGGTAGTAATAGATATAGCTGGGCATGATATGTTATAAAGAAAGCTGTGTAATTTGCACCTTTTTTGTTCTCTCTTTCAACTCTCTTGATATTTCACCCTCTCATTCCTCATTCTATATTGGCTCTCTCTTTCTTTATCCCCCAATCTTTCCCTTTTACAGGCCACAGAAAATACAGCTGCTACAGAAATTGAAGCTGCTACAGAAGTTGAAACTGTAAGTGTCTTCCAGATTTTCAGATTTGAAATGTTACAAATGCATTTTTAAATACAAGAACAGTAGACAAACCCAAAGTGCAGTTAAAGAACAGCCAAAGGCCAGAATCCAAAACCAAGTCAGAACAATTAGGCAACTAAATCTAAGCAGCTAGATCCAGGCAAGAGATAAGTCAAAAATATATATAAACGATGGCCATAGTGTAAGGTCATTCCAAACATAATTTTCATTGAGAATGAATTGAAAAGTGAGTTCAGAATGACTGTTATCTTGGGGCCACACACCTTTTAACCCTGTGAAACACTCACCATAAAAGGCAAAGACTTAGAAGGGAATTGGTCATATGGATGATCACATCTGAATGGAACACACACTGAAACTATTGAAGGTTCCTCAGAACTAGTATTCAGGCTAGAACTCCCTCTAGCAAATTGAAGGAGCAGCTACAAACTTGTCACTGTGCACATTGGAAGAAGATTCCCTGTAGGTGATCAGACCTACAGATCAGAAGGGTAGAGTCATGGCCTCTTCAGCCTGACACACACTCGGTCACACTTGCATTTTCTTGTTCCTTTGCTAGTTCTTCATATATTACCATAATATATACACATATCCATATATGTGTTTCTGTTGTTATATTTGCATTTATACTTAAAATCCAGCCGGTAGAGGCAACCACCGAGAGCACAGAGAGTGTAGAGATGCCGGAAGCCTTCCTGTTCAAAGTGAGTGCAAAATTGTGCTTTAATTTAACTAACAATTTTGTTTTGATGTATGTTGATCACAATTTTCAACAAAAGAAGTGAACCAGAGATGTATTTGTGTGAATATAGGTGAAAGCAATGCACGATTACACTGCCAATGACTCTGATGAGTTGGAGATGAAGGCAGGAGATGTGGTGTTGGTGTTGAACTATGATAATCCAGATGATGAGGTTAGTGTGGCCTTTCGTTTTAACCCTTACTAACCCAAAATATCTCAGAAGTGTTATATGCAGTGTTGGGTAATTTACTTAAAAATAGTAATCCATTACAAATGTAAAAAAATTATCTAAAATGTAATCATATTACTTGACTAATTACTTTATTGAAAATTAATCACATTACTACTTACTTTACTTTTAAGTTACATTCTAAAACAATTTTCAGCTCATCAAATTCAAAATAATGTCTATATTTCTTCCTTGATCATTGTTATACGCAAGTCATCCACTCAGCACCTCACGTTTGTCCTTCCCAATGACTCGTCATATGGCCATAATTCATGTATTCTAGATAAATTATATATTAGAAATAATCATAACCCTATAATATTCTTGAACTTAATTCATTTATGAAATTTATTGAAAAACAGCAACTGTAATTTAATTACAAGAATTGAAAATGTTATGCATTACACTAACGTATTTGACTAAAAGTAATTAGATTACAGTAACTAATTACTTTGTAATAGGATTGCTTAGGGGTGTCCTGATACTAATACTTGTATCTGAATAGGGTCCGATACTGTGCTCATGTACTTTTAAAATGCCATTAAAATAATACCAAAAACCGAAACCATCTGTAAACATTCAGTGCACAAATTAAAATCACATTATGTTTTATTATCTGCAAAAGCTTTGATAAATTATAGTTTTAGAATTATAGTAAAGTATAGATTTATAAATATAGTATAGAAGGTCCCCAGTTTGATTACTGGTTCAACCTGGGCCTTTCTGTGTGGAGTTTGCGTGTTCTTCTCGTGTTTGCATGGGATTCCTCCGGGTGCACTGGTTTCCACCACAATCCAAAGTGATTTGGAGACTCTAAATTGCCTGTACATTGGCGGTCAAAGTTTGGAATAATGTACAGATTTTGCTCTTATGGAAAGAAATTGGTACTTTTATTCACCAAAGTGGCATTCAACAGATCACAATGTATAGTCAGGACATTAATAACATGAAAAATACTTCAGAGTTCTCATAAAAATATGCTGTCAGTTTGTCCAGATACTCAGGTGGCATTTCACCCCACACTTCCTGTAGCACTGCTTCAGGAAAAGCTTCATGTAACAAACCAAATAGCTTTCAACTGTGTTTAGAGAATGGGTGGATTGATTTTCTTCGTGCTTCAAATGTGAGCACTGAAGGTTCTCCTGGGCACACACATGGAAAAAACATCATGAGCATTGCACCCTCAGTTTGTAGCAGATGATAGTGAAATGAGCGCAAATTCACTTTGTAGCGCGAGGCGCATACAGACTATTGTACATATTTATTTAATTAAATAGCAGCCTTTTGCAGTTTGATAATCACTTTAAGTCACGTAGCAACTGGCTTTTCCGGACTGACCATCATAACAACACAGAAACACTTCAAAATAAAAACTCAATTTAATTGAAAAAAGTATGACAGAAATAGATCTCAACTGTATAGTTATGTAATATTGACTGTAATACTACTATTACTACTAATAATACATTAATAGTCATTGTATTGTATTTATATTTAAGCAGTATCTCACATCTGTAATGCTCTATTATGCAGCACTGTATTTGACAAAAATAAGTCTAATGATGTATTTTGGATTGTGCTGTGATATTTTGTATAAAAGCACTTCATTCGATAAAAATAACACAATATTATGTTGAAAATTAATTTTTATATTTTCATTTGATTACATTTTTAATTCATTCATTTAGGAATGATTTTGATGATAAAAAAAACTGTTGATATGGAATTCAGAAAAACTTGCTCGTTCTCAAAAAAAAAAAAAGATATGTATCAGGACATCCCTAGGATTACGCTCAACACTGGTTATATGCCATTTTACATAAACTATAAATCTAGCAGTAAAGTTCTTTAAACAAATGTATAATGCTACAGTATTATTTCTCCTTGTAACAGTCCAACTGGTTCCTTTTGTAAACTGATTACCAAATCTTTCATTAAACATGCAGTTGTAATTTCTGTGCCACCAGGGGCACAAAACAGATTAGCAAAAATTATTGTTTTCAAACAGGTTTCCCAAACACTCCCCTCATCCTCCATTGTTCAATAAGCATGTAGTCCTGCCCTCAAACCCACACCATTGGTTGAGCCAATATTACTATGTTGGCCCGCTCACTCTCACAGAGAAATATTGCACTTTTTGGGAAATCAAACAACAAATGGTTTACTTATCTTTTTCTTTAAACTTTTGGCTGCAATTATAAAAAGTATTGTAAAATGTAAAAAATAAATGGAGCCTCTTTAATTAAATGAGATGATTTTACATAGAAGTCAAGAAAATTAAAGTTTTTGTGCTGAATCACCAAACTGAAGGTATAAACATTGTGTGAATTTTGTGTTTCCAGGATGAAGGGTGGTTGATGGGAGTCTTAGAATCCGACTGGATAAAATCTAAAGATCATGCAAAAAAAGGAGTCTTTCCAGAAAATTTCACCCAGAGAATGTGAGCCCGGACATCAGCCTGATCTGTGTCACTTCAACCCTTGCTCCTTTTCTATTACTCCTTGTTCCACCTTCTAAACTTTCCTTAAAAATGCATATATGGAAAATTTGTTCTACACCAACAAATGCACAATCTGTTGGTTAGGTTTGTGGAAGTTGTTTGCATTGTTTTGGGTGTCCTCACCATAGCTCCAATTTGTGATGGTGTAAGGACTGTATGGAATTGGATAACCCACTTGTTTGACAAAAGAAAAGTGTCATTCTGTTACTTTGTTTTGCATTTTATGATGTAGGGAAAGCTGTTTCATCTGCCAGTGAGTTGCATACCCAAAGTTAGGAAATTTACACTTTGGTGTAAATTTTATTAGACTAGGCACTCTAACCATGTACCATTTTGTGTAAAAATGTTTGAATGTCACGTCTCTAAATGACATCCAATTCCTGAACGAAAAACAAAATTTTGAGGAAATTGCTAATCCATGTGGGCTAATCCTGAGCACTGTGTATAATGTATGATATTGCTTAAACAAACCATAGTTCTGCCATAGGTGGAAACAAGCAGTATTTATTTTTGAATAATTGTGGTGAATAATTGCCCTATTAGTTGCATAATCCTTCAGTATGAGACAGTGCTTTTGAGACCAAGTGCTGAGCACTCTTCTGTGGAGATGGAACTTGGCTACTCAATGTCAAAGATCTACCAGCACCATTGTTTCTGCATGTTTAAATCAGTAAAAAACAAAAAAGTAAAAAGGAAGCAGACTCTAATATAGTATATTGAGTATATTAATAGAGCATATTAATATACTCTATTAATAATAGTAATAGAGTATATTGTCCTTCTCATTATGCACTCATTACTTAACATACAGTATGCAGTTAATGTTGACACTAATGAGGCTGACGTATTTAACTCTTGCTCAGGTTAAATGTTAATGAGCCTGTGTGCTGTGTCTAACCCTCAGCTTTACTGTATGCAGTACACAATATTACTGGCACCGATGTCTTTGAAAAAGCCATTCCAGATATCTCTGTTTATTATTGTACTTCATTGTGCAAATGGAATCATGTAATCATGTAAATAACAATGTGTCTGTCTATCATTCAGTGAAAAATGGTTTATATTCTGTGAAGGAGAAGTACTGTCACATGTTCTTCTTCCTTCTTAACATGAAATGCAATAATGTCTGCACAGGTCTATATTTCTTTATCAATTGTATTCATAAACATGTGTCAGAGGTATTGGCATTTTGTGATTTGAAAAAAAGGGGTGGATATTAATGCTCACAAATGTGAGTTTTAATATGGTGCAACACTCAAAAGTTATTCAGAATATGCATAATATGAATTCCGTCCTCTTACACTGTATTTATATTTTTATTTTTGTATATTGTGAGACAAATGAGAGTGTATGTGCCATGAACACTGGATTATAACTGGGGTATTTTACTCAGTGTTCTTTTAATGTTGCAATCAGAATTTACCATCAATCCCATAGCAGCGAGAGCAGAGCCTATTTATAAGGAAGGACTATTAAAATGTAAGCCGGTGTTACAGAGATATTAATTTACCAGTCTGTTGCGCAGAATGAAAACTTGTTTTGTTATGCCTGATCTCTTTCTAATTGGACGTGTCATGTGACCCAGGCTTGGGGGATGTTTTGCTGCGCTTCATCAGTTTTGAAGCACGTGAGTGTGTGTTTGTTTGCGCACCTGGTTTTTATATCCTGTACTAGGAAATCAATGTTATCTGTATATAGAGCTGCCACTGCATCTTTATTGAGTTCTCGTGCAAGACATATCCTCCGCCCGTGCTTAAGCACAATTACAATATTTGCTAGTGTTGTTGTGATGTTGCATTTGTAGCTGTTAACATTGTGTAGTTTTGTTGAGTTCCGTCACTAAAGATTCTCTGAACATATCTATATCTGTGATTAGTGTGAATGTGAAAGGGGCATGTTAAAATCCATGAGCAGTGTGTTAGTGTGTAGTAACATGGTGTTTTCTTGCTGAGGTGTACTGGGAGACCAGGGCCATTTTACGGCACTATAAGCCATGAGTGTAGTCATTCTAACATCCTGTATCCTGCTCACTCACCAATGCTAATAAACATGGATTTAATCCGGTATTATTTAATTGTGTGTGTGTGTGTGTGTGTGTGTGTGTGTGTGTACCATAAATATACTTACTTTGTTAATCCTCTATATATTTGTACAAATGATGTCACATTCATATACACTGCTTGTTTTACACCTGTCTTCATTATATTATTGAAGTGCCCTGTTAAAAATTGAACAGTGTGTTCAAGCACAGGGATATCACTTGTGCATCATGACTATTATTTTATTTATTTTATTTTTTTTAAAGGAATAGTTCACCCAAAAAGGAAAATGCTCTCATCATTTACACACACTCATGTCATCTAAGATGTTTATGGCTGTCTTTCTTCTGCTGAAGACAAAGATTTTTAGAAGAATATCTCAGCTCCATACAATGCAAGTGAATGGTGATCAAGCTTTTCAAGCTCCAAAAAGGAGATAAAGTCAGCATAAAAGTAATCCATACGACTCCAGTGGTTCAGTCAATTTCTTCTGAAGCAATCCAGTTGGCTGAATTGACTGAGAACAGACCAAAAAATAATGTATTTTTTTCACTGGACATCTTGACAGCAATCATTATTTCAAGCTCTATTCCACTCCCTATAGCGCAATCTAGCGCTCTGCATATGCGTTAAGCATTAGGAAGTGTAATCAAGATTGAAATCATGATTGTACCTAGAGACTGAAATATCAAGAAATACAGTGAAAATGTTGTTACATTTCAGTCTGTTCTCACCCAAAATCAACTGGATCATTTTACATACAATTATTAAACCACTGGAATCTGATGGATTATGTTTATGCTGACTTTTTATGATCTCCTTTTTGGAGCTTCAAAGGCCTGATCACCATTCACGATTTGCAAGAACGTCTTGGGTTACTTAACTGTAACCCCTGTTCCCTGATAAAAGTGGAATGAGATGCTGCTCTGACTTAGCGCTTTGAGAACAACTTTAGGTGTGACCAGATGTGAATATGTGTGCAACACGTCAATGAAATTGACCAGAATTTATAGCCTCTGCTGGTGACATCATTGGATGCATCTGTAGCAGGGCTATAAATAGATGCATCACAGGTACATCGTCAGGTATTTTGTCTGAAGAGCAGTCCTGGGGCATCCCAGTGAGGCAATGAAGCGCAGCATCTCGTTCCGCTTTTATCAGGGAACGGGTTACAATTAAGTAACCCGAGATATTCCTTGTCAAAAAGCTACACTTTGATGCTGTACTGACTTAGCGCTTTGGGAATGAGAATACCCACGCCGCCGCACTGTGGATGTCCGGACCCCTTACGGTTGTGTAGTGTGCTCACAAGAGCGCAAGAGGTCTCAGACATGAGCTTGTGATGTTGACTCAAGGACATAAGAGCCCGGAGTGGCATGAACATCCAAACTATAAAATATTATGAATGTGTGCGGAGAGGATCAGCCTGCCGCATCACTAACATGATGCAGAGGGACACCTCTAGCCACGGCTTTAGAAGAGGCGACCCCTCTAAAAGCAGAAGGCTACGAGAGTGACCGGATGTACAGTCGAGAAAGGAACCTTAGGCAGGTAGTCAGGATGAGTGTGCAAAATTGCTTTAGCCATTCCTGGGGCAAAATGAAAGCAGGCTGGCAAGACAGACAGAGCCTGTAGATCCCCAATTCTTTTTAGAGAAGTAATTGCCATAAGAAAAACCATCTTGAGAGTCAGAAGTTTATCAGACGCTGACTCTAGAGAGATAGAAGGTGGTCTCAACCAGACCCTCAAGGACTATTGCAGGAGGTCTCAGTCGCATGGCTCCACGAACGAAGCGAGCGAGCAGAGGATGTCTCCCCAACAGCACCCCGTCAATCAAGGCATGGCAAGCCGATAGAGTGGCCACCCTGAGAGTGGCTGGGCATGTGCCTGCTGACAATTTTTCCTGCAGAAATTCCAGAACTGAAGCAATCTGGCAGTTAACTGGATCTGCATTATGTGCACTGCACCATCTTTCAAAGACACCCCATTTATTGGCGTAACTTCTTCTAGTAGAGGGAGCCCTAGCACTTAGAATGGTCTCGATAATTTCATGCAAAAGCCCAGTGTCCCTCAGTTGGTACCCTTCAGGGGCCAAACATGAAGGTTCCACAGCTCGGGTCGGGATGAAATATTGTCCCCTGTGCCTGAGACAGAAGGTCCCTCCTGTCCAGAATCGCCCAAGGTGAGCCATCGAGGAGAGACATTATCTCCAAGAACCATACCCTGTTCGGCCAGCGCGGCGTTATCAGTAAGAGGCAGGACCCATGCTGGCGAACTCTGGCCAAGACTCCCAGGAGCAGAGAAAACGGGGGAACGCATACAGGCGCATTTTGGGCCATGTATGCGCCATTGTGTCCAGACCCAGGGGGGCTGGGTGACTCAGAGAGAAGTAGAGGGGACATTGCGCTGTCTGTTGAGAGGTTTAGAGGTCAACTTCTGCCCTGTAAAATCTCACCCAGATTTGTTCCACTACCTCGGGGTGGAGTTTCCACTCCCCCGTCAGCATTTTCTGTCTGGACAGTAAATTTGCTCCCACATTCAGGCATCCAGGGATAAAAACTGCCCTGACTGACAGGAGCTTGCCCTGGGCCCAAAGGAGAATCTGACATGCCAGAGTGTTGAACGTAGACCTCCCTTGATGATTTATGTAAGAGACTGCTGTGTTGTCCACCCGCACCAGGACATGGCAGCCTCTCAAATGCTGGAGGAAGTATTTCAGCGCCAATTGACAATTGTGCCCGCATCGTGATCGAATTCCATACAACGCCCAGATAGGTAATTCCCTGAGTGGGAGAGTGAACGCTCTTTTTGACATTGAGTCTCAGACCCAGAGAAACCAGATGAGCAAAGAAGATATCCCTGTGCTGAACTGCCAGTTCTTGAGACTGTGCTAGTATCATCCAGTCATCTATGTAATTCAGAATGCGGATGTCTCGGAGTCGCAGAGGAGCCAGTGCTGCATCCATGCATTTCGTAAATGTGCGGGGTAATAGGGCTAGGCCGAATGGAAGAAACCGATATTGGAAGGCTTCGCCCCCGAAAGTGAACCTCAGGAACTGAAAGTATGCGTCCATGAGATCGATCGTGACCAACCAATCGTGATGTTGGATTTGGGACACAACCGTCTTGATGGTTAGCATCTTGAACTTGAACGCTCTGACTGAGCGATTCAAGCCTCGAAGATCTAAGATCGGACGCAACCCCCCACCCTTCTTGGGAACCAGGAAGTATCTGCTGTAATAACCTGACTCTTTCTCTGGAAGGAGAACATGTTCTATGGCCCCTTTGACCAAGAGATTTTGCAGTTCTTTCCGCAGTAGACATGCTTGCTCCGGTTTCACGGTAGTGGAAACCACGCCATTGAAATGCGGAGGGCGGCAAACTAATTTAATTCTGTAGGCTTTTTCTACTGTTCTTAGGACCCACATAGAAATACCTGGCAGAAATTACCACGCTGCCAGGTTCTCTGAGATGGGTATTAATTTTGACACTTCCTGTTGAGGGGATGTTGAATGTTCCATGTCATGGACTTAGGCAGGAAGCAACGGTACACCCAGCATTTTGCGGAAGCCTCTAACTCCCGAAACACCAGAGATGGCGGGAATGGAGAGGTTTCGTGGGGGTATCGGGAGGTTCGAAGTGGATGATGCACACGCCCTGTCCTGAGGGGGGCTACCCCCACAAGGCTGTGTGCAAGACCATCAGGGTTTTTTCTTCTTAGAAATGACTGCTCAGAGGTCTTGCTTTGGGGGCTGCTGAGGGTGATGAGCCGGTTCCCAGTCTCTACGAGGGGGAGCACGACTCGCCACGCTTTGTTTCTGAGTCTCCCTTCTAGAAGGACCGGGGTGGGGCTGGGTGACCAACGGCCCCTCCCTCTGAGGGCGGTGAGGAAGGAATTGCCCGAAGGCTTCCTCATGATTTTTCGCCTCCTGGAAACTAGTGATAACTACGTTCATAGCGTCACCAAATAAGCCAGAAGGCGAAACCGGGGAATCGCGAAGGAAAACTTTGTCCTTGTCTCTGATGCCTCACAGGATGAGCCATAAGTGTCTCTCCAAGCTGACTAAAGCAGACATAGACGGGCCAATGGCGTGGGCCGTCTGCTTGGATGAGCAGAAAGACAGATCCGTGGCTCGACGAAGCTCGGAGAAAGCCTCCTCGTCGACCGTGGTGCCCGCACTCAGGTCCTTCAGCAGATCAGCCTGGTACACCTGTAACACTGCCATAGTGTGCAGGGCAGCACCAGTCTGACCTGCTGCCTGATAAGCCTTCCCCACAAGAGTGGAGGTGGTCCTGCATGGCTTTGTGGGGAGAGTGGGTCTTTTTAATGATGATGCCGAGCCAGGCGAGAGACAACCCACAAGTGTCTCTTCAACCAGCGGCATCACCGAATATCCCGTGCCTCAGCCCCCACGATAGTCAAATATATCTACGCCGAGGGCATGAAGAATAAGGTTTCCTCCATGAACGAGAGAGCTTATCATGGAGGTCATCAAAGAAAGAAAGGGACTGATGAGGCATTCTTTTCCCTTGGCCACCAGACAGAAATCTGATCAGATCCATACGAGAGCCCCGCGATGGAAGTAAGCAAGAGGAGCGCGAAGCATTGTGACTGAGAACAGATTGCAATGCTTGCACCTGCCCCGCCCCAACACAAGATCAGCATGCTCTTCCCCCAAACATACAAAACAAAACTGATGTGTGTCTCTCTCAGCCATAGAGCATAAACAAGGGAACACACACCGCTTGCTCTGTCTTTCAATAATTTTTTTTAGAGAAAAGAGAAAGGTTTCTGCGCACTGCCTAACAAAATCTAACTTCTAACAGAGGAAAGTAGAAAGTTTATGACAGGCTCATGAAGCACACACACACACAGAGTGATCTGAATACAAAAGATCTGACTATGCACCTATGATGCATCTATTTATAGCCCTGATAGAGGTGCATCCATTGATGTCACCAGCAGAGGCTATAAATTCTTGTCAATTTCATTGACGTGTTGCACACATATTCAAAGCTGATCACACCTAAAGTTGCTCCTAAAGCGCAAAGTCAGCGCAGCATCAAAGTGTAGCTTTTTGACAGGGAACATGATGGTGAGTAGACCTATATGCTGACATAATTTTCATTATTTCATCACTATCCTATTTACATATCTCAGGTCATCCCTGAGTGATTTAAAAAAAAAAAAACAATAACAAAAGTTGTGAATAATTTATAAATGCTGAGATCTTCTAAAGACATAATGAACTGCAGATCTCAGAGCAACTGAATTGAACATAAATCAGAATACACATCTATTTTGTTCTCTCTCTCCGGTCAACATGTGATAGTGCTGTCCTCCTTGTGTGCGTTGGTTGAGGGTACACTAATTCAGGAAGAAGGCAAGGAAGGAATAGTGTCCTTTGTGCTCTCTACACTATTGCAAATCTGCATTGGATCAAGTTTAAGATTACAGTGACTCACATTCTGTTCCTTCCCATACAAATTTACGTAGTTTTTTTCAAAGCTTCTATAGTGTTAAATGCAAAGTTACCCCTGTCCACAGCTTGCCACTGATCCAGGCTCCATACCTGGACTTTCTCACCCCTGCCATGGTCCTGCTTTCTACACAGTCAGGTAAGAGTGTCCTGTCCAGAATGAAAAAGTAGAAGAGAAGAAAATAAAAATGAGAAAAGATAGATAAATAGGTAGATAGATAGATAGAGAGAGAGAGAGAGAGAGAGAGAGAGAGAGAGAGAGAGAGAGAGAGAGAGAGAAGAAAATCAAATGTATTACATTAGATGCACATTACATATGCAGTACTTTGCCAAAGCATTAGGTACTTTACATGTTTCAAGAAAAACATTGCTCTTAAGATAGTAATTTTCTTTCATTATAAAATATCAATTGTATATTTCAAAACATTCCTTTTGCAAATAGAATAGAAGTAGAACGAGGAGTCCTGCAACAGATAATATTTGTCCTTTAATGCACATTGTTGTATTGTCTTGCAGGGACTCTTGTCTCTTGGACTCTTGCAGGGGGCAGTTTGCTGAGCCTGAGGTGACTGTGGCCCCAGCACACCTAATAAGAAATGTAGAGCACACTGCTGTCCGTGGTGCTGAACATTCAGACCACCCCTCCACTATCTCTCAGAATGTTCCACAGTAGCAAACAATAGCAACCTGCCAGTTATTGGACACATTTAAGTTTTTTTATTTTTATTTTTTATTTGGAGAAACAATTATTTCTTAGTCATCTTGTAAATGCATGATTTTCCATTTAAGTGTATTTATACATTTGCCATACTATGTGTGTGTGTGGGTTGGTGTGTATGCAGTTGAAAGGCATGACTGTGGTTGCAGGTTTCTCCATCTACAGGGAGGCAGCTCTGCTTTGTTCTGACCACTGGGGTATGGCTGCACTGTAAGATCTTCTCTGGAGTCTGCCTTTCATATTGTGCTTCTATTTCCTATTTCCCCCTACGGTTTGTCTTTTTCTCATAAACTTTCTGTATGATGATAGTCATTTTTTAGAATTTTTTATGTATTTAACAATTTACAATTAATTCAAGGTATATGTTTCACAGCACGGTGTGTTCCCTGGGAATCAAACCCATGATGTTGCAAGTGGAATGCTCCAAGTCTACTGATTGAACTATGGGAATTTACAGTGTCCAGACAGCAAACAAACAAGAAATTGTGCAGTCTTGTGCATATGCAAGTATACACTGGTGGCCAACAGTTTGGAATAATGCACAGATTTTGCTGTTTCGAAAGGAAATTGGTACTTTAATTCACCAAAGTGGCATTCAACAAAGTATATTCAGGACATTACTGATGTAAAAAAAAACAGCACCAACACTATTTGAAAAAAGTAATTTTTGATCAAATCCAGGCAGGCCCCATTTCCAGCAGCCATCACTCCAACACCTTATCCTTGTGTAATCATGCTAAATTGCTAATTTGGTGCTAAAAATACACTTATATCAAACACAGTTGAAAGCTATTTGATTCGTTAAATGAAGCTTAACATTCTCTTAGTGTTTGTTTTTTAGTTACCACAGTATGTAATAGACTGGCATGTCTTAAGATCAATATTAGGTCAAAAATGACAAAAAAATAAACTGCTTTCTCTAATATCTCATCAGTCAATATTTTTTTGAGGAATGGAGGCTATACAATGCTTGAGATTGCCATAAAACTGAAGATTTCATACAAAGGTGTAAACTACAGTCTTCAAAGACAAAGGACAACTGTCTCTAACAAGGACAGAAAGAGATGTGGAAGGTCAGAAGTACAACTAAATAAGAGGATAAGTACATCAGAGTCTCTAGTTTGAGAAATAGACACCTCAAATGTCCTCAGCTGACAGTATCATAGAATTCTACCCACTCAACACCAGTTTCATGTACAACAGTAAAGAGAAGACTCAGGGGTGCAGGTCTTATGGGTAGAAATGCAAAAAAATAAAAAGTCACTTTTGTAATAGAAAAACAAAAAGAAAAGGTTAGATTGGGCAAAGAAACACAGACATTGGACAACAGATAATTGGAAAAGAGTGTTATGGATCTTAAACCCATTAAGCTTTTGTGGGATCAGCTAGACTTTAAGGTGCATGCGACATGCCTGACAAGACAGCCACATCTATAGCAAGTGCTACAGGAGGTGTTGGGTGAAATTTCACCTGAGTATCTGGACAAACTGATAGCTAGAATATATAACCTGCAAAGCTGTCATTGCTGCATGTGGAGGATTTTTTGATGAGAAATTTTAAAGTAGTTTAAGAAGTTCTGAACATATATTTTCTAATCGCATTAGTATTTTTTTCGGGTTATTAATGTCCTAACTATACATTGTGACCAGTTGAATGGCCTTTTGGTGAATAAAAGTATACATTTCTTTCCATAAGAGCAAAAAAACTATACATTATTCCAAACTTTTCACCACTAGTGTACGTTGCATACCCACCTGTCTTTCTAAGGATTTTGCATATACTCACCTAAATAAGTTATGATTCGTATGGCTGCCAAAACAACGAATAGGCTTTTGACATGTAACTTTTAATGTTCTGACGCAATGCCGCAGCACCGTTGAGTGAATTTTGATTGTTTTATTTTAAAAAGGGAAGTGGTTTGCTGAACTGAAGCAAAGTTTTTCTAGCATGTCAGTCCACTGTCTGCAATCTTTGGAATACTCTCAGTAAGCTAGTAATGCCAGTGCATGACTGTGGCCCAAGCACAACTAATAAGAAAGGTAGAGCACACTGCTGTCCCTATCTGTCACTATCTCTCAGAATGTTCCACAGTAGCAAACAATAGCAACCTGCCAGTTATTAGACACATTTAAGATAATTTTAATTTGGTGACAAACTAAATATTTTTTGGTCATCTTTTAAATGCATGCTTTTCCATTGAAGTGTATTTATGCATTTGCCATACTCTGTGTATGTGTGTGTGGGTTGGTGTGTATGCAGTTGATAGGCATGACTGTAGTTGCAGGTATGGTACAGTTGGTGGTAGGTTTGACTGGTCTGAGTGGGTTTGCACTTGGACGCTGTGGACCATTAGTCCTGGCCCCTCTCCTCTGCATGCTGGGTTTCTCCATCTACAAGGAGGCAGCTCTGCTTTGTTCCAAACACTGGGGTATGGCTGCACTGTAAGTCCTTCTCTGGAGTCTGCCTTTAATATTGTGTTTCTATTTCCTTATTTGCAGTGCAGCTCCTATCTACTTGAATGGACAAAGGCCGAAATCTAGAAAACAGTTGGTTAAGATCTGGAATCATAAATTGTGCTTCGTTACCTCAGATAATGCTTAAAAAAAAAAATTATTCCTGGCCTGAATTGCTAATGTGCATGTGTTTTCTCGCGTTGATTGACATGTGATATTGGTATCTAAAAGGTGACTGGCTATTTTACCTGTAAGGCAGGACTTCCTTTCTACATCCATTGACTGTTCCAATTTTTTCCATTCATTTTAATAGAGGTGGCCCATCTCTGCTAAATAGTCTCTGACTGAAGGCACGGGCAAGATAGACAGTCCGACTCAGCCGAGCAACCAATCAGAATTTTTTTTGGTCACAATGAGACATTTGCTAACCAGTCATATTTTCCATTTCAGTAAGGGGCAGGACATTTCTAGCATCTACAGTGAATTGCTAATACAGCAGCTGTGCTAGCGTCATGATAATTTGCCCTTTAAATGTACTTCACAGCTAAACGTGAAAATATTTATGTACTTAAGTTATTCAACTTTGTGAAAGTACTGACCGCACCTGTGCTACACTCAAAAAGTTCTTATAAAAATCAAAAACAGCTCTTTGGCTGAACTTGATTCAGTCATGGACAGGGGTTGCACGTGTTTGAATGATTGTTTGAAAAAATGTTTTCTTAACCTTAAATTACTATGTAATCTCAACACTAACAGTGTAGAAACAACCTTGCAGATATGGGCTAACCCAACAAATTTAGACATGTCAATGTAATTCAAATAAATCTCTTTTTTTTTCTTTGCGTACTAGTGTGAACTAGTAAGGATAATGGCTCCTGCCAAGTAAAAAAAGAAATAAAATTGGTTATTCTGACTTTTTATCTCACAATTGTGAGATAAAATGTCACAGTTACGCAATATAAACTTGCAATTGCAAGATATAAAGTCGCAATTGGTTGATAAATACTTGGAATTCCTACTTTCAATTTTTTATTTAATACACTCAACTGCTTAATATAAAGTGAAAGTGAATGTTAGCACAGGACATTAAACTAACAAGTATCCCCCTTTATATTTATCTTGCACAAAAACACATAAAATAATATTTAATTGTAACATTTACTCTCCCTATCAAGTCCCATGCAAAACATGCTTGGAAATGGAAATCCCCTGCCTTGTTTCATCAATGCAACATTAACACAAAAAGTATTCATGTATTCCCAACTCAAATGGATTAAGTCATTTCAATTTAAAAAAAAAATATATAATTGATAAAATGCAATGAATTCAAGTTGTGACAAATATTCTATTGTGTTGCTTTAGTTAATCAAGCAGCAAAAATCCTTTTTCTTTGTATGTATACAATTTGATAAATTCACAGTATGCTGGCCTCTTCAGTCACCACTGACTGAAACAATGTTAAGTCAATGCTGATGTGATAATATTAATATCATTGAATTAACATTACAATTTGATGTTGGTTCTATACCCTCAGTAAATGCAATTTAAATTTCAACAAAAATCCAACATTAAGTCATTGAAACAATGATAGAATCTTATGTTGATTCGACATCACTTGTGTTGAATCAACATTGAAATTTTAACAATCGATGTTATTGTAAAGGGATCAAGGGAAAGGAGGAGGCGAGAACCGGCTTGACGATATAAATAATAGTTTTAATATAAAACTGAACCAAAAGACACAAACACACACAGAGCAGCTGCCTGTCATTCTCTCTCTCTCTCTCAAACTGTTGTTACTTGCTGCCTTTATCCCTTGCGCGCCCCCATCAGGCTGATTGGGGACCGGGTGTGCGTTGTTCCAGCCCGGCCCCACGCTCACCGATTCTCTGAATTGCCGTCATGTGGTCCCCGATCACTCCTCCTCCCTCTTAGCAGATGGCAGCCGCTCCTCCCCGAGCAGACCGGAGTCAGACCGACCCCCAGCAGACAGAACGCCCCTCTGCATTCTCGGTGACCCGTGAGGACACTCCACCGCCCCTGGCAGCAGCCCTACCGCTACAGACAGTCAAGTGGACGGTGATCTTCTCGACCCCTCCACGTTTCTGGTGGACGGCAGGGCACTCCTCCACCCCTGTCAGCGGCTCCTTCGTTCCACGCGGTCAGGGAGTCCAGTCCCCACTCGTCTCGCAGACGTCCGGGCGGTCGGGCAACTCCGTCCCCCAGCGGATGGAAGCGGCATCTCTCCTCCTTCCTGGGTTTCGGCACCAGTGTATAGGGATCAAGGGAAAGGAGGAGAAAAGAACCGGCTTGAGGATATAAATAATAGTTTTAATATAAACTGAACCAAAAGACACACACACACACACACACACACACACACACACAGAGCAGCTACCTGTCATTCTCTCTCTCTCTCTCTCTCTCTCTCTCTCTCTCTCAAACTGTCGTCACCGGCCGCCTTTATCCCTCGCGCGCCCCTGTCAGGCGGATTGAGGACCAGACATGAGTTTTCCAGCCTGGCCCTGCCCTCCTCCGCTCTACAGTTATCATCATTGAATCAACGTTACAGTCTGATGTTGATTCTTTGTGACTTTTGCACCCTCAGTTAATGCTGAAACACCATTGAAATTGTAACAAAAATTAAATGCAAAATCATTGAATTAATGTTACAATCTGATCTTGATTTGACATCACTTATGTTGCATCAACATTGAAATTTCAGTCTCAACCAAAATTATGGTATGGATGAAAAATCTACATCAACATCAACTTGCTATCTGGGCAGTTATTATCAAGACATATTTACCATTTGCTCAATCAATGATTTTAAATTCAATTGTAAATGTCAATGTGCAATCATATACATACATTGACACCAATAAATATAAATTGTCTGTTTTTGTTTGTTTGTTTGTTTTTCACTTCAGAGCAATTTTTCTTACAGTGATCCTATCTCAGCACCTACACTCATGTATGCGACTGTCTGTGTCCCCAGTGTGCAGGAGACTCTGTGAGTAGAGCTGAAATGTGATGAACCAAGTGATGTTGCTCAAATTTAGGGTGATTTACTGTATACTGACTTAGGGAGAAATTGATGCAACAGTCTTTTACAATTTTGTGCTAGACTTCCCACTAAAGAGAAGTTTACTTGTACTCGCAATAACCAGCCGAACACAGACATCCTCAGTCATGATTTATGGGACATCCTGTTCCACTGGTAGAGCTCTTTTACAGCTTTTTACCTGCAGTACATTAGATTGATGTTTTGCCAGTAAGAAGATTAGACCATTGATCTGGGCAAAGTTTCCCAACGAAGATGTGCCTTGTGTTACAGTGATCTTTGGATAAAATGTTCTTAATTTAATATGAGGTTGAATGTTGTCAATGGTGATGGGAAACAACTTGAGGCTTTTTATGAGTGATCGTAAGCGCGTGTTGGAATCTTGCTTTTGGGAAATCCTTATTGGTGTGGAACTTGACCGTGCCTGACTATATAGTTCTTATTTTTGTCCATCTGAGATTGAGTAAATGTGTTTATGTCTGCGTGTTTGTGCATATTGTGCAAACAGTATTGGGACACGTAATCCTCTCATCATTTACTCACCCTCATGCCATCTCAGATGTCTATGGCTTTCTTTCTTCTGCTGAACACAACCAAAGATTTTTAGAAGAATATTTCAGCTCTGTAGGCCCACACAATGCAAGTGAATGGTGACAAAAATGTTGAAGGCCCAAAAATCACATAAAGGAAACTTAAAAATAATCCATATGTCTCCAGTGGTTAAATATATATCTTCAGAAGTGAAATGATCAATGTGGGTGAGAAACAGATCCATATATAAGTCCTTTTGTAGCCTACTATATATATATATATATATATGTCCATTTTCACATTTTTCTTCTTTTGTTATTTGCATTCTTCATGCATATCACCGCCTACTGGTCAGGGAGGAGAATTTATAGTAAAAAGGATATAAATATTTAGCTGTTTCTCACCCACACCATTATTATTGCTTCTGAAGAAATAGATTTATCCAGTGGAATGATCTGGATTACTTTTATGTTGCCTTTATGTGCATTTTAGAGCATTAAAATGTTGGTCACCATTCACTTGCATTATATGGTCCTACGGAGCTGAAATATTAGTCATGCACTGGGAATCACTCTGGGATGGCATAAGGGTGAGTAAATGATGAGAGAATTTAAGGCCTTTAGTCCCCAAATACTTTTGGGGTCATTGTATATTGCTGTATTTTTGTCATTCAAGTTCTAAACATCCTCCACACATTCAGTGTTTGGTTAAGAAAAATTATGTTTGCATCAATTTGAAATAATTCCATAGATTTGTCCCCAAAATCAGAACCAGCACACACACACACACACACACACACACACACGTACAATGGCTGGACTTCCCCCTTCCTGGTACATCGAAAGGTCTAAAAATGTTTCCGCTTTATCTGCAATTGAATAATTTTGTCCAAATCTGCCCATCAATACATATATGGTCACATGTAATCCTTCTGGATCGAACTTCAAGCTGTTTTTATTTTAGAATGTCCATGCAGTTATTGTAGTAACTGATATTAGCAGAATATAAGTACAAAAATGCACTCATATATATACTAATAACACTATTTCTTCAAAATATTTGTTTTTAAATCACATCATGGATTTCTTGTGTACTTTCAGCTTTAGCACTCCCCCTTCTGTCTGGAAAAAGCATTGCAGTAGTAGTGCTAGTATTTGCTTCCTGTGTACAGTCCTGGCCAAAAGTATTGGCAGTGGCATACATTTTGTGTTTTGTAAAGTTTTCTGTTTCAGTTGTTGTGGTGTTGATTCACATTGTTTCTAGATTATTGTGTAGAGTGATCAGATGCATTTTAAATAATTGTAAAAAACTTAATTGGCCAAAACAATTTACTTTATCACAAAAACCCTACCCTAAAATGACCAGCTAACATATCATTCATTTATCATATCAGCATCTCCTGGGAAAGTGTGAATGAGTACTAGTCAGATGAAATCACTATATCATTCTGATTGGATTATAAGAACAGACTGATTGCTATAAAAGGAGGGAAGAAGTGTTTCCAATCATTGTGTTTTTGTTAGCAATGTCTACCTCTAAAGAAAGACGCACAGCCATCATTGCTTTGCAAAGAATATAACACCTGAAAGAACCATTTACCGGATCATCAAGAACTTCAAGGAGAGAGGTTCAACTGCAGTGAAGAAGAATTCAGGACGTCTCAGGGTGTCCAGCAAATGACAGGACCATCTTCTCCTGAGAGTCAGCTATGGAATCATGTCATCACCAGTGCAGAGCTTGCTCAATATTGGCAGCAGGTTGGTATGAGTGCATCTGGACGCACAGTGAGGCAAAGACTTTTGGACAATGGCCTAGTGTCAAGAAGGGCAGCAAAGAAGCCACTTCTCTCCAAGAAAAACATCAAGGACTGAATGGAATTCTGCAGGAAGTACTGGACAGCAGAAGACTGGTGCAGTTATTTTCTCTCATGAAGCCCCCTTCCGACTGTTTGGGACATATGGAAAATCGATAGTAGAAAAGGTGAACGCTACTATGAGTCCTATGCGTGCCAACAGTGAAGCATCCTGAGATCATTCATGTTGGGGTTGCTTTTCATCCAAGGGAGTGGGCTCTCTCACAATTCTGCCCAAGAACACTGCCATGAATAAAGAATGGTATCAAAACGTCCTGCAAGAGCAACTTCTCCCAACGACACAGGAGCAATTTGGTGATGATCCATGCATTTTCCAGCATGATGGAGCACCATGTCACAAGGCAAGTGTAATAATGAAGTGGCTCAGAGATCATTACATTGAAATTTCGGATCCATGGCCAGGCAACTCCCCGGATTTTAATCCCATGGAGAACCTGTGGTTAGTCCTCAAAAGGTGAGTGGACAAGCAGAAGCCCAAAAATTGTGATCAACACCGAGCACTAATAAGGCAAGAATGGATCCGCCATCAGTCAGGATTTGGCCCAGAAGCTGATATCCAGCATGCCAGAGTGAATTGTAGAGGTTATGAAGAACAAGGGTCAACACTATAAATATTGACTCTTTGCATATATTGAATGTTTTTGCCAATAAAAGCCTAAACTTCCAGTATACCATAGAAACATGTGAAAAAATAATCTACAAATACTGAAGCAGCAATCTTTGCAAAACACAAAATTTATGTCACTCCCAATACTTTTTGCCACGGCTGTTCGTGGTAGCAGCTCTGCTCCAGCAGTGTGAGTTTGTCAGAAATGACCAACTCTCATTGTAACATCTATTTTATTGCTTTATCATCTGCA
Source organism: Moxostoma hubbsi (assembly GCA_032164185.1). NCBI lineage: Eukaryota > Metazoa > Chordata > Actinopteri > Cypriniformes > Catostomidae > Moxostoma > Moxostoma hubbsi. The sequence continues at coordinate 10,957,062 of JAVLUX010000047.1, forward strand.
TTATGTTTTAGTTTTGTGGTACTATTGCACACTGTTTCTTTCTCACTCAGTCTGGGTCCTGGAGTATAGTGCAGCTTGCTGGGGTGTTCTTTGTAATTTTGGCTCTGCAGCTTGCTCAAATGCTCTGCTCAGTCCCTCTGGCCATCCATAGTGATCATCCTTTTATATCTTTACTGCTGTCCCACACTGCATTTATCTCTCTCCCTTACAATATCTTTGTTTCTTTCTTCATTTCTCAATGTGTTCTATATTTGTATTTCACACATCCCTCATCTCTCTGGATCTCTCTGTGTTTCTTGACTAACAGATATATATATTACACAATTGAGGTTACATAATACTGGTAACAATCATGTTGAACTAGTCTATATTCAAGTTTTCAGTGTTATTAGGTTACTAAGGCACACTGAGACTAAATAAATCATAATTTAAATTCAAATCATAAATATTAGTTTAAATCAAAATATTTGCTTACTTGGGTTTGTGTTCTCTCAGGTGCTATGCTCAGCGTGACCTACACACTTGCCGTAGGAACAGGCATAACTTATTCCAACACGCCACCGTGGACTCAGGACGCAACATTTTCAACATCGGCTTCACTGTGTTCATGTCATTAGCATTGCCATGCTGGTTCAGACCTCACTACAAATTTATCCAATTAGGTATGATATAATGCTCAAAGTGTAAGACTATATTTTTCTTATAGGTTATTATTTTCATTACTCTTAAAGGGATAGTTCCCTTTAAGCCGTTTAGTTTGGTCTGCCGTAACCAGAAACAGTGACCATGATAAATAACTCTGCAATAACTTGACTTGCATCTATGCTAATATTATTTTATTTGTTTCCCTGTCTCAACCTCGGAACTCCTATCCTGAGGTCACCAGAATCGGCTGGATCCATCTCCATTTCTGCTTCATGTTGGACTCCAATGCTATATGTCGCTGTGTGATGATGACTAATAGCAGCCGGTGCCAGCCAAACATCAATTCAGTCTTTTAAGACAGACTTCAGAGGATGAACTGATGCCAACTCAAACCATAAGACATGGGATACATCATATGCCATTGCCTGAATCTTGGATTTAGTATAGACCTCACCGAAATTACCGGCCAGGTTGAACTGCGATGCACCTAACTGATCTCTGCCTGCATCACCTCAGTCTAATGATGGACTACACTCTTGAATGGAATACATTGATTATCATTTAATTGCCAACAAAAGCCTTCATCAGCCAATTAACAAGAACAACTGCATATGTGAACTTCTGCAGTTAATCCAGGATGGATTTAAAAGACATCAGTCATCAATCTTACAGTTCATACAAAACCTTTGTTTAAACTCTGACCCTTAACACTTACTTAGCTTAATAATTTAAAACCATGACTTGCACGAAAGTAAGTCATAAGTAATATTGGCAATATATTCATGGTATTAGTCTGAGGGGAACTGGCCCTCACAGTGAGTCTGGTTTCTCCCAAGGTTATTGTTCTCCATTAACCAACATCTTATGTAGTTTTGTGTTCCTTGTCACAGATGCCTTCGGGTAGCTCTCTGGGTTTAAAAATACAATTATTATTTAATGACTTATTTCTAAACCCAATTCACAATGGTATTTAATCAAACTACACACTGATGACTCATCGACATTATAGATATTACAGTTTTATTTTCTGTTAATGCCTGATCTTCTGTGAAGCTTCTTTGAAATTATATGTGTTGTGAAAGGCCCTATGCAAATAAAAATTCACCACAGATCTTCGATCTATCTGGGCTGTCTTAACTGCTTCTGTTTGTTCATATAATCATAGACTGACTCAATGATCCTGTGATCCGGGATCTTTGGGGGCTATAACATCTGTTTTAGGGCTCCTTGTTCTTCTTCTATTCAATTCTATTTGCAAAGGGAATGTTGACATCTAAATTGTATATTTCCTACTAGTACACTCAAAGCAGGATATATAAAAGAACCATTTTAAGACAAATGTTTTTGTGAAAACTATCATGTGCTAAAGACTTTTGCACAGTACTGTTTATATATATATATATATATATATATATATATATATATATATATATATATATATCTACCTTCCTCTGTGATAAAAGTGCTGAATTTGCCCGGGTTATGAACTATCCCCTTCTGTACCTGCAGGATCTCACCCTTTGAAGAGATGGTAGTGACAGTAGTAGAGATGTCTTATTAATATAACGTATTACCTGACAAGGATGCTGGTTTCAGTTGCGGCTGAATTGCATCTTAGTTGCATCAAATTGTATTTAAATGGTCAAAAACTGGTTTGTGTGTTTTTGTATGTTGTATATATTGTGATTATCATATACAGTTTATTAATATACTTTATACTTTAAGATTGGAGTTCTCAGAGCAGAGCATTTTATCAAGAGACTACCCATAACAAACTGAAGTAATCCATAAATAATGACAAAGGCACGTTTTCCATAATCTTTAATTCTGAAAAATAGATCTTTAAATAGTTTTACAAATATTATATAATTTCTGACATCTTTAAGTAAAATGTAAATAATGCCACAAAACAGATAAATACAGTAAATTGTACTGGAAATTGAGTATTACTGCATAAAGCACACATAAGGACTACATAAACTGGCGTAAACTCTGCAGCTTATAACATTGCTACACATTGCAATAAGTAAACTTTTTTTTACTAAGCCTTCATAAACATTGTGCACTCAACCCCTTATGTATGCAAGATGTAAAAATACAGTGTACAATGTGACCATTAAATATTTGATTAAGCTGTGAAAGACACCACCACCTTTACAGTGAGAAACATGTAATTGACCATGGATATGAACACAACATGGTTACAAACCTTCATGGACAGCAGGTTTCTTGTAGTATGATAAGACATTTTCCTGATGTTTGAAAGGTATTTCTTATTTTTCCCTAAGCTGTCTTTAAGTGTAAGTTTCTGAAGGTGTGTTTATGCCTTCCAGTCTCATTTCTTTTCAAATATCAGGTAGGGTTGGGCTGATTTCCTGTGGTTGAGTCATTGCATACCTGAGTATTAGCAAATTTATGCATAGTTTAACTGTTTTATTACTTAAATGACTATAACGATATGTAAAGTTAACTTGTGTGTATATAGAACAAGAGAGAGAGAGCTATGTAAAAATGTGTGCGTCTTTACTGTATATGTAAGAATGTTCCAGTGTTGGCAGAATAGAAACCCCATTGTAAAAGTTGTGTTTAATATTTTTTTTTTACAAATAGATTTTTTTAAAGAATCAATTTTGTCATGTGCATGACCACTTATTTCCTCAAATGAGGGTTTACCCACAGAATTCCTGTATTCTTTTAGTCTTTTAATAGAAGAATCTATTCAGGGTCTTAAATGGTTCTGTTCTTTATTTCAGAATTTGTTCCTTGCTTCCTTTTTCTCAATTAGGTTCCTTTCTCCATTCCTTTCTTTTCCTGTTTCCTTATTTTAGATCATTGATCCCATCAATTCAGTTTCTTAATGACTGAACAATGTCTAAATGTCTAATGACATTCTCAGCCCCTGTCTTCCTTTCATCTGTCATTGTCCATCATGCTCCAGGGGTGAAAATGTGTTGGGTCCAGCACATGAGTCCCGACCCAGTGCAGCAGTGAGGAATACCAGTGTATCCCCATGGCCTGATGTCCAACTGGCCCTCCTAAGCTATGGAGTACCCTGAGTGGGCCAAAAGCCCAGTGAGCCAGCCAGTGCTGGTCCACGGCTGCATAGCAGGAAGAAACAATGCCATTGACCACCACTGTGCCATGACGAGTGAGTGGAGCAAAAACCCCCTTGTCCTCCTGAATTATTATTTTAGTGACCCGGGACAGATGCCCCTGCTGTCCTGCTCCTTGTGTGGACACCACACACTGACCTGGCAGAACGTCACTAGCAAACACAGATTGCAGCTCCCCACTCACTACAGGCCTTGAGCAATTCCCCTGAAAAACAAACAGGAGATGGGCTGCCGTCAGGGTCAGTTTAGCACCTGAGTCTGTTTCAATGGTGTAGAACTGCTTCTGTACAGAAGAATCTCGGTCCAGGAAGGCTATAACTTCACTGTAGATGAGCGGTCCACTGCCGTCACTCTTTGATGATGCAAGTACTTTCTCTCCAGGCTGTATGCTTTCTATGGTCTTCATGCTACCATCCTCAACAGTGACGAGAGCAGAAGCTGGAAAACAACCCCCAGTCTTAGTAGCCACAGAGTGCTCTGAGAGGGCGAAAAAAAAACAAAAAACATTATAGGCAATGTGAAAGTCATGATACCCTAATAGCATGGGTCAAATGTAAACAGTACCCTAGACAAAGGCTTTGTGGGCTCGTCATGGGGTTGTTCATTAAAGCTTTCGCTTGTTCAAATATATAGATGACCACTGAGGAAATACCTTCCTCAGATTAATCTACTATTGTCCTCAGCATACACATACATGTTTTTTTTCTATCACATTGGAGATTTTCCATTGATTTCCATTATATTTGCAATGAGCTAGTTATATTTTCTTTCTGCTATCTTAACCTAACCCTTAAGAACCCAATATACTTCAAACGAAATTGAAGAATGAATGGGTGTGACATCATTTAGAACTAAATCTGGCCAAAAAGGTGTTTTTGCATTTGAATCTGTGGTTCGTAAATGCAAAATTTTAGGAAAACTTCTAACCAGCTGCTAAACACCTTCTTCCATTGGTCCACGTCATTGGTAGGTGTGACCTGGAGCTCCACCTACCTTGAGGCCAATGGCTAATTCCCATTCATGGAGTTCAGTCAGCGAAGATTAGCCAACATGAACATATCGGCTGGTGCAAATTTACCAAAATCTGTACGATTGTTCGCATAGAGATTTTACAAGACCGTCAAGCATTTTATAAAATTAGCCTATAAAAGGAACAAAATCTTCTCAAATACTCTTAAGTGCCCATTTACTCGTTTTATATGCTGCTTCACACATGTGCCTTCTGCAGGGAAAGCCATTCACACATCTGCCAATAGTAATATATATAGTCATCATTCTTTTGTCTGTATTCTGTACATTAACACATTTTTATACACCAATATTTGTAGTTGTATCAGTGTCATCATAAATTACAATAACAGAGTTTAACCGGTGTATATTATAGCCGGATATAGCATGTTAGCGCATTAGCATCAAGAATTCAGAATATAAAGGCAAAATGCACATTTTCTTCTGCATAAATATTACTTTAAATCATCATTGAGTGGTTAAAACAGAATATTTTACTTATCTGTTGTGAAGGTTGCTTTTTTCCTATGGACACAGTGTGCAAGATTTTTCTTGCATTTAACTTTTTGAGCCTACACAGCTAAATAAAGTGTATATAAAAGTTTTTCAGAGTTTGGTGCTGGATGTCTCAACTCTTTTATTGTTTACTATGCTTATTAAGGTGCTTTCTTTGTGAGGACCATTGATTGGTACCCACAATGTAGGTGATTTCCGATTGCACTATACTTGTCAGGACAATTTCTCCTGAAAATCTAGGAAAAAATACACAGCCAAGCACACAAACACACTCTCACTCTCATTGTGAATACATACAAATCCAATCAAACTGAAAGCCACAGTGGCAATGTAACCCGGTGTGTGCAGGTAAACATTTCAAATGCCACACTTCAAGCTAATTTGTTTTCTCTTTTCACAAAATTCTAGTCAGTAGGTAAAACTGCAATAAAAGCTAATAAATAACCACTTGATTCAATCTCAGCTCTCCATCTCTCCTGTCCAACAGAAGTGACTGGGGTCAAGAGCCATGCACGCACTACAGAAACTGTAGCGAGTCTCAAGTCTCCGTTGAGACCTACACAAATATTTGGGAAAGGTAAGTAATAGGGCAGGTGATAAGACAGGCTGTGGGTGATGAGGAGTTCCTCATCACACTTAGATAAGAGATCCGAGACAGGGAACAACAGAATTGCCGTCTGCAAAACAAAGGAGCTGGTTAATCATTTAAGAACACTTTAGCAGCCAGTCCTACTTCTTAAGGCACATTCTGTCTCTCTAATACACATCCAGAAGTACACAAGAGTAAAGCACTCTGAAATCTTCACAAAACCACTATAAATACTGTTTGGTTTCTCTTGAGTTATAAAGAACTAATGCTAATTATTTTCTTATACTAAACTCCCTCTGTCCAGTTCTCTGTCCAGATTGGAAATCTATTTTATAAAATTATAAGTTATATGAGTTAGTATTAGGAAATCTAAAGGTGGACAAATACATGTTGGTTTCAACCAAAGAGTCACACCGTGGATCCTTGAATCAGCTCACTTTAATCTGACAAACTGCACATTTATTACTGATTCTAAGTGCCTGAAATCTGGGAATAACAGCTCAGCCTGCTGAAGAACACACCTCTAGAGTACTTTGATAACGCAGAAGCAAACAACAGGTCTTGGTTGTGTTTGCATGCTCTATCAGAGAGATAATGGAAATGCCTCACAAATGTCCACCCAAGAGTCTCAATCCTCAAGGAGAAATACTCAACTGACAAAAAACTGACACATTTAGGCCATTAAACATTGGGTTAAAGACAAATTCTCACTGCCAAAACAATTTAATTATGTGTGTTTTGTAAATGCTCATTTAAGTGTTGTGTACTGTATGTGTAAGTGAGGAGAGGTTGAGCAGTTGTTGAATGAACGTAATCTGTGCACACAAATGAAAATTCTGTCATAATTTTCTCACTCTCCTGTTATTCCAAACCAACATAACTTTCTTTTTTCCATGTAACATGAAAGATGTAAGGCAGAATGTACACCTTAGTCACTATTCACTTTTTATTGTATTGAAAATGCAATGCAAGTAAATGGGTGGGCCATCCCTTTAACTTCCTAAAATTGGAATCTTATTGTCCACCAAATGAGTATCCAGGCCAAACACTGCCAGAAGAGACAATAAGAGAGTGCACTTTTATTTTGCTGCTTGTCTGGCTAATAATGTGGTCTCTGGTGACTCAGGTAGAGGCAGGTGTTTTAGGTTTAATGATGTGGTCTGTTACCTATTTGTTACCTTTATCCCAGGTCTAACGCTTATTTCACCCTAAGCCAATGAGAACTGACCACCTTCTCCACACTAGCACACACCTCATATAATTACAGCCCGAATGCATATGAACCTTTCAACTTGAACTCTTTTTATAGTTTTAACACATAGATCAAATGGGGCCCATGCGCAAGCTCTGGGGACTGACACGTTTCTACACGGTAATAAACCTGTTTAAACAAAATGTCTATTTGGAGATCCAGATAGTTTATTCCAGTTTTTACCTCATTAGGACACAGTTTTGATGGTGGAAATCTATAGTATAATAATGCTCAATTATACCGATAAAGTCCATTGCTGAATATTGGAACATTTTGTTATATAAAGGAATCTATTTAAAATGGTGGCTATGGACCTTTTAGTATCAAAGTCGAGATTTCAGATAAAAATGTATAGTACTGTATATAGGAGTGTATATATTAGGTTCTGTAACTGGTGAACATTTCTTTAAATTTTTCACCATTTAATTTTTTTTTTTTTTTTGCTTTAATAAGTTATAAATGACTCAGTGGTGTGACAATTACAGTAATTGTTAAATGTACAAATATACACTCACTGATCACTTTATTAGGAAAACTGTGGTCCTAATAAAGTGGCTGACGTGGACTTCTGCGTTTGAAGCCCATCCTCCTCAAGGTTCGACAAGTTGTGCATTCTGAGATGATATTCTGCTCACTACAATTGTACAGAGTGGTTCTCTGAGTCACCGTAGCCTTTCTGTCATCTCAAACCAGTCTGGCCATTCTCCATTGACCTCTCTCATCAACAAGGCATTTCCATCCATAGAACTTGCACTCATTGGATGCTAATTGTTTTTGGCATCATTCTGAGTAAACTCTAGAGACTGTTGTGCGTGAATATCCCAGGAGATCAGCAGTTACAGAAATACTCAAACCAGCCTATCTGGCAATAACAATCATGCCATGGTCAAAATCACTGAGATCATATTTTTCCCCATTCTGATGGTTGATGTGAAAATTGACTGAAGCTCCTGACCTGTATCTGAATTGTTTTATGAATTGCACTGCTGCCACACGATTGGCTGATTAATAATTGCATGAATAAGTAGGTGTATAGGTGTTCCTAATAAAGTGCTCAGTGAGTGTACGTGTAGTCTCTCGATGGATGAGGTCATAAAAGCTACATGAATAATGATCATAAGAGTAATAAAAAAATGCTGTTTGAATAGTTTTCAATGGAATATAGCATGTTAGGGTTAGGACATGTCAACTTACTAAAAGTATTTAATGTCAACAAACCAAGTGTATGCACCTATTTATTTATAGAGTAATTTATTAAGTCTCAGTCCTACCTGACTTAACACTGCAGTGGACGTGAGCTTTGGACTCATAGTAGACCCAATCAAAACCGGCCTCCACTGCTAGACGTGCCAACATGCCATATTTATTGCGGTCGCGATCAGAGGTGGTGATATCGATAGCTCTCCCCTCGTAGTGCAGTGAATCTTCAAAATGATGGCCGTCTTCATCCCAGCCCTCAGTCACCCGGAGCTTCAACCCGGGCCACATGTTCCTCACTGAGATAGCCAAAGAGTTAAGCTTATCTTTACAGCGCTGTGAATGCAACACGGGAAGAGACTAGGGTTATACACGTGGAAGATTAAGTTCTTCCTTCATTAGAGTTTTGCAACATATATTCAAACAAGATTTTTTTTCATGTATGACTCCAAAGAGCTACACATATTAAGGTTTCTGGCTGACAAAGTGAGACAAGGATTTAACGATACAACTTGAAAGTAATAAATAATATGAAGAATGTCAGAAAGCACAAAAAAGCATTCATTATGGAACAATGGAAAAGAGTGGTAAAACTGATACAAATGACAGTATGTTATTGTTGTATACAATTTCCTGTAGCACATTATCCAGAGCTGTGTTATGCCAGAATAAATTATACTTAAAAGGGCAAGGATCATCTCTAAACTGGGTTAAAGTGTATAACAATAGTACTGCAGACGTTTTGCCAAATAAATGTTTGTTTGGACAGGTTGACATCTATATTTTTATTATGTAAAAGATTTCTTTGATCCACCTTATTAAATTTTTTTTTTTTTTTTAGATATTCCCCTACAATTACCCAGTTTTGTGTTCTCAACATAAATCCTGTAACCCCCCTCCTTTACTTCAATGCTTCATATTACATGCCAGTGTGAATAGTGTGCCAACCACTATGAAGAGTTAAACCTATGAAGAGTTTGTTTTCAAAAGTTCCCATGTAAAACATTACATATGGCAAATTATTGAATCATGTGAAGAACTGACTGATGCTACAACCCACAAAAACAGACCAAGATATTTATACCTTCCCACAGGTATTTTTCAGTGACCGAGGTAAAAACATGTTCAAAATTTAAAGAGTGATTCGCTTTTACTAATTTAGCCAAACCACTTTCTCCACCCTTTAAACACAGGACAACATTTTTGCTTTTAAAAGCAAATTCATATTTTTAGCATGGAAACAAGAGCACATTGCCAAAAAACAGTACATACATAAACAACTACTTTTTCAAGACAATATCTTTTACATGATTTAAACACAAAATATGAGTAAATAAGTTCCAATATCTGACCCATTTATGAGTTAATTTATTCATTGTTTATATAAGGCACACACTGAATGGAAACTGATGCTGATTTTCTCTTTTATTTGAGACCAACTATTTATTTTATGACTGTCTAATAAATACAAAAAATATATATTATGTTTAATGTTAAGTTTAGAATGGGTCACACTAAGAAACTAAATTTGGTCCCAGATTATATATTAGCTTTCACACCTGTCCTGGAAACACCTGCTCTCCTTAATTTGAATTTGAAGAATACTTTGTTCCTAATGAACAAAGATAAATTTCAATCGATGGATAAAATAATGCTACTAAAATATTTCATATTTCAATTTATTTCTGAATTGTTTTGCATGCGCACTAACCGTTCTTACTTAGAGTCAATGCGTAAAAGGTACAATTGGACACAGACGAGCACAAGGGTTAACATTTGACAAATTTTAGATTTGACTGTTACAACTTGTGATAATATTAGCCTGTATGAGTGGCGCCCAATCATAGCTTCAACACAAACCGCTGTCAGCAATCAATTCCACTGAAAGCTGTAAAGATCGATAAGAGCGCGTCGGTGGGACTGTGCAAAGGGCACACTGGTGAGCAACAAGTTTAATGTGCTTGCAATTGAATCAAAGCCATAGAGTGTCTTTCTAATGGGCAGATAATTGAATTCATTCCAGTTGCATTATTCAAGTGTTGCTCACCTGCGTCATGAGTCGATCCGCACCTGTGTTCTCCTCATCTTTGAAGATGATATCGGGGTTGTAGTTCGGCGTCAGCTCTTTAAAGCGCTCAGAGTTCCTGCTTATCTTGCCCTCGTGTCTTCCGCTGGCTCCCAGTGTCTTTTCGGCAACATTTGGACTAAACTGCTTGTAATTAAGGGGTGTCAGTTTCTTCGGAGGCCGCCTTTTTCCATATCCCCTCCCCGGCCCACAGCCCTCGTTAACAGGTGCGAAAATCAGGGCGCAGCCGACGAGGAGCACAAACACCACGGGGAAACGCATTCCACCCCAACCCCCCGGGTACACGAACACGGAGTGGTACGGTGGCACAGCTTGCCGTTGAGTTAGAAACTACCCCCATAGATCAAAAGATGGGGGGTGGAGGACAAAATCTCTACTTCTTTATCACCCTTATTCTCGTCATCGTCAGTGCGTAAAAGTTAAGACGGTTTACGCAAAGGCTGTCATGGAGAGACGCTGGAGAAAAGATCCAGTGGTACCAAGTTTTCAGTGCCCATAGAATGCGAAACGTTCTTCTCTCGAGAAAAACACCGACATGAGAATGAGTAGGCAAGTCCATTTATTTATCTAAAAGATCTTAGGCAAGAGTGAGAGAGATGCGGTGTCACTCCGTCGCAGACCAGGACAGCTGTCAGAGAGACTTGCTGCTGTCTTTGAATCAGCTCCTTCGGCGCACGTCTTCCACTTGAATCGGGAATTAAAATGATCTGAGTTGCCACCGGCGCACTGAGACCGCACCCTGCCAGTTTTTTTTTTTCTTTTTTTTTTTTTTGCCCCTCTCTATCCCTGCCTGCCACTCCTCCCCAAGGGTCACTTTGGGTGCGTCGTATACCCACCAGCTCTCTTTAACGCTTCACAGCGCCTGACTGGGCAAATACAAATCTCAGGGACGAACTGTGGACTCCGACGCTCCCATTCATAGATCCACAAATAGAGCGTAAGAGAACAAGCCTAGCTGCTCCTCAAATAAACGCGAGCGAATATTGCCCTCCCCGCCTACCCATTATAACATTAATACACTTAAGGAAACACATTGGACAAGAAGCTGGCGCACTCATTTGAATGATTGAATTAAAGTGTTTACCCATAAATAAAAATTCTGTCATCATTCACTCACCCTCATGACATCCCAGATGTGAATGGCTTTCTTTCTTCAGCTGAACACAAAGATTTTTAGAAGAATATTTCTGCTCTGCAGGTCCATACAATGCAAGCGAATGGTAACCACAATTTTGAAGCTCCAAAATGTACTTAAAGGCAGTATAAAAGTAATCTGTAAAACTCCAGTGGTTAAATCCAAATCTTCAGAAGTGTTATGAAGGTGTTGTTGAATGACAGATCAATATTTGTTATAATTTATAACTATAAATTCTCCTCCTGGCCCAGTAGGTGGTGATATGCATGACAATTGCAAATAGCCAAAAACAAAAAGTGAAAGTGGGGACTGATCATAAAATTCACATAAATATTAATATTAAGGGTGAGTAAATAATGAGAGAATTTTTATTTTTGGTTGAACTATCCCTTTAATATTTATTGATCAGCAGACACCCATTTGTATAGGCTGTTAAATTTCAGTGATAGGTGTAACAATGTGGCTTATATGAATTAAGCAGTATCACAAGAGCAAGAGTGCTGTTGTTCCGCAGGCCAAGTTTTGAACTAGCAGTGTTTTGTTCATAAACAAATATGTATTTTTAGCGAACGTCCACATCCATTGTTTTGATGGTTCATGACTCTTGTGTTGTTGTTTTTTTTAATCAGTTAATTAAATGATTTGACAATTAAATGATATGTCACCGCCTGCAGGTGTACATATGCAATCTCCAGAAACAGTCACTGATTGAATTTGTGAATAAATTCAATAGCCACTTTTCTACCGTCTTGGTGAATGGTTAGCATTGTGGAACCGTGCCATTCCATACCAGTCTGGGCTCATTGGCACAGTTACAGTTTCTTTTTCCACTGCGGTGTTGCAAATTAGGATTAGAATGGACTGACTGGGGAAGTGATCAATCATGAGCTGCCACGTCAATTCAGGCATTCTACCAGTACGGTTCTCTGTCCTGAGCACGGTTAGCTAACTCACTGCAATCGAACGGTTCCTCAACGTGCTCAGAACCATTGTCCCAAAGGTGGAAAAAGTTTAAAAAGAAGTTCTAAATGTAAATTCGAGAAAGTTCATCTAATCCTGTCAATCATAATTTCATAAACATTTGTTATTATATTGTTATTATATTTGCTATATATATATTATACATTGGTCCAGAGACAGTCCTTCTGGCAACCCACCCCCTCTCCAACACCTTCTTTATTTTCTTGCATCAAGGTACCTCCTTCAGTTAAGGCCATGATTAAAGGCCAAGTGTTTTTCCCAATAATTCTATTCACAGGGATTTCATAGATGACTTTATATAAGCATTCTAAGCAGTGAACCAAACCAACCAGCTCCTATATGCACCACTAAATTGCAAGATTTGATTTTAAGCAAAAAAGTAAAATTGAAAATTTGTCAAAAAGCTGAAGATACAAGACTGAACAGTTTACATCAGTAATGAGGGAATTAACTACAATCCCATTGTCACGGACTCCAGTTCCATAATCCATCCCGCTGCTTCCAGTTCCCACACTCGTTCCCAATCACCCGAATATTAGTTTCACCTGCACTGTTTCGTTCTCTATTTATACCCTGCCTGTTCCCTTGGTTTTTGTTGGTTATTGCTTGAAACAAATCTTGCTTTGCTAACTCCCGTAAAACTCTAGTAGTTTCTTGGTTCTTTTCTCTTGTGTTTGTTAGTTTCCCTTTTGCCCAGATCTACTCGTTAAATTATTTATCTGATCTCCTGGCTTTGACCTGTATTCTGTTTATCAACACTTCTCTGGATTTGCCCTCTGTGTTTTGGAACTTTGTCATTAAACCATTTCTGCATTTGAATCCATCTCGTCCAGTGTCGTTACAGAATAACCAACCTTACATCATGGATTCAGCGGAAAACCTCCAAGGCTCTTTAGAACGGATGTATGCGGCAATAGCAGCCCAGGGATCCACTGTTGGAAGGCATGAACAGGCGTTGACCACTCAGGGACAACAGATTCAAGAAATTTTGCAAACGGTACGTGCTTTGTCTGATCAATTAAATTCAGTCCCACCTTCGGCTTCGATCCAACCTGTACCTGTCTCTGAACCTGATGTGACTCCCGACACGCTGCAGAGCACGGCTAGTTTTGTAGCTCCTGAGAGGTTTGATGGGTCTCCAGATAACTGCCGGGGCTTTCTTATGCAATGCAGTCTTTATATAAATCATCACCCCCATTTACGATCTGACAGTGAGAGGGTTCATTTTATGATCTCCCTGCTTACCGGCAGAGCAAGACAATGGGCCACTGCACTGTGGACAGCTAAAAGCCCTATTCTTTCCTCATATGATCAATTCTGTGACCAAATTTCTACCGTTTTTGATCATCCAGCAGCGGGGAGAGATATAGGCAGCCTCCTTGTGGACATTAATCAGGGGTCGCGTACCGCAGCCAACTATGCGCTTGATTTCCGAACCCTTGCCGCGGGAATGGAGCGAACCAGCTCTGTTAACCATGTATCGCCGTGGTTTAAGTCCTCGCTTGCAAATGGAGCTAGCCTGCCGAGGAGAATCGTTGGGTTTGGAGGATTATATCCAGCTCTCCATCTTGGTAGATAACCTGTTGCGAGATCGAACATTCAGACGTTCCTCCAGCGGCCTAGAACGAACTGTAGACTCCGACTCATTTCAAGCCCCACCTCGGGAGGTTCCTGCTCAACCTGAACCCATGCAGCTCGGTCGCGCTCCATTAACCACTGCTGAGCGAGTGGACGTTTAGCGCAGCGCCTGTGCTTGTACTGTGGTAAACCCGGTCATCACATAGTTTCATGTCCTGTTCGTCCTCAATCTTCATCCTCCATAAGCCAGGTCAGAAATTCTGTCCTATTTGACATAACCCAAAAACAAGTTACCCTTCCCGTCATTATATCTATTAATGATATTCGCTTTTCCACTCCAGCCCTAGTCGATTCCGGAGCGGCAGGGAATTTCATTGACGTTAACCTGGTCCAGAGCCTGGGTATTCCCCTCAGTCCGGTTGAACCACCCCTCAAAGTCAATTCTTTGGATGGAGCACCACTTGGATCAGGATATATTACCCACAGAACCGTCTCATTGTTACTTCAGGTGGGCCTGTTCCATAAAGAAGTAATTCAATTTTTTGTTCTTCGTTCACCCAGAGATTCAGTAGTTTTAGGCCATCCTTGGCTATGTCTCCATGACCCCCGAATTTCCTGGCGCACAGGGGAGCTATTGAGCTGGAATACCCACTGCTTATTACATTGCCTTTGTTTACCCGTTTTTTTCAACCTCTGTGGAAAGTCCTGAAATTAAATCCAATGTTTCTATTCCCTCTGAGTATTTTGTATATGCTGATGTTTTCAAAAAAACTCAGACCGCCCTTCCTCCACATCGTAACTGGGACTGCGCCATAGATCTTTTACCTGGTTCTCCTCTCCCTAAAAGCAGAGTGTATCCGTTGACAATCCCAGAATCTAAAGCTATGGAGGATTATATTGATGAGGCCCTAAACCTTGGCATAATTCGTCCATCTACTTCTCCTGTTGCGTCTGGGTTTTTCATTGTGGAAAAAAAAGATGGCGGACTCCGCCCCTGTATCGATTACCGTGCCTTGAATAATGTAACAGTGAAATTCACATATCCCCTACCTCTAATTCAACCAACCCTAGAACAAGTCAGTAAGGCACAAATTTTTACCAAACTTGACCTCAGGAGTGCTTACAATCTCATTCGCATCAGGGAAGGAGACAAATGGAAGACTGCTTTCGTCACAACTAGGGGGCACTACGAATACCTGGTTATGCCATATGGCCTCGCTAATGCCCCTTCGGTATTCCAGTCATTCATGAATGAGATTTTCCGGGACATGATTGACCGGTTCCTAATAATCTACATAGATGACCTGTTAATGTACTCGTCAAGCCAGTCTGAACATACAGGCTATGTTTCTAGGGTGTTGCAATGGCTCAGAGAACACAACTTATTTGTTAAAGCTGACAAATGTGAATTTCATCGTTCTTCTGTTTCCTTCTTGGGTTATGTCTTGTCTGCCGGTACGATGAAGATGGAAACCAACAAAGTGTCGGCAGTCCAGTCCTGGCCAGAACCTAAGACACTGAAGGAACTACAGCATTTTCTGGGCTTTGCTAATTATTATAGGCGTTTCATTCGGGATTTTGGGAAGATAGCTGCACCTCTGACTGCTCTGACACGAGGCAAACCCAAAGCCTTGACTTGGACCCCCTCTGCTCAGCAGGCTTTCCAGGCCCTAAAGGACTCCTTTACCCATTCCCCAGTTTTGAAACAACCTGATCCTACACTTCCCTTTGTTGTGGAAGTCGACGCCTCTGAAACGGGTGTAGGAGCGGTACTCTCACAGAGGCACGGAGCTCCAGCAAAACTTTATCCCTGTGCATACTTTTCCCATAAGTTGTCCCCTCCTGAGCAAAATTATGATGTCGGAAACAGAGTTGCTGGCTATAAAATTGGCCTTAGAAGAATGGCGTCACTGGTTGGAGGGTTCTAGGTACCCTTTCGTTGTTCTGACAGACCATAAGAACCTGGAATACATTCGCTCAGCCAAACGATTAAATCCCATACAGGCCAGATGGGCAATGTTCTTTGCTCGTTTTAACTTTTCGGTAACCTACCGTCCAGGGTCAAAGAGCACTAAGGCCGACGCCCTGTCCAGACTTTTCAACAATGAATCCAAATCCACAGAACCAGATACTATCCTTCCTGCTTCATGCCTAGTTGCCCCAGTGAAATGGGAACTATAGGATGCCATACAACAGGCTCTAAGGAATGAACCAGCACCCCAACAAACTCCCCCAGATAAGATGTACGTACCAGCAGTGATGCGCCACCAGTTGATGCAATGGGTACACACATCCCTTTGTTCTGGCCATCCGGGCATAACTCGTTCTATTGAATTAATTTCTAGAAAGTTTTTGTGGCCCTCCTTAGCCGACGATATCCGTGATTATATCCTGTCCTGTCCTGTCTGTGCCCAATCCAAAACTCCTCGCAGCCTACCAAACTGGACTCCTTCAACCATTACCCATCCCTAATCGGCCGTGGTCTCATATCTCCATGGATTTTATTACTGATTTACCATCATTTGACAATTGTACAACCATCCTAGTAATCATCAACAGATTTTCTAAAATGTGCCGTTTGGTTCCGTTGTCTGGACTTCCCAATGCCACCCTACTTGCCGACATTATAATCAGTAACATATTCCGAAATTATGGCATCCCTGAGGAGATTACATCCGACAGGGGAACCCAGTTCACTTCCAGATTTTGGCGAGCCTTGTGTGAACGTCTGGGAATTCAACTTAAGTTCTCCTCCAGATATCACCCACAAACAAACGGGCAAACTGAACGTCTGAATCAGGAAGTTGGTAAATATCTCAGAGCCTATAGTTCACAAAACCAAACTAACTGGAAAACGTACCTCCCCTGGGCCGAGTATGCCCAAAACTCTCTCGTCAATTCATCAACCCGGCTCACCCCGTTTCAATGTGTCCTGGGCTATCAGCCACCTCTGTTCCCATGGGAAACTGAATCTTGTGATGTTCCAGCTGTTGATTCTTGGGCCCAACAGTGTACGCAAGTCTGGAGGACTACCTATCATCATCTGCAGAACGCCACTCAAGCTCAGAAATCTAAAGCGGACCGGCGACGCAGACCCACACCCATCTTCCATCCAGGCCAGCGCATATGGTTATCCACCCGGGACATCCGTCTACGTCTCCCTTCCAAGAAACTAAGTCCCAGGTATATCGGTCCATTTAAGATCCTAAAAAGAATTAATCCTGTTAGCTATAAACTGTTACTACCACCTCGCTACAAAATCTGTCCTGTTTTTCATGTCTCCCTGCTCAAGCCAGTGTTCTACAGCCCGATGTTTCCGCCAGCAGCTTCTCTGACTCCCCCTCCTCCACTTGATATTGGGGGCCAACCGGCCTATGCTGTCTGGGCTTTGTTAGACTCCAGATGTCGCGGCGGCCAGTTACAGTACTTGGTAGACTGGGAGGGCTATGGACCTGAGGAGCAGTCTTGGGTGCCGTCAAGGGATATCCTGGACCGGGCATTAAAGGAAGACTTCCATCTCCAGCATCCCGATCGACCAGCACCACTTCATAGGGGACGCACTCCTCGTCACCGAGCGCAGTCGTCAGGAGCCGTCCTCAGAAGAGGGGGGAGTACTGTCACGGACTCCAGTTCCATAATCCATCCCGCTGCTTCCAGTTCCCACACTCATTCCCAATCACCCGAATATTAGTTTCACCTGCACTGTTTCGTTCTCTATTTATACCCTGCCTGTTCCCTTGGTTTTTGTTGGTTATTGCTTGAAACAAATCTTGCTTTGCTAACTCCCGTAAAACTCTAGTAGTTTCTCGGTTCTTTTCTCTCTTGTTTTTTAGTTTCCCCTTTGCCCAGATCTACTCGTTAAATTATTTATCTGATCTCCTGGCTTTGACCTGTATTCTGTTTATCAACACTTCTCTGGATTTGCCCTCTGTGTTTTGGAACTTTGTCATTAAACCATTTCTGCATTTGAATCCATCTCGTCCAGTGTCGTTACACCTATGAAGCATTGTGAATGGCGTAGTCACCTTAAAAATGTCAGAAATATAGAAAACTCAGTAATTATTTCTGCAATTGGGCATGGATTTGCACTGAAACCTAGCGGCGTAAATGCAGCATAATTTAAACCCCAGTTTTCAGGTACTGATGCAATTGAAGAAACCCACAATTCACAGTCAGCCATGATTATTTTAATCAGTGAGTGAAAGTGTCCAATAACAGGTTGGTGACTGTGATTAAACAAGTAGTATTCAGCTGCTCGTTTGATCCTAACATGGCAGCCCCCATGTGCAGACTCTGTAGAATAAAACAGCTTTTATAAGGATAATGATGTGAGAGGAGTCTTCATCTTATGTGAGTGGTCATGATTTTATACATATGTTTCAAAATTACTATTAATTTCTTTAGAAGTTAAACTTTATTTTGAGGAAAAATGTACTTAGTGCACTTTTAAATTGTTGATTATAATTATAGAAACAGTACATTTTAAGTAGGAAAGTGAATCGAATGGTACATGGTACATTAAACAAACATTAAAACATAATCATAAATATAATCACTAAAATACTTTGTCTCAATTAACTTACAAGTAACAAGAAATTGGTTAGTCATGATTTATTTTTACCATTTAAATATGTACATTAAAATAGTTCATTAGACATATTTTTATAGATATACATTTTTGATACATGTATACTATATGTTTACATACCATAAAATCAGTGGACTTCTTATAATTCAAAATTGAAATGGCGTTATCCAGTAGACTTTTTTTAATAATGGAATCAAATGGGCAGATTCAATTCATGTCAGTATTTTTGGCAAGATAAAATTAAGTGTACATTGCCCTATACATACAGATATAAAACAAATTGAATGCTGAAATTTTATTTGCTGAAGTTTAAAATCTCAAAACTATTATTTTCTTTGGCTGCCATTCAGTCTCTATCATGCACACACTGGGTCTCTTTCCCATACCTGACTCACCGCTTGCAAGTGAAGTCTCTATTTTCCGTACAGTAAATCTGCTCCCATGTTTTTTATGTATATAGTGTTATTTATATCATGTACTAACAACCTTGGACCTCACGGTTCTTTAAAGTTTTATAAGCTATTGTTAGTATTTAATTTCCATATGGAAAAAATGTATGGGATTTTTACTTTCGGATTCTGACTGTTGCACTGGATTTGGAAAGTCACACTGAGAAATGACTGAGTTATACAAATACTGAAGCATCTCAGTGTTGTTGGACTGATGTCAGCACTCTAAGAATACCACTCATCCAATCAGATTCGAGGACCAGAACTAACTGTTGCATAATACATTATAAAGTATGGCCATGACAACCATAGTGATAATGCAACTGAACAGAGAACAAACACAAAATACTTGTATGTCACAGAGAAAACATCAAATACTGCCTATGACAACCTATTATTTTAGTGCATAATTATTTTTTAGAAATTCCTGTTACTGTGCATATTAACTGGTCAATGGCTCTCATTTGTATTTCTCATTTGCTCTTATAGATATTAGGGAGAAAAAAAGCATCATTGTGTACTGGCCAGTGCTGAGGTGGTAGGTAGTGGTGGGACCTGCATGAGGGGTTCACTGTTCTAATTGCAGATGAAGCCAGTAAAGAGGGCCCCTCTTTACCTGCTTCATCTGCAATTAGAACATTGAAGAGGGGAGCATATAGCTTGGATGAAGGTTACACAGGAGCAGCTCTATTCTGCAGCACTGAGAGAAGACACTCCACTTAAACAAGTGAAGACTGTGTGGATATAGCCAGTGGTCAGCACCTTAAGAACAGTTATATCCATGACACTCAAACTCTGTTCAGTTTCTCTTTAAATGAGGGAAAGGAAACAGACCCAAGTCTTCCAAATTAGCTCTGCAAATATTTGCCGGAAAGAGGCTAGTGGTTTTCTGGCCATTTCAAAAGCAAATTTAACAGACGTAGGGTTTGGTGTTGATTTACTTTTTTATTATTTACGTCTGTAAATATCAAAGTATTTTAGTTCTGGGGGGTGTTGTGTCCTCATTTGGAACAGGGAGCTAAAGAGAGTAATTGAGAGAGTGAGCAAAACACTACTGTCACGCTTTTACTCATGCTCACTTTCACGCTCACCTTGACAACTGGTCAAATACAGGGGAAGTGAAATGGTGTGCATATTTTACCCATTCTTCATTCTCTCACTCATGGCCCATTATTCTCTATCTGTTCCTCTACTCTGTTCCATAAATCATGTGTTTTTTCCTTTCTTCATTCCTTCTCTGGCGGTTGTCTCTGTTAGCCTGCTGTGTATATTAAAAGCTTTTCAACATTTCACTGGTTACTTACAGGGTCCAAAATTAACTTTTTGCCACAATTGGACAATGGCGGATGCTTTGAAAAAATATACCGACCAGGCGAATGTAAAAAAAATGTCCATATGACAACGGAATTTTCGAGCATTTTGTAAAAATTTTTTCCATATATATTCAATAGACTGTGTCACTTGCAGCATCATATATAAGATGACATAGCCTCTCTCTCAAACGAACTGTACCTAGTATCAGCCTCAGACGGCATGCCCACAGACCGGCCACAGTCCGTTCTCTATCTGTCTTCTGTTTCATTTGAGGCATGTAACAGAAAGTAATGTGGAAAGCCACGAGCAGAGCTGCATTTTCTGCTGTGCTTACTTACGCGAGACTAAACTGCAACTGTCACCAAAGCATTTAGACCCATTCCAATTTTGTTCCTTATATTTTCATATGAGTGGCTTAAAGTAAGGAATATTCCACATGTATTGCCACATGTTTTGGAGGAAAGAAATCTTGAGGTATCCTAGATAAACTTCTGATTGTAATTTTTCCACTTAAAAGGTGAAAGTTGTTAGGACACAAGCAAATCACAATAGATGTTTAGTAGAATGTTTGATTTGAATCTTACATGTGTCATCAGCATGGGTCATTATCATATCATTTTTACAATTCAATTTAAACCACATACAGTATTATTCTGTAGTTCCTTATTAAGTAACTGGCAAACTGGTGAGTTGTATCAGCATTTGGTACTTGGTGGGTGTTATTTTTGGACCCTGGTTACCTTGAATCCTAGCTGTTCTCTAGCTGTTCAAACTCTCCTCGAAACCTTATTTGACAGGACTTGCTTTCTTTCCAGAAGTCACAAAACAGAGGATGGAAGGATTTCCCTTGAGGTTTATGATCCCTCTTGAAACCAGGTACTCTAAAGCAACATCAGCATACATGATTGGAATGTAAGGATGAACTTGTTTTGACATTTTTTGCATCTTGACTCTAAAGATCACAGAGACACAATTACAGAGTTTGTGGATCCCACGGAGTGTGTCCTCTTCTCTTTGATGGACTGCCTTTTGAACTTGGCTGTTGACAATACTTCAGAAGTGGTCAGATCCACTTAGAAATGCCTTCTGCTTTCAAGAAAAGAGCCCACGTCCTTAAAGACAGCTCGGCAGCGGCTGTTCCCCTTCAACCAGGCAATGGCAGTGGTTTAGACGCCAGCCCAGACCCTTTTAGTACGAGTCCATTGATGTAGCAGAGTTATTAATTTGCCCTGTGAAATAAGAGGACACCAGGGCCAAACAGAGGGAGATGGGTGCCTTTCAAATAATGCCAGCCAGGCAGTCTTTCATCTGCTGTCAGTGGGGTGAGCGAACTGGGTCTACTGGGTTTTCACATGGGCACTAGGGATACCCATGGAACTAACCAACAAAGGGCATTCCCATACAGAGGGAAACTGAACACAGCCGGGAAGGAGGAAAAAGAGAGAGACAGAACATGGGTAAATTGTTTTTCCCCTTACGCAATGAAAATATATTTCCTTAAATATTAAGGCTTAATATATTAAATAATTTTCAGTATATTCATAATTATATATAATTATAGATTGTGTTAATATATTACAATATACTGAGTAATACATGAGGAATTGCTGCTTTTCATATATTGGGAAATACAGTATATAACACAAAATGTATATACCAACAGAAAAATGGTAGTGTGTGATAAAATATATTTTAACATATATGTAGTACATATAGTCACATTATTATGGGAATATGTATGAGCAATATATATACACAATTCTGAGGAAATATATATCCATATATGTGAATATTTATGTAATTATATATTTTTAAATCTAAAAATATTGAGTATAAACACATTTGAACATATATGCACTATATTTTAACCTAAATATGTGAACATGTATGTGATATACAGTGCATCCGGTAAGAATTCACAGCGCATCACTTTTTCCACATTTTGTTATGTTACAGCCTTATTCCAAAATGGATTTCATTCATTATTTTCCTCAAAATTCTACAAACAATACCCCATAATGACAATGTGAAAGAAGTTTGTTTTAAATCTTTGCAAATTTATTAAAAAAAAAAAAATGAAAAAAAAAAAAAAAAAAAAAAAAAAATCACATGTACATAAGTATTCACAGCCTTTGCTCAATACTTTGTTGAAGCACCTTTGGCACCAATTACAGCCTCAAGTCTTATTGTGTATAATGCTACAAGCTTGGCCCACCTATTTTTGGGCAGTTTCTCCCATTCTTCTTTGCAGGACCTCTCAAGCTCCATCAGGTTGGATGAGGAGCATTGATGCACAGCCATTTTCAGATTTCTCCAGAGAGGTTCAATCGGGTTCAAGTCTGGGCTCTGGCTGGGCCACTCAAGGACATTCACAGAGTTGTCCCGTAGCCACTCCTGGCTGTGTGCTTAAGGTTGTTGTCCAGTTGGAAGATGAACCTTCACCCCAGTCTGAGGTCCAGAGTGCTCTGGAGCAGGTTTTCATCAAGGATGTCTCTGTACATTGCTGCATTCATCTTTTCTTGATCCTTACTAGTCTCCCAGTTCCTGCCACTGAAAAAAATCTCCACGGCATGATGCTGCCACCACCATGCTTCACTGTAGGGATGATATTGCCCAGGTGTGGAGCAGTGCCTGGTTTTCTCCAGACTTGACGCTTGCCATTCAGGCCAAAGATTCAGATTTTGTTTTTCATGGTCTGAGAGTCCTTCAGGTGCCTTTTGGCAAACACCAGGCAGGCTGGAGCTCTGTCAGAGTGACCATCAGGTTCTTGGTCACCACCCTGACTAAGGCCCTTCTCCCCCGATCACTCAGTTTGTCCGGGCGGCCAGCTCTAGGAAGAGTCCTGGTGGTTCCAAACTTCATCCATTTACAGATGATGGAGGCCACAGTGCTCATTGGGACCTTCAATGCTGCAGAAATTTTTCGGTACCCTTCCCCAGATATGTGCCTCAATTCAATCCTGTCTCGGAGGTTTACAGACAATTCCTTGGACTTCATGGCTTGGTTTGTGCTCTGACATGCACTGTTAACTGTGGGACCTTATATAGACAGGTGTGTGCCTTTCCAAATCATGTCCAATCAACTGAATTTACCACAGGTGGACTCCAGTCAAGTTGTAGAAACAACTCAAGGATGATCAATGGAAACAGGATGCACCTGAGCTCAATTTTGAGTGTCATGGCAAAGGCTGTGAATTCTTATGTACGTGTGATTATTTAAATTTTTTATTTGTAATACATTTTCAAAGATTTCAAACAAACTTTGTTGTCAAACAAACACGTTGTCATTATGGGGTATTATTTGTAGAATTTTGAGGAAAATTATTAATTTAATCCATTTTGGAATAAGGCTTTAACATAACAAAATGTGGAAAAAGTCAAGCGCTGTGAATACTTTCCGGATGCATATGTATATATATATATATATATATATATATATATATTACTGTGAAAAAAAAAATGGTTGTAGATTTTGTCCAACAGTTTGAAATACTACATGGAAAGCATATCTGTCACTGAATTTACATTTATGTCTTCATTTGCCTGAATATGTAAAGAATTGGGGACCTTTGTAGATATACTGGGACATATATTTAGGGCCAAATATAAGACATTTAATGCTGTATGTAAACCCATGCATTAACTAATGAAAGATACATTATTTGAGTGTTTCAATAAAGCTATTGCATGTAAAAATGTAGTACAGTTTTTGTCTTGTTCATGCATATTTAGCAGAATATTGAAAAACATACGTACTGGATTCCCATAAATTAAAATGCATTATTTAATATATCACATTATATTTCCAAATATATTCACATATATTTTTGTTTCCTAATGGTGTCCACTATTATCTGGTTAACAACTTTGTTTTTAGTTGCTTTCATTCTTTGGAATGGCGTTCTTGTGGTTTGTGGTGGGATTCGCCATTCTGTGTCCCACTTTTTCACTCCCCTCAAGGTAATAGGAACAACCTCAGGGGAAATAGGGGCAGCACCCTCAAAATTTATGATAAACCTCATATGGTCTTAACAGCCTCCATTCTCCACTCATTCTTCCTTCAGTGGAAGCAACTACCTCCTTCCTTGTTTAAAGGACCTTCATTGCTGCACACCATAGTGGTATTTTGGTGTCCCAATTAGGCTTCTTAACTAGCATAATCAACTAGCCTCTCTTGGTTAACCAGCTTTATTAGAAACTAATAAGCTTTTTATTAGAAGCTGAATAACATTTAGCATTTTTTGCAGGTGAACAATATCTATGCTGGTCAACCAGCTAGACCAGCACCAAGCCAGCGCAAACTACAAAACCAATTCCAAAAAAGTTGGGACAGTATGAAAAATGCTAATAAAACAAAAAAGATTGATTTGTAAATTATATTTACCCTTTGTTATATTGAAGGGTACTACAACAACACATTATATGATGTTTTACCTTGTGAATTTCATCATTTTATTTTTAAAATGTACAGTAATTTCAAATCAGAAGATTGCAACACGCTCCAAAAAAGTTGAGACAGGGGCAATTTAAGACTAATAATAATTTGACGAGTTGAAATAACAAGTGATGTGAAACAGGAGATCTGAAACAGGTGAGACAATTGTGTCATAATACTGTATACTGTATAAGGAGCCTCCAAAAACAGCCTAGTTATTCAAGAGCAAGGATCATTCAAGACTTGTCAATTTGCCAACAGATGCTTAAGCAAATAATCTAGCACTTTGAGAACAATGTTCTCCAAAGACAAATTGGAAGGATTTTGGACATTTCACGCTCTAGAATGCACAAATCTCAGAGCGTAAAGAGCAAGACGAAAATCATTTCTGAATGCATGTGATCTCTGACCCCTCAGACATCACTATCTTAAAAACATAATTCATCTGTAATAGATATCAAGAACATGTCCCTGGGATAACTTTAGTAAACCCATGTTAGTCAACACCACTCACCGCTGCATCCACAGGTGCAAGTTATGACTTTAATATGCAATGCAGAATCCTCACATCAACACTGTCCAGAAGCGCTGATGACTTCTCTGGGCTCTGTCTCAAGGAAAGTAGAACAGTAAATCTGTTTTCTGAAGAGCCTATAATTCAATAATGTTTTGAGAAACAAAGCCATCATGTTATCTGGGCCAAAGAGAAAAAGGGCCATCCAAGCTGTTATTAGAGTCAGGTCCAAAAGACAGTTTCTGTATGGGCCAGGGGTGTGTCAGTGCCCATGGCAAGGGTAACTCGCACATTTGTGAGAACACCATGAATGCAGACAGATACACTGGTGGCCAAAAGATTTAGCTGTTTCAGAAGTAAAATACTTTAATTCACCAAAGTAGCATTCAACTGATCACAAAGTATAGTCAGGACATAACTGATGTAAAAAACAGCACCAACACTATTTTACAAATTACATTTTGTATCAAATCTAGACAGGCCTCATTTCCAGCAGCCATCAATCCAACACCTTATCCTTGAGTAATCATGCTAAATTGATAATTTGGTACTAGAAAATAACTTGCCATTATATGAAACACATTTGAAAGATATTTGTTTAGTTAAATTAAGCTTAACATTGTCTTTGTGTTTGTTTTTGAGTTGCCACAGTATGCAATAGACAGAAATGTCTTAAGGTCAATATTAGGTCATAAACGCCAAAACAGAAACAGCATTCTCTAGAAACTATTCAATCATTGTTTTGAGGAATGAAGGCTATACGATGCTTGAAGTGGCCAAAAACTGAAAATTTCATACAAAGGTGTACACTACAGTCTTCAAAGACAAAGGACAACTGGCTCTAACAAGGACAGAAAGAGATGTGGAAGGCCAGATCTACAACTAAACAAGAGGAAATTTACACCAGTGTCTCTAATTTGAGAAATAGACACCTCACATGCCCTCAGCTGACAACATCATTGAATTCTACCCACTCAACACCAGTTTCATGTACAACAGTAAAGAGAAGACTCAGGGGTGCAGGCCTTATGGGAAGAATTGCAAAAAAGCCACTTTTGAAACAGAAAAACAAAAAGAAAAGGTTAGAGTGGGCAAAGAAACAGACATTGGACAACAGATAGTGTTATGGATCTTAACCCCATTGAGCTTTTGTGGGATCGGCTAGACTGCAAGGTGCGTGAGAAGTGCCCGGCAAGACAGCCACATCTATGGCAAGTGCTACAGGAAGTGTGAGGTGAAATACCATCTGATAATGTAAACCTAAACATTATTCCAAACTTTTTGGCTGCCAGTGTATGTACACATTTTGGAGCAACATATACTGCCCATCACTGTCTTTCCCTGGGACATCCCTGCATTTTCCAGCAGGACAACTTCAAACCACATACTGGCCGAATAAAGCAGAGAGTGCAGGTACTAGATTGGCCTGCCTGCAGTCCTGACATCTCCAGTTGAGAATGTGTGGTGCATTATGAAGCACATCATATGGCAATGAAGACCCCGTACAATTGTCCAGCTAAAGACCTGCATAATGGATGAATGGGTGGAAATTTCACTTTCTAAAATTAACAAACGTGTGTCTTCAGTGCCCAAATGCTTAATAAGTGTAATTAGTAAGGGTAAAAACATTTTGGAGCGTGTTGCAATCATCTGATTTGAAATTACTGTACATTTAAAAAACAAAAAAACAATCAAATTCACAGGGTAAAAATTAGTAGTTGTACTGCTTTCAATATTGCAAATGGTGAATGCTATTTACAAATGAATTTTTTTTGTTTTAATTATCATTTTTCATACTGTCCCAACTTTTTGGGAATTGGGGTTGTAGCTTAGACTATCATGCTGTTGTAAGCTGGTCTTTTCAGCAGGGTTCTTTTCTTGCAGGGCGCCTGAATCCCAACCTCTCTACCACTCACTGAGCACACAGGAAGTTTAGGTCCATTCTGAAGTCTTTAGAGGCCACAGAGGTTCCTTGTTTTGATTGGGCCAGAGACAGAAGATGTCATCAAATTAATTCATGCATGCAAGGAGCTGCACAGTGTAAATGACTGATTACTCCATCTATCCACATGCAGCTGAGCATGAGGAGTGGTTGGGGCAGTCACAGTTGGAGCAAGCAGGGAAAAAATAATACCAGAGATGTATAAAAGCAGAGGCTAAAAGCAGCCTGAGCTAGCCGCCTGCTAAAAAAACAAAGCACTGCCCAAGGGGACAAGCTCAGGGTCGGGCAGTGTGGACCGGACTGGCCACAGCCGCGTCTCCACGCGTTAGTGCTCCTGCCAAATGGCTGTAATTGAGGCCTAAAGTCAAGAGCCCTGAATAACTCAATGCATCAATAGCATCTTGCAGGACCTCCCCCTCTATGTTTCTCTTTACCTTCATAACCAACCACCTTTTTCTCCCTGACAACCTTAAAGGATTAGTTCACCCAAAAATTATAATTCTCTCATTTACTCACCCTCATGCCATCCCAGATGTGTATGAGTTTCTTTCTTCTGCAGAACAAAAGCAAAGATTTGTAAAATATCTCAGCTTTGTAGGTCCTTTCAATGCAAGTGAATGGTGACCAAAACCTTGCATTGTAAAAACGACTCCAGTGGTTTATTTCTTCTGAAGTGATCCAATCGGTTTTGGGTGAGAACAGAACAAATTGTAACTCCTTTTTCACTAAATATCTTGCCATTGCAGTGTCTAGGCACATCCATAATTTCAAGCTCAAGTTTATGTGCTTTTTTGTTCACAATTCACTTGCATTGTGAGGACCTAGAGAGGTGAGATATTCTAAACAAATCTTTGTGAACCACACTTGCCTCCATTGGCTGAGCTGACCTTTACTTTCAGTTATATGTATTGAAACAGTTCTGGGCTGGGATGTTGTTCTAGAATAACGTTTTGTTGTTTTTAACTTCTGTTGAAACATTCTTTTGTATGTGTAAAGTGAAGTGAAGGGAAAGTTAACACAAAACCTTTCATTCAGCCATCATTTACTCACACTCATGTTGTTCTACATAGCTGAATTTGAGTGAAGATGTCACCCATTGTGGCCAACATTGAAAGAACATAAATTACGTCAAAGCTGTTATAAGTTCATTGAGGATAATAATCATTTTAAGCATATTACAAAGATGAATGTGTTCAGCGCTGTTTGTGTATGGATGGCTGTATAGAGATCCATACTAATGGCAGCATTTAAGATGAAGTAGGGCACATGGTGCAAATTTCTGCCGGTTTATTGGTCCTACTGGGTTCTTCTCTCAGGCTTCAGAGGCCTTGGCTGCTTTTTTCCTGCACGCATGCCACAGTTGTGGTCACTGTGGTGATGTTTCACTGCTCAGAATGGATTCACCAGCTCAAAAACGTTCTTATTATATTTATATTTTACTATACCGCTGCTCCCCTGCCAGCTGTGTACTAGCTAACAGCCTGTTTCCTTTAAATAGGCTGTGACAATATGATTAAACAGCTAAAACTAAGGTAAACATCAGCATGCATTGCCTCAGTATTGACAAAACGCCCACAAGCAAACAATGCTGCATTTTGGGCCTGATTTTTTACAGAGAAGCAAGACAGGAGAGCAGAAAGGGTACAAAGGAGTTTCAGTTAGTCAGCTATTGCGTTTGATGTTATGAGTAAGAAATAAGCTCTCAAGCTTGTTTATCTGGGCTCATACGAGCCTTTGAGAGTGTTTTGTGCTTAAAAAAAATCATGTGATCAGGCACCCCTGCTCAAAAGATAGTATAATGCCAACAGACCAGCATAGTTGTTCACCAAAATTATATTATGTTTTGGATGCTGGTCCTGAGTGTGCTGGTGTACCCACAAGGTGTCTTAACAAGCTTAACCTGCAAAGCCAGCTTGGTCAACCAACTTCACCAGAAAGACTATGCTGGTCGACTAGCCGTTGTGCTGGTGAACAGCATGGCTTTACTGGTCCACAAGTGAGACCAGCACTAACCAGTATAAATCAGATTGAAAATCTGGTCTAGGCTGGTCTTTTCAACAGGATTGGTCAGGATTTATGTTTAAATGAGCCATATACCATATATTGTTTATGACAATAAGAAGTAGTGTTAATTTCGTCAGACGAGACGAGACTAAATATGTTCGTCAACGACCTTTTTTTCCATGACTAAGACGAGACGATGATGAGACTGCACCAATGTCCAAAAACGCTGACTAAGACTAAATTAACATGCATTATTGTTGACGAAAAAAGACGAGACTAAAATGTTTTGCATAAAATAAAATCTCTCTTCATTTTCGTATACAATCGTCTCTACTTTTTCATCATGAGATAGAATATTCAGCTTTTACGCCTTCAAAATATTCCGAATGAGTTCGCGCTGTTGCTCAAGTAACAGTTACAACAGGTCTCATACTCCTGTGGCTGCAACACGAAACTACATGGAGCAAGAACACAACAATCATAGACAGTGGCGAACACGCGACGAGCGCCGACGACATGCTAGGTAGAAGGAAGAGGCTCGATATTTGGTCGCATTTTAGGTACAATGATATTGACAAAAAGACAGAATGTGTCATTATAATTGACAGGAAGCACTGCGGAAAAACACTACCGGGAAAAACACCAACAACCTTAAACGACATCTAAAGGCTAACCACACACACATTCAGGGAAGTTAACTTAAATATACGTCTCATAAGCTAATGCTGATTTTAGGCATCTACGCTGTAAATTAACCAGTTAGCTATGGTGTTGTGGCACATACATTATGCAGGTTATATATATTTTATGAAACTTATTTGCTTAATAAAATACTCTTCAGAACAAGTTCATCATTTGTGAATGTGTCTCTTAAATCAGAAAACCAGACACGTTTAACAAAGTGAATTCAACAAATCATTCAACAAGTGTATTTTGTCAGGTAATTATGACATTTAACCAATATTTGAGATGTGTGAAACATTATTTGACTGAAATGGTTATCTCAGAATTAATCTCAGAAATAATTTATTTAAAAAAAGACTAAAATGTTTTGAAACTTGACTAAGATATATTGAGTTTTCTTTTGACTAAAACTAGACTAAAATGACGAGACTTTTAGTCGACTAAAACTTGACTAACAAAAAAAGATATGTGAATGACTAAATATGACTAAAACTAACAAGGACATTTGGCATAAGACTAAGACTAAGACTAAATTAAAAATAGGTGACAAAATTAACACTAATAAGAAGAAAGATTAATTTATGGATAAGTTGAAAATAAATGAGATTTATCCTTTGCTTTGTTCTGCAAGGTGGAGCTACAATTCCAGAAGTGTTTGAAAATACAAGAGGAGCAGAAAACGAAAAAATAAAGGAGGAAGGACAGGGTGGGAGAAGAACAGATGAAGAGCATAGAGGATTGAATGGTAGAAAGAGTTGGTGCAAGAGTGAGTGAATGACAAGAGAGAAGAAAGGTGAGGAAGGGTGAGGATTGCGCAATTACAATGAAAGGGAGCCTGCGTGTCCATGTTGTACGGGTTTGTCTTGTGATCTTCTGTGGGATGCCACTGTCACCCCGGCTGTGGCGAGCTGCTGTGGAGCTGCTGCAAGCTTCAAAGACTGCAGGCCTGCCCACAGCCCTAATTAGAGAGTGCTCGCTTGGAGCTGGGGACAAGCTAGCGGAAAGTGTGCGCAAGTGCACACACTACGCTTCAGTTGCAACAAGTTGAAATGGATGAAGGGAGGGATAGCATCCTACATTCATCTATCCCACAGTAGTCTCTCTCTCTCTCTCTCTCTCTCTCTCTCTCTCTCTCTCCCTTTCTGTCTGTTTGTACATCTCTGTAAGTACAGCCCACGGACCATTCCTTAAAGGAAACCAACAGAACAGTGGATATTATTGCCTACCCAGGGCCGTAGCTAGGAATTCTGACTGCATATTGCTCTGGGCCCCTTACCTTCTTTTTTTAAGTGTAGACAGGGATGTGGCCTGGTGTAGGGGTTTTCAAACTTTTTGATGCCAAAACCCCCTGAATATGATGATCTCCATTCGACGGACCCCCTTCCAAGAAAATAAAAAAACAACTTGATTAAATTTAAGTTTGATTAAATTTGATAATCAAAAAAACATCTGTCTAATCAAATGAACTCCTAGAACCCTAATTAACTGAACAATTACTTTTCAACATACTATTGCATTATATAATTTTATTTAGTATTATTGGCATTATTATTATTTATTACTACATTGAATATGAAATTTTATTTAACATTAGTAATATATTTCTGTTGCAATTTCATGACTTTACATGTCTAGTTAAATTGAGTATTTATTTTGACAGAAAACAGAATGAAGCACTTTTAGTTTGTTTCTAATGACAGCTTCTCATTTCCCGATAAGCAATTGTATAATCATATAAGTAATATATGGCTTATTGTATTTTTTGAATGTTAATTTCGGAGTGGATATCGTCAGTTTTTTTCCACATAGAGGAAATCATAGGGTCCTGAAAGACCCTTTTATACTGTGCGAGAAAAATAGTAGGCGTGATATTATAAAAACAATAGACCCTTTCCACACATACATCCTCTTCCAGAAAACCTACTGCAATTTTCAGGTTAGAGGTCATGTGTGAACATGACCCTTTTGAAAATACTGGTAAATTTTGGTCTGGCAATTTGTATCATTACCTAGAAATTTTCATATTAATGGTGAAAATAGCCATAAGATTACCGGTTTCAGTTCGTACGAGGTCAGGATGTGATGATGTAAGAAATTTCTGACGGCGATGACGTTACTCCACCCCATAACACCGGTGAATCAGAAGTAATAAAAATGTCAACAAATTGATCAGATAGTGAACCTAGGTCACTTCTCTTTGTCCAAGCAGATGAAGAAATTTGCAGACAGCTTAAAAGAACAGTAAGCGATTCCGTTACAGTATGTACGATAAAATCACCTGCTGCCTTCGGGAACGCACAGACCTCTTTGTAGCAATATATTTTCAGCCGCATATAGCATCTCTGCTGTCGAATTCCAGTGACAGCAATTTGCTCTCTGTAGTTCATTAGACTTATTTGAATTTGTTGCATACTATGCCGTTGAGTCTCAAGCAACAGCATAAATGTAAACATTTGCAAAACAAATTAAAACATCACTAACAGTACTGACACAGATACAAAATTATAACCCACCATGTTTTCAAACAAGAAGCCTTAATTTCCAGTGCAACCGTGTAGATCTCATTGATATCATCAATGAAACTATCATTGTACAAAATGCTAAATAAATTATTAAAATATTATCTGGAAATATTTACTTTGTATTCAAGTTAACCACATACTGTATCTTTTTTGTACCCAGTATTAGAGTAATGGTGAATGTATACAATCTCTTTGTAGTCCTTAAGAAACAGAATAACAGAGTAATAATGTGAAATCTGGTAAATATTTACTTTTTTATTAGTGTTGAGTGTCAATAATTGTTTTCATTAATCTCATAATTTCTCATAGTTAATCGCAATTAAGTGTAGATTTGGAAAGTGCTGAAATTTTACTATAGGCCTATACACTTTTTCTTGTCAAAATGCATTTATTTCCTTTTTTTTAGAAAAGAAAACTAAAAATATGTAACTATATAATGCTTTATTAACATTTTCCAAACAAACTTTACACAGTATAAAGATAGAAATGCACTAAGTCTAAGTGGAAGGTTGACTAATTGAAAGAACTAGCCCTCACATAGGTTGCATATTCATTGCAATGGGCTTTAAATCTTGTAAACACTCATTCTCCACAATATCAATCAGCTGGCACTCTGTGGCTATCCACTTTGTTACAGCAATTATGATTTTCTCTTCATGATGCATGTCAGGGCATCAATGCCAGCGTCAAGCACCGCTTTAAACTCCTGCGTCTAACAGAGTCTTGGTTTGTACACACAAATAGCATTAAGCTGTCCGTTCCCATAGCTGTTATGTGTGTGTGTGTGATGTGTGCATCAGTATAATGACTTCGGGTGGATGGATTACAAAGTTTCGACCCTGGTCTCACCAGTGTTTTTGCTGGTTTATACTTTATAAAAGTAAATGCGTTAATCACGATGAAAGGGGTCATGACATGAGGAATCAAATTTTCCTTGATCTTTTGACAAATAAGAGGTCATTGTACAATAAAATATACTGTAAGTTTCAGAACTGAAAACTCCCTCCTTAATATAAAAGAGCATTTGTAACAAGGTTTGCTCATAGAGGACAATTCCAACTCAAAAGGTATTTTATTTTTACAATTAAAGAAAATGTCACACTTGACATTGCGGGCTGCATGGACACACACATGCAGGCTCGGCTCTCTTTCTCCCTCTCTGGGGTTTTGGGCAGCCATTAATCTTGCTGCCTCTCACTGTGAACATAGAAATCACAATTATCTGCAATTCATCTCAGGTGAAAACCTTACCACTTCCTCTCTCCCCAGACGAACACTTGGCCACGGCCTCACCTCTACATACCCCCACCACCTGACTCAGGTCAGGAGGAGGGCCCGACCACTGGACTGGGTCTGGAACTCCCTTTGTATTGAGATCAGTAAGCGGGCTGGTGGCATCCAAATAATTTGGCACAAACATTCGATAATATCCAGCCCCAGGAACTGTCTCACCTCCTTTTTGTCATGGTGTGCGTTGCAATCATTGCAGTTTTATCAATTTGGGCCTGCACTTGCCCATGACTTAAGTGAAACCCTGTGGAGGCTTGCTGGACCTCTCACACTGCAAATAACAGGGGTTCGAGCCACTTATCCCAGTTCCGAGCATCTTTGTGCACAAAATAACTTATCGTATTTTTTAAGGTCTGATTAAATTGTTTGACCAAGCCATCTGTTTGGGGATGGTATACACTTGTCCAAATCTATTAACTACCCAATAATTTATACAGCTCGTGAAGTGTACGTGACATAAAAGCCATGCCCAGATCAGTGAGGATTTCTTTTGGAATCCCCACTCGGGAGATAATTTAGAAGAGTGCCTCAGCAATACTACATGCTGAGATGTTGCACAGAGGTACTGCTTTCGGATATCACGTTGTGTAATCCACTATGACTTCACAATGCGATGTCCATCTGCGGTCCATTCTAATGGCCCAACAAGGTCCATGCCAATCACCTCAAAGGAACCTCAATCAACTGCAACTGCGCTTTTGGAGTGGCCGGCGGATTCACCAGCTGACATTCACAGCATGCCGCACACCACTGGCGAACATCCCCGTGGATGTTAATAATGGGGGATGTTAATTATTATAATAATAATAATAATGGGCCATGAGATGTCTTAGTGTTTCCCCCTGTCCCAAATGACCTACCATCGGATGAGGTTCAGGCGGCTCTTTGGTACCAACAACTGGGTTGTATTTTCTTGCGTTCGAATGTCCCGTGTCACTCTATATAACCGATCTTAAGTATGGATATTAGAGTACCTTGCCCGGTTGGATCCATTGACCATCAACCACCTCCTAAATATTATGCTTTTGTCCCCTGAATATTACAATGACTGTCACTACAGGATAATCATGAATATCCCCATGCACACTACACCTTTACCTGATTATTTGAATCCAGTCCCCTGCCTCTCTCTGTGAACACTGGTGGCAAGCCTGAGAGGCCAGTCTTGGGGGAATGTTTCCCTGTTTCTGGGGAAATGGAACAGTATGGAAGGAGGGGGGGGGGGGGGTAACATTAGTGGAAGGAAAGGCAGGGAGCATGCCTGCACCTGGATATGCTGCCAGATAGTCATCCGCCAGCTGGACCACTTCATCCAGCGATGCAGGTCAGTGGCACTGGACCCACTCGGTCATCCCCTTTGGTAACCTGGAGATTAACTGCTCCAGCACCACCAAGCCAACTACATCATCAGCGTCACTGTCCTCCTTCGCAGAGTTGCTGGGTGAAGGCAAATGGGCGGCCGAACTCAATAAGCATTAAGGATAAAAATGCTGGTGATGTACTTCCGGGCTATGGCTGACCCGTGGTAAGATGGTCTTCTACAGTACTGAGTAGTCTTGGGCTTCCCTGGTCAGTAATGTTACCACTGGCCCTGTGGCCACTTCAGCGCTTCGGCAGTATGCTCAAAGAGCTCCAGGTATGCTTCTGGGTCATCTTGGGGGCCCATCTTGTTAAGCAGCACGTGGGGGTGCACGGGGTCGTGACAGCTGTCCCCTCCTGAGAAACCTTGCTCAATAGCACCCACCGATCTTCTTCCTGGGCTCAAAGGAGCACTTCAAAACGCTACTGCTGCTCTCTTCTGAGTTCCACGAGGGCCTGGTGTTGGCCTTGGGGGATGCCGTCGAAGGACCGGAAGACTTCTTCCAGTAGCGACGACTAGACAGCATATCCTCTTCCTCTACATCCAGTGTAACAAGGTTCGTGGAGGAGGGAAAGGAGGAAGTGGGAGGTGATGAATTCATCTCAAAAGGTGTTTTATTTTTACAATTAAAGAAAATATCATTCTCGACACTGGGCATCCTTTTATCTCCTCGCCTCTCACTGTGAACATAGAAATAACAATTATTAGCAATTCATCACAAGTGAAAACCCCTTCCGCTTCCTCTCTCCCCAGATGAACGCTCCATCATACCCTCACCTCCACAGCATTAATTTAAACCATGCTGCAAATACGGCTCATATGCAATTTGTGAAACTTGTGATGTTACAAGGACCAAATACATCTGCATAATACTGCCTCTTCAGCAAGACATCCACGCCTATTTTTCATCATTGCACCATTGTCCCCGCCACTGGTGCTCAATCAGTCACACAGGTGAAGAGGAGAGAAATGTTAAGTTCATGTTAAATTCATCCAAAGTAGACTTACACAGGACACCTTCATGTGCCATTCTGGATTACATTTTTTTTCTACATAAATGAGCACTAGATGAACGGCTTTGACCATTATCATACATCACATGCTGCTTTTAAAAGACACAATGTCAAGTAACTGTACATTTGCATTTACATTTATTCATTTGGCATACGCTTTTATCCAAAACGACTTACAAAAGAGGAAAAACATAAGTGAATCATCTTAAGGAGACAGTGGTACAAAAAGTGCCATACTACAAAGTTTCACTATCATCAGAATAGTATACAAAACCGATTTAAGTGCAACAAGAATTGTAAAAATAATTACAATTTTAAAAAATAAAAATGTTAGTGACTGGTTAAGTGCTCTTGGAAAAGATGTATTTTTAGACGTTTTTTGAAGATAGAGAGTGAGTCAACTTCATGGATTGAGCTGGGGAGGTCATTCCACCAACGTGGTATGATGAAACTGAAAATCCGGGAAAGTGTTTTGGTGCCTCTTTGTTTTGGTACGACAAGGTGACGTTCCTTAGCCGACCGCAGGATTCTGGTGGGAACGTAGCACTGCATAAATGTTTTTAGGTATGCTGGAGCAGACCCAGTGACTGTTTTGTATGCCAGCATCAGGGCCTTGAATTTAATACGTGCATGAACCGGCAGCCAGTGGAGAGAGACAAAGAGTGGTGTAACATGTGCTCTCTTTGGTTCATTAAAGACCAGACGTGCTGCTGCATTCTGGATCATTTGCAGAGGTCTAATAGCACATGCAGGAATACAGCCACATGCAGCCTGCAATGAGAGCGTTACAGTAGTCCAGTCTAGTTATGACAAGTGACTGAACAAGCAGTTGTGTGGCATGTTCAGAGAGGAAAGGTCTTATCTTCTTGATATTGTAGAGTGTAAATCTACATGATCTTGCGGTCTTTGACATCTGGTCTGTGAAATTTAGCTCGTCATCAATGGTTACCCCTAGATTTCTGACCGTTTTGGAAGGCGACACTGTAGTTGGACCCAGCTGCACAGTGATGTTGTGTTCAACAGCAGGGTTGGCTGAAAAGACAAGGAGTTCTGTCTTGGCTGGGTTGAGTTGCAGGTGGTGTTCCTTCATCCAGGCTGAGATGTCTCCCAGACAGGCAGCGAATCGAGCGGTCACTGTGGTGTCGTTGGGCTGGACAGACAAGTAGAATTGCGTGTCATCAGCGTAGCAGTGGTAAGAGAAACCATGTGACTGGATGATGGGTCCTAATGACGTTGTGTATATGGAGAAGAGAAGTGGCCCAAGCACTGATCCCTGAGGTACCCCAGTAAGTAACTGATGTGGCTTGGATACCTTCCCTCTCCAGGCTACCTCGAAGGACCTGTCTGAGAGATAGGAGTTGAACCAGCCAAGCACAGTTGCCCAGTTTAGAGAGGGTGGAGAGTAGGATCTGATAGTTGACTGTGTCAAAGGCTGCAAAAAGGTCCAGCAGATTCAGAATGGATGATCTGGATTCAGCTTTCGCCTGTCTCAGCGACTCCGTGACAGACAGTAGGGCAGTCTCAGTGGAGTGTCCACTTTTGAAGCCTGACTGATTGTCATCCAGCAGCTTGTTCTGTGAGAGATAGGCAGAGATCTGATTGAAAACTGCCCTTTCAAGTGTTTTTGCCATGAATGGGATGAGAGAGACTGGTCTGTAGTTTTCTCTCTGTGTGGGGGTTAAGTGCAGGTTTTTCAGCAGCGGGGTTACTTGAGCCTGCTTAAATGTAGTGGGAAAAGTGCCTGCAAAAAGAGATGTGTTAATTATGTGTGTAAGTGCAGGTAGGATGGACGGAGAGATGGCCTGGAGAAGGTGTGATGGAATGGGGTCAAGGGAACATGTGGTGGGGTGGTTGGAGAGGAGGAGTTTAGAGACCTCAGTGTCAGTTAAAGGACAGAACATAGAGAAAGAAGAATTGCATACAGGAGGTGGGTGTTTGACAGGGTGTGGTGCTGTGAATGTATTGCTGATGGCTGTAACCTTATAAGTAAAAAATGTGGCGAAAATATCTGCTGTCAGTGATGTGTCAGGTGGTGGAGGGGGAGGGCAGAGAAGTGTGTTGAATGTTCTAAACAAGCTACGAGTGTCTGTGGTGCTGTTGTTCTTGGTCTGGTAATATGAGTTTTTGCAGCTTTAACGTTATCTGAAAAAGTTGCAAGCAGAAGCTGATATTTACCTAGATCGGTTGGATCTTTAGATTTCCGCCATCTCCTCTCAGCTGCCCTGAGATCAGTCCGATGTTCACGAAGGACGTCAGACAGCAAGGGGCTAGGTGGTGTAGTACGTGCTGGTCTAGAGGAGAGAGGACACATGTTGTCTAGACAGGTTGTTAAAATAGAGCTAAGTGTGTCTGTGGCAGTGTTTACATCGAGTAAGGAAAATACATTTATTGTGGGAAGAGAGGCAGAGACATCAGTGGAAAGGCAAAAAGAAACCAAAGGTGGAGTCGGTTTTACTATGGATGGGAGAATCATGTTGAATTGAACAAAGTAGTGATCAGAGACATGTTAAGGTGTAACAAGAATATTCGAGGTGGTACAGTTACATGTAAAAATGAGGTCCAGCTGGTTGCCCGATCTGTGAGTTGCTGTGGTGTGTAGTCTTTCCAAGTCAAATGAGGCCAGAAGAGTATTCAGTTCAATGGCCTGGGGCTTGTCTTAGTGTATGTTGAAATCGCCAAGGACCACAAGTGGCCTGCCATCCTCTGGCAAGGAGGACAGCAGGACATCCAACTCCTCAAGAAAGCTTGTCAGCTGACCTGGAGGGCGATAGATGACAACATCATGTATTTTTGAGGGTTGCATTGTAGTAATGGCATGGAATTCAAAGGATGTATTGTTACATAGTGAACAGTAAACCTGCAGTCCTGTGTGTAAACAAACACGGAAGATGTGAGATTTGAAGACCAGCATCTCTGCTTTGGCCTGTTGAAGCCGGATGAAGCACCCCAATATCACAATGGAATGTATTACGTTTGTGTATTTGGAACATTTCAGCGTGGATTGTAATGTACTGTATGCTTGTGAACCAGTCACAGGAACTCTTATTGAAGAATGGGGCAGTTAAAACACCATTAGACTGCAAATCTGCAAGTAAACAATTTAATTAATTAATATTTCATTTGTCATGACTGTTTGATATATTATTGTGCTGCTTGAGTTAACAGTTTAATATATTCAGATGAAATATGTTGGATGTGATTTATTTGTTAATACTGAAATGTAGTTTTATAAATGTTGTGGTCTTGAGGAATTTGTTACTTTTCTTCGGACAGCATTTCAAATATGGCTCTATTGGAAGGGCTGCACAATGTTAGCCAATCAAAACAGTGGGAGTTTACATTGAAGTCTTAAAGGGCCACTTAAAACCGAGCGTTTCAGACAGAGGGCCAGAGACAGGTTGGAAAATTACAACCACATCTCATGAAAATTCGTACATATTTTACAAGTTGGCTATTTTGTCTGATTTTATTATTATGTCATTCATATTAATTTTAATGAATTCATCACGTGTAAATGCACGGATGTCTAGTGCAGAAGTAAGTGTGAGTTCCACGCACAAGGCATTAAGGACATGCTTATTAATATTATGCCCTTATCCAATAACCTTATCTAAACCTAACTGATCAGAAGAGTGTGTAAACATGATAGGAAGCTGTTGTGTTTGACAGAGCAAGTAATTGTCATGTATTCGATGGGAACGATGTCCAGCGATGTCATTGGCTGTTGTGAAAGTCTGTAGAGTGCAGTCATACAATATCATACAAATTTCCCAAATTTAGAAAAATTTTACGAATCCTTACAATTTCACCGTGAGAGTGTGTTGAATATTATTATATACTGTATGACTTAATCATGACTGTTTTTGTAAAAATTTAGAAAATTTTTACGAATCCTTACAATTTCACTGTGAGAGTGTGTTGAATATTATTATATACTGTATGACTTAATCATGACTGTTTTTGTAAAAAAAAAAAAAAAAAAAAAAAAAAAACTATAGTAAGATAATAAAGTGGACCTCAGGAAAGATTATAAAATCTAAAGTATGTCATGACCCCTTTAAAACAAATTACATGTTCAACCTTTAATTTTGAAAGCTCTAATTTGTATTTATTTAAAAAGTCTCCATCTAGTGGTCCCTTGGGGGTCCCTAGACCCCAGTTTGAAAACATCTGACCTGGTGGACAGTGCATATGCTCTAACACATTGTATGCTGGCACAACTCTAGGTGTGGATGATCCCAATGGAGTCATTTTCCACTCCCACCATTAAGTTCTCTCACCTCATTTCCTTCATCTCTAGGGTGAACATATTTTTAAAGTTTTAGTACATATTATAACATAGTTTCAAATAGTTGTTGGACTTGTTTGTTAAACTCACATTTCTTAGAAAATAATTTGGTATTGCATGGTGCCCCTTCAGTTCTTATGGCCTTCTTCTTCCATTCTTATTTTTAATGTTGACTACATTTGAATGTCTTCCCTTTCAATTCATCGTAAGCACTTTTCTAGTCTGTTTAGTTTACAATTATGTAGCAGAGCAGACAGATTGTTCTTTTAGTAGATTTGCATCACACAGAGCACAATTTGCAAGTAAATTATTTTTATTTTGATGTAAAATACATTGAAATGATCATTATGGATTTTACATCAATCTTACTGAAATTGGAGCTGTGGGCTCCAAGAATCATTCCCACCTTTCACCCTGTTAGCAATGGCCCAGAGCCTACTCCTACAGGATATAGTCTCAGTTTGTGGTTGATAAATATAACTGGTTATTTCTGTAGTTTAATGATTGAGTGGACACCAGAGGATTACTGCAACAACCTTTCATCAACGTCATTCATTAAAAGATTTTCATTCCACATCCATGTCTCAGTTCCTACTCGTTAGAAATCCATTTGCACATGGTGTGACAATGAATCAGTTCATTATCACAGCCACATCTCTTCCTTGAATGTTAAATGCTGTTTATTATCAGCACTGCAACATAGAGGTTCTTTTTGGCTAATTTTAACAGACTTCCCTGTCTGTCTTCAGGTCCCGTCACATTCCCTGTCTCACCTATACTGTATACAGAGGAAGACCCACAGGCCTGCAGTATAGCTAATCTGACCACAGGTAAACACTGTCTTACCACAGCCTTGCTCACTTAGGCTATAATGGACAAAAATACCACACTCCAATGAATGCACACTCACACATCAGTGTACACGCATATACCTTAAAGCAGACTGACTGTTTGTTGATCTCAGAGAGAACTTATCATTCAGGGTTTTCCAAGAAAGATCACAATGTGATTCATGACAAATGTTCTGTCCTCATGGTTTGTGTATATATCCAGGGCCTTACTGTAAATTTTCTCATAGCTCTTATGGCTGGGGCAAGGAATGAAGGGTGAGTAAAGGACTAAGGGTGGATTTAACACACACAGAATTAGGTGATAGAGAAGGGAACAGTCAGGATATTTACAGTCAGCTAATATTTACTCTGGTCACACTCTGTGATTTATTGTTATTTCTTGACTATTTTGTTTAGCAATAGTCAGCTAGTACCTGCATGCTCTATATACTGCTGTTATATATTTGAACTAGGTATGTAACTTTAAGCTCCTCATAAGGAAGTGTGGGAGCCTCTTGTCTTGCTCCCTAGCTCCCTATGCTGTGAATCAGTAAATCAGAAACACAAATTCGGGCACTGCCAAGGGTGTTCATCCACTGAACATTGGGATATATAAGAACTGATCACATTGGGATATATAAGAAGAAAGGAACACAGTGAGCAATGATGCTCACTGAGTTTTACGATGCATTCTGGTTATTTTTAGGAAGCGTAGGTTTCAGTAAACTGGAACAATTTTGCGATTGGGACACCCTAAGAAATGGCCAACTCCCTAGTCAGTCCCTGACTACTGAACTAGGGAACTGATTGAGACACAACCTGTGGCTGCAGTCAGTCTGTTATGGCTTTTGGATAGAAGCATCCTCAAATCATTAATATTGTTTGACAAGATATTGGCTATAAACGATTACATTTTCCAAAGCAAACAAATTAGATTTGCATCTGCTTAAGAAAACAGCAAGGATTGCAAGGCAGTCAGAATAGTGTTAATGCTGAAGTAATTTCTGCTATACTATCGCCACCGAAGGGAACTGAAACAATACAATTTGATGTTAAAACAGTTTTCTGAATACACCCCTCATCTGCAGGTGTTCAAACAGTCAGATAGATTCACCCCCAACTAATGAAATTAGTTTAGCATTGATGTTGTTGGTGCGGGTCTAAGCGTGTCGCTCAAAACAAAAGTAGGTCTTTTTATAGTGCCTCAGAGGCCGTGTTTACAGTTTGAGAAAATTAACCCATGAATAGCTTACTTATATTTGTCTCAGCATATTAAGAAATTCACTTCCAGCACCTGTACGATCAGCACTGGCACCCCCCAGAGATGTGTGCTCTCCCAGCTACACTTCTCCCTGTACACCAATGACTGCACAGCCAAGGACCCCTCTGTCAAGCTCCTGAAGTTTGCAGATGACACTACTGTTCTTGAAGGGAGGTTGAACAGCTTAAGCTGAACACACTCAAACAGTAGAGATGATAGTGGACTTCTGGAGAAACACCCCAGCATTATTGGTTCTCCCCTTCCCTCCCTTCAAGAACTGTATACTTCCAGAGTGAGGAAAACGGCTGGAAAATTCACCCTGGACCCCACTCGATCAGCCTACTACATCTTTGAACTGCTG
Organism: Moxostoma hubbsi; assembly: GCA_032164185.1. Lineage (NCBI taxonomy): Eukaryota > Metazoa > Chordata > Actinopteri > Cypriniformes > Catostomidae > Moxostoma > Moxostoma hubbsi. The sequence goes on from JAVLUX010000047.1 coordinate 11,000,016, forward strand.
CCCTCTGGCCGGCACTACAGAGCACTGAGCATCAGAACAGCCAGGCACAAGAGCAGCTTTTCCCACAGGATATCCATCTCATGAAAAGTTAATACTGTCAATAATTATGTGGAATAACAAGCTTAGTCTATTATATTTATTTAACATATCCTACCTCTTCTGCACATTACATTTCCTTGCACTATCTGTATATAACAGATTGTATTTGTACAACCATTTATTTATTTTTTCTTATTGTGTATTTTTAAATATAATTTTATTTCTATTTACTTATTTTTATTTTTATATAGTTTTTTATTATTTCTGTCTTGTTGTATTGTTTGTGCACTGAAAGCTTCTGTCACCAAAACAAAATCCTTGTATGTGTAAACATACTTACCAATAAAGCTCACTCATGTTCTGATTCTGATTAAGCTGGGACAGAAGAAAGAATTTTAAACAGAGACTATTAGGCAGAGACGGACCACTTCTATTAAAATTAATGGGAGAAAATTGAAAGCCCAAATACCAATGGATATAGAAAAGGAAGTCCCACTTACAGATAAATGAGCCAATCACCTTTAAGATACAGACATCGTCTGTCAATCAACTTGAAAACCGCAGAGTGGATTAATTTGCCTAGGTCTTTGATTTTAACTCTGAAAAAGTTACATACTTCAGCTTTAAAGTTTCAGGGGTTTTTTAGGTTTGGTTCTGCTTCTTTGCTGTTTGCTGGCAATAATTGGTTAAATAAATGAAAATTCATATCTAAACTCAGAATGTAAATATTACGATGACATCAATATGTCAAAGAGTTTTTTTGTAAAAAACTTTAGGCCAAGCCCACACTAATATGTTGTTTTTTCAGCATTGATTTCACTTCAGTACATTGAGGCCTCTCGGCCACACTAAATCGGCATTTTGAAAATTCTCTTCATTGCTGCATACTAGGGAAAATGATGACATTAGGAAACTGAGTTTTCAAAATAAACAATGAAAATTATATTCTTAAAAAGGTAAAAAAAAAAAACTGAAATAGATAGCACACATAAGACTACACTACATAAATGAAAAATAATACAAAATAACAAAATGGTATTAATGAGAGAGTGCAATAAAAATCCATTTTCCAAACCATGTCTTTACCCAAATTCACTTTGATTTATATTTTAGAGCTGTCGGGACAAATTTAGCAGGAAAATGCATACATACGTCATTCACCGTATGACATCATATCCGTACACAAAGAAAATAATCTCTGGCTACTGTAGTGCATGTATGGTGTGGGAGTAGCATGAAGATAAAAGTTTTTTGTCACAATGAATTCAATTTTGTTTTAATAAAACCAGAATCAACATCGGCTTGGCTTTTCAGAAGTGGCGACAACTCTGATATCTGAAAGGATTTAAAAGTAACCAAGAGATGGCTTTTTTCTTAAATATTAGATATTTTATTGAAGTGGTTTATGTATAGTTGTGTAATCACACACACGTCTGAATAAATTTATTTATATAAATAAATCCTTTAGGTCTAGGCTTGCCAAGGACATGTGAGTCTTGAAATTATGTTGACCACTGGTTGGTAACAATAACAATCTATAAAATGTAGCTGAAAGCAGCAACGATGGGCCCAAGTACCATGAGTCCATTTCCACCTGGTGGATTTCAGAAAACAATGCAAGGTGGACAAATGCATTTGGCATTTCACATTATTCTAAACAATTTTGAAGCAATTTGGCTAAATACAAGAGGACTTTTTTAAAGTCTGTTGTAAGAGCCACACTTTTTGCTGACAGGTGGTGGCACTATGAACATTTCCCAAAATAGTCAAATCCAGGGACCTCCATGGATACTAAAGGCGAGACCCAATGAGACCCGGTGCGTGATCCAAGATGGCGGCTCCCTGCTGCTAAACTGCAACACCACTACCCCATAAACAAAATTAAGATTCAAATATCTTTTTTTTCTTTTCACATTTTTACTTGTTTCAAAACTGGACTATAAAGTTATACAACCTGACTCATCTTGAGGAATATATCGATGTGCACTACAACAGATTCTGCTGCATCATGAACAGGGACAAACCAGACGACAACAAAAAAAAAACAAGAGACCACGTCTCGGTTCACTCTCCAGCCCAGGTACAACACCATCTACATCACCTAAACTGCCGTGCTACATAGAGTTAAGCAACATTCTGCTCTCTTGAAAATAAAATTTAATTTATAGTTTATAAATTTCTAAATATGGATATTTTTTTTTACATGATGGATACACTTTTTTGGCATTCAAAATCTAAGGTACCATTCACTTCCATTATAAAGCTTGGAATAGCCATGATATTTTTTTAATATAACTCTGATTTTATTTGGCTTAAAGAAGAAAACTAGGATGGCTTGAGGGTGAGTAAGTTATGGAGTCATTTTTAATTTTGCCTTTGATCTTGCAGCGGCTGATCCACTATGACAAGTGAGAACTGTCCAATTTGACAGCTCTTATTTCACTCCTTCCCAGGCTGCACAAGTCTAACACGATGGTCCACTGATGAAAATGGACTCAACCATTTCATCCAAAACATCTAAAAAACCTGACTGATCCTCTATTTTTATGTATGCATGTAATCAAAAATGTCTAATTTCAATAAAATATTGGTACTAATTCATTTTTATGCAATCAAAATAGATTGCTGTGTCCGAAATCATTCACTCATTGTCACGGTTCGTAAATTCATTGTTTCCTTGTCTCGTGTAGTTGTTATTGTGTGACTGTGGGCGTGACGGCTCGTTGCACTTGATCAGCTGATCAATCTTCTCTTCAGCTGCATCCAATCTGTTGTTACTTAAATACTCATCGCATTCTCCTCTCTTTGTCAGATCGTTGTTTGGTGTTCTCGGTTTTGTGTAGTCCCGTTCCAGTCATCGTTGCAGTGTCGCGATCTTGTTCCTGTCCTTGTTCCCGGCTTCTGTTTCATGTCTGGATTATTCACCGTTTCGTCACCGTCAGCTCTGCACTCTTCTCTTGGATCTTAACCATCTAGTCCCTGCATCACCAACGCACCAGAGACTGCACTTTTTGTATCTCACAATAAAGACTTTACTTGCATTATTGCTTCCGCTTCATCGCTCATGACACTCATTCACTATTTCCTATATAGTGAATGGCAGTGAGTGCACTATATCTCAGCAGTGAGTGAACGAAATGAGTGAGTGAATTTGGATGCTGATGCATACATCGAGCGTTGGTGTATACGTTATGAACCTGCCATTTTTAAACCTTAAGTAAACCTTAAGATTGGGAAGTGAAAGGTTTTCTAAAAACAAGATGGCTTAGTTTATATACTGTATCCAATTGAAGAGTACAGTAGATCAAAATGATTTATTTTGCAATAGAAAAACTGTTGCAGGAGTACATATTATATATATATATATATATATTCAAAGGCGCCCGCTTCACTGTGGTGATAGTCGGGGAACGGCACTGCCTTGCGTCCGAAGATTGCCTCCCTCCAACAGAAGGACACGAGAGAGCCTGTTCCTCCAGCCAAGTTGAAGAAGGGGTTTACAGCCCCTATTTCATTGTACCCAAAAAAGGTGGCGGGTTGTGGCCAATCTTGGACCTGAGAGTTCTGAAATGGGCTTTGCACAGACTCCCACAAAAATGCATTTTTTTTAACCTAAACCAAATATATTTAAACACAGTTTATCACAATTCCTGACATTTAATCTTAGACAACTTTCCCTGTCTTAGATCAGTTAGGATCACTACTTTATTTTAAGAATGTGAATCGTCAGAATAATGGGGCTTTTCCACTGCACGGTACATCTCGTCTCTGCTCGCTTTTTGGGGGTTTTCCTCTGTGGATAGTACCTGGTACCTGATCCTTTTTTTAGTACCACCTCAGTCGGTTCCAAGCAAGCTGAGCCGATACTAAATGTGACGTCAAAATCCTGCAGATCACTGATTGGTCAGGGAGAATTTTCACTACCAGCGTCACTGGATTTCTGACACGTGACATCAAAGTTAGCAACAGTGATAACAGTATCATTTGTTCACGTGACTTTCGAATTGTCAAAAAAGAAATGGCTGTGCGCTAAACCACATCTTTTTCAATAAACAAGGTGCAGACGGTTCACTCGTTAGTAATGAGTGAAACGAAAAAGTCTCTCGGGAAGTGTCTCAGCTGTTGGCTGCACACGGCTACCACTGGACCTATTAACAGTGTAGAGAAAAGTAAAAAAAAAACTTAAAAGTGACTACAGAATCATCAATGAAAAATAGAAGTGGACCAAATGGACATTATCTAAACCGGCGAGCAATGGAAGGGAGAGTGCCCTGGACTTAGCCACGATGGAGGATGGTACATTTTGTTACGTTTACTCTATACGTTAACTCTATACTCTGATTGAAAGCTTCACTTTATTTAGTTGACCAGCTACTAGAAGCTTGCTTCTTAAACAACAAGGCCAATTTAACTGTTACACTTATGTAAAATTACCATGCAACAACTGCTTTATGCAGCACAATGAGCTAGTAGCTAGCGGTTGTGTTATTGTTTTGGTCAGTTTGTGTCGTGTTTAAGATGATATCACGGCAGTAGAGGCTGCGCAACTATGACGATCATACTATAATCCCACCTATGTTTAGGCGGCACTAAACTGCAGTGGAAATGCAAGCTCGGAAAAGTAAAGCTAATAGAGTTGAGGCGAGTCAAACTTTAATGTGCAGTGGAAAAGTGCCTTAATAGTAGAAATAATTATTTACTTCAGCTTTTATTTCTTTCATCACATTCCCAGTGTGTCAGAAGTTTACATACACTTTGTTAAAATTTGGTAGCCTTTAAATTTTTAACTTCAGTCAAACATTTTGGGTAGCCTTCCTTATGCTTCACACAATAAGTTGCTGGAATTTTGTCTCATTCCTCCAGACAGAACTGGTGTAACGGAGTCAGGTTTGTAGGCATCTATGTTCGCACACACTTTTTCAGTTCTGCCCACAAATTCTCTATTGGATTAATGTCGATATAGGACTTGTTATACTGTGGATATAGATACTTGTCTACCTGTTCCCTCCAGCATTTTCACAAGGTCCTTTGCTGTTGTTCTAGGATTTATTTGCATTTTTTGCGCCAAACTACATTAATCTCTAGGAAAGAGACACATTTTGTCTCCTGAGCTGTATGATGGCTGCGTGGTCCCATGGTGTTTATACTTGCGTACTATTGTTTGTACATGGTACCTTCAGGCATTTGGAAATTGTCTCTACATCTCTTCCCACAATATATGTATTTTCCACCCTTTATGTAAAAACTGCCACAGACACACTTAGCTCTACTTTAACAACCTGTCTAGACAACATTTGTCCTCTCTCCTCTAGACCAGCACATACAACATCACCCAGTCCCTGGCTGTCTGACGTCCTTCGTGAACATCGGATTGACCTCAGGGCAGTTGAGAGGAGATGGCGGAAATCTAAAGATCCAGCAGATCTAGGTAAGTATCAGTTTCTGCTTGCAACTTTCTCAGATAACGTTAAAGCTGCAAAAACCTCCTATTACCAGTCAAAGATCAACAGCTCCACAGACACTCGCAGCTTGTTTTGAACATTCAACACTCTTCTCTGCCCTCCCTCTCCACTGCCTGACACAGCTCTGACAGCAGATATCTTTGCCACATTTTTTATGAATAAGGTTACAACCATCAGCAATACATTCACAGCACCACACCCTGTCAAACAACTGTCTCCTGTATGCAACTCTTCTTTCTCTATGTTCTCTCCTCTGACTTACACTGAGGTCTCTAAACTCCTCCACTCAACCACCCCACCACTTGTTCCCTTGACCCCATTCCTTCTTACCTTCTCCAGGTCATCTCTCCGTCCATCTTACCTGGACTCACACACATAATTAACTTGTCTCTACTTACAAGCACTTTTCCCACTACCTCAAGTAACCCTGCTGCTGAAAAAACCTGCATTTAACCCCACACAGATAGAATACTACAGACCAGTCTTGCTCATCCCATTCATGGCAAAAACACTTGAAAGGGCAGTTGTCAGTCAAATCTCTGCCTATCTCTCAAAGAACAAGCTGCTGGATGACAATCAGTCAGGCTTCAAAAATGGACACTCCACCGAGACTGCCCTGCTGTCTGTCACTGAGTTACTGAGACAGGCGAAAGCTGAATCCAGATCATCCGTTCTGATTCTGCTGGACCTTTCTGCAGCCTTTGACACAGGCAACCATCAGAACCTCCTCTCCATCCTCTCTACTCTGGGCATTACAGGAACTGTGCTTGACTGGTTTAACTCCTATCTCTCATGTAGGTCCTTCAAGATAGCCTGGAGAGGTGAGGTATCCAAGCCACATCAGTTAATTACTGGGGTACCTCTAGGATCAGTGCTAGGGAAAATGATCTTTTCTATATACACAACATCACTGGGACCCATCATTCAGTCACATGGTTTCTCTTACCACTGCTACGCTGATGACATGCAACTCTACTTGTCTTTCCAGCCCAACGATACCACAGAGACTGCTTGAATCGCTGCCTGCCTGGCTGACATCTTGGCCTGGATGAAGGAACACCACCTGCAACTCAACCCAGCCAAGACCAAACTCCGTGTGTTTCCAGCCAACCCTGCTGTTGAACACCACATCACCATGCAGCTGGGTACAACTACAGTATTCCAAAATGGTCAGAAATCTAGGGGTAACCATCGATAACAAACTAAATTTCACAGACCACATCTCAAAGACTGCAAGATCATGTAGATTTACACTCTACAATATCAGGAAGATAAGACCCTTCCTCTCTGAACATGCCACACAACTGCTTGTTCAGTCACTTGTCATAACTAGACTGGACTACTGTAACTCTCTCCATGCAGGCCTTCCTGTATGTGCAATTAGACCTCTGCAAATGATCCAGAATGCAGCAGCACGTCTGGTCTTTAATGAACCAAAGAGAGCATATATTACACCTCTCTTTGTCTCTCTCCACTGGCTGCCTGTTGATGTATGTATTAAATTCAAGGCTCTGATGCTGGCATACAAAACAGTCACTGGGTCTGCTCCAGCATACCTAAAATCATTTCTGCAGAACTACACACCCACCAGAAGCCTGCGGTCGCTAAGGAATGTCGCCTTGTCGGACCAACATAAAGAGGCACCTAACAATTTTCCGGACTTTCGGTTTCATCATACCGCTTTGGTGGAATGACCTTCCCAACTCCATCCCTGAAGCTGACTCACTCTCTGTCTTCAAAAAAACGACATAAAACACATCTTTTAGCAAGTAGTTTAGGACACCTTCTTTGTGCAAGACACAAGTAATTTTCCTAACAATTATTTACAGACAGATTTTTTTCACTTTTAATTGACTGTATTTCAATTCTAGTGGGTCAGAAGTTAACATACACTAAGTTAACTGTGCCTTAAAGCAGCTTAAAATAACAGAAAATTATGTCAAGCTTTAGGCAATTAGCTTCTGATAGGCTAATTGTTTAATTGGAATCAATTATTGGAGTCAAGTGTACCTGTGGATGTATTTTAAGACCTAACTTCAAACTCAGTGCCTCTTTGCTTGACATCATGGGAAAATCTAAAGAAATCAGCCAAGACCTCAGAAAAAATTTGTGGACCTCCACAAATCTAGTTCATCCTTGGGTGCAATTTACATTGACATTTATTAATTTGGCAGATGCATTAATCCAAATTGACTTACAAAAGAGGAAAACATAAGCAAATCATCTTAAGGAGACTGTGGTACGAAAAGTGCCATACTACAAAGTTTCACTAGCATCAGAATAATATTCAAAACAGATTAAAGTGCAACAAGAATGTATTTTATTTAGTGACTGGTTAAGTGCTCATGGAAAACTATAAGTTGCTAACATGAAATCTGTGGAGTGGTTAAAAAATTTGCTTTAAGGACTTCAGCCTAAGTGTTAAAATGCGAAAACTTCAAAACTTAAGCCTAAATTTCTGACTTAAACTGTATAACTGCAGAAGTATAAAATTTAGGGTTTAGGGGTTTAAAACAACCCCTAAACAGGATGTTTGAGGAATATCAATACAGTGCTGCTTTAAAATAAAAAAAGAATATTAAAAGAGATAAGACTATTTTATAATAAGACTGGTTATTTTGAGTTAATTTGGTTATTCAATATAGTATATCATCTAATGAATGAGTCAAGGGCTAGTATTAAGTAGTTCCATAGGAGTGGAAAAATCCACTTATATTTTTGGATATCTACAAATGATCAAACTTTTATTTCCGCATATAGATATGGGTGGAGGTGTTCTCTACCAACTCACAATTGAAAGCTGAATTCAGAATAGGAAGGAAAGTGCAGTAGACTCATTGAACAAACTTCGTGTTCACAAAAAGATTAAAATCTGAAGGAAGTAATAATAGAAACTCCCATGCAGTCGCTGAAAGTCGTTGGTACTCTTGTGCTAGCGTGTGTTAAGAGTCCCAACTTAGCCACAATTTGTCATCAGCATGATTTAAAACAAGGCAAGTGCAATCAGTGACCAGCATACAGATGCACTGAAACCAAAACATCGCTCTGTGATCTTCGTAGATTTGAAACATCAATGGCTGGGTGTTCAATCACAGTAGTATTAATACTTCTGTAAGAACAACACAATTATCCGGATTTGCTATTTAATCAGAAGGAATAATAATGGCTAATATTATTGTCCCATATGTTTCAGTCAACATATCTTTTATCTTCACAGAAGCACTCTTCCTGGACAAATTATACTTTTCTAAATTTTGAGCAGAGTAAAGAGGAGGAAGAGAACCAGTGAAAACAATTCAAAGGCATTATTGGTGAATATGTGTAAAAGGAATAATAAGATAGTTAATAATATGAGGGTGGCTGAAAGAACGGAAGAGCAGAAATAACCTGACACTTAATATGGTAATGTTTGAGTGTGTGTGTAAAACTCTGTATATTAAAGGTATATTTTGAGTGGGACTGATCAGTGATGTTATATGAGCGAGAGTAAGAATCACTTCCATCTTTCAGCACTCTGTCCCAAAAGTGCATATTCCCACATCCCAACGCACCACTTTAAAGAGCACCCCGGCTGCTCTGGTTCACCACTCCCTGAGGAAACTGCAACTCTGAAATGGCAAATATCAATACATTCATTATGCACTTTATATTTATACATTTATACTTGTGCTTTTATATAATCTTTGCATTTTGTTGCTAATAGTATTTTTAGAGAGGAGATGCAAGATCGCAGTAGACTTGAAGAAAAGCTGTATGTTTGTCAAGTGGCTATGCAAGACAGGGGAAGAGAGAGATTTGGTTCTCTGTGGTTTTTAAAGGACAAATGTGATGGGTGCCCTGGTCAGTTTTGTGCACAGCTGTGTAGAATAGAAACAGCTTCAATCCAACCCAGCTGGGTCTGCTAGTGTGCTGCCTGGCACAAGGCAAATTAACCCATCCGTAAGAATCCAATATGTTTTTAAGTCATAGTTAAGGAATATTTTTTAAGGAATAGTTAAAAACAAATGAAAACAAATTCTGTCATAACAAATCTTTATGACTTTCTTCTGTGCAACACAAAATAAGAAATTTTACAGAATTTACTGGTTACTCTGTCCATATAATGAAAGTATATGGGACTTAGCCTTTCAACCTGCAAAATTACTATAATAAAACACACCATAAAAGCATAAAAAAAATTGGTCAATACAACTTGTGTTTTTTCCAAGTCATCTGAAGCCATACGACAGCTTTGTGTATTTTAAGCCATTGACACCAAATGCCATTGGATTTTGAAAATGTCTAAATGACATTGACGCCAAAACTGTTGCAACACATCTAATAGTGCTACATTTAATTTGAGAGCTACAATGGAGGGGATAGATTTTCAGTGAATAACAACTTAAATTTAAGTCTGTTTCTTAAACAAGTATATCATGCTTCAAAAGGCTTGGTATATAGTGCTATATAGACTAGTTTAACTATACCTGCCGGATCCAGCTCCAGTCCTGCTTGATGTCCAACTCAAATTATTAAGTGCTGCTGAGTGAGGACGACTAACTGTTTGTAGGCCTCCTTACTTGCACAAGCTTTTTCAGTTTTACCCACAAATTTTCTATCTGATTGTGGTCAGGGCTTTGTGATGGCAACTCAAAAACTTTGGTGTTCTTAAGCCATTTTGCCACAACTTTGGAGGTATGCTTGGGATCATTGTCCATTTGGAAGAACAATTTGCGACCGAGCTTAAAATTTCTGGCTGATTTCTTGAGATGTTGCTTCAGTATATCTAAATATTTTTCTTCTTCATGATGCCATCTATATTGTGAAGTGCACCTGTCCCTCCTGCAGCAAAGCACCCCCATAACATGATGCTGCCACCCCCATGCTTCACAGTTGGTATGTGTTCTTCGGTTTGCAAGTCTCACCTTTTTTCATCTAAAAATAAAGATGGTCATTATGGCCAAACAGTTCAATGTCCAGAGGACATTTCTCCAAAAACATATGTGTCCCCATGTACACTTGCAAACAGTAGTCTGGCTTTTTTATGGCAGTTTTGGGGCAGTGGCTTCTTTCTTGCTGACCCTAACCCAGCACGAAACCCAAGGAGTTCTCTGGTCCCTCTACTTGGCGAAAAATTATGTCTTACTGTTTATTACAATCATACTGATAAATGAAAGATTAGAAATAAATGGTTTAACATTTATCGCCATTACAGCGGAGTGCAATACTGTTAGCACTGCTGCATCTTTTAATAAAAGAAACATTGAAAAGCCTGCTGCATATTGTGAGTGATTCACAAAAGAGTCCGCTGTAAAATGTGTTAAACAAACAAGTAATCACTCAATGTAGCAATAAGGGACATCGTTATAAATAAACTTAAGCCATATACACTCACCTAAAGGATTATTAGGAACACCATACTAATACTGTGTTTGACCCCCTTTCGCCTTCAGAACTGCCTTAATTCTATGTGGCATTGATTCAACAAGGTGCTGAAAGCATTCTTTAGAAATGTTGGCCCATATTGATAGGATAGCATCTTGCAGTTGATGGAGATTTGTGGGATGCACATCCAGGGCACGAAGCTCCCGTTCCACCACATCCCAAAGGTGCTCTATTGGGTTGAGATCTGGTGACTGTGGGGGCCATTTTAGTACAGTCAACTCATTGTCATGTTCAAGAAACCAATTTGAAATGATTCGAGCTTTGTGACATGGTGCATTATCCTGCTGGAAGTAGCCATCAGAGGATGGGTACTTGGTGGCCATAAAGGGATGGACATGGTCAGAAACAATGCTCAGGTAGGCCGTGGCATTTAAACGATGCCCAATTTGCACTAAGGGGCCTAAAGTGTGCCAAGAAAACATCCCCCACACCATTACACCACCACCACCAGCCTGCACAGTGGTAACAAGGCATGATGGATCCATGTTCTCATTCTGTTTACGCCAAATTCTGACTCTACCATCTGAATGTCTCAACAGAAATCGAGACTCATCAGACCAGGCAACATTTTTCCAGTCTTGAATTGTCCAATTTTGGTGAGCTCTTGCAAATTGTAGCCTCTTTTTCCTATTTGTAGTGGAGATGAGTGATACCCGGTGGGTCTTCTGCTGTTGTAGCCCATCCGCCTCAAGGTTGTGCGTGTTGTGGCTTCACAAATGCTTTGCTGCATACCTCGGTTGTAACGAGTGGTTATTTCTGTCAAAGTTGCTCTTCTATCAGCTTGAATCAGTCGGCCCATTCTCCTCTGAACTCTAGCATCAACAAGGCATTTTCGCCCACAGGACTGCCGCATACTGGATGTTTTTCCCTTTTCACACCATTCTTTGTAAACCCTAGAAATGGTTGTGCGTGAAAATCCCAGTAACTGAGCAGATTGTGAAATACTCAGACCGGCCCGTCTGGCACCAACAACCATGCCACGCTCAAAATTGCTTAAATCGCCTTTCTTTCCCATTCTGACATTCAGTTTGGAGTTCAGGAGATTGTCTTGACCAGGACCACACCCCTAAATGCATTGAAGCAACTGCCATGTGATTGGTTGATTAGATAATTGCATTAAAGAGAAATTGAACAGGTGTTCCTAATAATCCTTTAGGTGAGTGTATTCCTAACCCTGGGATCCCTTTTTGCAGTTTCTCAACATCCAGGCACACAGCAACATCTGATACTCGACATCCTCACCTCGCAGCATTAATTTGAGTCACCATTTGCTTCATAGAACACCCATGACAATGGCACATGTTGTGGGCCTTGTACATGCAAATGAGAAATATTGCAGATTTCAAAACGAGAAGTTTCAGCAGGGTGGTAACTATAAATGCTCTTTTTACACTGGGGAGGAAGTTTTGAGTTCTGAAACTTACAGTATGTTTTAATAATACAGTTACCTCTTATATGTCTAAATATCAAGGAAAATTTTATTCTCCATTTCTTGAACCATTTAAAGCATAATTTTCTCTAAAGGTGCTTTGAATTGATATGTGTTGTGAAAAGCGCTTATAACAGTTCAATAGTTCTCTTCGAAGGAGGAAGTGGGAGCCAGATAAACAATCCAACGTCTTTTTATTCAACACACGTTTCAGTGTAGCACACAAAGGGGTTTTCTTTTCAGCAACAAATGCATACAGTCAGCTTCACGTGTTGCCCTTTGCCATCCGGCGGTCTGGATTGCCCTTTTATCCCTGCTGTTAGAGAATATTTCCCACAGGTGTCAATCCTTATTGCTCTTCCTCTCCTGGCCACGCCCCCATCACCACATACCCCATCGCTCGACTCAGGCAGGGGAGCCATCTGACAACCTTGTGGAAGTCCAGATACCGTACTTCCACCAGCCCAATTACGCATTTCTTTGGGTTTGCCGTGAGTCCCACCCATCTCAACAACCTCAGTACTGCCCTCAGATGCTGCAGGTGCCGCTGCCAATCCTTACTGAAAATGATGATGTCATCTAGATAGGCAGCGGCGTAAGTAGTGTGTGGTAGGGGCATCAGTCCTGGAAGTGCCCAGGATCCACACAGCTCCAGCAGACCAGCCCAGACTTTACGCATGTGCCCACATCAGCAGATTTACCAGCCTGTGGGGGAGATTAGAGAGGGATAGGGAAAACTAATGGGTTTGAAGGTCCACAGGTCTGGGGATCTGGTTTTGGGGTCATAATTCCCCGTTTTGGAGAATAGGAACAGGATGGGTGGAAAGAGAGGGGGAGAGAGTATTGAGTGAGAGAAAGAAAGAGAAGAAGAGGACTCGCCAGCTGCCAATTGGACAGCCTGGTCTAGTGACACTGGATGGTGGCACTGGACCAATTCTGCAGTTCTCAGCAACCGAGCGATGAATTACTCCAGCACCACATGGTCTATTCCCATGTCGACGTCATACTTCTCCACCAGCAGCCACCAGTGGCAGGTGTTAAGGAGCTGTTGGGCAAATGTGAATGGGCAGCCAGGCTTGCTAAATGTCCGAGAGCGGAAATGTTGGCAATGTTGTTCAGGACTCTGGCTGACCTGCTGCAAGATGGCTCATTTTAAGTCCTCATACCCCAGGAGGTTGTTGAATGGGAGTTGTTGTTCTGCCAGTTGAGCTTCTCCCAACAGTAGCTGCAGCATCCGGACTGCCCACTGGGCCTCCGGCCTTCCCGATGCTTCCACTGCACACTCAAATAACTCCACAAATGCCTCCGGGTTGTCTTCTTGGTGAGCGTGAAGTGAGGAATGGGGTTGCGCTGGTAGAATCCCTCTGGGGCCTCAAGCTCCGTAGCACCTTTCAATCGTCCACTTGAGCTTGAAGTAGGGCCTGGAAACGCTGCTCCTGTTCCTGACTCAACTCAAGCAGAGACTGATTTTGAGTTTGGTGGATGCAGGTAAGGGTCTTGAGAAGTTTGGTGAAGGGCGAGAACTCAATGTGGATATCCTCCAAAATATACCGGGATTCGACACCATTGTAACAGTTCACTAGTTCTCTTTGAAGGAGGAAACTGGAGCCGTATAAACAATCCAACGTAAGTCTTATTGAACACAATTTTCAGTGTAACACACAAAGGGGTTTTCTTTTCAGCAACAAATGCACACAGTCAACTTCACGTGTCACTCTCTCTCTCCCTTCCAGCTGTCTGAATTGCCCTTTTATCCCTCTCCAGCTCTCAAAGCAGTACAGCTATTAGAGATAATATCCCATAGGTGTCGATCTTTACCGCTCTTCCTCTCCCAGCTTTGCTTTCTATAGATGTCGCTTGGCAACACCCCCATCACCACAGCACTATACAAATAAAAATGACCTGACTTGGCATTATAATTTTAAGGTACTCTTTGGATATTTTGTAGCTTGACAGACCAAATCCCCATTCAATTCACCATTCCCAGTCGTTAGTCAATTTTGCAAAATTTTAGAAAAAACTTTCAAGTAAATTATGACAGTTTCTTTCTAAAAACTAATCAAATAAAGCCATTCACACTGAATCCTAATGACTAGAATGGCATAAGATACAGTAGATAAGATTTTTTTGTCTTATTGCAGTAGTTCCCTGAATGGACAGATTTGCCTCTACAAGTTCACATGATCAAACAGCTTGAACATTTATTGACAAGGTTGTCTGTAAAATTTTAACCTGTAGAATAAAGGGAAGAGGGCAGAGAGAGAGAGAGAGAGAGAGAGAGAGAGAGAGAGAGAGAGAGAGAGAGAGAGAGAGAGAGAGAGTTCAAGCAGTCCAGTTTGTGGCTGGACTTGCCTCTTTTAGACCTTTCTTTCTGATAGGTTCAAAGCCTCTGGTCCACTGAACTCTGAATTGCAACACAGTGTTGAGAAAAAGAAAAAAAGAAAAGGTAGGTGAAAGCACACAAACATAACATAATGCAAGCCAGTTTGGCCAACATTTATAAACCTTTATTACAGTTTTGAGAAAATTTATGTTAGTATAGTAAGGATATAATTTTAAATGTCTTTTACTGTGTGTGACAGTCTAATGTGAGGGTCATTATTTATTATGCAGAAGTTAAAAAAAATTTAACCTAAAATGTATTGTACTAGGTTCAAATAACTGGCATGACTTATGAACTTGCTTTGGCATTGACTAGTCCCTATGTTAGTATAGCTTTATATTTTTTATTAATTTTTACTAAGATGTTTTAAGATCTAGACTTTTAATACAGTAGATTGTATATGTGTCATATGTTTGTAATACCATGTTGGGTTTATAATCTTCAAAACCAGTATCAGTCAAATGCTGAATTGTAATAACTGATATTAATATGGGAAACTTCATGTCCACCCAGAGTCTCCAACAGTGGCTCCTGCAACCTAGCAGTAGGTATGACCTGCAGAGCAGCAGGCAGAAGGGGAGTGATATTTACACTTCAATAAAGCACACAGGCCCTACTAATTTTTCATGTATTTTATTGTGTTGAGCACATAATTACTTTAGCTGGCTCCCAGAGATTTTAATGATTGCTCAATTTGTTTAATTGAATTTAAAGTTGTGCCGTTTGTCACATAAAGGATGCCAGTATTCAAAAACATTATCTCGCCTGAAGCTACACTTCACAAGTCAGTTAAGTCAATTATTCTCTTTCCCTTTCTGATACTTTGATGATAAGAACTGCTTTATATGTAGTTTTACAGGAATATTCTGAGTTGAATGCAACTTGGCACTGCTGGTCACCAAAATACAGTGTGTTGCATTTTAGATGCTGACATGACGTGTCCCCTCCTGATATTCAACACCATATGACTTTCTTTCTTCTGGAACACCCAAAGTGTCATAAAAGTAGTCCATGCGATTTGTGCATAGTTTCCCAAGTCTTCTGAAGGCATTCAATAACTGTGTATGATAAACAAACTGAAATTTAACTTAATATTTACTCTCAAATAAAATAAAATCATCAATCATCTTACAGAGCCTAAATAAAATATGGTGATGCATCACTAACATCAGACCTCATTGGTTCTTGTGTCATGCAAGAACCAATGAGGTTTGATGTTATTCATGTGTCGCCAAATTGGATGTGGGCACTGCATACATGATTTGATAAATTATTCGATTTGATTAAGAGTGAATAATGACTTAAATGTTGGTCTGTTCATCCTACAAAGTGATTGAACGAGCGATAGGCATGGACTTTTATGACACTTATGGGTGCTTTTTAATCTTGTCACAATCAATTGATATGTATGGAATTCGGCAATCGTGACATTCTTATAATATATCCTTTTGTGTACCGGATAGGTCACATCAACTATATAAAGCCAGAAAGGCCACATCCACACTTGGTCTTCAGTTTGCTAATGTCATCGTTTTCCTTGTACTGTATGTGGTTATGGAGAGCGTTTTCGAAAAGCTACATTTTCGGTGGAGAAAAACACTGTTTAGTGTGGATGAGAGGTATACACATAGCAGAATAAATTGTGTTAAAAAAAAAAAATTCATTATTGTAGGCATGACTTGAGTCTTACAAGGTTTGGAATGACAGGAAGGTGAGTAAATAGACAGAATTTTCAGCATGGAAATTCTTACGAGTAAGACTTTTCATCAGGGCTGTGGCCACAGAAAAGAATTTTGACTCATTCCTCAATTTCTAAAAACAAAGGAAAAATGTGTTTATAGTAATGCTCTTACAATTATGTGTAAGAATGAGACTGGTGCGCTAGAATTGTTTACCTAACTTGTCTGTGCAAAGTTATAATTCAATCTTGCAACTCATGCCATGACAATATAAAGCCATTAACCCAGCCAGTAACTTTCACATGACATCCATATAAGAATATCAAGAAGGGATGTAATCTGTAAAGCACTGTTTATCATGGAGTAAACTTAAACCCGTAATATTTTTGACAACACAAAAACAGTCCATTCACCTAGAAAAGTAGTCCCACCTCACACTTTACAGATTAAAATTTTTTAAATTTGGTTACGATTAATTCACACAAGCGCATTAAGAAAATACAAGCTTAACAATTAATTAAATGATATGCGATTAATTTAACGAATTAATCACATACTCAATTTTAGGGGTGTGCAGCGAAGCCATTATATGTATTTGTATCTGTATCTGTTCATATGACAAAATTAGATTTCAGATAGTATTCAGATAGAACCAGGTGTAGGCAGGGCTTAAACTGGAAGAGTGTCAAAACTAATTGAAATGCCCATTTTTAAAGCTACACTATGTAACTTTTGGCCCTCTAGCAGTCTAACATGCAAACCTGCATGTGTCTTGCGGAAGAACATTGTTTTGGTAATGATGCAAGTTGTGCTTCGGCTCTGCTTCTCTGCGCGAATGAATGTGGTTTGAGGCACCGGTGTACACATGAATACAGGACATCTTATCAGAGCAAATGGATGAATAAATAACAAAAGAAAGGAAAATACCAAATATCTGAAAACATGTAATCTGAGCAGATAAGTGCCATATCTTATGCTGATGTTGATGACGTTACAAAAGTTAGATAAAGTTCGTTAACATTAAACATAACAATTGCTACTCTGATAAGGTGAAACGTAATATTTTTATAAGTTCAGGAAATTCTGGCCAAATAGACCATGGTAGTAACTAATTTATAAATTGTCATTGTTACCAACCAGTGGTCAACATCATTTCAAGACTTACATGTCCTTGGCAAGTGTTACTCTTACATGGAAATAAATGTGTTCAACTTTAAGAGGATGGTGAACACCATAACACAGATAATACTCCTTACTGAATGATCCCAGGTTTCACCAGGCATTGCCATGAAAAGTAAGTCACTATAGACACCTCACTGCATCTGTGTTTTCCTGTCTTGACTTACTTTGTGTGCTAGAATTGGATGGACAGCAGCAGCACTGTATGCAGGGGGGCAGAATAACTTCCCGGCACACCCCAGCACCCCTCCACAAGTCCAGCAGGAGGAGGTGATGAAACATGTTGATTGATTGCACTCATACACCTGTCCCAGAAGCTACATGGCATACTCTACTCCTGCATCACCACAACGTGCTGATATTCAAAACAACTGTGCTCTTGCTTGAGTAATATTGCTAATATACACCACAGACAAGCAAAGTAATAAAAACAGAACTGTTCCAATGCCGTTATAAGACATATCAGCACTCTTAGATCAATCAGATAAGAGAACTGGACATAACTGTATATAATGACTGTTGTCTTTGTTGAGAGGTAGGTTTGGAGGTGCAGAGCACCACCAGACAAGAGGTGCTGAGAGGCTGGTCACAGCAAGCACACAGGCCTGTATGTCCCTGTATGTAGTACAGCTCCAAGCAGGGAGCAGGAGGATGGGTGTGTGGTTTTGGGGGGTGTTGGGTTTTAAAACTTCCAGCCTCTAATCCTGACACACTGTCTCCACCAATTAGAACTCCTTCAAAAGGCAAAAGGGGAGGAAAAAACAAAGCCAGAAAGCCAGCGAGGGCATATATAGTAACGTTTTGGCAAGCTATAATTACATGTATGGCTAACAGAAAGATTTAACTGTTTTTTACCCATTGATTGACAAGGCAGAGAACTAAACAGTTTCAATACCAGTCTGGGACAGCCAGACATGCAGAGAGAGGTCTCGGACAAGTGAGTTCACTAAATTTAGAGGGCAAGAATGAAAAGATCCATGCTTGTAAACACTCAAAGGGGGACATAAAGATTTCATCTTCACTCAAATAACTGCTTGAAGAAATATTTAATTGCTGTGCAGGTCTTTTAACAATGAAGCTTTTAAAAACATATATCTTTTTTTATTAGCTGTAAGCAGAGAAATGGTCAGAAAGAAAGAGGTAAATATTATTTATCATGACAAAATGATAAATGAAATGAAATCTCTTTTGATCATGCAATCTAAATAATAAAAACACCAAAACACACTCTAGCTATTGACAGTAAGGCTTTTGGGGTCGGCAGCATTCAGAAGGTTATAATTACCTTGCAGGTCAATATTGACTGTTGGAAAGAAAAGTGTCACTATGGGGGACATGGGGATCACACAGAATAAATTCCAAAGGAATCTATTCCTAACTTATAATAAACATAGGTAAAGAAATGCATATTTGTAATGTATTTAAAGCTTATTTTAGTATCAAAATCCATTTGTGGGTTCCATAAAGTAAGTGTAAGTTTGACATTGACCATGACCATAACCACCACTTTGCACAAAACGTCCTCTCAAACTCAAACCTTGAGTTCATGTCAGCTGGAGTGCATTCTGTCATTAAAGCAAAAAGGGGGACATACCAAATACTAAGAAATTCAGAAATTCATGTTAATTATTCAATTCAGTTTTTACATCAAATTGGTATGCTAATAGTCATGTTGGGTGTAATTGATTTACAAAGTAATTAGTTACTCTAATGTAATTATTTTAGTCACAAAAAGTGTAATGCATTACATTTTATAATTCTTGTAATCATATTGCAGTTACTGACTTTCAATGAAAGTAATTACATTTAAGTGTTACAATTTTTTCTAAAAGAAATATGAATTAATTTGTTGATAAATTATATATGTCTGTTTGCATTTCTGTGACAGCTGAAGGGTGTGACAATGAACATGTACAAAATAGACACTATTTTGAATTTGTTGAGTGGAAAAACAAAAAATGTGTGGCAAGTGTTATAGAAAGTAACTCAAAAAGTAATTAGTAATGTGATTACTTTTCCATGAAGTAATCATTAAAGTAATCTGATTTTAAATTTTTTTTAGAAGTAGTCATTAATTTGTAGTGGATTACTTTTTACTTTAAATTATCCCACACTGCTGATAATATTATTTGTAATGGAAAATTGTTTATTAAATACAATTTGATTAAAATAATCAAAATAGAAGCATTTTCACTGGTGATCTGTACAGTAATTATGGAAAGTAAAAATAAGCAAATGGAAGTTCTTTACAATTTAAAATAGCTTCCAGTACATGGAAATAGCCATTGGCTCCAGTACTTTTTGAGATAAGCAAAAGAGAACTTTTTGGTCAGACCACCCTTTAATAAGAGTAGACTGTTTATCTGTGAAGGTCCTTTGTGAGGCCTGACCTGGCTCATCATGCAAAAACATTTCCATCATAACTAACTTGTATAACTATAAATCAGTTCGTCCCCACTTCTCATCACTCTATACTCTCTTTCCACCTCTCTCAGGATAGGTGCAAATGGGGTGTCTGGTGTTAGTGGTGAGTGGCCTTTTCAATTTCTCCAGAGGACAAGTTAACCATGTTAAACATCCTACAAACAAGACCCCTTTTTCATCTTTTCAGATGGGGGGAAATTATTCTCCAGAAATACCCCTCTCTGGACTTTGATGATGAATGTCCTGTTTCATTCATCATATATGCATGTGAAAACATTGGACAGTGAGCTGTCCTAAATGGAACTGTCTGTTTGTGTTCGGGTGTGCAGACTGAGAGCAAGTTTATAATTGGCTGAGTCTGAAAGCTAAGGCAGCTGCCTTGATGCCTCAATGCCCAGTCAGTCAATTACTTCACAGCAATGATTTGCATATGAGGGCGCCTCATAAGAACATTTGGTTTCAGTCAGCCTTCCAATGTACCATAACATCATGTCTAATGATCTAAAGCAAATTCAAGTGAGCTTTAGACATAACAAAGCAAATTTTCAACATACATTGCAAAGTTATTAGTGACATTTTTTTTTTTTATCTAAATACTTTCATCCGATCCATCAGACACCACGTTTAATATTTCAACCAACCAGTGAACCGCACGTGCTGGATTAATGCTGCCATCAAAATGGACCAGATAAAAGCATCTCAGTAGACAGTATACAATGCAGATTTTGGATTTGGATGTGCCTTGATTCCTTCCTAACTTTGTATACGGCCTATAAAGGCCGCATTTTCCAGCTTTCAGGCATAGACATTACACCAAAGTTTATTCAAAATACCCTGGGAAAGGGAGGGAAAATAAACTATACTGAAGCATTGAAAACTTGGGTTCCCCGTCTGTCGCTCACTTTGACGTCGTGTCGAAGAAGCGACACTAGGGGTCTTTCTTGAGTGCCGAATTTGCCTCTGATCTATGAAAAACGGCCAATGAGAAGATGGCAGACAGTATTTGCATACCCTGCCCCGGACATACGGGTATAAAAGCGGGGAAATACGTCGAATACATTCAGAAATTTTCTTCCGGAGCCGATGGTTGTACTGCAGTGAGCTGCGAGTCACAAACCCGTTCCTGTTCCTCTGACGCTCTCTGCCGTTGGATCTACGGCGCACGGCAGCGGCTTTCTCCTTCCTTGCACGGAAGTGCAATTTGCCCCTGGGCACTTCGACAGTGCAAGAGTATATTAAAAGAGTGATATTTCTTTTAAAAGAGCAATACACAGCGGCGTTGAATGTCCTTTTCAGGATGCGTCGTTATAAAGATGCCATTTCCGCCCCTGTGTAGTTTCTGGATGTGGTGATTTCTCCCCACCTCTCACGGTCATAAAAGCTGCCTCGCGTGCCTGGGCTGTGATCACACGCAGGCAGCATTTTATGAATGGTTCATGTTCTCAGTGCGGGAACATAGCCATGGCAACATTGCGGTCACGGCTTTCTTTTGTCATGAGAGAAAGCCACTTCAGCCTCGCCTCCTTCCTACGGGATTGGAGCAGGCGCCGCGGGCGATGAAGGCGATTTGGGGATAATAACGGGTTCTGTTTTGCTGGGTAAACCCCCTCGAACCACCCGCCTCCCCGGCACGCTTGCTTGCTTCTGTCTGAGCTTGGGATAAGTGATTTTTCTCCAATAGTTCATGTTCTCAGTGCGAGAACATGGCCATTCCAGCATTGTGGTCATGGCTTTCTCTCATGTCAAAAGAAAGCCACTTCAGCCGCCCTACACACCTCGCCTCCTTCCTATGGGATTGGGGCAGGCGCCGCGGGCGATGAAGGCGATTTGGGGATAATAACGGGTTCTGTTTTGCTGGGTAAACCCCCTCGAACCACCCGCCTCCCCGGCACGCTTGCTTGCTTCTGTCTGAGCTTGGGATAAGTGATTTTTCTCCAATAGTTCATGTTCTCAGTGCGAGAACATGGCCATTCCAGCATTGTGGTCATGGCTTTCTCTCATGTCAAAAGAAAGCCACTTCAGCCGCCCTACACACCTCGCCTCCTTCCTATGGGATTGGGGCAGGCGCCACGGGCGATGAAGGCGATTTGGGGATAATGACAGGTTGCGTTTCGCCGGGTAAACCCCCTCCAACCACCCACCTCCCTGGTACGCTTGCTTGCTTCAAAACACGAGCTCGGGATGAGTGCATCCCGCTTCACGGCTGGCCGGCCGGTCCCTTGAGCTCCCGGTATTGTATGACATCACCGCTGCATCGGAGAGCATTACAAAGGCATCTGATGCTGATGACTCACCTGGGCTGCCACATTTGGGTCTGCTCGCCCAGTCTGAGCCTGACGCACAGAGGTCCGCTATGCTTTCCCGGGCTACCGCGAGCACGAGGCTGGACCGGTAAACCCCGTCCCCCCTCCCGGTTCCTTTATCCCCGGACGTGCATGACGAGTTGAGTAAGCCGCGGCTTCCTCGCTCATCCGCTCTCACTACCCTCATGGTGGCGCGGTCCCAGACCGCTTCTGCCCTGCACGCCACGGCCCTTCCAGCAACCAACGCCAGGCCAAGGCACTTCAGAACTTGCACTTGGGTAGTCCTGTTCTTGATGTGCTGCAGGAACTGTGCTCGATGACTAACTGTGCCCCCCCCGGAACACGAAGGTCAGTAGCGCGGGCACTCGAACGGGTGATGGCCACCCTTGTGGTCCAGAAACGCAACCTATGGACCGGACCTGGTTGAAATGCGGGAGGTAGACAAAGCACACCTTCTCGAACGCCCCCGTCTCCCAGCTCCGTCCATTCGGTGGCACCATTGACGACTCCGCCCAGCAGTCCTCAGCGGTGAAGCAGACGGAGACCATTTCACATCCTGCCCCGCCGCAAACCTGCCACCATGGGCCATGCCCTGTCTGCTCGCCGAGGGCGTCCTCCTGCGGCTATGAAACACCCTGCTCCGCCTCAACCCGGGCCCAGCTCTCAGCCCCATCGTCGAGCACACCACAGGAAGTAGACGCCCCCCATCTCACGGACCCCCTCGAGAACCCGTAAGGCTCCCAGGCGCTCTGGAGATGCTCAACCCAGGGACCAAGACATAAGCTCCGGAGATGGTAAGACCACTCCGTCTCCCGGTGGAGGGCCGGCAGGAGAATTTTTTGTTGAATTTATTCCTTTGTCTCTGGGTCACCTGGCCCACAAATTCTGTTCTCACGACACTCTGCCGCCAGTGCTCAACAGTCCCAGCATGCTGGACGCGGGCCACCCGCCTTCAGCACCACGACTGTTCTCCGGCTGGCCGGTTCCGACAAGTCTAGAGGACGCCTATGCTAGACCTCCTCCTCAGTCGCTAACCCACCCCTTGCCAGGTGTGCAGAGCAAGGTAAGTTCTTTGAGTCTTTTCTCAGCACCAGAGCCTCGGGACGCGTCTTCGCCTCCCGACGCCGCTTTACCTGCTCCGCCCCACTGCAAAGCCCCGCCGGGTATGTCAAAAATAATCGTCCCCTTGGTGCCTCTAGCACGGAGTTTGCGTGGCTCTAACTTCCCAACCCGTCTCGCTGGCAGGCGCGGACCATCCGACTTGGTTACGCAATTCAGTTCACCCCCTTCAAACAGGCGTCCGTTTCACCGCAGTACACGGCGAACATGCCAAGTCCCTGCGTATTGGAAATCGCTACTCTCTTACTCAAAGACGCGATAGAGCCTGTCCCTCCAACCGAGATGAAGAAGGGTCTCTACAGCCCTTACTTCATCGTACCCAAGAAAGGCAGTGGCTTACGACCAATTTGGACTTGCGAGATTTCAACCAAGCGTTGTGCAAACTCCCATTCAAAATGCTAACGCAGAAACACATTGGTTCGCAGCAGTAGACCTGAAGGACGCATACTTCCATGTCTCAATTTTGCCTCGATTACGGTTTACGTTCGATGGCCAGGCATATCAGTACAAAGTCCTCCCCTTCGGCATGTCTCTGTCCCCTCGCGTCTTCACGAAAGTCGCAGAGGCAGCCCTTGCCCTGCTCCGTGAAGCCAGCACCCGCATACTCAATTACCTCGATGACTGGCTCATTCTGACCCACTCACGAGAGTTACTATGCGCTCACAGAGACCAGGTGCTCAGGCACCTCAGCCGTTTGGGGCTTCAGGTCAACTGGGAAAAGAGCATGCTCACCCCGGTCCAGAGCATCTCTTTTCTCTGCTTGGAGTTAGACTGTCTCAATGTCAGCACGTCTCACCAACGAGTGTGCGCAGTCAGTGTTGAGGTGCCTCGCTGCTTTCAGGCCAGGCACAACGGTTCCCTTAAAACTTTCCCAGAGGCTCCTGGGGCATATGGCATCCTCTGCGGTGGTCGCGCAGCTGGGGTTGATGCATATGAGACCGCTTCAGCACTGGCTTCAGACTCGGAACCGGCCAAGACGAGCATGGAGCCACAGCACGCACCGTGTGACGATCACCTCCGCCTGCCGCCAAACACTCAAAACCTGGACAGACCGTTTTGGTCACGACCGACGCCTCCAGATTGGGTTGAGGCACCGTGTTCAACGGGCACGCAGTAGCAGGCCATTGGAAAGGGGCCCCGCTGTGCTGGCACATCAACTGCCTGGAGTTGCTGACTGTTTTCTTTGCCCTGCTGAAATATCTCCCATTAGTTCGAGACAAACATATCCTGATCAGGTCAGACAGCATCACTGCGATAGTTTACTGGTGGCGTACACTCCCGCCACATGTCACGACTCGCCCGTTGTCTCCTCCTCCTTTGGAGCCAGCAGCGACTCAACACTCACATCCCTGGCAACCTCAATGTGATAGCAGATGCACTGTCACAACAACACTTGCCCGGTGGAGAGTGGAGGCTTCACCCCCAGTAGTCCAGATGATTTGGGAACAGTTCGGGAAGGCCCAGGTAGATCTGTTTGTCTCCCAAGAGACCTCCCACTGCCCGCTCTGGTATGCCCAATCAGAGGCTCCCCTCGGGGCAGACGCACTGGCACACAGCTGGCCTGTGGGGCGCCGCAAGTACGCATTTCCCCCAGTGAGCCTTCTTGCACAGGTGCTGTGCAAGTTCAGAGAGGATGAGGAACAAGTCACCCTTGTGGCTCCTTATTGACCCACCCGGGCCTGGTTCTCGGATCTCGTACTCCTCACGACAGCCCCTCCCTGACGAATTCCCCTGAGGAAAGACCTTCTTTCTCAGGGACGGGGCACGCTCTAGCATCCGCACCCAGACCTTTGGAACCTCCACGTCTGGACCCTGGACGGGATGCGGAAGATCTAGCTGGTCTACCACTCACGGTCGTAGCCACGATCAACCAAGCCAGAGCCCCTTCTACCAGGCAAATTTACGCCCTGAATTTGTGTTCTTCCCGTGCTGAAGACCCACAGAGGTGCGCAGTTAGGTCAATGCTCTTATTCCTACAGGAGAAGTTGGAAGAGAGGCTGTCCCCTTCCACCTTGAAGGTGTATGTTGCCGCTATCGCAGCTCACCACGACCCAGTAGACGGCAAGTCCTTGGGTAAGCACAACCTAATCATCAGGTTCCTAAGAGGCGCCCCGAGGTTGAACCCCTCCCGGCCAAGCCTGTTCCCCTCCTGGGATCTCTCAGCGGTCCTCACGGCCTCCAGAGACCCCCCTTTGAGCCGCTAGAATCAGTTGGCTCGGGGCCCTCTCTTTAAAGACGGCCCTGCTGATCGCACTCACTTCCGTCCAGAGGTCGATGACCTGCAAGCGTTCTCTGTTAGCGACACCTGCCTGGAGTTCGGTCCGGCAGACACATTTGTGATCCTAAGACCCCGGCCGGTCTACGTGCCCAAGGTTCCTACCATGCCCTTTAGAGACCAGGTAGGGAACCTGCAAGCACTGCCCCGGGAGGAGGCAGACCCAGCCCCTTCATTGCTGTGTCCGGTACGTGCTTTGCGTACCTATTTGACCACACACACAGAGCTTTAGGTGCTCTGAGCAGCTCTTTGTCTGCTTTGGGGGACAGTGGAAAGGGAATGCTGTCTCCAAATAGAGGCTTTCCCACTCAGTGGTGGATGCCATTTCATTGGCCTATCGCACCCAGGCCGTGACCACCCTCCCCCCAACCCCCCCCCCCCCTTGTGGGTCTGATCGCACTCAACAAGGAGTATGGTGTCCTCGTGGGCACTGGCCAGAGACACCTCCCTAGCAGACATATGTAGAGCGGTGGGTTGGGCAACACCTAATACCTTCCTTTCTGAGATTTTTCAATCTCAGGGTTGAGTCAGTATCGTCCCGTGTTTTCTCAGGTACCGAGCCAGTAGAACTCGGTAACACGCTGACGATCTGGCCAGGTGAATCACTTGCACCTGCCGCCCTTTCCCTCGGCCGAGGTAAAATTGTGCGCTTTCTCTCCCAGGAGATTCCACCCACCCGGGTCACTGGTTTATCCTCCCTAGCCCTGTGGGTCCGCAATTCAGCGGAGGAATTCACCGACCCAATCCACTGCGGGTATCTCAAATCTACCCTGCACTGGGAAAAGTGCTCCACAGATCAGGCCTCCTACGCGGACTCCCCCTGTGTGTATTTCCGCTGTACGGTCACCTTACGAGCTGACCCGCGTCTCCCTTAGGCAGTTTTCGCTGCCCTCCGGTCGCTATGCTGTAACAACTCCCCCCACATGGAGGTGGGATCTACCACTGCACCATGTTACACATGTTGCCTAAAAAAGAAACATTGAGAAACATAGATAGAAAAGAGGCCCAGCCAGGCTTGGCCCGTTCCCAGGTTGGCAAGCGTCGCCTTTTCCCCTCTAGGGTAAACAGAAGGATTCCAATGACTTTTTTGGGGCATTGGGGAAGGGTAGGCTCTGACACAGTTGGTCGCTTGTGCACATGAAATACCTGCCCGCTCCTGTGTCAGCAGTACACGTACACGGCTCAGCGCATAGCGTGACTTGAAGTGGACACCTAGTGTCGGTTCTTCGACACGACGTCGAAGTGAGCGACAGATGGGGAACGTCTCGGTTACGTATGTAACCTCCATTCCCTGATGGAGGGAACGAGACGTTTTGTCTTCCCGGTCACGTCGCTGAGCCGAGCCACTGCACTGGCTGGACCATTTCCGGCTCCTCAGAAAAATCATGAATGTATTCAACGTATTTCCCCGCTTTTATACCCGTATGTCCGGGGCAGGGTATGCAAATACTGTCTGCCAACTTCTCATTGGCCTTTTTTCATAGATCAGAGGCATATTCGGCACTCAAGAGAGACCTCTAGTGTCGCTTCTTCGACACGACGTCTCATTCCCTCCATCAGGGAACGGAGGTTACATACGTAACCGAGACGTTTTGTTGGACAAAGTTTTCATTGCAAGAAGGATGATTACTTTTAAATTGGTAGAAATAAGAAGATGACTTAATAAACTAGATTTTGTGTCTTGCCAGGGAATCATTTGAAGGGAAAGTGGGCAAACACTTACCACAGTACAAATCTGAAATTCCCTTTTCCTTATGAAGTGAGAAAAGTTTGAAAGAGTGACTATTAATAAGTTAATTATGACCTTATTTTTTTAAGTTTTAACTTTCAAATCTAACTGAGCCACAGTGGCCCCAAAAAGTATCTGGACACTTAATCTTGTGCAACTCCGCGCATACACATGTGAATGTTAAATTTTGGCTTCTCAATACTCAATGCATAATTTATATTAATTTATACCGACTGATCTCAGTTCAGGAGACTCAGCACTGTCAGTAAAGGCTTAAACTTTCGACGCACTGAGTCATGTGACCAATCAACTTGGTGCCATCCACAGCTGAGTTTGTCTTGGGGAGAAACGCTAACATAAACATCATCTGGTAATAAACCTCATTAACTTTTTACACTTAAATCTGTTTAAGTCAAAAGTTTAGAGTCTGTAGTTTTACCGATAATCAATTTTTAAAATGTGAGCAATTTATGCCACGCTGGTAAACACAATGTACACTAATGTGTACTTTAGGTCATTCATTTGTTAGAAATCATATATTTCCTGTGCGTTATCACATTGAGAATCAATAGGTTCATCCAAAAACTGAACAATGTTGCTTTCAGAGGATTTATATGGAGTTAAGGGATGAAAATAAGGTTCATTTCAAACTGTTTTGTGACCATTGCAGACAGGAAGCACATTTAAGTAATTCACTAAATAGAGAACAAGGGAGCATCCTATAGCTTTCTATGTAGCTAAATGCATTCAATTCTAACTTTTCTATCAAAAGTTCCGTTTCAGTCTGCAAATGATGCTTGGACCACTCAACATGTTCGGCAGACACGGGTCAATGGTAATCAGTAGGTATATTCAGAATTTATAATGTATGATTTTATTTTAACATGGTTGGCATTGACTGGATGATGCTAGCCATTACTTGTGTCAGAATTAATTATGCTCATTTCTGATTTAATGTCTGTAATGTTTTTTTTTTTTTTTTAAATAATAACCAACACTCCTGGACACATAATAAACAAATTGATAAAAACATTTTATTAATTGGTATTATTTAAAATGTCACAATTTTAGAAAATTTTTAGGAAAACTATTTGCTCTGGAAAGAAAACTTTTTCTTTGTGCATGTACATTATTTTTATTAGGTGCTACTAGTAAAAAATCAAAAAGTGAAAAGGAAAATGCACACAGCAGTAAGGCTTGGGTCTCATGAGCTTAAGACACATAAAATGTCTGCAAAATGAAAAAAAAAAAATGTTATGTTTAGTACAAAGAAATTCATACATTTTTAAGTGACTTATGTGTCCAAACATGTCCAAATACTTTTTAAAGCCACTAAGTGTACACACTGAAAAAGCATGTTTATGTGGTAACATCTAAAATAACTGGTTTATTCATCAAATAAAAATATTTAACATGACTGTATCAATCTGAATACACTCAAACAAAACTTTAATTTTATGTGTTA
This sequence comes from Moxostoma hubbsi, assembly GCA_032164185.1. Lineage (NCBI taxonomy): Eukaryota > Metazoa > Chordata > Actinopteri > Cypriniformes > Catostomidae > Moxostoma > Moxostoma hubbsi. The sequence continues at coordinate 11,028,926 of JAVLUX010000047.1, forward strand.
GGTCAGGGAGAAATAGATAAAATTAATAGAGTGGAGTATGTCAGATTATACATACTGTCTCTGTGGGAAATAATTTTCACACTTTGTGATGCGCATTAATTAATTAATTTATGTCAAGTCACACAGTGTGTTGTAGAAAACTGCCAGACAGCACAACCACACACGCTCACAGCACATTGTCCTGTCAAAAGTGAATAATTAAAAAATCCTGATAGGGGTCAATAAGGAAGTTGGTGAATATCAAAGGCTTTCTGTGCCCATACAGGGTGTGTTGTTTACTTCCCCAGCAAATGCCTGACACAAGTCAGCATCAGACGACAACGTCAAAACAACAGCACACGCCTGACGCACACATCCCGTAAAAGAGCACCAACCCCCATATCACAGAGAATTCCACAGCTTCCCAACCCCTCATTTCCTCTGGGAGCTGACGACCTGTAATCACACTTGGAGAAACCACCATACTTTATTACTGCAGTGATTACACCAATTAGCAGCATGTAGGGAGTGGCCCACAATGGCCAGTACCACCGCCAGACTGCTCGCTTTCCCCACATGCGAATATTAGAGGGTTTCTATTTGTTTCTACTTTTCAGTTGAACAGAAAACACTTCTGGTGCCTTTTGTAAGGGTCTATGGCCAAACAGGTTGGAGTGATAAAAAAAGTATAGATGGGTGCATTGTTATCCCTCTCTGTCTGCGTAGCAAATATGACATTTCATTTCTAGGAACTTGTTACAAGATGTATACTATGAAGACTATAAAACATGCTGTTAACAATTTAGTACAATTATATGACAACTGTACACTGTGACGTCACAGTGAAAAGGGCCAGGAAATACTGTAATTGTTATGCATTGTGTTGTATAACCACAATCATTATATGTGTCTGAATAACACTAAATCTTTGCCTATTTTCTTGGTTATCACCTTTGAGAATGTGCATCTATGTGCCTGATCCTATTATGCTAAATAAGCTGTCAACGTGTGTGGTCCTGTCAATGCCCTAAACATCTTTCTTTTAAATGGGTAAGATCTTTAACAGTTCAAGCAAAAAAAAAAAACGATCGCACACTTTGATTTTTCCCCATTATCCTGATCTTGCTTCCCATGTAAATTTAATGCCATTTTACTGGCTAAATCTCAGATAATAGTCTCAGATAGTTATATTGCATTGTAGGATTTTTTGTTTTAGGATTTGGCGTGCATGGTAACACACCGATTGTTGAGTTTTGTTTTCTAGGGGCTGATATCTGTGCATGTTTGTTTGACAACTAATAATACAAATTCACCAATGATAACTACTTACCACAATAGTATTGCAAACCACTCCACCCTTAATAATTGACAAAAGATTATATAGCCTAGGAGACAATTAATTAAAGTCATGCCATGAGGAATCAAATTTCCCTTGATATTTTGACATATAAGAGGTCATTCATCTATAAAATCATATTGTAAATTTCAGAACTCAAAACTTTATCCCAAATGCAATAAAAGCATTTATTGAAACCAAACTGCAAAAATGCCTTGTTCATGTCTGTGACTACCCTGTCACTAGGGGGCTCATTAATTCATGACTGCCTCCACAGCGAAAAATCATTAATGCCTACACATCACCGCATCCTTGACCCTGTCCACTAGTGCTCATTTAGTACACAGAGAGAAAGAGCAGGACAAACAGGCCTAGTCTGGACTCACAATTGCTGAAAACTAAAGGGAACCCATCTGGACTAGTTTGGATTATTTGTGTATATAAACATGCACTAGACAGATGTCTTTAACAGTTGTCATGTATCTGGCGCTGCTTTTAAAAGATGAGGTGTTAAGTTATAACTCTAAAATGGAGATGGCCGTTCTCGTGCACATGGTGTACGTAAGCATGTACTAGATGGACGACTTTGAACATTTAGATGCGTTTCCAACTATGTATATTTCAGTGTAGGATGATACTGGAAACTGGATGTGTGTGTCTAGTTCACACTGTGCTTTGGGCTATGTATGTGCATAATGTTGATGTGCCTTCAGTGCATTTCAGCTTGCATTGCTTGAGAACCAGTCATAAAATGATTCAAGCTTTGTAAAGGAACTGTTATTTAAGGATGGGGCAGTTTAAAACACTTGGACTTGATTGCAAAACCATAAGTAAACAGTTCCATTTGTGAATATTTAAAATGTCATGACTGTTTGATAGTTTATGGTGCATCTAACATTTATTTGTGTTGTTGGCAGAAGTATTGCAAGCCCATACAGTGCCAAATAGAATGGGACACCTGTTTACTGTAGACAGCATCATTAATTATAATGGGTTCTATTGCTTTTGATGCAATGTGACTCGCCTCTCGCATTCAGTGTAGACAACTGTGCTTGAGACAGTGTAATATATTTGGATGCAATGTGTTGGATGTGCATTATCTGTAACCCTGAAATTTTGTTTTTATAATATTGTGGAACTTGTTCATTCTCTTCCAGTTGAGCTTCAAATATGGTTGTATTTGAGGGGTTGCATGATGTGAGCCAATCATAACAGTGGGCGTTTACATTGAAATTTTAAAGAGGCGCTTAGGCCAAAACTGAGCATTTCAGATAAAGGGCCAGAGACAGGTTGGAAAATTATCATATATTACAAAATGATGACTGTTTTGATGAAGAAAAAAAAAACTTTAAAACATTACATCATTATCAGTGGACCTAAGGGAATATAATAAAAAAAGAGAATTTTATGATCCTTTTAAACAAAATGTTCCCAGTTTACCAGTAAAACTGAATGCAGTACTCATTGTAAGAAATTATTTTAATTTTTATAGCAATTTTTTGCTATAATAATTTTGTATTTGTTTTGTCTTGCTTCCTAACCCTTCTTACATCTGTTGCACATTATGCAATGTGGCAAATGTGCGTTTTAGGTGACTAAATGTGCAATCAAGATCTGGTGTGAGTCATTGTTTATAAACACATTTTTGTAGCCACTTATCTTTGATGTGTACAAAAACAAAAAAATAATAATCATATGAATCATAAAGGAATCTAAAGATCTAAAGGCCCAGTGATCTCTGGTCACTCAAAACCAGTAAGGCAGACAACGCTGTTTTTGTCTTTCAACTCAACACATGACATGAATCTGAACATTTGAACACAAGATTAGCAGGTTTTTGATGCTATACCCTTCTCTCTTTCAACATCTTCCTCTAAGCAGATGTTGGGCTCAAGAGTGGCATCCCAATAAGCCACAATTGAGCATATTTTCTTTCCACAGGCTTGAAAGAGCAGCCACAAAACAATCTGCTGCAACTCAACATAAAACAAAGCACATGCAAAATGGGGGAAATGAAGCATTTTTTAAAAAAATAAAAAATTGGGGCAGAGCAAAAACTAGAGATTTTCTAATACAACCTTTATTGAGGTTCCTGGTTTCAGCACAGCAATCTTTTTAATGTGTTAGAAGAACTCCCTGTAATTTTTTCACCACTAGCACTGGACGGGTTTATAATAAAAAGATGTCTATTTTGGGATTGTCTGTAATAATGGGCTCTTCTTGTCTTCATGTACTTCTGTACTGTCTGAGGAAAGACAGACAGCAGGTGATGAATGCCTGGCCAGATGGGTTGATGTATAGTTAGCTGAATGATATCTATCGATTATCTATGAAAAAAACAATGATTGGACTGGCCAATAGAAAAGTATTGTTTAACTCACCACATGCTGTTCCAAACCCATATGACTTTCTTTCTTCAACAGAACACAAAAATAATATTTTAAAGAATGTCACAATCGCTGATTTCCCTATAATAGCAGTTCATAGTGACTCACTTTGAAGCTTAAAAAAGCAACTCAAAGTGTCATAAAGGTAGCCAACGCAACTTGTGCATTATATTCCATGTCTTCTGTAGGCATTCCATCAATTTATTTGATGAACAGACCAAAGTTTATGTTATTATTTACACTCAAATCAAATCAAATAATTGATCAACTCGACTGAGCCCAAAAAAATAAATAAATGCAAACACATCAAAAACATATGTTTTAAATCATGTGATATGAAGAGTTCAGTCATATCAGTAACTTTATAAAAGCTCTTTTATTCTACATGGGGTAGGGGAGCCTCATGGGGGCAGCCATATTAGCATCACATGACCAGCTGAATACTACTCTCTTAATCTCAGTAACTACCCTGTTATTGGACACTTACATTCATGGATTATATTAATCCTGGTTTACTGTGTGTCATTTATTGTACTTAAAGTGAATTTCTACAATGGCATTGGTTACTGAAAACTATTGTGTTTGAACAATGCAGCATCCAGGACACTAGATGTCAGTGTAAGCCAATGTAAGCCACTTCGGTATACTTAAAAAAATTACTGTGTGCATGTTTTAAAATGCATTTTCAATTAATTAATTTATAAGCAAATAATTAACTGAACAAACATATTATGGTCTGCAGAAATCATATTTATACTTGTGCAAGTGAAGTGTAGTCTTAATTTAATTTAAATTGCCCAATTGTCACACATTATACATACATTTCTGCATATATACAGTGAAATTATTTATTTTTCACATATCCCAGCTATGGGGTCAGAGTGCAGGGTCAGCCATGATTCAGCGCCCCTGGAGCAGATAGGATCAAGGGCCTTGCTCACCGCCAAGACACCAAGTGGTGTCTTGGCGGTGCTGGGGCTTGAACCCCCAACCTTCTGGTCAGTAATCCAGAGCCTTAACCGCTGAGCCACCACTGCCCTAATGTAGTCTGGGTTGTATTTTCTTTTATCTTGCATAGTTTTATTCATGGTTTTTGAGAATGACGGCATGCCACGCAACCTGTCCATGTGAATATCTGCATAATTTGGCTGTCTTATACTAAGTGCATCAAAATATTGTCAAATTTTATTCGACGTACGGCTTTTGATGTCAACAACAAAAGATATGCGAAGCATTTTATAACCCCCATTCTCAAGTTTATAAGGCCACTATATTTATTTAACTATGTACAATTATATAGTTAGTTGTATTTTATTATGTCCATTAAGCATTGATTTGGCTTTCTGTCCATGGCCCTTGACTTGAGACCAATTATTGGTTTGTAACTCACCTGTTGAGAATCGAGGAGCTAAAGAAAAGAGTTGAAGTGGATTACTTGAAAATTTTCAGTGCTTTTCACATCAAAAAGATCTTGCTACAATCTCTTCATGAACTTGGCAATATCATTAACTGACATATTATTCATTCAGCGTAAATCACCAATTACAAGCCTGTGAACACAAACTGTACACACGCAGTCATGTAAACAGATGTTTCTCCTATAATCAAAAAGATGTGTCATGTCTTATTAAGCCTTAATGAAAGTGTTGGGCAATCCAAAGCACCATATTCTTCCCTTTTGCATTTTGGTGGTGAGAGCCATTTAAAAGACTCATGCCCTAGACTCATGCGGTTGCCCTGCCTGATTCTGCAGGGGCTGAATTTCTCTAAAAAGGAGGGAAAAAAGTGAAAAACACACTCTTGTTGCATGACAGAATCCCTCCCAACCAAGACTTGTCCTTTAATACCAAGGACCTTTCATGTGGCTTCTCCACGATTGCACATTTGGAAATGCAAAGCACACTGTTACAGTGCTTATTATACATGAGAGTATGAGTATGTTAGTTACTATGTGAGCAAGCTAGGCTCGTTGCAGTGGCACAGCATGCTTTAAATTGAAATGACACTTCTTAATTTGTCAACAAGCTTATCCTTGCAAAGAGCATGGAGTGAATAAAATAAAGGCAGCAGTCATAGTGCTTCAAGGTAATAGTGGCCAGATGCATGCGCGTGTGTGTGTGTGTGTGTGTGTGTGTTTGTGTGTGTGTGTGTGTGTGAGCATGTATTTATCACTTTGTGGGGGCCAAATGTCCCCATAAGGATAGTAAAACCCCAAAATTTTGACTTTGTTGGGACATTTTGTTGGTCCCCATGAGGAAAACAGCTTATAAATCTATACTAAATTATGTTTATTGAAAATGTAAAAATGCAGAAAGTTTTCTGTTAGGGTTAGGTTTAGGGGTAGTGTTAGGTTTAGGGGATAGAATATAAAGTCTGTACAGTATAAAAAACATTATATCTATGGAAAGTCCCCATAAAACATGGAAACGTGTGTGTGTGTGTGTGTGTGTGTATACTACCACAAGACAACGTGGAACTGCCACACTGGAGGACGCAGAGCTTAAAGGAATGATAAAAGAAAAAAATGAAAATTGTCATCATTTGCTCACCCTCATTTTGTTACAAACCTGTATACTTTACCTGTAAGATGTATTTTTGAAGAATATCCTGGCTGCTCCTTTTCACATAATTAAAGTGAATGGGGACTGAGGTTGTCAAGTTTCAAAATGAAAAAAAAAAAAAAGCACCATGAATTCCATATTGTAGGAGTCAATTTGTTTGTTTGGTATTTTACATTTTGTATGTGTATTTTCATGTTTCACATTTAATGTACTGTAATTGTTGTTCTACACTAGGTGGCACTTGGGCATGGCAGATGCTAGATACATAAGCACAGAGGAAGATGATGTGATGTGTTGTTGGCGGGAAAGCACGACAACATATGACCGTGTTCAGGAGATCATGTTTAGTATGTTGAAGTAGCGTGTCTAACATGTTTATGGAATCATATCATGTTAAACATACCATGTTTAAATGCGACCTGTTGGAACATGTATGGAATAAAACAATGTGGATTATTTTACAAGTGTTTGGAACGTTAAATGTACATATTTTCTTGAACTGCTTTACAAATAAATACATTTAACTTTATTCAACACTGGCATGGAACTTTATGGGAGGAAACTTGATGGAAACATGCATTAGAAACTACTGTCAATAGCCTCTATGTGACTCAAATGATTGGTGTTTCGTCATTACACATTTGACTTTATTGGTATGTTCCAAGACTTCTGAAGATAAACGATTGCTTTGTTTAATTAACAGTCCAAATCTTAAGTTGATATTCATTAATAATCTTTTGTTCTTCTAAATATTCCTCACAAATATACCTTAAAATCTAAACTAGCCACAATTTGGCTGCAAATTATTTTAAAGAAGAAATAAACTCATGCAGGATTGCAACAACATAAAGATGAGTACATGATGACAGAATTTTCATTTGTGGGTGAACAATTCCTTCAAGTTATCAAGAGTCTTGGAGCCTGGAGAGACTACCTTTTCATAAAATACAAAACAATTTCTGTCAAGGCAAGAAAGCACCTAAAGTTGAATAATGTTATGGAGTGTAAAGGCCTTGTAAACAAGGACAATGTTCATCTAACGCATGATTACATTACATAACACTAGTATATAAGATAAAGTTCAGCCCAAGACCGTATAGGATGAGGCAGGTCATTGATATTCTTATGAATGGGAGAATTTATCAATCATTTTCAAACATGGCGGCTCAAGAGCCAATCACATTTTTGATAGAGACATCACTTGTCCTACTTGCCTAAATGGGTTCATTTCACTCTCTTTATTTCTGCCTTTTTGAAACATTCATTAAAAATTTGTGTGCTGGTCCATGATGGATTATGCTGGTTAGTACTGGTTTGGCTAGCTGGTGGACCAGCTTAGCCATGCTGATCACCAGTAAAAAATGTCAACTAGCACAGTTCAGATGTTGGTTAACCAAAGAGGTCTTGCTGGTTAAGCTAGTTAAGAAGCCTGGTGGGGAGACCCATGATGGGACACAGAATCTAAAACACAACATGCTCATGAGCAGCAATATTGGTCTTTTCAACAGGGAGTGCAGCAACATTGTGTTTTATGATGTTACAGCAAGATACATTTCCATCAGCATAATTTTTTCATCTCCACTTCTCTCATCTCCTCCTATCCTCACCTCTTTTGTGCCAACAGATTAAAGATGGCAGATTTGTGGGTACACTAATAGGCACCACAGTTGAGTCCTGGGTATGGTGCCGGTCCCTGGCCGAACTGTTCCCATTTCTTTCTCCCCCAAAATCTGGTCCACTTGCTGTCATGCATGAATTTCCAGCCACAGGAAAGTTAAAAAAGAGGAGTCTAAATTAAGTGCCCTTTCATTCCAGCATTTTCATGGTTTGGCTAAAAACAGGGTGCAAGATGATTCACGTTTTATAAGCCCTCTCTTGCGGCCGCCTGCGTCACCCTGCACTCGGACTCTACCACTCATTCACACATCTCTCTTCCTTTCTCTCTCTTTGTCAAGCTCAGTTTCTTTGTCTTCTATGCCACTCAGAACTTTTTTCATCATGTGAGTTTTCCAAATAAATCTTCAATCAGAGGTAATATGGCATGTTTAGTGAGTTGCATGTGCAGCAAAACTTTGAGTAATATTGATCTCAATATGTATTTTAGCCTTTTAACTAAATGGTTGGCGGTCACAATGAATAAATGCTCTGATTTCAATAATGTTGTTTTATCTTTACCTGGATGATATGCTGAATGAGCAAGACAGTCCATGACACCCCTTTAGCAGACTTAATGTTTTATGCTTTCAGCAAAAAAAAAAAAAAAAAAAACTTGGTGGTTGCAAGGGAGAAATAGGAAACGGAAGGGGACAGACATTTCTCTAAACAAGTCTGACAGCTACTACCATTCTCTGACCACTGTCCAATATAATTTCCTCATCATGACTGCCATTAGCCTGGCAACTGGTGCCAGAGAAAACATCAGGCAAAGGAACTTGCAAGGGTGAAGCACACAGATGTGCAACTGGACACTCAGCTGTGCCCTTAAACTCCAAGCCTTTATGTTGTGCAATTCTGCCCTCTAGTTGCTCCATTCATGAGTAGTATTGCAAGGAATTTAGAATTTAGAAGGGATAGTTCACCCAAACTTTTAAATTTTAAGATTTTTAGAAGGATATTTCAGCTCTGTAGGGCCTCACAATGTAAGTGAATCTGACCTTTCAAGCTCCAAAAATCGCATAAAGGCAGCAAAAGTAAATGGTTTAAAAGTAAACCATAAGACTCCAGTGGTTTAATCCACGTCTTCAGAAGTGATATAATTGGTGTGGGTGAGAAACAGATCAATATTTAAGCCCCTTTATTTTATACTATTAATCTCCACTTTTACTATTATTTTCACTGTCTGTAAGTAAAATGAAAAGTGGAGATTTATAGTAAAAAGGATATAAATATTGATCTGCATTGCAATGCTTCAAAATTAAACCACCGGAGTCTTTTGGATTACTTTTAAGTGATTTCTGGAGCTTCAAAGAACTGGTCACCATTTACTTGCATTGTATGGACCTGCAGAGTTGAAATATTCTTCTAAAAATCTTTGTGTTCAGCAGAAGAAAGAAAGTCATACACATCTGGGATGGCTTGAGGGTGAGTAAATGATGAGAGAATTTTGCTTTTTGGGTGAACTATTCCTTTAATGTGTGTGGACTGATGAGCATGTTATTTGCTGTAGGAACCAGTTTTTGTGTTTATTACTGCAGGTTTGTACGCTCATAAAAAATATTATAAGATTTACCCTTTTCGATTTCATAACAAAAATCAATCAGATTTAACTGAATAATCTTTAAAAAAAAAACACAATTATTGACAAAAACCTAAATAATTTACATTTTATAAATGTAATTTTGTTAAAAAATAATATAATTTATTTTGATGGGATTTTGTTGTAAATTTTATGCTGCATAAATATTAAAAGTAGGCTAAAATATGTTTTTAAGTGAATAATAAAAACAAACAACTCTAATGCTCTGTTTTACCTTCAAGGATAACAATCATGTGTCTAGTTCAATGGTCCTCAGCCTTCTTTTTTTTATGAATGCCCCCTACTTCATTCCCTTACATATTTGTGTTAAAAGAAAAAAACATAAAACACAAAACTCTTTTTTCATTTTTTGTTAATAACTTCGATGCATTGCATAATTGGGAAGTTTTGTTAATAATTCAGCAGGCTTATGCATCATGAATGTGAGAATAAACCTTCTGTTACTTAAATTTAAGCAGATGGAGGGCTGTATCTGGGGAATTTAAAATGAAAATGCATATTTTGTCCCACTAAAATGCTCATTCTACATTACAGCGTTGATTTTGAGTTGTATGCAGATGTAAATTTACTGCTTACAACAGTAAGGTTATCTATAACATCTATAAAAAGTAAAACGTTAACACCTAATTTATGTGATTAAATTATTGTAACAGTGTGAGTTGGAACTCATTGCATCAAATTCTTATTGATTCAAATGAGTCATCTCTTTGAATTTCTTAAGGCAAGCAAAATCAGTTATATTTTATTACACTCAAACCAAAATATTTTAGCATATTTTTTTTTTAATTTACGCATTTCTATTTCATCTTAAAAAAATGGTGTTTTGCATTTGCCCTTATAATTTTTATTTATTTATTTATTATTTTTTATAGTTTTAACTGTAGTATTTGTAACAAGACCATACTAAGCACATGGATCTTCAGTATGGATCTTCTTCACTACCGGGGTTATGATTTCTACAAAAAAAAAAAAATATGGTATTTTTACAAACAGTAGGCCTACTCTAAACAAAAAATACAAAATATAAACATTTAAAAGTTATAACAAAAATGTATTATATTCCCTCACTTCGCTAATGTTGCCTTTGACAAATGTAATAGTGCTGAAGTAGTGATATGATAATATTTATCATCAATCTATTTCTCCTTTAAGTACAATTAGTTACTATACTTCTATAGTTAATCCAGTGAGACGTGTCCAACTACAGAGCCATACAGGTACATTAGTGGAGGCTGTCTATTTGACACTTCTAAACCAGATACTTCAGATGCGTTGCTAGACTTCAGAATAAGATGAACCGTGGCACAAATTCATACCAGCACGAATAATGGAGTCTAGATAAACATTTTAACGCAAACAGGAACTTGATGATAGATTTGATTACTGATAAGCCCCATTCCATTCCTTTCCAGGAAAAAAAAGCTATTTTGGACACAAAGTTTTCTTCATATGACAACACGATGCAGTGAGCTACACATATTCATCACATGACCACATATATACTAAGGATTATATTCAAATAAAATGGATCACAGATCCACCTCAAAGCCTTTCTAATGAATTACATTCCATTGTTACAACTGTACACAGACTGGCAGAAAGCAATCTTCCAACCTCCATTCACGCCAAAGCAGGAGGAAGTTCTGGGCAGTTGGTGAGAGGAAATGGTGTGGCTGGTCTGAGGTTTGGAGGAAGAATGGGAAGTATGCTGTTACTGTGGTGCTGGTCAGACAGCAGGCTTTAGATTTCCTCACCACAGCTGCCCTGACCACATCTGTCCTTTGCTCTCACTCAGTCTTCTCAGCCATATAGCCTAAGCTTTAAAATGCTTCCTCACTAAATACTACTCCACCTAACTCTTAAACTGTGCACATTAAAAGAGCACCCCCCTACTACACCCACATAACAGTGAATAAAACATGGTTGTTCGGCTGTTAAAACTGTTGGAGCAGCCTGGCCAGCTTTTCATTCACATGTTCTGAAGTTGTTTGCGGTCCCTTTTGCCCCTTTATGAACAAGCAAGAAAAAAAAAGATGATGAGAGGGAAAAGGCTCATGTAAACTGCACATGATGAGTAATATACAGTAGAAGGGTAAAAGAAAAATACTACTATTTAGGTCACAATTACTTTATTATGGTTGTCTTTGTTTTAATATGTAATGCCTTGAAACTTTAACTTTAATAAAGTGTACACGTGTCTTTTTGAAAAGAGGTTTATATTCTATTACTTTTTGATTTTCTTAAATAAAATAAATGGGGAGAAAATGGGAGAAACAATAACATTTAATTTACCTGGATGGCTCCTGTCCTGTTTCATAAAATAAATTGTTGAAATTAACAATACACTTTGATGTTTTGCCAATTGATTAATTTTTAAACAGAAAGAAAAGAATTTGTGAAACATCCATTTAAAATGGTGTACACTCACATGAGATGAATACTCTAGTAATATCAGTCTTGGAGAAAAAATGCTTTATTTTACATGTGGTGCAGGAAGCACATTCATGAGACCTGCCATGTTGAGATCATATGACCAGTCGAATATTACTCACTTAGTAATCCACTGTAATTGGACTCCAAAAGTTTCAAAAGTTTAGTCACAAGACATAATAAATATGTGTTAACATGATTTAGTGTGATAAAATCACTTACTAACCTTTTCTGTGTAAAGTTATAGCCAATTTTACAACTTCGTTGCCATGACGATGTAATGTCAACAAATATCATTTTATTTTTTTATTTCGTTATTTATTTATTTGTACAAATCAAATGAAAAAGTAATAAAACACAGAGAAATATGTTATATAATACGTTTCGCTTAAATATGCTGTTATAATAATGAGAACATAAAATAAGCTTCGATTTATTTTATTTTATTTTATTTTATTTTATTTTATTTTATTTTATTTTATTTTATTTTATTTTATTTTATTTTATTTTGTTTTATTTTATTTTGGAAACCATCCTAAACGGAAACGGAAGTTGATCCTTTAGCATAATGGAAGCGGGTGTGTTCAGAATTTAGTTCCTCGGTGATTAAAAACTATTTATTTAGTTCGAAAGTTGTATTCGTGCGGGAATATATTTTACTTGTGTTTATTTAAATACATTTTAAGTAAGGAAAATAGCTGTCATCGGTGTAGTAGGACTTTTTTTTTTTTTTTATCACAAAACCCTCCCAAAATCGGGAGTTGTTTTTTTTTTTAAGGTTTTGCTTTCTTGGAGAGTATTGACAAAGGTGTGCTTCTCATAAATAATTATTCTCATTTTTCAGTTTTTGCTTGAACGAGTGCACAAATATTTGCTCTGACAACAAAATAGCCTTTCCTTGTTATACACTTGTAAGAATCATCAATGCCCAAAGTTTTGCACTCTTCACTGCTTTTGTTGCACCATTTATCAAACAAATGAGATGGCTCAGGATTTCCTCCCAGGCATGGAGAGCTCTGCTATCTCTGTCCTGAAGAGAGCTGTGGAGCTTGATCAGAGCTCACGCTTCCAGGAGTCTCTGGTGTGCTACCAGGAAGGGATCCAGCTCCTGATAGATGTACTGAAAGGTATGCCAGTTGACTTGATTAATTTAAATTAAGTCTAAATCTAAATTTAACCATATTGACTCTTTTTCCCAGCTGTAAAAGATGACTCAAAGAAGGTCCATTACAGAGAGAAGATCAAGGGCTACATGGGCCGAGCAGAACAGATTAAAGACCAAGTAAACAAACTCAAAGAAGGTAGTAGTTCAGCATGGTAAAGGTGACATAGAACAGCTTTTAACCTGTTTTCACCTGTTTTTTGCTTTGAAGTTTGGAGTCACATTGGATAGTCTGGCTGTTTTCTTCTCATCTGACAGAGGGCAAATACCATGAGCAGATTAAGATAGCAGGCAATTCCACTGGTTTCAGCTATGAATCTCTCTTTAAACCATACATCAGAGACGGGCTGACTGAAGTCTGGGTGGAGGACCCTTATATACGGCATGTCCATCAGGTAAAGACTACAGTGATCCTCAATAAAATACTGAGAAATAAAAACTCTTATTACAGAGTGAGAAAGTACAGCCTTAAATATGTTGTGCTTTGCAGTTATATAATTTTCTTCGCTTCTGTGAAATGCTGTTGAAAGGCCCATGCAAAGTAAAGACGATTCACCTCCTTACATCAAAGGACGAGGTATGGTTCTCTTTCTAGCTGGTTACCATTACAAGTTTTACATATTTGAATGGAATAACTCACACTAAGCAATCCACAGTGGTTAATTTTTCCCATGCATTTTATTGTGTGATTTTTTTTTTTTTTTTTTTTTTTTTTTTTTTTTTTTTTTTTTTTTTTCCAGGACAGCTCTTCTCAGCAAGCCATTGCCCTGGTAGAAATAAAGCAGTCAATGCAGAGTCAAAATGTATTTTTGGACATTCAGTACTCCTCTACTATTCATGACAGGGAGATCAGGTAAAACCCTTATCAAACTACTGAATAAGTAAATCAAAGAATATTAACATTTTGTTTTCTAGAACAGCTGTATTTACGTAATATCAGTCCTACTGACTATCAGATCAGCTTTGTGTTTGTCTCAGGTGCAACAACAGCATTCTTGGACATGTGATATTGCTTAATTTCACTTAACTGTGAGAATGGAGTTCCAAAAATAAATGGTATCAACAAACGTGCATTTGTTGCTGCAGCACAGCAAAAACATCTGATCATTTGTTGTTGGATGTAGTTGTGACTTACTACATATTCACTTTGTTTCTTCAGGTTTAATAATGGTTGGATTATTAAGATCGGCAGAGGGCTTGATTATTTCAAAAAACCAAAGGTACTACCTGGAACAGCTTTCACTCTTACACAACACTCTTTATTGTTTTATTTTATTTATTTAATTATTTTTCTCCCCAATTTTGAATTCTCAATGCGCTCTAAGTCCTCGTGGTGGCGTAGTGACTCACCTCAATCTGGGTGGCAGAGGACAAATCTCAGTTGCCTCCGCATATGAGACGTCAATCCGCACATCTTATCACGTGGCTTGTTGAGCGTATTACCGCAGAGACCTAGCACGTGTGGAGGCTTCATGCTATTCTCTGCGGTGTCCACACACAACTCGCCACGTGCCCCACCGAGAGCGAGAACCACATTATAGCGACCACAAGGAGGTTACCCCATGTGACTCTACCCTCCTTAGCAACCAGGACAATTTGGAGACCTGGCTGGAGTCACTCAGAACACATCGAACTTGCGACTCCAGGGGTGGTAGTCAGCGTCTTTACTTACTGAGCTACCCAGGCCCCCACAACCCTCTTTATTAAGCATGTATGCCTGTGAACTGTACAAAAAGGGGAACCTAGTATTTGTGCATTTCTGCATTGTAGACATAAAAATCTAAAAAATGATATATTTATTTTTTCCTTTTAGGGTCGCTTCTCCATAGGGTACTGTGATTATGATTTGAGAGAGTGTCACGAGACTACTGTGGACATTTTTCATACGAAACACACCAAGACGACATAGTCTTCTAAGGCCTTTTCACTGCCTGGCATGTCTGTAGAGATGTATCTTCACATGCAGTCCTCAGAAACCTACCTGGACAACTATAAATGTGCATTTGTCCCCCATTTTCATCTTAAAATAGTAATTCCTCTCTTATGTAGATAATGAGAAACAGACAATTTTACTGTCTATTTTTAAAATATGCTGATCTGTTCCAATAAAAAGTGCAGGGTGATATTTTGAGATGCCTTTTACCTAATATATGTCCATATGCTATTGCTTCTATCTGCTGTTTTTAAACATTCAAGACTGGCACTTGTGTTTATTATCTGGTATACATCTGCAATTGTATAAACAAACTGCATTTGCAAGTAATTTAGTAGCCTATTGTCTAATAACTGTACTACGTCACCAGTATGTGCTCTCGATAAAGTTTTTTGTACATGCATTCTTTTTTTCTACTGAAAGTGTTGATTGCAATAAAAGTAATATTCTGTGCAGCAGCAGCGCATTCTTGTGGACAATCTGTGAACGACAGCTCCACTAGTCGTGTAAAATGGGAAATGAATTGCTGTATAATATAGCCTACATCTTGCGCTCAACGTCACGTTATCTCTTGATACAACGGTGTATTGCTCCACCGTCTCGGTTGAAGAGCAAGTGTATGCCATACATCGCATACTAGAGCGAGAACTTTACTTTCTCTATGCATGACATCAGAATGTGAGTATATTTCTATAAGTTTCAGGACTTTCATAATGTGAGTTGCCGTGCTATTTTTGATTTGAGATCTTTTGACATTGGCCAACGTGAGATTGTTATTAATGTTATTGCTATTTATAAAAGTAAAGGATGTGCTCTAATTTTACATGTGGACTATTTTTATTTGTAATTTTTTTTCTGCCGGTATCCCTCATAATTTGATGCTTTTTAGAATGTCTATAGTTGTATGAGGTCATATTTATGTGGGCCATTAAACTTGTATAAACAAGATGTGTGTTTATGAACGGAAAATGTTTGTAGTAAAATCGTTTTCATTTTAAGAACTGTCTTGAACAAAAGCAATCATTGTTTTTAGTTGGTGTATCGTGTCCTCCTGCTTTGACATATTCGTGTTGTTTTGCCTCTGTTATTAGAAAACATTAGTTATAATGAAACGCATGAATTCCCTGCAGGAGGGGATTAAATCTGTGTATAATCGCCCTTAATCTCGATATGCGCTCCTCATCTCAGTTCATGAAAAATATGAAGCGTATCTCTAAATAACACATTATGAATCTGACGAAAACGCTTCAATTTTAGATTTCACCCCAACATACAAGCCTAGTGTGTGTGTATGTGTGTGTATATATATATATATATATATATATAAAATATAAAGATGCCAGAATTGGCTTAATTTCCTTAATGCAAAATATAACTTCTTTATATATATATATATATATATATATATACATTGCCAATATTAAATTTTATAGCAATTATCACATTGATAACAGTTAGTTACAATGTGTAATTGCTATTGTACTCTATTTACATGTACTGTAATTATGTAAAATATGGCTGAAATTTGACAAAATGTACCAAATGTGTGGATTGGACTCCCTCTTTGATTGAGATAATGAAAGTATATTAGTAAATCAGATCAGATTATAGCATAAATGTATTCAGGTTGCAAATAGCTTTTATGATCAGATAAATAGTCAGCTATTTCCTTGTCCGACTATAATCTGTGTATCGTGGCCTTAGCAGTAGTAAAATATTCCATGGCAAGACCATTTCTGTAATAATTTAATCAAATCACACATGTGCATATCACGTTTGCTTCCTCTTTAAATACCCATCTGAACATGAAAATGTTCAATTAACAGATAGATCAGATTTGAAGGCCAGACGAATAATGTAGGCTATCTGAAAGTCATCCAGATGTCGAGTTGACTTTTGTCCAGTAGGAGGAAAGGAGAGGGATTTGTGGCCAACTCTGGATCCTGACACAGATTTATGCTCTGTATCTGGGGCAAAGCTGCTCTGTGCTTTGCGGACTGCTGTATACAAAACGTTCCATCCTCAGAGATAATGGGTGAAAAATGAGAGAAAATGAATGATTGACTAAGAGAGTAACATTTGTAATGTCAAATAATGGGAAATTAAATGGGCAAAATGAGAGTGTACTGCAGACCAACTACTTTGTTTTGACAGCCTTTTAAACATTTCTAATAGGCTGTAGCCTGGTTTCACAGTACACTTACATACTTACATGAGGGAGTAGAAAACTCCTGTCATTGTCTACACAGTCAACACTGAAGGAAAACACATTATATTCTTCTTAAAGCTGAAGTGTGCAATTGTTTCTGATGTTAAAAAAACATTCTTATATCCCAGCTAAATATTCCAAGTCTAACTATAAGTAAGCCATTTGTTGGTTTCCCTGAATAGATTAAACACTAAGGCTCATGGCGCTTTCAAAATATTGCTCTATTTGTTTTAGCATCCTGACCAGGGGTGCGTTCCCCAAAAGCATTGTTAGCCAACTATGGTCAAAGTTCCATCGTTACCAACATATTGGTGTTTCCAACAAAAATGCGCAAACAGCATCGCAAAGTTGTGTAGATACAGCTCTTTACCTGTGGTTAGAATTAATAGTTCCTTGTTAATTTGCTTTGTGGACCTCATTTGACATCACTGAAGTTTCTACATCTTTCATTCCATATAATCTTTCATTCTGTCAACACTTTGACCACTTTAACATGTATTTAAGAAAACGATTTAGTCTGGGGTTTTGCTGATAACAGCATTCTGAAATGTCACGTTAACGTGAGTGCTGCGTTTTATGAGATTTAAGACTTTTTAGATAAAGCGCTTTTATCTCACACGGTTTCAGCCAGAGAACATGGCTTTTATGTGTTTATGTTAATGCATAAGTGACGTTAATATGTTTTTGAAGAGCATGTGCTTATATGCTTAAGTGTGTCGGGGAAACCCGGAAGTCTAATGTAGAGAAAAACCCATTTATTCAGTGCAGTGCATCTGTCGCATTACTAAGCGCATGCTGCTTTTGTATCTTCAGGAACTTTCTCACATTAAACGGCCTTCTGTTGTACGTCTAAATGAGCTATTATAATTAAAAATTTGTGGAAATTATATCTCCACCCCCTGAGTAACATCATTAACTACGGCTCAACCAACATGATTCGAACGATGGATGTGCATAGTTACTGCAGTTTCCGGGAACAGTCCTGATTAGCTAGTTAAATTTCTACAATGATGCATCACTCTGTGGCAGTTACACAGTGAGTAACATCATTGTACAGGGAAACGCACCACTACCTGACACAGCAACATTGGCTCGACCAGTAGTGTGAGTTTTGAGGCAGGACTATTGGTTTGGCTGACCAATGGACAATAGGGGTAGTGTTCAGGAAACCTGTTTGAAAACTATCATTATTTTTAGCCTGGTTCAGATGCTAACAGATTGGTTTGTGATATGCTACATATGTGCTACACATAGAATCATCCACTTTTACACAGGATAGCATACCTTTCAGTAGAATGTAATGGCATTTCTATAATTTGCATACAAAAATATATGTCAATGCAAATGCATTACAAAGATAACAGTTGTTCTGTTACAATCTGTTTCGATCTGAATGGTGCTCACAATAATAACTTATTCACTAACACAAGACCAACAAAAAGCAATTCAAATTTGCAACATCTGCAACTTGCCTGACTGGCCCAGTTCATTTTAATGTTTGACCAGATAGCTTCCTCATGCTCCCTGTCTCTCTTTCTCTCTGTCTTTCAACATAAATACACTCTGTAGTTGATATAGAGTGCTGGTTGGTTGGATACAGTTCTGTGTAAAAATCAAAACAAATCAACAACTAAATATAACTTTTTCATCAGCATGAAGATGCCAAGTCGAAAGGTATTCCAGAAATGATGGAAGAAAAGTTGGTTGAAATACACCAGGGTTACTAAGCTATTTAAAGGCTCTGGGACTCCAAAGAAACACAGTGAGAGCCATTATCTCCAAATGGAGAAAACTTTGCACAGTAGTGAACCTTCCCAGAAGTGGCCGGCCTTACAAAATTCCTCCATAAGCACAGCGACTACTCATCCAGGAAATCATAAAAAAGCCAAGGACAACATACAAGGAACTGCAGCCCTCTCTCGCGTCAATAAAGGTCACTGTTCATGACTTAGGCTGTAAAACAATGTTCCGAACATAGGAGTAAGTCCACCTCTGAATGGCTCAAAAAAAGCTAAATTAATGTTTTGGAGTGGCCTAATCAAAGTCCTGACTTGAACCCGATTGAGATTCTGTGGCAGGCCTTAAACGGTCATGCTTGAAAACCCTCCAATGTGACTGAACTAAAGCAGCTCTGCAAAAAAGTGATGGCCAAAATTCCACCACAGCATTGTGAAAGACTGATCCCCAGTTATCGGAAGCATTTGGTTGCAGTTGTTGCTGCAAAAGGTGGCAAAACCAGCTATTAAGTTTAAGGGGGTAGTTAGTTTTTCACATGGATGATATAGGTGTTGAATAACTGCTTAAAAAAAAACTGACTGATGTCTTCATCAGCTCTAGACTCCACCACCAGCACACTGTTTCCTCTATGTCTCTGTAAAAGCTCTTTAGTTTTAGTTGTTTTGCAAAGAGCTTAAGTGGTGGGAAAAGCAAGTGTTGGGAATGAAAGTGTGTTTCCAACTCCTAACTGCCAAACGTCAATCTCATCACTGTGGTTCTTTGTCAATGCCTGTTTTGCCTTTTCCCTGTTCCTTCCTCTTTATTTACCAGTGCTGTTTCTGATTTTGTTCTTTCTCCAGTCTGCTTCCAGTCCCCCTGTCTCTCTGAAAACGTTTGTGATTGGGACAAGGCTGTCGTGTTTTGTTTGATGTATGGACACACATATAATTTTGAAAACGGTAAAATCAGGCAACACACAGAAAAGAGGAAAGAGAAGGACTTTCACAGACAAAGTAAGTATGTTTTCATTCATGCTAATATTATTTGAAGTACATTTATGAAGTGCTTTGTTCTACAGGGTAATTGCAGTGTACCTCTTCTCAAAGATATTTTATTATTTTATTTTAGTCATCAGTAGTAGCCTAATGCTTTTAATAAGGTTAGCTTTCTAAATCTAAATCCATCAAATTAATTCACTATTTTTCTTAGGGCAGCATTTCAGCCCTTGTTCTGTTGGACTGTGCTGGAAATTTGTGATTCATCTGTAGTTGTAGGATTAGTGCTCAGTGAAATCTTACAGTGATCTCTGTGCTATGTCATCAAGCGTACAGATTATTTTCGTAATTCATGTGGTCTGTAGTATTTGCATTCTTGACACATGGCAGTGACTGCTAATATTCCAATGATGCAGTAAGGCAAATGATGCATGTTGATGAGCTGTTACAGGTATATGCTGATTATGTATTCATCATTTCTTATATCCAGTGCAAAGTCTGTAAAATATTTTCTTTAAAGGTTAAAAAGTATATACCTCATACACAACAATTCTATCTTTTTGAGGTATTATTGTGCTGGACATTATTAAGATATATTTTGAGGCTGTGGCTCAGGTGGTAGAGCGGGTTGTCCATTAATCGCAGGGTTGGTGGTTCGATTCCCGGGCCAAACGACTCCACATGCTGAAGTGTCCTTGGGCAAGACATTGAACCCCAAGTATCTCCCAATGGCAGCTTGCATGGCAGCTCTGCCGTCATTGGTGTATGTGTGTGCGTATGGGTGAATGAGACTCAGTGTAAAACGCTTTGAATACCTCTAAGGTTAATAAGGCGCTATATAAGTGCAGACCATTTACCATATATTTTTTAATTATTATTTATTTTTATAATATATGTTTCCTATGCAAATCGCGCAGGTGATTATAGTGGAACCACACAAATAGACCAGCAGAGGTATTAAAAATGGGATGGACTTGGTGGACTTTGCATGTTTGTTTTTCCATTGGTGCATGTGTGTGTTATCAAGGCATGCTCAGTGATAAGACAGGTTTGTTGTCATAATAAGGAATATACAGTGGTCACTCAAAAGGTAGAAAGAAGTGTAATACTTGTTCGAAATGAGGACACGTTGACCCATGTTTGAGTGAGTGTCTATGTAAAAACAAGACAATTAGGTTTTGCACCTTACTGTTTCCTCGGTAATAAGGCTGGAAGAACTTCAGCACCTAACAGTTTCATTTTAGAATAATGCTACTAATGTGCATTTACTTACAGTTGATCTAAAATAACAGAGCATATATAACTGTATGCTGAATCCATTTCCTTGTGTGGTAATACAGTACATATAGTAGCACACAAACATAATCACATGGAAAATGTAATGACTGCAAAAGAAACCTTTGGTCTCTGTTGGCTTGAAACAATGCTTTCTCTTATCAGATAAAATGTAGGCCTCTATCAAGATGAGAGAATTTAGCAACACTATTGGTCAAGGATTACACATGTCAGTGTCAATAAATTACTCTTCTGCTACCCTCATTTGAAGTAAAGAACAAATTTTTTTCTCTATTGTCAGAAGAATTTACAGTAGTTTTAGTGGTAAACTATAATTTGCAATTGTCTAAGATTAGAACCTTTTCTGTGAATCAGATTTTTTAATTTATGGTTGACCTGTTGTCCAAACCACTCCTTATGGAATTTCTTTCTACTCCTTGTTCTATCTTTACTGATTTCTGTGTAACTGTCCTCATTAACAGCTGTAGCGGTGAAGATGAATGCTCTTGAAGGTACAGGAGACCCAGAGGGAGGAGGCAGTGTTGATTTAACAGGTCAGGATTTATTCAATTAGGTAACATGTTGCGGTCGATTTCAGGAATGTGCATAAAAGGTTAAGTAATAACATTATATCTAAAATAATATTTATTATGTAAGATATGTGTTTCTTCCAGTCCACTATCAAAATATTCTAAAGCGTTAAAAGTATTTGAACACATAAAATTAATTAATTTCATTGCATTAACTAAATATACAACCCCAATTCTGAAAATTTTGGGACAGTAAGAAAAATGCTAATAAAAACAAAAAGGAGTGATTTGTAAATTATATTCACTCTTTGCTATATTGAAAGCACTACACATTACATTATGTTTTACCTTGTGAATTTCATAGTTTTTTTTTAATGTAAAGTAATTTCAAATCAGATGTTTGCATTACACTCCAAAAAAGTTGGGACAGTCGAGTGTTTACCACCGTGAAAAATCACCATTTCTTCTAATAACACTTGAAGTAACAAATGACAATTTTGTTAAGTTTAGAAAGTGGAATTTCCCAACATCATCCAGGTCTTCAGCTGCACAATTGTACGGGTTCTGCGTTGCCGTATTGTGCGCTTCATAATGCACCACACATTCTCAATTGGAGATGGTCAGGACTGCAGGCAGGCCAATCTAGCACCCACACTCTCAACTTATTCGGCCAGTATGTGGTTTGAAGTTGTCCTGCTGAAAAATCCAGGATGTCCCTGGAAAAGATGGTGCTCAGTGGCAGTATATGCTGCTCTAAATTTTGTACATATCTGTGCATTAATGGTGCCCTCACAGATGTGCGAGTTACCCATGCCATGGGCTCTGACACACCCCTGGCCCATATAGACGCTGGCTTTTGGACCTGACGCTGATAACAGCTTGTATGCTCCTTTTCCTCTTTGGTCCGGAACATGACGGCTGTGTTTTTCAAAAACTATTTGAAATGCCTCACCTGTTTCACATCGCCACATCATAAAATTTTTATTAGTCTTAAATTGCCTCTCAACTTTTTTGGAGTGTGTTGCAATCATTTACTGTTAAAATTATTGTAAATGTTCTGTACAAAAACTAAAAACAAAAACAAAGATATACACAAGGAAAAACATAATATAATGTGCAGTTGTAGTGTTTTCAATATAGCAAATGGTGAATATAATTTACAAATAATTTACGCCTTTTTGTTTTTATTAGTATTTTCCATACTGTCCCAACTTTTTAGGAATTGGGGTTGTAGATTTAGAAAATATAAACATAAAAATACTGTATATATCAAAATATCCAAACCAAGTGGCATTTATTGTAAAGACTGCATAAGCACTCTTTTTTAAGTTTTAAATGATAAAACAACAGTATTTGGACACTTTCTAGCTGGAACATGTCCAAAGTTATTGTGATGAACTACATCTTTTGGCACCTGTATGAACTTGAGGAAAACGGACATCATACATCCACTAAAATGGCCTTGGGGCTAGTTAATATCAGAAATGGCAAAGAAATGTGAAGTTTTTGGGAAAGGTCTAGCTTCATTGGTTCATTGCTATTTAGATGCAATTATTAATTTTAATTGTGGATTAAGTGTCGAAATACTTTTTGGTGCCACTGAATTTGAATGTATTATACTATAAGAAGAAGTATATAATCCAAAGGCATGATGTGTCTGGTGTTTAGGAAAAAATACGTCCAGGTTAAATTCTTTCAAGTCACGGCTGTTTGGGAAGACAAGGGGGAAAGATGATGATAGTGGTCTGAAGCAGAGTCAGTCTGAGAGTGACATCACATTGCGTGTTGATGGCTCAGAGGATGATCTGTAAGTATACATCAATTTATCATCTATCTATCTATCTATCTATCTATCTATCTATCTATCTATCTATCTATCTATCTATCTATCTATCTATCTATCTATCTGTGTCTGTCTGTCTGTCTGTCTGTCCATCTGTCCGTCCATCTGTCTACCATCCATCCATTCATCTATGGGCCCTGCAAGTCCCTGCATGATTTCATCATTTGTACTAACCCTTTACTTTTGACATCTTTTCTTCTTAGCTCCTCTCAAGGCATGATGGGATCCCGGGCATTGTCACATGATAGCATCTTCCTGTTAGAGCACAGTCATAAAGACCCTGAGCCAACAAAAGTTCTGTCACAAGAAAACATTCATGGCAACATTCGAGCTCTGCAGGTGGTACAATCACCCACACAAACATACACACACAGGACACAGTAACATTTGTTCTGTAACTCTCTTTCTTGTTCAAGTCTACAGTAAATATCACATATTCCTTGAAATCATGTTTAAGAGAATGTTCTCTTAAAAAACATTTTATTGTTGTTGATTAGATGAAACTCAGGCAGCAGAAGATGCATTTAGGTCTTCCTCCCCTCCCCATGAAACGTCCTGAAGACTTAGTTGGAAGTTCAGAGGATGATGGCCTTCCTCATGGTCCCTCTGAAATGTTCTGTGGTGAGGGATCCAAGAGCAAATCGAACAAGGTGCATATACTGGAATATACTGCAGTATCCCCATTTTGAACATGCTAATTATTCTAAACCATCAGTATTATGACTTTTTAAGTGGTTTATTTTGACTTGAGTGAATGTGGTGTATGCATTGGTTATAGATGCATGTTTTTTGGATGAGGATGGCCTGTTAGACTAACCAATCATCTGCAACAGTTTGTGACTCAATTTGTGTCTCAGTTAATGCTTGCCCATATCCCATTCTAAAAATTATACAAATTTACATGTCATAATGCTTGCAGTTCCCCATCCCTATCAAGAAACATAACAGCTTGAGTTTATCTGGAACAGGATGTAAGAAGGAAGAAAAGGTAGCCTGATGTCATTTCATGTGTCATTTCTCTCAGCACTTCAACTATTGAGATTTGACTTTTAATTCATGAACAAATGCATCATCAATAATAATAAAAAAAGACTAATTCATGATCTTAATTTGTATGCATTCCATTGTCTAACATGTTGTGTAATGTCTGTAATATGTGTGCTTTTGTTCTTCTCTGAGGCCTCTTCCAAGCCCCTCTCCCCTCTGCCCATTAGCCCAGCACCTGCTCCCCTCTCCTCATTTGCCACAAGTTCAGGGGTGGACTTCAACGCTCCTCCCCAGTTTAATTCTCTTTTGGACAACTCTGCTGCCCGTCACCGTATGTCCATCAAACCTAAAAACCAAAGGGCAGGTGCCAAGAACAAGAGGTTGATCACTTCAGTGAGTCTTTTTATAGCTTCCTTTTAATCATATTATCCATAATGCTTTTTGCAATGAATTATATGAAAAAGAAAGCTTTAAAAATGTATGCAGTTATAAATACAGTTTTTCTCAATCGCTTTGGCTCAATTCTCGAATGAGAATTATTTTTAAAGTTAAAATCTCTGATCAAGAGTTTAGTTTCGTGTTTACACCAGATTTTAATTTCTTATTTTTTTAAGCAAACTGCACATGTTTTGGCACATGTGTGCAAAAGAGTAAGTACAATTGTCTACAATTTGCCCAATAACTAAATACGCATGGCATGCTGATCAAAACTGATGAGTTGGTTCTCAGTGAAATTGTCATACTCTTAATATTTCTAAAAATAAATTAATCATGTGAGCCATCACATGCTAAATGATCCATTCAATTAGCAAAATCTGTCAGACATACATGTATATGCCATAAATATCTATGACATGTAATGTTCCATCCATCCATCCATCTTCAACCGCTTATCCGAAGTCGGGTCGCGGGGGCAGCAGCTCCAGCAGGGGGCCCCAAACTTCCCTATCCCGAGCCACATTAACCAGCTCTGACTGGGGGACCCCGAGGCGTTCCGAGGCCAGTGTGGATATGTAATCTCTCCACCTAGTCCTGGGTCTTCCCAGTCCTGGGTCTTCCCAGTAATGTTTGTGATGTCTGCTAAATCTCTGGCCAGACCAACAAAAGCAACAAGATGTCCACCAAGTAGATGGAAACTTGTAGTGTTACGTACTGTGAGGAGGTACATTATACATATTTATATATATAGTTTATACAGGTTTTATATACAGGCACTGCAGGTTTTTTTTTTTTTTCTTCTTAAATATTTTTAATTTTTTTTGCATGGATGTCATTTTGTGGCAATTTTCTGTTCACTATATGAGTTTACATGTAAGAAATGTGTAAAAATGTACATGCAAATGTGAATTTTATTGTTACAATACTGTTATGAAAGTTGCCTTCGATGCTTACATAAAATACACCCTGTTGCAACAGTCCTTACTAGGAGAAGAAATTAAATTAAATTAAATTAAACGATAAACGATTTCTAGGTCGTGTTCGGGCTTAAAATCTGACTGTACTGTTCAGGTCAGATAGTCTCTTGGTCTTGGGCATGGGTCTGTTAGGGGTTACATTTTAAGGCACAAGCAGACCTCTACCTAGAACATGCCTTTAAAATGGTATGTGAAACTTCTTGAAAAATATATGTACATAAGGACATTTTACAACTATAATTTTTTCCTAATGAGCTCTCACCCTGTTCTTTCAGTCTGTAAGCAGACCACGTTCTGAGAGTTTGAACATCCTGGAACATTCCTTGACTGAGAGGGAGGAAAACGATGGGCTAGCTCTTATAAAAGAGAAACCCCGTGTTCGCTCGTATTCCTCTCAAATATTACACCTAGGAGAGAGGCTTACTGCTTCCCACGTCAAGAGTGAACTTCCAGTTCCACATGTAATGTCTCTACAGGGTGCTGGAGATAGTAAACAAGCTGAAAATGAGCATGAGAGAAGCATCCTCTCCACTTCTCCTCATGGCCCTATCCTAAAAGAGCTAACTCCTATTGAGTCACCAGTATCCACAATGAGCCACGAGCCTAAAAAAGAAAATAAATGCATTCCAAACTCAGATGAAGCCCAAGCAGTCAAACCCCCAAGCCCAGTGGTGCCAATCAATAGAAAGGGGAGTGAGGAACTCAGTAGCTCCAAACTAGTCAAGAACAGCCAATGTAACCTGATGTCAAATGTAAAACCAGCTGTTAGAACAAGTGTGACTACCATCCAAAAAACGAGCGTTTTGAAAGAAGAAAAGAAGTCTAATGAAGTAATACAAAATAAGAAGGACACATTGAGCAAATATGGTGTTCAGAATGCAGTATCTATAGAAAATAGCCAGTCAAAAGTCCAGCACCAGGCTTCTACTCAAGCTCCAGCCAACATGATTTGTGGAGTGAATCTGAGACCATCATCTTTGAGGAGAAATGAACCTTCCACAGATGAAAAGTATGAGACCAAGACCCTTCAGCCAGTCACCACAGTGTTGGCTGTTGGTCAGGAAGATCACTCTCAGACAGAGTCCACTAAGTGGAAGAGACCAGTGTCTGGATCATTCCACTTCATTGTCTCTTCAGACAAGAATCAGGAGCGGCCAAGGACTGCAAGCTTCACTGGAGTAGTTGGGCAAGCCAGACTGAAAAAAGAACCTCCATGTCCTGCAAAACCTTCTTTAAATTCCAAGATACAGGAACAACTTAGTTCACAAGTTGAGAAAAGAAGACAAGACCTGTGTGCTGACTTACCACCGGAATCAAAGATGGAAGAAATAGCAGCTACCAATCCTGTGGTACCAACAAAGTATACCAATCTACCAGTGAACCCTCCTCAGGCCAGTGATGTGGAGGAGACTAAGGACAATGAGATGCAGGTGACTGTGGTTGAGGCCAGGGAGGAAGAGGTTCAGGAGGGAGTGGAGGAAGCAGAAGAGGCAGGTGAGGATGTTACAGAAAATGTTGAGGAGGAAAACAAGAAAGAAGCTACAAATGCTTTTGGAGTAAAGCTGCGCTCCACCTCACTTTCACCAAAGTTCCGCTTGGACAAGTCACAAAATGACAGGATAAAACCTCTAGCCTCACAGTCTGATTCAACAAGCTGCAAGGAACCTGAGGACCAGCACACTAGCATGGGCTGTATCAGAGTTGATACAAAACTCAAAAACCCTCCTCTACAAACCAAAGGGCCCTCCATCTCAACCTCT
Source organism: Moxostoma hubbsi (assembly GCA_032164185.1). Classification (NCBI taxonomy): domain Eukaryota; kingdom Metazoa; phylum Chordata; class Actinopteri; order Cypriniformes; family Catostomidae; genus Moxostoma; species Moxostoma hubbsi. The sequence goes on from JAVLUX010000047.1 coordinate 11,056,700, forward strand.
GTCATGCCCTCCAGTTCCCCATCCAAGAGTGTCTGCAAAGACCAAGAGAGAGGTGGATTTCTCCTCAGACAAGCTGGTGAGTTTCTTTTTGTGGCTTTCAAAGGTATCTGAAGATATCAATCCTCTGCCCTATCTAGTTTACGAAGAATTATGACCAGTGTGAACAGCTATCCCATGTGAATAATGTTCCAGGTCACACCAGAAAACAGTCAAAGCTTTTAGAAACTTGTTTGGTCTAAATATTTAACTGTGCCAGTCTCACTCTGTCTGTAATTACATTGATAGCGGTCACTCAACTGAGTAATCAAACTGCAGATTGTGCTCGTACATCATTATTTAGGATAACCATACCTCTTCTTGTGGAACAAAGGACTTTACTAAACCAATAAAACCTTTCTCAACTCTATTCCCCATTAATGATAAATACATTTTAGAGTAACGAACAGCAAAACAGTACAGTAGAGTAGTGACATATGATTATAACAAAAGTGTATAAATCTGTCATGTGATTTAATTCACAAATGCATATGTTCCATCCTTTATTTATAAGAAGCATTTTAAACATAAAATTGGCTGGCATTACGCAGATTCTGTTTGTCAGGATGCACAGGTTTTGATCAGTCCGCGTGTAAACAACTCATGTTTATAAGGTACCAGGCTGCTACATTGAGCACTTCAGAGGAAGATCTTGTAAGGTTTAGGGTAGTGAGGTAGATTTAAAACACAATTTACCTAAAAACCTCATCTGTTTTTCATCTAACATTTGCTTTGTATAACACTATCGGTAAGGTTTAGGTTTAGGGTAGGGAACCTTTAAAACTCAATAGAGCATTAACCTTAAAAACGTATCTGTTTGGGAGAACATTTAACTTTTAGCACCACTCAGTGGATATTTTACCTCAGAACTGCTGCGATACCTGTAATGAACAACATGATATCTTCCTGCAAAATTGTCGCCACAGTCATGTAATTCACATGTAATTGTCATGTAAATATGAGATGAAAAATGCAATTGCTGAAGCAACATCATTCTGTGATGTGGTGCTTCTATGACACTTTCGGTTCACATGTCGACACGCATGCTCCACGTACCTTGGTCCTTTGCATCACAAATGCTACGCTCTAGCAGTTGAGCTGTCACACAATGTTATCACACTTTAATAGCTTGTAAATGTAGTTGGTAATGTAATGAGAATGTTAAAATATATCATCTTACATGTCATGTGCTAATGTAAAAGTGTTTTGATGACATAATATATCATTGTGTGAGTAAAAGGACAAAAAAGTAAGTGGCTATTAACTGATCATATGTGCCTTTACACAAATCATTTGTGTGGATGTTGTTGTTGTAGCATCTCTAGTGTTCATTTCACTACAAAACTGCAGTGATACATACAGTACATAAAGCCACATAAAATGTTGGTATAGTAACATGATTCGATGAGACCAGGTTGGCCTCAGACGACCTGTTCCTGTGTAATTGGGTGGTTCTTGGCTTAGAGACTAGATCAGATTTTGTTGTGATAGTTAAAAGCCTTGCCATGTGAATAACCATTCTTGTGTATTTTCAGAACCTCCTCAGCTATCGTCTTCACCCAGCAAAGCCACTAAGATTGTACCTTCACTACCTAAAGAAGGAATAGATTTGTCTCCAAAAGAGACTTCAGCTGTGTCCTCTCAGGAAAACACACCAACATCTTCAGCCCCCGAGGTGTCCTGGATGGAGATGGCTAGAGAAAAGACCAGAAGTCTACAGCAGCTCTTTACCAGTAGACTGCCCGACTTCCCTGGCTTGCAAACAACCACACGACCAACAACCTTGAACACAACACTGACCCAAACCCAAATTTCCACATCACAAATCAATGCAAGAATCCCTCAAAACATTACAAATCAGCAGATAGCAACACAGCCTTCTCTGAGACAAACATCTGGAAGATCTTCACAACTAACCACTCAGTTTCCACCTTTGCAAACCCACACTAGAACAACAACTACAAGCCAAACTTCAACAATACAAATTTGTACAAATCCAACTCAGACAGCCACCAGTCAATTACACGTGGACAGTACCAGTGAACTTCAGTTTGAGTCAAAAACCCAAATTTGTAATTCGACAACAAAATTAGTACAGTCTACAGTTACATGCAAATCAAACATCCAATCCACTACTCACACTGTAAACACAGTAAAACAGCTGTCATCACATTCATGGACACCACAAACACCACCCATTCAACAGTCATCGTCACTGCGTACAGGACCTCTTCAGGCCCCACAGACCTCTGTACAATCTATACTCCATCCCACATCTCCGCCATCTTACACACATTTATCGTCAAGCCCAAAATTAGCATCCCACCTGGTCTCCCCACAGTCTGCCAATACTGTCTCACAGGATCAACTTCAGAAGGAGGGGGTAATCTCAGGGAAAGCTGACATGGCATCTGAGCCTCAGGGGAAAGATAATGGATTAGAGGATGGAAGACCAATGTGGGCAGCAGGATTAGGAATCAAGACCTCACTGGTGCAGCGCTGGGAGAGCCAAACCACTGCTGCAGCCAAGGTATCATTAATCATATTATTTCATCTCTAAACATTAAAGTGCATTTGTGACAAGGAGGAGGGCGTGGCCAGAAGTGAGGGTGCACGTCCGGCACTAAGTCAACTAACCAGCGGGAGAGAGAATTAAAGGGGAGCCGAGGATGCCAGTTCGAGTGAAAGAGACACGGCCATTCTGTGTGTGTGCGTGCGTGCGTTTGTGTGTTTTAAGTTAATTTATGTCATTAAAGTTCTGTTGACTGTCCTGCCGGTTCCCGCCTCCTCCTTGCCCATCCTGAACCTGTTACACTGGTGCTGAAACCTGGGAATTAAAGGAGGACGAGCACCGCCATGGATCCCTCACCTCTGGAGGATGTGTTTAAGACCCACGCCAGCATCCACCAGACACAGGATCAGGCCCTCCTCAAGCTGCTCACCAAACAGGAGCAGCAAATCATTGCACCCTCATGGCCCAGCCATGCCCTCCTCCTTGTCACAACATTATCTTTAGGGCAATTATCATAATGCAATAAAGTGAATGCAAATCAAATACCACAACATACTGCAATTGTTTCACAGTGCCTCTGCTACATCTCTGTACTAGCCCGTAAGTTTGTACAATTCTGGAGCTTTGTATTGCAGGACTTATCATGTTACGTTTTTTTCTGGCAGGGTTCGACATTAAGGCTTATCCACTTGTCCAGGACAAGTGGATTTTAGAAGGGGCAAATGAAAGATAATTTTACTTGCCTGACCAGACAAGTAGCCTGATTAAAACATCAATAACAAAAAAAAATAACTGGCTGTACTTGTGATACAGCCAAGGCCTGTGTCACTTATTACAACAGAAATTGTGCAGGAGTGCAGGAATTGCCAAAGTCCCTTTAAAGGCAAGTTAGTGCACGGAATATATTAAACAATATATATTTCCATCAGTTTTTCACTTTTGAGATACTTCTATAATTTGTATTTCATTGATATTTGGCTAAATGTCACTTTCTTCACACCTTTTGCCTTAACCACAACCATGCTTGAAGATGCACTAATGTGATATTAAAAGCTGATTGGCTTTTAAAGGTTACATCAGATCATTATTGGTTATTAATGCTGAAGGAGGCAAATTTCATTTTGCCTTTTTTTCTGCCTTCATTTGGTAAAATAAACCATAATTTTTCGTAATATTATAGTAATCAAGTTTTTTTGGTGGAAGCCACAGTTTTAAAGCAATTCACCATGGTGTTACTACAGTTAATATGGTGTTAATATAATAACCATGTTTTCAATTTTTTGGTTACTTTGATTTTACTACAAAATACCAGAGTGATATGTTTACTGTTGTAATATGATGAAGGTTAGGTTTAGCGGTAGGGGTTGATGTAGGGTGTCTGTGGAACTCTAAATAAACACAATAAACACACTGCTATGATGCCTCTATACTGTATGTGAATATTTAATTAGTGGTGCAAATAGCATACAGCATTATTTGCACATAGTGCAGAAAAGATGCTTTTTGTTGCTATTTACATTTAGTGTATATTAAATGAGAGGGGCAAGCAGAACGGAGAACTAAACTGTCCCAGATATGCTGCATTAGTCTCTCATGTCAGCAGAGGGAGCGCCCTGGCCCATGCAGGCTTAGAGAATGCTATCTCCCTGTGCCACTGCCTATATCTCCTACAGTGTGCCAGGATACGCTGCTGCTTGTAGCAAATATTTTCATTTAGTTAATATAAAAGACATGCTTAAAATACCTGTTACATCTCTCATCTCCATCTCTCTAGAGTTCCATCTGACGTAAAAATGTATTTTCTCTCCTTGTGAATCATTCAGTTTTAATAAGAACTGTATGTAATAATCAATTATAATAATATAGCATATATATATACTATAAATGTAATAATCAGCATAATATGAAAATATATTATCTGGCTTCAATATACAAATTATATAAGCAAGTTTCTTTCTCAATGTATTATTTTTAAGCCTTAAATGCATGGGTGTTTGCCAAAGATTTTAATTGAAATAACATTTTAAAGACATTTTGATGTTTTATTTTTCATATATCAAAGAGATGATGCAATAAATATAGAACATGATTCATTACTTCCATGGAAAAATAGTTCCATGCTCATTTGTCTTGTAATAATTAAAAAAATAGATATCATGTGATAAACTTATATACATCCATCCATCCATCCATCGTCAACCGCTTATCCTGTGTATTTATTTGCAGATACTAGAGGATGCATCAACTACTTGACTAGTCAAACTATCGATTCATTCTGCCACTACTCGCCCTATTGAATCTGTGTTTACAGTAATGATGACGTGACTTCAATTGGGGGGGCTGGAGCCTACTTATAGAGATATGAAATAATAATAAAAATATCCATCCATTCATCTATTACAGCTTGTCCTAAGTAGGGTAATGCTGGAGCTTATCCTGGCTGTCTTGGGCCAAAGGCAGGGAAACACCCTGGACAGGTGGCCAGTCCATCACAGCTATAATAAAAATATGATAAATCATATTTACACCACAATTGAAAACAAATTTCCTTTTTTTACTCAGTGATTGACAAATGCATTTTTGTGAAGGACAAGCAAATGACAATGTTTAATGTTGAACCCTGTCTATGCTTCAATGTTTTAGTAGTATTCCTTAGTAGTATACTAGTATTATACATTAAAGCATCTGCTAAATTAACTAATTTAAGTGTCTCATAGAAGATTCTGTTGTTGTTTAATCATCCTCATGTCACTCCAAATCCTTCAAATGCTGCTCTTTTTTTCCATACAATGAAAGGTCATGGTGACTGAGACTGTCACTCCTTAGTATTCTGCCTAACATCTTCTTTTGTATTCCAGAGAAGAGAGAAAGTCAGATTTGTAACAACATGAATTTTCATTTTTGTGTAAATTTTCCTTTTCAGTGATGATTAAAATGGGAGCAGAAGACATGTAAGAGGCACACAAACCCAACAACACATGATGTCACTTGAGTGAAAACTGTGTTCATTTTGAACTGAAAAAATTGTCTTTGTATTAGGCATTTCTCACGAAAGGCCCATTCAAATTTAGATTGAATTTTGTATGTACAAATTATATATTCATAGCTTAAAGAAGTACTCTCAAAAGGGACACTCATAATTCTAGTATAGAGCTGTGAATTCTGTTTTTGGTGGAATTGTTTCAGATTTTATTCTTGCAATTGTTGATTTCTACAGGCAGGCGAGCAGACACCCACAACAGATTACCGAACCACACCTCAATCAACTGTTCCTCTCAGACCTATCTCAAAAGTCACAGGAACAGACACAGGACTAGAACTAAGTGAGTATAACATAAGTTTCACATTACAGTAAACATCTTGAGTATATGCTCAAACTCAATGTTGATATTTCTCATAGGAGCATCAGTTTCCTCTGCTCCCATAAGGATGGCAGAGAGAGAGGATAAATGGCAGAAGATATCAGTGCCACCATCATCGTCATCTCCTTCATCATCACTGTCATCATCTCCTCTGCAGTCTGGGAATGACAGTAGCCAGCCATCCTGGATGGAGCTGGCCAAGAGGAAATCAATGGCATGGAGTGATAAGACTATGGACTAAAAAAAGACTGACAAGTGACCGCAAGAGGAAAATTTTAGATGTTACGGAGGATCGGAGGGCATTGACATGCAAGAGCTCACTGGTATCTCGTAACTTTTTGTTGTGAAAACTGTTTCCTGAACTTCAGTCCAAGGAACTGTTCATGAGTCTGCAAAAACAGGATGCTCTGGGGTTTGCACCATGTGAACTGCAGCAGAGTTTGAGCTTAATAGTAGTGCTTGTGCATCAAAGTAGACCTGAGGAGCAAGGGGACGGGGGTGAGGTTCAGACTCAAGCACAAGCATCAAGTGAAACCATCCTGATTGAGATCTCAGATAGATGTGTGCAGATAAAATTGTCATGTTTTATGTTTATCATTGTTTGTGAGGTTTACCACCTTTTCTCCTTGTTTTCTACACGTTAAATATTGTTTGTATTACGTATGAGTTCTCTTTTCAATTATAGATTTTATTTATTTACCATGGTTTCATATGTATTAACATGTGAGTGTATCTGATAGTTTCCGATACATGTTAGGTATGAAAATTTTGGTTATTGTAATGTTAAATGTTTAAAAATGTGACTGATAATATACAGTACCTAATAAATTACTTTTGAAAATACCAACCCAACCTTAGTAAATAAACTGATCTCATTAATTCTGACACCTGTGATAGTTTATCATAAAAATCTATATAAAAAAAAATACCCATGGATGGATAGACAGAAAGACAGACAGACAGACAGACAGATATATGATAGATAGATAGATAGATAGAGACAGACAGATAGATAAACAGACAGACAGACGATGATAGATAGATAGATTATAGATAGATAGATAGACAGACAGACAGACAGACAGACAATGATAGATAGATAGAAAGATAGGCAGACAGACAGACAGACAATGATAGATAGATAGATAGATAGATAGATAGATAGACAGACGATGATAGATAGACAGACAGACAGACAGACAGACGATGATAGATAGATAGACAGACCGATGATAGATAGATAGATAGATAGATAGACAGACAGACAGACGACAGACAGAAAGAGGATGATAGATAGATAGATAGATAGTAAGACAGACAGACAGACGATGATAGATAGATAGATAGACAGACAGACAGGTAGATAGACAGACAGACAGACGATGATAGATAGATTATAGATAGATAGATAGATAGATAGATAGAAAGAAAGACAGACAGACAGACAGATGATGATAGATAGACAGACATACAGATAGATAGACAGACAGACAGACAGACAGACGATGATAGATAGACAGACAGACAGACAGACAGATAGATAGATAGATAGATAGATAGATAGATAGATAGATAGATAGATAGATAGATAGATAGATAGATAGATAGATAGATAGATAGATAGATCTACCGTGGTAGATGTTTTGATGGAGAAAAGGCAGAAATAAGGCGCAGGTAAAGGGTCGCCTTGGTGCAGTTCTCAGGCGGTCCACTTGGTGTCGCTGTTTCAAACTTACCAAACTTTTGTGGTCACTTATAGTACTACGACGTAACGCAGTATCTTAGGTTATGAAATCAACATGTTTCCCATGCAGTTTTAAAATAGCGGGGCGCAGCGCTAGATAATCTAAACACTATGATGTTACTCCATCTTCTTATTACATTAATGACACTGTGTGTGGGTGAGTGTTACACCATCAGAAGCTCTGTCTCATGGGCTGTCACGAATGATGTGGTGGATGAAGAGCTGGACACGCACTCTGACGAGGCGCCCGCTGTACTCGTCGATAATATTGGGATCTGGAAACAAGCCTATCCGTCCTCTGTGTATCGGGACGCTTCTGAGAAGAAAGCTGACCAGAGATCGAAAAGCGAAGACGTTTCATCGGCGTCCCGTGTGTTTTCATACCGAATGGAGGAGGTGAAAGCCCCGTCCAGTGTCCCGGAGCCTCCGCCACATGAAGAGACGGCGCGAGTGGCCCGATATATGGCCCATTACAGCGACTGGGGTCACCTCGCTACAATCTCCACGCAAGAACAGGTGGTGACTTAATGTCTTCTGCAATACACACTTCTGTAGAGGATATGCTTAAGTTATTTATTTATATTTAAATACCGCTTTACAGGGCGCTGGCCCTGTTACACATGTTACTTTACTTTATTACTACAGTAATAACAGTAACTTTGTGCACAGTAACAAGCAGCTCCACTCAATTATTTTAAGTGCACTTAGTTTATTAGTATTACGTAGTACATACTGTAAGTTCACAGTAACATAAACACAGTAATGTAATGTATGACCGAATCAAAGTGTCATGACATTTCTTACTATTTGAAATTAATGCATATTAATCAATTATCTTTTAAGCATTATATGATGTAATAATGTTTTTTAATGCATTTAATATAAAGAATAAAATGTATTCAATATTTTACCAAACTTTACGTTTGTTTAAAGGTATAGTTCACCCAAAAAATCTAATTCTGTCATCATTTATTTTGGCAGAATGTTAGTGTCAGTTACCACTCACTTTGATTGCATTTTTTTCCATTCAGTAAAAGTGAATGGTGACTGAGACTGTCGTTCAGCTTCAAATTTTAAAGGGATAGTTCACCCAAAAATAAAAATTCTCTCATCATTTACTCACCCTCATGCCATCCCAGATGTGTATGACTTTCTTTCCTCTGCAGAACAAAAATAAAGATATTTAGAAGAATATTTCAGCTCTGGTGACTAAAACTTTGAAGGTCCAAAAATCACATAAAGGCAGTATAAAAGTAATCCATAAGACTCCAGTTGTTTACTCTACATCTTCAGAAGCGATATATCGGGTGTGAGTGAGAAACCGATCAATATTTAATTAGTTTTTTTAACCACTGAAGTTGTACGGATTACTTTTATTCTGCCTTTATGTGTTTTTTGGAGCTTCAAAGTTCTGGTCACCATTTACTTGCATGTATGGGCCTACAGAGCTGAAATATTCTTCTAAAAATCTTCATTTGTGCTCTGCAGAAAAAGAAAGTCATAAACATCAGGGATGGCATGAGGGTGAGTAAATTATTAGATAGGGAGAACTATCCCTTTAACAAGCTATCTCTTTAATGTTTGTTTGGTAAATAATTTTGTTGTTGTTGTTGTATTACATACCGGTGTGAAATGTCTTTAATTTAGGCTGTTATCTTTTCCCTGGGATATTTCTTCTGTTTAAAAGAGAATAAAAACAAAAACTACACTTTTGCCTGAATGTTAGATAAAAGGACTTCCATTTGGAAACATCTTCTCTGTCAGTGACGGTCCTCTAGACAACAGCTCTGGAGTTCCTTATTTCTATGTTACACCCATGGACAACACTGTAACGGATCTGCGCAGCTTTCCTTTTGCTTCCTTAACGTTTTCTGAGGCAGAGGGAGATTTCTGCAGGTGTGTAAAAAATCTAAAGTGCTACATTTCGCTTACTTTAAAATATTTAATTGCTTGAAGTGAAAAGTAAGCATTTGAATTTCAGACTGTACATTTAAGGATTGCATATCAAAGTAAAATGATTAAAATACACTCACCTAAAGGATTATTAGGAACACCATACTAATACTGTGTTTGACCCCCTTTCGCCTTCAGAACTGCCTTAATTCTACGTGGCATTGATTCAACAAGGTGCTGAAAGCATTTTTTAGAAATGTTGGCCCATATTGATAGGATAGCATCTTGCAGTTGATGGAGATTTGTGGGATGCACATCCAGGGCACGAAGCTCCCGTTCCACCACATCCCAAAGATGCTCTATTGGGTTGAGATCTGGTGACTGTGGGGGCTATTTTAGTACAGTGAACTCATTGTCATGTTCAAGAAACCAATTTGAAATTATTCGAGCTTTGTGTCATGGTGCATTATCCTGCTGGAAGTAGCCATCAGAGGATGGGTACATGGTGGCCATAAAGGGATGGACATGGTCAGAAACAATGCTCAGGTAGGCCGTGGCATTTAAACGATGCCCAATTGGCACTAAGGGGCCTAAAGTGTGCCAAGAAAACATCCCCCACACCATTACACCACCACCACCAGCACCAGCCTGCACAGCGGTAACAAGGCATGATGGATCCATGTTCTCATTCTGTTTACGCCAAATTCTGACTCTACCATCTGAATGTCTCAACAGAAATCGAGACTCATCAGACCAGGCAACATTTTTCCAGTCTTGAACTGTCCAATTTTGGTGAGCTCTTGCAAATTGTAGCCTCTTTTTCCTATTTGTAGTGGAGATGAGTGGTACCCGGTGGGGTCTTCTGCTGTTGTAGCCCATCCGCATCAAGGTCGTGCGTGTTGTGGCTTCACAAATGCTTTGCTGCATACCTCGGTTGTAACGAGTGGTTATTTCAGTCAAAGTTGCTCTTCTATCAGCTTGAATCAGTCGGCCCATTCTCCTCTGACCTCTAGCATCAACAAGGCATTTTCGCCCACAGGACTGCCGCATACTGGATGTTTTTCCCTTTTCACACCATTCTTTGTAAACCCTAGAAATGGTTGTGCGTGAAAATCCCAGTAACTGAGCAGATTGTGAAATACTCAGACCGGCCCGTCTGGCACCAACAACCATGCCACGCTCAAAATTGCTTAAATCACCTTTCTTTCCCATTCTTACATTCAGTTTGGAGTTCAGTAGATTGTCTTGACCAGGACCACGCCCCTAAATGCATTGAAGCAACTGCCATGTGATTGGTTGATTAGATAATTGCATTAATGAGAAATTGAACAGGTGTTCCTAATAATCCTTTAGGTGAGTGTGTGTGTATATATATATATATATATATATATATATATATATTACAGAGATTACATTCATCTCTGTGTGTGCATTTTGAAGATACATTCTGTACTTTTGTCACATTATGAATTTTCCTGCAACAGGAAGCAGGTTTATGACCCTGAGGACCCTAGGTGTGCTAGACTCACTTTGACTGGTAAAATGGTGGAAGTGGGACAAGATGAGCTTGACTTTGCCAAGGAGGCTATGTTCTCCAGGTAATTATGCAAATGATGTATTATGCACACTTCTGTCATGAGTGATTGTGCAGCAATAAACACTTTTAAAGGTGAAGTGTGTGATTTCTGCACTTCTACAGTAGTTGCCACCAAACAGAACTGAAAAAAAATGTTATTAAACAGGTTTTCCTAATTGGTTGGGCAGCTAAAAAAACAGCAATGTTTTGAAAGTACCACAGAGCCACAGACAAACTCTTTTACCTTTTGTTCCTTTAAAAAGGTGATGTATTTTATTAATTGTGAAACTAATATAATTGCAATTTACAGATCATTGGCAAACAGTCCTATGCATGATATGCTTATACAGTAGCATGCTTTGTGCATGCAAAATGCTCCAGTTTCAATTTATTTCACCTTTGCATAATATCAAATACGTTTGCACATATACATTTGCTAATAAACGCAGTGTGAGGATATAGGAAAAGTGCAATTGAAGTCACGTCATCATTACTGTAAACACAGATTCAATAGGCCGAGTAGTGGCAGAATGAATCGATAGTTTGACTAGTCAAGTAGTTGATGCATCCTCTAGTATCTGCAAATAAATATTTGTATTAATGTTGGTGTGTGCTTTCCTTAGGCATCCTGTCATGAAGAAGTGGCCCCTTGGACATAAGTGGTTTTTCATGAAGCTGGTTCTGCAGCAAGTTTGGCTACAGGACTGGGTTGGAGGAGTCTCTCTTATTCCGCTTGAAGAGTATTTCAAAGCCACACCTTTCTGAGGAAATAAACAACAACATTCTATAATTAACACAGTAAAAGCATAACTGAACTGAATAAAGACAGAAGTTGGTTACAATTTTTGTTATGAACTGCTTCCAACAAGATGCATTTGCCCTGGCCATGACTCTGTTTTAGTGTCACAGGGCTTTTTCTCCCAAACATGTTCCTGAGGATTTATTGAATGTATGAATTATCTGAACAGTGCATATGGCAGTACAGTAATTCCAAAAACACTCAAGGTTTGGGGCATTTATAACATACTGTATGCTAAGTAGCACTACATTTGAAGAATTTATGTTTCTTCATTTTTGTGTCAAAGGAAAGTTATTAATTCATTACACACAAACATTCAAATCACTCATAACAAATTATACCACAGGCCTTAACAAAGGAAGGTAATATGTGCCCTAGATACTTTAGTGCTCAAAGGAACGGCATACACATACAGAATACTAGTAAGTGGAGATTTGATTCGTCTCATTTTTCTGAAACATAATTTACATTGTTAAGGGTTTTAAATTTCATCAACCGCTGAAATGTGGAATATAAGTTAACACTTTTGTATTGTCTTGGATTTTGCAGAACACCGTTTTTTTCATTGGTATTGATAGAGTCTAATGCTTTCCTACACGTCATGTTCATTTTCATGTCTGCGTTTATCTCTAAAGGAAAATGACATACATGAGCTCACTACCTAAATGAACTATATCTGTTTGTGCCTTGCATTGCTTTTTAACATTGTAATACATGTGCTGCACAAATCAAATAAAAAGTATTAATAATATACAGTATATTATGTGGAAAAGGCCGTTAGTGTAATTTTGTGGTTGGCAGTTCTAGCCTTTTAATTTGAATGAAGAATTGTGCAGATTACAAATAGGACAATTGTTTGATTGCTTCATGAAAGATTATAATTGTTTGTGTGTTGTTATCTTAAGCACAGTGTGTTTATCTATACTTGTGGCTTTAATGAAGATGATATCATTTATGACCAATTAACACAGAAACCAGCTAGAATTCCAAAGGGTACACGTACATTTTTGCCTCTGTATAACTAACAATGCTAGGGAGAAGATCTCTATAGATTTTCAAATGTCTGTCAACAGGACATTAGACTTGATGAGAGTTAAAATAAGGAAAGACTCAAACAAAAGTTATAGACTTAAATACAGATTGAAATGGAAATGGGTCTAGAGTTGTCATACTGTACCACTTTTTATGGCACTATACTTAAAAAAACAAGTGAAGGGTTGGATATGAAAACATGTGACACATTTGTGTACAATAAAGGTTCAAGCCCACTAGCCATCAGTGACAGTGAAGGTCAGATTAGCCAATCAATTATTCATTAAATGTTCATGCCCTCTAGCGCCCACATTCAGACACATGCATGGCATTCACACACATCTAAATATTCATCTAAATATAAAAGGCGACTCTTGTTTGCTCCAATTGACAATGATTTGAACCTGGATTTTATACAGAAAGGAAAAGGATTCCTTGCTTTTAGGCACTTTTTAGCTGGCTAGGCTGGGAGAATTACTTAAACCAGCTAACTGGGGTGCATGGGCTTGTTCTACATTAAGATATATGTGGAGGAGAAAATACTTTAAGATAACCCGATTGATCCATTTCCAATTTACTGCGCCTCAGTGAGTGTGTCACGTCAGAAATTTGTCAGTGCGATGGCATCAATCCACCGTGTGGCGGCGGACATGAGCTGTGCATTGACTCAAACCAATCATCGTCCACGGTGAACGATCGCTACTATATAGAGGGGTCTAATAACTCCAGCCAATCACTGTTCCCACCGGGCTTAGTAGCATTCGGTGGGTGTGGTCTTCAACAAAGCTTGATTGAGAGATCACATCACCGCTGAAGGATCAGGCTGGACGGTGCGTCTGTTAATTTGCTTTTTACTGAACATCACAACGCCCTTTTCAGCTCTGTTTCATTACAGGATTGTGCGTGTCAGATCGGGCCAGGCCGGTTAGCAGTTGAATAACAGTGTGAATTGGTAAGAAGGCTTGAACTTGGGGCTGTTGATCATGACTGTTGTGTTTGACACATTTGGGCTTCCTCTGACAGGTAGTCAACTCTGTTTATTTTACAGAACCACATGAAAATGGCTGTTTTCTATGCGATGGTGTATTTTACCCAGTCACCACGTTTTCTGATATTAATTATCCTCTGCAGTATTTGTGTTTGTAACTTTGATGATGTATGTGCTTAGAAATCAGCTGCTGTCTATAACAAGAAAATCAGGTTGCATGCACATTTATCAAAGCTGTTTACTTATGTTGTGGCTAGTGCAGTCCAGAAACAAACAAAACAAAATTCATATCGATTTATCTGCCGTTTTAAAATCCGTTCATGATCTATTCCAGGACGGGCAAGCATGAGGATTGCACATCTTTCTGTTGAAATGCATCAGTTCCGTTGGGGTGCCTCGTGACTCCAGCAGCGACCGAGAGGAGGAGGAGCGCGGCGCAGACAGTCGATGATCCGGGCCCCCGTCACCTCCCGCCCGCTCCTCTGAAGCGCTTATGCACCCCTGCTGGACCAGGAGGACAAGAGGCAGCTGCACGGGGAGGCGCTGAAATGAGATGAGGCTCAGACTTGGAACTGTTGCCACGGCGATTGTTTTCTTCACCTCGTTTCTCAGTCTGTCCTGGTATACGGCTTGGCAGAATGGCAAAGGTGAGTTGATATCTGGGATTTAATGCATTTACTTTTAAACTTCAGTCTGGTTTGATGAAAGGATTTAAATCAGTGATATTCTGAAGATGGGGGAGGTGTAGCCCCTTACAAAATGTTACCATAGTTATATTTAATTGATTTGCAAAACTGAAACTGATTTGGTTGTGTTGATTTATTAAGTCTCTTAAAGGGAAAGTTCACCCAAAACTGAAAATTCTCTCATCATTTACTCACCCTAATGCCATCACAGATTTGTATGACTTTTGTCTGCTGAACACATATGAAGAAAAATAGAAGAATATCTCAGCTCAGTAGGTCCTTAAAATGCAAGTTGATGGTGATTAGTCCTTTTAAAGCTCCAAAAAGAACAGGCAGTCAGTATAAACGTCATCCATACAACTCCACTGGTTAAATTAATGTCTTCTAAAGAAAAACGATTGCTTTTGCTGCGAAAAGATGCGTTTTAACTATAAATCATCGCTTCCAGTCAGCAGCTGTATGCACATTTGTTTTCGCGTCGGCATGATTTGGATGTATCTCACTTTTTTCTCTCGGCTGAGACATTCTGGATGAGTAGAGAAACGCACCAACAAAGCTTCAAAAGTACTTGAATATTGATCTTTTTCACAGCAAAAGCAATCGCTTTGCTTTAGTAGACATTCATGTAACCAGTGGAGTCATATGGATGGCATTTTTGTCTTTTTTTTTTTTTTTTTTGTGATTCAAAGGTCTAATCAACATCCACTTGCATTTTAATGACCTACTGAGCTAAGATATTTTTAAATTTTATATATGTACTGTATATATATTGTAAAAATAATTATTAGCGGTGTTCTACATCGTGTACTGACTGTACACTTCTCAAATAACGTGTATTCACAAGCGTGGGTGATGGCTAAACATTCAGCTTAATTTGTATTGTGCTGTCTTCAGTGAGGTTTTGCTAGATGCTACATTCTTCATTATTTGCAATTGTTTTGTCAGACCAGCATTGTAGACAAAAGCCCCTTCCACTATGTACGGCAAGCCGCGAGAGCTGAGTGTGTGAAGTGTCCAACAGTACACACTCTTTTTGATGGTTAAAGAAGTGCATCATCAGGGTACTGATAACACACTTCTATTTGTTGCATTTTCAGTGTTAAAGGTGCACACCGTAAACTTTCACTTTCAAGTTGACAAGAGCCCTCTGACTCGCGGTTATCTGCAATTTTATAAAATCCAGAGTTTGAACGTTATGTCTCCTCAGCTACTGAGCCACACTTTGATCTACTCTTTGGGACTTATCAGGAAGTAATAGGTCATCCAGGTATTTCTCGCCTACTGTTTTATGAATACTGAGGATTCAGACATGCTACTGTATAAACATATCTGTTTTTGGCATAATATATGTATATTAGTAGGAAAGTATGCATTTTTGTACACACTATTGTTTTCAAACAGCCTTCCGCATACTCCCCCGTTTGTTGATCAAACAAACCTATAGTCTTGCCGCCAACTCATGGCATTGGTTGAGACAATGTTGTTGTGTCAGGCTGCATACAGGAATTTTTGTAGCAGCACAGTGTTTAGAGTTTTCAAGAAAATTCACCTAAAATGGCATAATATCTTTTTACTGCAAAGGTGGCACAGAAGCTGAAACTAATATGGCATACTGTAAATACCAAGAAAAGGTGTTTTTATACAGATTTTATTAATGCTGCTCAGTGGTGGCATAAATACATTGGCATACATTTATTTACACAAGTATTTGAACATTGAATCAATAGCGATTCAACTGCATAATTTGGGCTCTTGTGTTAATTTTTTAAAATAATGATTATTTTTGCAATGTACCAAGTTAGAAGTTTCCCTATAAAATTTCCAGCATTAGCTGTGGGAATGTATATGTGTCAGCAAAATGGACATTATAGCTAAAATATACCCAAATTAATCAAAATGTTTCAAATTGAGAGCTTGTGAATCGGAATCAAATCATAATGGGAAATCCGTATCTGTACCTAGCCCTGACTATGGTATTTTGATCTTAACTGTGATTACGTGGTAATTGTTTGCAAGGTGCTTAATGGTTAAAGATTTGGGCTGGTAACCAAAAGGTTGTAGGTTCATCAAACCCATCTAGGGGTGACTGACATGGAACACCACAGTTTGTGGGATTACATCTAGTTAACACATGTCCATACCTTTCATCTGCTCTGGTTGACATTATCTGGCCAGCAGTGTCTAAAGGGAATTCTGGAGAAGACTTAATGCTGGGAAATTGTGTTTAGGAAAATACCCATCAGACTTAGGTGGAAATAATTGAGCTCTGGTGCACACCGTGACAGCTCATTGCTCAACGGTCGATCATTTTCTAGTTAAATCCATCCCTCTATTGATTCGAGTTGGATAAATTAGAGCATACACAGTTCTATATGGTGATTCAATGCCAAATCCCTGATGCTGGTTTATGTTTTGTGTAAGTGTTCTCCAGGATTTAGTCTGAAAATATCCCCCTCTTTGCATACCTAGTTCAAACAAATGGGAAAAACTTATGGAATATGTTTCTATCGGCTTACTCAATGACAAGCATATTCATACGTGTATTACTAAATATGCGATTGTATTTTCCTGCATGTTAGTTGTTGAGTGACAGTTATGCCCTTTTATAATGGAAATAATAGTTTGTTACAATAGATTTGCTTTACAAGTGGCTTGAGATCACTATTAAAGTACATACAATTTCTTCTAATTTTGGCATATCATCTTTTAATTGCTCAAATGAATCTTTAAGTGTCTTTTTTTGTTTACCAGTTTATTAAGCAGTATGGATTCACAATAGCCTATACAAATACATACATAGTTATCTATACGTAACATATAGATGGCAGTCCAGTAGAGTGTTTTGAAAAATCCCTGTATCTGGTTGAACATACTGTAAGCTAATTTTGTTTAAGATCAATGGTACAATTGATGGTCAGCCTGGTTGATGTATTTAGAAATTTCAGCTAAATTTAAAAAATGTGATGCACAATAGGACTGAAACACTTAGTCAACGTTATTGACAACGTCGACAATAAAAAAATTGTCAACAAATATGTTCTTTGTCAAATAGTCGTTTGATCTCATTTAATGTAGAATAAGATCATATTAAACTCTAATGATGACTTGTGAGAGCAGCACTGCAGTTTGTGCCTGACTGAGGAGAGGAAGAATTACACAGATCACAGTCCAGATGCACTCTAAACCTTCCAGACAGCTTCAGGTGATGTAGATCGCAAAGTTTGAGGGAATTATACAAAAATACAGAATAAGTAAATACAGAAGCACTCTCGTTGTGGAATAAGCAGAGCTGGAGCTCTTTAAAGGAAACACACTGGCGTTACATTTAATGCATTATAGCTTTATCAAAATTCAAATAATACAGAAACAGATCATGTAAAAAAACTACAAACTCCGAAACTGGCATTTTCTGTGTGGTCAGAGCATCTTCTATGAGTTCCGCGAATGTCCTGATATAAGTGGGAGAGATTGAAACTGCACCCGGCTGATGTGCACTCTGTTACGGGGACACGCAGCTATATTATAATGTGATGGCTCACGACTTATTTAATTATAATATATATGTCACTGTGCATTTCTTATTGTGAAGAGAATTGGCAATACACAGCTTTATTCATATAAAAAAAAAGTCTTCGCTCCATTATACACTGCAACAAAATATGTTTTTGATTTGTTTTTGTTTTGACTTGTTTTTCAATATAAATATCTAAAACCTCTTTAAAGCAACGTACATTTTCTTTAGCGGCTATACTGCAGAAGAAATAATTGTTATTTGAGATTGTTGAATATAATATTAAAAATACAAATATTTTAAAATATCTAAAAATCCTTTAAAAAAGAAGCATTCACCTGAGAAGCAGCATATAAGATATTTAGACTTGCTTTTAGAGATCTTGAATGTAAGTATATTTTGTCTTTATTGCACTCGCAGAAGTGTAACCAAGTGAAAAAATACACATGTAAACAAAATACATGCACTTATATTTAAGATACATTCTCTTAAAGTAAGTCTAAACGTCTTTGCTTCTCAATTAAATGTATATTGTTTTAAGTGTTTTTAGAAAATTTTAAATGGAAAACAAGACAAAAACACTTGATAACAGTAGGATTTTTTTGCAGTGAATTTCTTTACTGAATTAAACAAAACAAAAAAAGTCCTTTTAATTCAGTAAATATCATTTAGAGTTATTTTCAAAAGATGATTTTGCCATTGTTATTGTAAGCATCTTTAATACAAGCTTTCAAATTGGGCACAAGCTGAATAATCGGTTAAGAGCTAATGATTAATCGCTGAAATAATGACAGAATAGTTGAATAATCATTCTAATAGTCATTAGATTAATCGATGATCTAAATAATCGTTAGTTACAGCCCTAATGCACAGTGAGCCGATGAATGGTGCAGTCACATGGAAACTAGTACTGAACCCGGAATGTTCCTATAAATGTACTATAAAAGTAGATGAACTGAAACAGAAGGGGGAGAAAGGGATTTTATCCTTTTTTCAAATTTACGATAAGTGCTATGTTCAGGAAGGATGACGACAATATCTGTGTGCATATGTCACATATTTTTGTTTCATATTTCTGAAATCTTCATTGACACTGATTGCAAATATGGGCAGCAATGATACTCTAATTCATAATGCATTTTTTTTTAAAGGCAATCAATATTCATGCACACTGATACAACTGTGATGCAACTCTAACATGCAGTGGCCAATGTTCTGACTGGAAGAGATTCTGCAAAGCATTGGCTCAAAACATGCCACTCGTTATTTTCACATGTAAATGATCTTTACGCCAAACTCTTTATTGTTACCACAGATTTGCCATAGAAATGTTTGCCAGTAGTGGAATATTGTCCCTTGTAGATGAAGGTATGTTGCAGGTTTACCACTACTAGTGTAGAGTTGCAGAAATCTGACAGTAATTTGCAAAAAAATCATTTTGTTTGGTGCACATTTACCCCATATTATCTGCCACTTTTTTGTAAATAAACAAATTTTGAGCTGGTAACTGAAAGGTTGTAGGTTCAAATCCCGGGGTCATGACCTCTTTTCATAATGCCCTTGAGCAAGTTTTATGTTGTTTCTGGGATCTACATTGTATGTTTACTAGAAGATGCTTTGGACAAAGGTGACCGCTTAATCAAATCAGTAATTACAGTAGATAACACCTTGCAGCATTCCTTCACTTTCCTGTTCCAGTTCCAGAGGTTAAAATTATCTGCACCATTGGCTTATTCCTCCTCTTTTCTTTTCCGTTAAACCCATAGAGGGTGTGTGGAAAGCACAATGGGCCAAAAATAGCGGGCCAGGGAAGGTATTATTATCCTACAAGTAACATGAAGGGAGGGGGGCGTTTTCTTTTTTTTTGTTGTCATTAACTATTTTTATTGATTCCAAACTCAAAACAACACAATCAGCACATGAAAGCATGGAATCAACTTTAATCAAAATATTCCCCTCACCCAACATGCATCCCAGTGGCCAGACAATGAATAATAGCATACACGCATACAAGCAGACAGTCCAAAAAAATACTCACTGACATAAAAAAAAACAAAAAAAATTGCCCAGCGAAAAAGAAAAAGGGTTCCACACATCAATCCATTACATACACGACATTTAAAATGTCCCTCTCCAATTTTACTCCCTGGCAACCCTCTAAGAAGGCCAAATAAGTGCCCCACTTCTTGTCAAAGGCACCCAAGCTGCCCAGCCGTCTATGCGTAATTTTTTCAAAGGCTGCAACTCTTCCCAATTTGGTACACCACTCATGAAATGAGGGCACACCAGCCGACTTCCATCCTCCAATGATCACTTTCCTGCCGATCATCACACTGGTAAGGACCCAGCTTTTAATGTGTTTATTCCCTACATTTAACACCTGCCCCATCACCCAAAATGCAAAGTCTGGGTCAGAGTGAAATCTCACAGACATAACTCTGAACCCTCGACCAAAACTCTTGAATCGTAATACAATACCAAAAAACTTGGGAATCTGGGAATCCCAAACCGTTGTATAATATTTTCAAAGGTTCTCAATGCTCCATTTTCATACAGGTCACCCAGCGTAGCAACTACTTTCTCAATCCATTCTGTCCAGCAAAAGGGGGACTTGTTAATACACAACTTAGGGTTTAACCAAATACTTGCTGCAATGTTTAGGTAAATGTCTGAATTGAGCATGTGGAAACTTTTGCCCACACTAACTGCATGTGTGAGATAATGGGATGTGTCTTTACTTCTCCAGGCAGCTTGGTAGAAAGACATTGCAATGCAAGATAGGGGCAAGGACCTCCCAAGGCGCCAAATGTCTGAGACCAAAAGCATAATAGTAAAACAAAATCTTGGGGTGACCCAACCCACTTTTGTCAATTGGCTTGTGTAACTTGTTAGAATGCATTCAAGGACGTTTACCAGTCCAGATAAAGGATTTAGCTATACTATCAAATTGTTTAAAATAAAAGAGGGGAACTTCAATGGGGAGAGACTGTAATAGGTAGTTAAATTTTGGAATACAATTCATATTTATAACATTAACCTTCCCAATCATAGATAAATGTAATGAGGGCCACCTTCAAAATGAACTCTTTCTAAATCACATAAATTTGCTGGGAATAAAATACCCAAAAACTTAATGCCCTGGACCATTGAAAGGCGCCTGGCTGAAAAGCTGTTACTGGGCAGTACGCTGTCAGGACCAAAGCTTCAGATTTAGACCAATTATCTCTGTATCCCAAAAATTTTGAAAATAAATAGATAATTCTGTGAAGGCAAGGCATAGGTCTAGTAGTTTCGGAGACGAATAATAAAATATCCTCTGCGTAAAGCAAAAACGTATGCACCAAACCTCCTGCCACCACCCCTGGAAAATCATCCTCCTTTCTTATCATGGCTGCTAATGGTTCCAGGGCAAGACAGAACAATAATGGGGAAAGAGGGCAACCCTGCCGGTTGCCCCTATTCAAAGTAAAATAATCGGAAATTAATACATTTGTTTGTACCTCAGCTACAGTGTGTATAAAGTAGCTTAATCCATCCAATAAAAGTATTTCTGAACCCATATATTTCCAAAATCTTAAAAAGATAATCCCATTCTACCATATCAAATGCCTTTTTGGCGTCAAGTGAGATGGCAGCGATCAGAGTCTGATCATTCGCCACTGAGCACATTGATGAAACGCCTAATGTTATCAGAAGAGCTACTGCACTGAATAAACCCCACCTGATCTATATGTATATGTAAGAGATGTCATAACTTAATTGGTTTGTCAGAATTTTTATAAATTTTTACATCTAGCTGGATCAGGGAAATTGGACGGTAACTTTTACACTCACTTGGATCTTTGTCTTTTTTTAAGAATCAGACTGACATTCTTTAATTATTCCATATAAGCGTCTAACAAAATTGGAGCCAGTTCTGTAGCCTAAGATCTAAGAATCTCTGCAGCAAAGCCATCTGGCCCCGGAAACTTGCCTGTAGTTAAGGCCTTAATTGCCTTGTCAAGCTCCTCAAAGGTTATCTCAGAATCTAGATAATTGTTTTGCTCTGTAATCAATTTAGGGAGTTCTAATGGTTCCACAAATTTTCTAATATCTTCATAAGTAGACAAAGACGTGGAACTATAAAGATTAAGATAGAACTCTTTAAAGGCATTATCAATATCAGTGGCCAAGGTAAATATTTCACCACTAGAAGATTTCACTGAGGGAATGGTAGAAAAAGACTCACTCTGTTTTATATATCTAGCCAAAAGTTTTCCTGCTTTGTCCCCCGACTTAAAGTAAGACTTTATTAGCAGTCTTGCCCAGAATAGCCAAAACACCATCTTCCATGACAAAATTATATTATATGTGTATTTCAGTCGGGGCATCAGACGATACTTCAGCTCTGCCTCAGCACTTTAAATATTTCCTTCCAACTCCACGAGGATTTTTTGATGAATGAGGCATACTGTATGATCCGGCCCCTAAGAACCACCTAAAGTGCCTCACAAGCCATGCATACAGAGAATACTGAGGACCAATTGGTCTCCATATAAAAAAAAAAATTCAGCCTTTAACATTTGTTGAAAATCAGAATTTTGCAAAAGGGATACATTAAAGCGCCAACTATATCTCCATATATGGCAACACCTCTAAACTCACCAGGGTGTGATCTGAGACTAAAATGTTTCCATTTCAGTAATCAACAACAGATGAAATGAGGAATTTAGAAATGTAAAAAAAAAAAAAAAAAAAAAATATATATATATATATATATATATATATATATATATATATATATATATATATATATATATATATATATATATATATATATATATATATATATATATATATATATATTCTAGAATAAATCTTATGGACTGATGAAAAAAATGTTTAGACCCTCCCAGATGGGTTCAAATGTCTCCAAATATCTGTAAGACCAAGATTTTTACACATCATGTGAAGCCTCAATGTTGCTCTAGGGGACTTACACACTTTTGCTTCAAGTCTCCTCCCAATATTATATCATGAGGGGTGCCAATGGTTTGCAATATCCCTTCAAGATCTATAAAAAAAGCCCTGATCATCAGCATTAGGTGCGTAAAAATTAGCAAAAATCTGACTTTGCCCCTAAATTTCAGCTAAAATTTCAGACTCTTCCCAATTTATCATTAATCTGTTTGAGAAATTTGAATTGTAGATGTTTATTTATCAATATAATGACTCCCCTGCACTTGAGCCAGCACTAAAGAAAACATGTGCACCCCAAAAACGTGTGCATTAACCCCGTGCACAACAGCGCCAACTGGCGTCGATCTCTCTAAACTCAAAGTCCATGTACGCATACGAGAGCCCCCTTGACAACCTTTCGGTTGGATTGCACAAGTCCGGTGCTTCTGTACAAATTTTGTGAGGCAATATTACATAACAGAAGAAAATTTATAAAACAAACTCCCGCCAATAGAAGGCATAAGCACAAAGAACAAGCAGATTCATCCACAACTGTCCCGACGAAATATTCTTCCACAAAACAAACTCCAGCCTCTAGGTGGAACCACCACAAAAAGAAACAAAACAGGGGTCCCGGTTCCTCGGATGATTAATTGTAATTTTAACGAGTCAAGTTGACTCAGAGGCCACATAAGAAACACACCATGATTTCCTCAGTCCATCAACTCCATAAACAACATTGCTTGTTGTAGGCATGTAGATATTTTGGAGTCATCCTTATCACTGGCTGGGAACTTCAGTGTAAAAGCTATCTTCCGTCAATGCAAAGGTTTCTTGAAGGAGTGTTATTCCACAAAACAAATTCCAGCCGCTAGGCGGAACCTAGAGTCAAGTCACTCATGAAAAACACCAAATGGCTTACGCACTCCAAAGTTTTTATGAAGGACAGTGCATGCTTGGGACATAAAAATATTTTGCGGCCAATCTTGGTCTCTATTCTTAGTTTGCAAGCGATCTTCAGTTGATGTAAAAGTTTCATGCGTTCCTTGAATTGATCATGTTTCTCTCTTGTTGAACTCGCAAAGTCTGGGATCAAGAAAATGTTGTTATTCTTCCAAGAAAGCTTTCCTTTGCTCCTTGCCTCACGTAACAACATCTTTATCGGATGCATTTGGAAATTGGCCAGGATGATTGGGGTCTGTCTCCCTCAGCCGATCTGTGAGCCGAAACTCTGTGAGCTCACTCGATTTCCAGCTTATGGCCTGTCATGTCGAGCAGACTTGGAAAGAGCTTGTCTTGGAATTTCACCATATCTCTGCCCTCCTCATGCTCAGGAATTCCAACAATTCGGATGTTATTCCTTCGGCTCCTATTCTCAAGATCTTCAAGCTTTTCAAGAACATATTCCAAATCAACTTTGGTCACTGGCAGATTATCAGATAATTCCCTCTCCGATGACTCCAGATAATCGATCCGCTTCTCAACATCTGCCACTCTTGTAACCAACTCAGAGAATTTTGTTTCCATCTCCGTAATCAATCGACATATTACAGCAAGATCTTCTAAGTCAGCAATAACTTTCATCAGCATCACAAACATGTTGAACAGTTGACGCTGAATTTCCCTGGACTCACCATTCAAATGTAGTCCATGGTCCACAGGCCAGTCAGAGGTATCCGCTTGATCACGTAAGCGTCTTTTAATATCTCCAGAGCCCGAGGATTTATATATTTTTTTTTTACATATGTCATCAAAGAGCGAAAATGTAGCAGAGTGTATCATCTCACTGGATTATAACATAGAATTTATTAAAACCAGCAAAGTGCGTAGAGCTCGTCGCTCACACGTCCGCTCTTCGCATGGCGTCACGTGACTCCTGGGAGCGGCAGTTTTCTAGTGAATCTCATGGAGAGGAGAAATTAAGTGGAGGCACTCATCACATAGAGTATACTTATTGCTTGTTCTTTTTTTGTGGGGCTGGATTGTTTTGCTTCGTGGGTAGCCCACGCATGCCCTATCAAGCTGAGAGCAGGAGAGTGTGGGGGCTGTGTTAAGCACACTGCTGGGGAGGAAAAAACATTTAGAATAGAAGACAAATGCATTTGGAAAATTGGAGAGTGCAAGTTTGATTAGTGAGCTTATGTAGATGATTTTATTTTTATTTTTTTTTAGCTTTAATATTTTCTAGTGCTGGAGCTTTAAAGGGGATTCATTTTGAAATGCATACTTCATAGAGAGGGTTTTAGTGTGCTGGTAAGTGCATGGTTCTTTAGCCTGCAAACAGTAACAGTAACCGTAACTGTTCAACTGTCTGCAGGCTAAAACCCTCTCTCTGAAGTTGCATTTCAAAATGTATCCTCTTTATGACACCTTATTTTTCATG
Organism: Moxostoma hubbsi; assembly: GCA_032164185.1. Taxonomy (NCBI): domain Eukaryota; kingdom Metazoa; phylum Chordata; class Actinopteri; order Cypriniformes; family Catostomidae; genus Moxostoma; species Moxostoma hubbsi. The sequence continues at coordinate 11,082,160 of JAVLUX010000047.1, forward strand.
TGGACCACTTCCGGTATCAGCAACTTCCAGCTATTTTTGCAATACAAAAATACTACATTATGCTGCTTTATATTACAAGCTGGCAATATATGTCATCATAAACTCATAATCTCATTGGTTTTAAATGCATATAGTTTTACCGTATATCGCACTTTGCTATCGTTTTATCACACTGTTGCACAAGCAGAAAGAATGAACGATCAGTCGCTGACAGGACAGTCCTCCTCGCGTCTGACATGCCTCAAGAACTTTACACAACCAGCAGAGAGCAGAAATCTGCTGGGCAAATGCTGCTTTAACTTTCTTTGCACCAAAACTGCATCTTGTTTCATCTTGTCAAATTAATAAAAGCATTTTACTCTCGTTCTTGTCAGAGAGCATTCTCTCTTTCTTAGCAGTGTATAGTATACAGATATGCAGATCTCGCATTCAGCAAATGTAACATCGTCTTTGGAAATAAACAAATAAAGGCATCATGGGAGGTTATGCAGGTATGGTATATTTCTCAGGAGGAATAGCCTGAGATGAAATTAAAACTTTTATTTTCTATCTTTTATCCTATTTTTTTTTTTTTTTTTTTTTATCTCTCTCTCTCTTCCCTTTTCTCCCCAATTTAAAATGCCCAATTCCCAATGTGCTCTAAGTCCTTGTGGTGGTGTAGTGACTCGCCTAAATCCAGGTGGCGGAGGATGAATCTCAGTTGGCTCCGCATCTGAGACGTCAATCTACGCATCTTATCACGTGGCTTGTTGAGCACGTTATCGTGGAGACGTAGTGCGTGTGGAGTCTTCACACTATTCTCCGTGTCATCCACACACAACTCGCCATGCGCCCCACCGAGAGCAAACCACATTATAGCGACCACAAGGAGGTTACCCCAGGTCAATTTGGTTGCTTAGGAGACCTGGCTGGAGTCACTCTTCACTTCCTGGATTCAAACTCACGACTCTAGGGGTCGTAGTCAGCGTCTTTACTCGCTGAGCTACCCAGATTCCCCCAGATATCATCTTTTTAATAATATTTGTATTATTAATTCAATTTAAAATGTTTAACAATAATATGCAAGTATTTTAAGCACAGCCTTTGTAATAATATAAAACTAAGTGTAAATATGTAAAGATGTGGAAAAATATTGACCGACTATTAATTCCAGTGTCGACTAGCAGCATCATAACCGTTTATTCGACTAGTCTCGCACATCCCTAGTCGCAACATCCATCAAAGCATTCTTTTTGTAACTTTTTGTGCCGCCTTCTATAAATTTCAAGACAATTCTTTCTGACTCCAAATATGTTTAACTGTCTGTATATGTGCAGATGCAGATGGACATTTTGGCATTTGTGTCATTGTCATGGTAAACTGTAATATTGTCAAGTTTTGGGCTTACAATTCAAATATATATGCTTCTTGCACTTATTTTTCTTAAAAATCCATGGACATAAGATTTGAAGTGTAAACTCAAACTATTAAGTACAAAATTAAAGCTAAGGGGAATAAACATAATGCCTTGAGCTTGAATTATTTAATGAGGTTTCCTTGATCAAAGGGAACATATGGGGGCATGTAAATAGTTTATTAAAAATTCAGAGGTTTTAGCTCTCTTTTTTTTTATTATTATTATTTATGTTGTTTTGTTTTACATAGTTGTTACGTGTGATGTCACCGTTCGAATGATTTGTCATTCACTGACCGATAGTGTAAAAGTGGCTAATGACAGACAGAGGACTGAGAAATGAGAGCTAGACAGAGGGAGAAGAGAGCGAATGTGCAAATAATCTAGTCATCTATATTGTCAGTCAATTTCAGTTTTGGCAGGGGATTGAAGAGCATTCCCAAATCTGGCAGCACATATGGATTTGGATCTGGATCAGGATGCGAGAAGTTGGTAAAAAATACAGTTAGTTATGATATTAGGTTTTTAAAGAGGTTTTTGGTTTAAAGTATTGCTGGTAAAATCTTTCCCTCCCCCTTAACCCCTCACATTACGGAAGAAAAGGATCTGAATACTTTTGCTACTGTGCTCGCTTTTAGACCGACTTACTTCAGACAGCGTAATTATAGTCCTGTCATTTTTGTGTTTGTATGTGACTGTGCCTGGTTGGGTGTGTTCAATCGAATGTGTTTACTCATCAGATTTATAGCTGTTTGATAAAAAGATGTTCTGCAATCTAATCATATTTCATCATAGATCTAATTATCTAATTACAGTTATGATCTTAAGATAACATATACATTGCAGAGTCTGCAAGATGTTTATAATTTTGAAATAAGGAGCATAAATGTGTTTTTTAAATTTTTTTTTTGTAGTGCTATGATGAAGCTATAACAGATATTTACATTAATTGCATGTCAAAAAAAAAAGTTACCAAAAGTAACTCAACTAAGAGGAATTGATTTTTAAAGGGGTCATGACATGCTCTTTTTTTATATATATAGTTTTATCTTCCAGTAAAGTTTTTTTTGCATTAAAACGAATCATAATTTAGTAATATATGATCATGTTGCACCCTGTCTCTGGCCCTCTTTCTGAAATGCTCTGTTTTGGGCTAAGCGCCTCCTTAAAAATTAAATGCCCACTGTTATGATTTGCTAACATCATGTAGCTCCTCGAATAGAGCCATTTTGTAGACGGCCTCAAGCTGTTGCATCGCGTCACATAAACGACACACCCAGTGTAAACAGGGCTTCAGCACCATAAACTATCAAACAGTCATGACATATGAAATATTCATGAGTGAACCTATTTACTCACAGTTTTTGCTATCACCTCCATGTGTTAACTGCCCCATCCTTCAACAACAGTTCTTTTGCAAAACTTGAATCGTATTATGACTGGTATGATACAAGCCAAACATATAATCCCCTCTAAAATACACTGAAGACACATCCACATCCACATCCAGTTTTCAGTATTATACCATCATGTTTTCATACACCAACAACTAAAAATAGCGCAGATGGGCAAAATAACGCGTCAATGAAGCAGCTGAATGAGAGCTTTCTTCAGAGTTGTATCTTGATACCGCATCTTTTAAAAGCAGCCCGAGATATGTATCAAATGGTCAAAAACATCTGTCTGTGCATGTTTATGTAGAAAAACATTTCAATCCAGAGAGGCACATAAAGGTGTCCTGTGTAAGTCCATTTTGAATGAATCTCACATAACGGGCCCCATCTCTCTCCTCTTCACCTGTGTGACTGAGAAAAAGTGGGCGGGGCCAAGGGTGCAGTGACGAAAAATAAGCATTGCATATGCAGATTTATTTGGTCCTTTTGATGTCACAAGTTCCACGAATTCCAAAAGAGCCTTTTTTGCAGCTTGGTTTAAATAAATGCTCTTTCTATTAATGAGGCAGTTTTCAGTTCTGAAACTTGCAGTATGTTCTTATAATAGAATGACTTGTATGTCAAAAGAAAATTGGATTGCTCATGTCATGACCCCTTTAAATGCTAAACATGATGTTTATAGAGACCCCAGAAGGGGTAAGTAAACGTATGAGCTCAGTTGTATTTAAGCACTAGATGAATAGAGGATTTCCCCCTGAGATGCACTGTTTTTTATGCCCTGCTCTCTATCTGGCAATGAGGTGATAAATGAAGTACTTCATTTATTACTTGTAGTTTTTGAGAACGGCATTTGTATCCCTACCATTCCAAAAACCTACATTTCTCCTTTGTTCTTGTTCACATCCCGCTCTCTCTCACAAAAACAAATCACCCACACGTCATATGACCAACATGGTGATTGTATTCACATGATAGCTTAGAATATTTTCTCTGTATCTGTGTTACCATGGTTGTTTTTATGACGTACCATGGACTGCCAAAACACTAAAATAGTACACTATGCAACCTAGTGTGCAGTATGTCAGCCAAATTATATCCACACCCTCTTGGCCAATCAACAGAAGTTGTCATTCTGCCTTGGTGTCAGTTTCAAAAACTACCAACATCTGTGTCAATGGATTGTATACATTTTCTGTTTTAATTTTTTTTTTTTGTGTGAATTTTGACCAACTATTGTACTAGTAGTATTAATACTAAGGTATTAATAAGATCATTGACTATCATGGTGTTACCTTGTGATACCATCATGGTATACCATCACCATCATATCATGGTACTGTACATTTTCGAAGGGATGTTGACTTGTGGAACCCTTTTACCTTTGAGGTTGAAGCTGAATGAGGCACAGAGAAAGGAGAGGGGGAATAACAAGAGGGTTGAGCAGTTTCCTAAGGAGAGCCGAACTTAGCTACAGTCAGCTGAAACTCTTGCCCTGTTTCTTATTTATTGTGTATGTCACAAAGGAACATGTTGTGAGCTGAGCTCTCAGTGTCCCTTTGGGTCTTGACCCCTCCACTCTCTCCTTGAAAGACCATGTGCTAAAAGCATGTGTCTTATACTCGTTGTCCTCGAATGACACCCCCCTTCCCCCTTGCTATTTCTTGATGACCTTGTGCTGTTGTATACTCTTGTCTTTGTGATTTCTATAGAGTGTTTGTGCCCTAAGGTTACTATGAATTTGTTTTAAAAACTTCCTCTTCTTTGTCTAACATTCAGTGCTTCAATGCAGCGAATTCTTGTATCCAATCCATATCAGGAAGAAACTTCCTGTTTAGACTTGTGCATCTGTTTCCTTTGGGGTTTATGCTGGTGTCTGTTGAGCACTTTTAAAGTCAATATAAAATCAGATTTGACCCTTTTCACTTTCTTAATAAACATTCCTGAACTTATTGTACATGGTTAATCAGTTATTTGTATTTCAACAATAAAATATACAATGATTCATAGTAGCTTAATAAAATATTATTTTTACTGAAACATTTTTGTGAATGAACAAGGTTTACAAAACTACATAACAGGCATATTTTTTGGAACCCAGTTCAATATTACATAGTCCTAAATTATTACTGTGGGACCCAGTCAAGTTTATTATTATAATGTAATAATGAATTATCATGATTTCTTTGGGATTAGATTTGTTTTATACTTAAGTAATATTTGTGTCCTATTTACTTCACCTTTACTGGAGCTTTTATTTTGACACTTGTTTGACAGTTAACAATGTTTTGCATCTGATGAAACGCTGTCATCTCCTTTTCTGTTATACTGTGCTATTTTTGTAGATTTGTATAATCTTATTGACAACTTGTAGTGGTTACTAGTGTTTTGAATTGTGCACATGCTTGAACCTGCAGTTCTTTGATTTCACAATGCACACAAACTGCTCTGAGAGCATTGAAACATCATGAACCCCGCACGTGGACACAGAATGCACTATTTAATGTCACCCTTTTGTTCTGAAGTGCACACAAACATGTTTATCTCGCTTTAATATTTTTGCAGTTTAATAATCACATATGACCATATTGATCAATTGTAAGGGGTGTGTTAAAATATTGATTTTTTTTTTTGATGGTTTGTGTTCTTCATTTGAACAATCTTGTTATCGATTATTTAATCCAAAGATCTATCTTTTACTCTTTGCGCAATCCTTTACTGCAATGAGAGTTAATCACTTGCATTAGCAACCAAATAATCGCCCTATGCGACTAAAAATTATATACTTGGTAACTGGCTGGTACATTTTTCCATGAGAGTAAAATTTGTTCCGTGTGTGTCCAAAGATGAGATAAATGTGACCCATATGTCATTGAATAATGTCTCTTTTAAAATCCTTTCTGTTCTCTACAGTCAGTTGTTGATTAAAAAAACAAAAACAAAAAATTTACATTTTAATCTGAAAATTTCTTTCACATGTAAGCAAAAGGGACATTATAACTGAAATATACCCATACGAATTGATATCGAATAGGAATCAAATCGGGAAATCAGTTTCAATACACATCCTTATTAGTTGTGCAGCTCTCAAGGATTGTGAAATTAGTCTACTGATGTGCTCTTTATGAAAACTAATGTCCAAATAAAAATGCATTAAAATCTTCGCAATATTCACAATATTGCTTACTTTGAATCATCTGCACTATATTGCGAATATTCAATATATCACCCAGACCTACATGTCATAACTTGCTCTTCCTCTGAAATTATTTTCCTTTTCAGATGATGTCACCAATACCTCTTGTCTTTTTAACACTCTCCCCTCCAACCACCTAGCTTCATTCTGGGATTTAATGGCCCTGTCAATTCCCTAAGTTTATAATTAAATCCACCTTGCATTTTTTCCTAATTACAAATCTGGTTTCACCCAGAAATATTTCTTGACTGTTGGATGTAGTCCTGCTGGCCCATTGAGGCTCTCCATCATTTGACGGTACAAAGCGAGTCCATCTGAAGGCTCCCTATTCTCTGTACTATTCTGCAGGTTATCTTTCTCCACTGATGTCCTCTGTGAGTGACTTTCCTCATGACAAATTCCAATGTTCACCCTGAGTAATCCCTATGGTTGGAAGGTGAAAGACTGGTACAGTGTTTCTGAAGTGTTTGAGAGGACTCTTTATATAGAGAAGGGGAAAAAAGTTTCCTACTCTGAACATTCACAGCCACAGAGAAAATCACTTTACCAACAATCAAAAATTAACAGCTCATACCATTTTAATGGGATCCAGGCAAAAATTATCATGTTGAACTTATCTGTATACTGTATATCAAAATAACTTTCTCAGGCTCTCAAGCAACACTTGTAACCAATACCCCACAAGTGCGGAAAAATATGTTTAAAACTTCATTCTGATTGGTCAGTTGTGCCAAATATTTTTATGGCTGCAAGGGACTTGTATGCTTCTCAGCATGGATGAAAAAACTGTTTTCCCAGCCATTCCAGTAATTCATCACAACATTACTGTTTGGCACTTTCCAGATCAGCCAGGAACCTGTTAGTACTGTTTGATGACTGGCTAAACTTCACATCACACAGACCACCATTAAAGTTTTCTTGTAGTATTCCTCATTTGTAAGTCAATTTAAATAATTGTAAACTAAATGAATGAATGTAAATGAAGAATGACTGCTAAACTGTATAACTAACATTTGTTAGAGGCAACCGTTTTCCTACTTAAGTCTTTTAAGCCCTAATTTGCTCATTGGCTTCAGTCTGCAAATTTTGGGCCAGTTGGAGTTGAAAGATTTCACATAATATAAGGTAGTATATGATGGGTACAGACTAATATTTTACTCTCAGACTATGGTTTTATCTAGTCAGGATATATCATACATGTTTGATATTTTAGAGCTGACTATCGAGGAATTATAGTAGTGTGGGATGCTTCAAGATTCAAATCTGAAGTCATTGGGCGACGCTCAAAAAATAGACATGGCAACAAGCACTCGAAGTGGAGCACTGTGATGGAGGAAAAGTAAATACAGTTGTGGCAGGAGCATTAGTGCCTATATGATGCTGACAACAAAAGTTAACCATTTGATCAAACTGGTGTGATTACGCTTGGCTGTGCTCAGATGCATATGATCAAACCGATGTGATCTTCGTTTGCATTGCTGTTTACCAGCAAAAGAAGGACAGAAGTGTTTGCCATAATGAACCAGCTGCTCAAATAGTATTTTCTACATCTTTTTTTACATTACAAACATTCAAACAATCGCTAAATAAAAGTTTGAAGCCATTACCATCGGAGCACACAGTATTGATGCAGTGATGTGCCATGTCAAAAAAGAATATACAAACTAGTCAGTACACTCCACAAAAGTGGAAGGGGTATGTATTTATAACCTTCTATGCTTCTATCACGAACTCAAAATCACATGTTAAATTGCATGTAAACAATATGGTGGCGTGCATAGCCAGCAAGCACATTCAGATTAGAGGTAGATTAGAGGGTAAGCGAACAATCAGTTATTGTATTCAACGTGTTGAATGCAGGAGAAATAGGTAAGAGTAAAGACTTGAGTGACTTTGATAAATACATATGGCCAAACAACTGGATCAGAGCATCTCTGAAGCAGCAAGACTTGTGGGGTACTTCCGGTCAGCAGTGGTGAGTACCTAATGACAGTGGTCCGAGGAGGGAAAAAGCAAAAATCAGCGGCAGGGTGCTGGTCGTCCAAGGCTCATCGATGTATGAGCGCAACGAAGGCTATCCTGTCTGGTCCGAACCGACAGAAAGTCTACTGTGGCAGAAGTCACAGAAAATTTTAATGATGGTTATGGGAGGAATGTTTTACAACACACAGTGCACCGCACCCTGCTGTGTTGCCGCAGACTGGTCCAGAGTGCCCATGATGACCCCTGTCCACCGTCAAAAGCACCTATAATGGGCATGCGAGCATCTGAACTGGACCTTGTAGCATTGGAAGATCGCCTGGTCTGATGAGTCCCGTTTTCTTTTACATAATGTGGACACTGTTTACTGGGGGAAGTGATGGCACCAGGATGCACTGTGGGAAGACGACAAGCTGGTGGAGGGAGTGTGATGCTCTGGGCAATATTCTGCTGGGTCCGACATTGATGTGGATGCCAATTTGACGTGCCACGACATCGTTGCAGACCCAGGTACACCCCTTCCTGGCATTAGTATTCCCTGATGGCAGTCACCTCATTCAACAGAATAATGTGCCCTGCCACAATGCACACATTGTTCCGTAATGTTTTCAGGAACATGATGAAGAGTTCAAAGTGTTGTCCTGGCCTCCAAATTCCACAGATCTCAATCTGATTGAGCATATACTTGAGCGATACTGCCAGCATCTCTAGGCAGTTGATGTGGCCCTGTCCAGAGCCCCAATACTGCCTGCCTGTTGCACACGGCGCCCTAGCCCGAATTCAAGGCATCTGTTGTGATGCACCTTCGAGACCTGCTCTAAGGGAACCCATGCCCATAGAAATGCCAGATCTGACCAAGGCCTCAAAGTTTGGCAGCACCATGGCGTGAAATTCACATGCTGTAGCCGTGGCGCCATGCCCACCTCGGGACTCCAGTCTGTAGCAAGAGCTTGAGCGGTCTCATATGCATCAACCTGAGGGGGAGTACTGGCGCCAAGGATGCCAAATGCCCCAGGAGCCTCTGAAATTGTTTCAATGGCAATGCTACCTTCTGCCTTTTCAGGCAGGCCAGCACTGACTGTGCACGCTCATTCGTAAATTATGCAATCATGGTGACCGAGTCCAACTCCATACCGAGAAAAGAGATATCACGCCATCTCCTTTTGTACATGTATGTCCGGGGTAGAGAGCGGCATTCAAATTCCACTTGCCATTTTTCATTGGCCTTTTCTGAATAAAGCAAAGGCGTTTGGGGCTCTCAAGAGCGAACCCCTAGTGTCACTACATCGACTCAACTTTGAGTGAGTGACAAACAGGGAACACTCTTTTCCAATTATCTGTTGTCCAACGTCGGTGTTTCTTTGCCCACTCTAACCTTTTCTTTTTTTCTCTGTTGCAAAAGTGGCTTTTTCTTTGCAATTCTTCCCAGATGGCCTGCACCCCTGTCTTCTCTTTACTGTTGTACATCAAACTGGTGTTGAGCTGGTAGAATTAAATGAAAATGTCAGCTGAGGACATCTGATTTACTTATACTCTTGTTTAGTTGTACATTTGGCCTTCCACATCTCTTTCTGTCCTTGTTGTCCTTTGTCTTTGAAGACTGTTGTTTACACCTTTTGTATGCAATCTTCAGTTGTTTTGGCAATTTCAAGTGTTGTAGCCTTCATTCCTCAAAACAATGATTGTCTGATGAGTTTCTAGAGAAAGCTGTTTCTTTTTTGTCATTTTTTACCTAAGATTGACCTTAAGACATGCCAGTCTATTACATACTCTGGCAACTCAAAAACAAACACAAAAACAATCATAAGCTTAATTTAATGAACTAAATAGATTTCAACTGTGTTTTATATAATGTCAAGTGATTTTCTAGTACCAAATTAGCAATTTAGCATGATTAGTCAAGGCTAACGTGTTGGGGTGATAGCTGCTGGAAATGGGACCTGTCTAGATTTGATAAAAAATTGCTTTTTTCAAATAGTGATGGTGCTGTTTTTTTTTTCATCATTGTCCTGAGTCAATACTTTTGTCTTTTTGCACTATTGTGTGCTGGTCGGTGCTGCACTGTCTCTCACTGTGCCTATTGTCCTGTTCATTGTTAGTAATTTTATTGTACTGTCCCGTACTTTATGCACACGTTTGCATGTGCACGTGCACTTTATATAGGTATTTTATTTAGTCTGTGTAGTCTCGTGGTTCTGGGTTTGTTCTATGTTGTTTTATGTAGCACCATGGTCCTAGAGGAATGTTGTCTCGTTTCGCTGTGTACTGTACTAACGGTGTATGGCTGAAACAACAATAAAAACCACTTGACAACCTCTTGACTTGTGATCAGTTGAATGCCACTTTGGTGAATTAAAGTACCATTTTCCTTCCGAAACAGCAAAATCTGTACATTATTCCAAACTTTTGGCTGCCAGTGTACATCTAGTTAGAGGCCTCAGAGAAACAAGGGAAAGAGAATAGAGGGAGAAATGCAGCGGAAGGAAAAAGATAACTAGATTAGTAAGATGTGCAACCGTTTAAGTTCTAATCCATTTATAGTGGCTGCAGTCTGTCAGGATATTGGATGGACTTTCTGAGGTTGAGACGAACACTGGGGTAATGGTGATTTAAGGTCTGACTGTCCTTCATGGCTGGTTGATAGATCATCACAAAATAAGATCTAATATGATGCTGGCATGGAATCCTAATGAAGTAAATGGAGAACGAGTCATCTTTTCTGTACACAAGCTTTCCTGAGTGTCTTAAATTATTGCTTGGCAATGTCTGGACTGTGTCTCTGCATAAGGGCGCTGGATCTTTTTTAGAGATATGTTTAAAGCGGCAATGTCTTACACTTTAGTAGTGTTCTCCCCCATCTCCCCTCCCCTAAAATCTGTTGTGATAATCCACTTTATAATGTTGTAGACCTCACACAAGACACCAAGTATGCAGTGATTTTTGATCACATCACTTAAGGTGTAATTGTGTGTACGTATGTCAGATGGCCCCTCCTTCAGTTTACTTTGGGACACCAGCTAAGGATTTTAACTTTACAGTGCAAGAATGATCATTCAAATTAGAGCCTTCTGCTGTATTATCAACAAAAGGAAGTTGTTATAAAAAGATAAACATAAATTACTAACAGCTACTACTAATATGCTAAAGAAACTGAATAGAAAAGAAAATAAAGTGCAAAGGATGGAAAGATGCAAGTGGTTAAAGGAATAGTTCACCTAAAAATTAAAATTTGCTGATAATTTACTCACCCTCAGGCCATCCAAGATGTATTTGAGTTTCTTTCTTCATCAAAACAGAATTTAAGATATTTAGGATTTCAATTCAGGCCTCCACCTTTAAACAAAGAAAGTGAATGTACTCCATTTTTGGTGGTCCAAAATACATATTTAGGGTGCATCGAAATAATCCACACGACTCTAGTCGACAAATAAAGTTTTTCTGAACCCAAAAATGTCTTATTTTTAGAAACAAAACAATACTTATAAACTTTTTAACTACAAATGTTTGCTTCCGTACATTTGACAAGCGCTCATGAGAGGGGTGACGTAAGCTCGTTGGTAAGGTCACGTGTCACGTGGAGGAGGCAGGAAGCACGTCATTGTTTACAAGAGAAACTTGCACAAACCAGAAAGTATACTTTGGGCTTGAGGAATGCTTATCTCCTAGAGCACCGAGAGGGTGGGAAAAAGCAGATGCAGGAAACTTGAAGGGAGGGTTTGCTTGTAAGAGTCGCTTGTAAGAGTCGCCACCATGTCGCTGGTGTTTCTGTTGATGCCTCCCTGGAATGCGAGTTCCGAACTTTGTTGTGTCTGTTTTTTCTTGCCTCTTGGTGCTAGAAACTCCAGAACTTGGTTGATCTGTTACTCTCTTTCTCTGGAAGGGTGACTCAGAACTTTGTTATATATGTTTCTGTCTCCTACCTCACAGCTGGAGACACAGAACAGGGTGTGTCTATTGAAAGGTTAGTTTTGTCCCTTTCTGATGAGGAGGAGATGTTTCGATTTGGCGGTTGAAATCAGAGGTGGCACACACAGTGTGGCCCACCCTTTCTTCTCAGTGTGTAGAATTATATACTAATTTGCATAGTCTAAAGTTCACAGTTACAACATTGTCTTTTTCCTTACCATTGTTCACTTTCCAAACCACTTCCAAAATACTCTTAGCATTGTTCTGAATGCATAGTTCAAATATAATGCTGAAAGATGAAAGACTACCCATGCATTCATTCATACCTTAATTTAATAGTTCGATTAATGAGAACTATTGTGTTTTTCAAAAAACTGCAACTAACATAAACATTTCTAATAACAAACATTGAGTGGATAAGTTGCAGATGATGTTCATTTCTAAGGATTCCAAGCATGTGTATGGCAGTTAATGAACAGGCTGCTTCTGGAGTTCTTAAGGATTTTTTTTGCCATTTTAGCTTAGGCCTTAGGATGGAAGTCAAGATGTGCCACCTGTGGACCAATGTGAGGTCCCTTCCAGTGTGGAGGTAAATACGGGGCCTGCTTTCCTGCCCCATAAGAGGTGTCTGGAAGATGTTTATCTGATGGCTGCCTGGCATTTGTATGTGACGGTCAAAAACGATCTATTAGAGAGGGACCCTGCCATAAATTGGGGCTCCCAGGATGCCATCTTGTCTGTTGTTCACTACAAATCCAATTAGTCAAGGTTTCTTGCACTAAAAAAAGTCAAGAGTATGTCTATTGAACTTTGACTTCAAAAGAGCAAAGGAAAATCCATGATAACATTTGCTTACCTGACCGACAAGCTAAAAAGCAAAAGTGCCTATATGCACTTGCATACATAGTATTGCTTTATTTTTGTGCGTATGTGTGTGAGCTGAAATACCTTTCTTAACCTGTGTTCTTTACAAAGCCCTTAAGGATGGCAGCAGCTGCATCTGTAAAGATCCATACTCTTTTGTACATCACTCAGCCCTGAACAAGCTCTGTGCCCAGCTTCATTAACATGTGTGACAGAGACAGACTGAGATAACATTGAGCCTTTTTACAAGCACACCAATATGCTGATAACTCCCAAAAATCAGCTTATTAACAAAATCAGACAAAGCAAGAAAACCGCATTTGCATGACTTTTGAAATAATCAAGTTATTGTCTGCTTTTAACATCATTTCGTAAAGAGGCATGCGCACAACACTTAAATTCATTGGATAAGCTGATAAGAACGGCGGTAACGGTGTTTACATGCAATGCCAAATCTGGGCAAAAATGTACCTGTTTTGAATCTACCCGTGTCCATATAGAAGTATAATATTTCTGTAACATTTTTTCAATTTCACGTCCATTTAAATGGAGCTTTTATTTTGTCAGAAAACCAGATGTTTTTTACTGCTTCACTTCTCACCTCCGGAAAGCAGTTCGCTAAATGGGCTAATTTGCTTATTAAACTGCATAAGGCTATGATTTAATTATATAAATATATACAGTCTATATGTGCTACACTTCACATCGAATAAAGTGATCTGCACTTTGTCATTAATGCATAGTGCACACGTGATATCGGTCACAGATTCCCTGTTGACTTTTGTTTTGTGCTTTTATGTTGAAATTCCTGTTTAGTTCCTGTTTGGTTTTTGTAGTCCTTTTGTAGTTCCATTTTTTTGATTGGTTTTCCCCTGATTGTCTCCCATTCCCTGATTGTTTCCCCAGGTGTTCCTTGTTTTCCCTTTGTCTATTTGTCTGTTATTTCTGCCCCCTTGAACTGCCTATTTGCCCCTGGTGCCCCTTGAACTACCTGTTTGCCCCCTGTGCTCCATGGACAATGTAGCAAACAGGAACTAAACAGGAATTTCAACATAAAAGCACAAAACAAAGTCAACAGGGAATCTGTGACAATATTATTCATGCAGTTAGTTTATAAGAAGTTGCTTATCACATTCACTTTCTGTTTAAGCTTATGCAGACTGTATTCACCTTATTCAGCTCTGCCCCTTTTCCCCTCTCTGCTCTTCCAAATTTTGTCATCTAACTTCCTGTTTGTATTGAAACTACTGAGAAGATTTGATCTAAATGGATTACGTGTAATAGTACAGAAAGTATTTTTCCCCGTGAGTTGATCGTTTTTAGAGTCTACACCAGACATTTAATATGTGAAAATGCTAGTCAGGTGATATGAGATTTCCAACAGTGACGGCTCGTATTATTACACATGCAAGTTCAACATTATAGAAAATTACAATTGTACTTCTTAAAATTCATTTTTCACCTTTTTAGAGGCTTAAATGTGATTTAAAATGGTTGTAAACGGAATCTAAAATAAATAATACACTTTCACGTGTGTGTGTGCGTGTGTGTGTGTGTGTGTGTGTATGTGTGTGTGTGTAAATTGTTACACCCCTCCCCATCCCAGTTTAACACTCAAAAAACCTGCTTACCTGACCCATAATGCGATGGGTGAATGACATGAGAAGATGGTCATAGGTGTCGTATGAGATATTTTATGTGACTTTGTGTTGTCTCCTGGACTTTCATGAGCACAGATGCACATCAGAACTCCTGTTTTAACATCTCCCCGCTCTGCTTCCAGTTGTTATGGCATCCCCTGAACACTTTAAAATACTCATGATACCTTTTGACATCCTTATAACCTGTAAGTCCACTTCACTAGCTAATTACACTTTGACATCAACACTATAGATAGGCATCGTTGTTGCTTAAAGACAATAAATTAGTTTCATGATTCTTCCTTGTCTTTTGACATGCCATTTCAGACCAAATTCCTACATCTATAGACTATTTTGAATTATGTCAAAAGGCATTAAAATATTGAGATATTAATTATTACCAAAAAGCTTGAGTACCTCCTGCCTGTACTCTCTGAAGTGCAATACCATTTTCTTTATAGCAACACAAATCTAACATTTACCTTTTTGTTTCCCGATAGTGTCAATTGCATTAAGTAAATGTGCTGATCTACTAACAAATGTGTAATTTGACACTCATGTTACTGTTGGATGGAGTGCTTGTACTCTCCAACAAGTCATTATCTTTGGGAATATGAGATTTTCCCTATAGCACTGGCTGATTGCCTGCCCAAACCACAGAGGAGTTCAGTAACAGTTCAGCATGATCAGTAATGTAGTGTTCAGTAAGCTGTTTTGATGCGATACAATACAACTTGAGATGGTGGTTGTTTTTATGATGGAACCACAGTGTATTCTGATCGCCACAAGCATGGAAAACAGCTTGTTTATCTACCACTGTATTGGTGTTGTTTTGTGTCCTGTGTCTACCTTATTACATATTTATGCATAATCAGGTGAGAACAATTATTCAAAGTTAAAAGAGAAGCATCAAGATAAAATACTAGAAAATGTGGTCAGAAAACCATAGCTGAAGTGGAAACCAAGGCTCTTGTTCCCAATCCTAGTGAGCTGCCCAAGTTGGCAGCATTTTTAAAGCAGCAGCGGTGTGCTCCCAACATGAAGGATGTTTAAAAAGGTATCTTCCAATCGATGATGCCTTCTTTTGTATAAAATCTAAGATAGCAACGCATATATCCTTTGTGGAGCTGATAGATGGTAAAAGATGAAGATTAAGAACATTTAGTTTAGAAATATAATTAAGTCAACACTGGCTTTTTTTCCAATTTTATTTGTAATATAATCATGTTATAATCAAAATGTAATATGTAAATTTGTATGTGAAGTATTTTTATGCTTATCAGAGTGTCACGCTGTTAGCTTAGCAACATGCTAATGGAAAATCAAGTCCGTTCATTCAGTGACCATATTTGTAATGTCTTTGTGCCTCTATTTTCTACCATTCCAGCTCCCATCTACTTAAATGGGATAAGCCCAAAATCTCCAAAACGGCAAACATATTTCATCAATAAAAGTTGGCAATAAGTAGGCTATGTCATATCACATTATTCTTTAGCACAAATCCCACACAAGAGAACCCCACTGGCATTATGATTTCTCCCATTAATTTGTGTAACACTGACCGGTCTCATCCTATAATGCCAAATTCTATTGAGATCAATTGTAAGTCGACTCTCCCTCTTCCCGAGATAAGCACCATATGTATTACGTACAGAGATGTTACCTATGTAGAACGTTCCAAACCATCTCCTGAGTTTGCCCATGCAGCTGCCTCTGTAAGCTCTAGACAGAATGGCAGCTCACTAGGTTTTTAGAGCAGAGCTTTTAAGACTTGCTGAAACCTTACAAAAACCTTATAGTGATATCATGAAGGGCTAAGCAATAATGGAACAATTTAGGATAAAAGAGAGATCAAGAGGTTACCTGTGATAGATTGGCTGTGGTCAAACAACCAATAATTTTTCTAGCTGTCATAGCAAAAGTTCAAAGCAATCATGCTCCCATCTGTATGAAGACAGCATGGCATTTCTGTAGAGACACAAATTGATTTTCTTTAAAAAAAAATTGGACATGGACCTCCTCACAGAAATTTAACCATGAGCTTTTGAATCTGAAAAAGAAAATTGAAGTTGATTGACCTAAGAGGAGGGTTTGTGTGTAAACCCAACACTTTGAGCTTCATGGTGCTTTGGAACTATCTCGGATCCATACGTAGTCTTGTTTTACGGCAAGGTCTGAGTCATAACATGTTGAGTCTGCAAATAAAGTAGGTGGTGTGACCCAAGGCTAATCTGATTTTATAAGAGGGCACTTTCCTCTGGCACTGCCTCAGACCAGACTCTATCTGTTTGTCTATTCTTCTCTCTCTCTCTCCTTCATGTGGAGCAGCAAAAAGATAACCTTCCTAGAAGCCCAAGTCTCTTAGAAACTGTGATGTAATCAGGAAAAGGCAGGCAGGTCTGGTTCCTGACAATAATGGTTTTGATGACTTTAGTTGTTGTTTTTTGACATTTTGACCTTCTTCTTTTTTTGTTCTCAAGACATTTTATTGACAGTAGAGAGATAGGAAATATGGGCAAGGATTTTAAGAACCACTGGCTTAGCAGATGCCTTTTGATATATAGCATGTAACATGGATGCATGTGGTTTTAAGTATAGCCCGACCGATATGGGATTTTTGAGACCAATACCAATTTTAGAGGGGAAAAATACACTGATTACCGATGTGGTGGCGGATATAGTTTATTTTTGAGCTGGAATAACAACAGACCTTTTCTATGTGGATTGTGCTCCGATTTTGCACTGATATGACTATGCAAAGGTACTCAGAAGGCTGCTTTCTTAAACAAATATTTGTATCAATTTGTTACATTGTCAACAAATTATAGAAATGAACACAGAAAATAAAGAAAAAATTAAAATACAATAAATAGCTAAATAAAAATCAGAACTGTATGTTTAGTATCAGTCAATTGTTGACTATTTAAATAAAAATAACTTAAATAGCTAAATAAATATTAATAGTATTGTTTAGTAACAGTCAAATGCTGACTAATTTAAAACTGCCAGTCAGTTAGGGCAGGTTGTAAAACAAGTCGCATTTACACCTACCAAGTCAAGAGATAAACAGTGTCAGCGGTGTTACACTGTATTCTGCTATACATGTTCAGGGGAAACTTTCAATGGTGGAAAACCAGACTTTTAAATATTAGATTTTATAAATGCAATGACTGGAATTGTTTGGTTGGAGGGAGTTCTAAACTGTGAATCCTGAACATAACAGTTTGGTCAATACACGTTTATACATTATCTTCCACTCAGCTGACAAGCTATGAAAGTAGCTACGTGGTTAGCTAGTTAGCTATAAGCTCGTTGTCACGGAGAGCAAAAGATGGACTTTATTTACTTCCCAGCATTGTGTCTCACCAACTAGGTAACAACATAGCATGAAATCAACACTCAACAGATGAAATCCACCACCGCACTGTTCTCTACTGCGCTGAAAAAAGATGCTCTGATGTTTACCTTTTGATCTGCAACGCTACTGACTGCACTGACAAACTATAGCTGGCTAACAGAAAACAGATGTGACAAACATGAGTGACATGGATGTCAGGGACAGGTTTAACATTATATTAGTTATATTGAAAAGGGAAAATGATGGGATTATTGTTTATTAACTTTCCAATATGTATTTCACAAACTAGTTAGCAGCTTACCTTGAAGGCACCGCTTGGCTCCGCACTGTCAGCAGTCAGAGCGCACTCTGATTTATGACACCAATTCGAAATCACAGCAAGCATTGTTTTCTGCATAATATGTTCAGAATTTTTTATTTTTTTTCACATCTGCACATATTGGAAAACATATAAATCGATACTGATGTATCTGTGAAAGGTTAATATCGGCTGATAATATTTCCAGATAAATCGGTCGGACACTAGTTTAAAGTGTCTTTTGAGAATTGGATTTTCTTCACACAGTCTCATGGTGATGAAAGGTCATAATTGCACTGAAACAACTATGTGTATTCCAGTTATAACTTGCCTCTCTCTGTCCACCTCCCCTCCTTTCTTCTCTGTAGAAAAGTTGGTAGCCTATCAGAGGGAGTTTCATGCCCTGAGGGAGCGACTGCGAGTGGCAGAGCACCGGACCCTACAGCGCTCTTCTGAGCTCAACGCCGTCCTTGAACAGTTCAGACGGGCCATCGCAGAGACCAATGGCAGCAAGGATGCTCTCGCCAACTTCTCAGGTGACTGGATGACGTTTACATGTAAACCAAAATAATTGTGTCTGTTCGCATTGCTCATTCTTATCCTTTATGCATCAAACTGACACTTTAATCTGCTAAATTTGAACACTTGTCATTCCCAAAATCTACACATTCCCTAGTTTATAATTTTTTTTGTTGGCTAATTTGACAATGCTTTTAGCAACCAAAACAAGGTAGACTTTTTGTTAACAAACAAGTGATCACCCTTATACAGCATATGCTCTGTCTGTGTGAGAAAAAGTGTGATTGTTCAGAATGTAAGAATTTGTTTCACACAAGAAAATGTTTGTGTGGTTTAAAGGTAATTTCAGTAGACTTTTTGTCTGAGAAAAAACTTCTGATGGATCAGTTTATGAAAAAATGGTTGACAACAGTCGCTTTCACACAACCTTTTTCTAGAAAATGAACTGTCATTTTCTGATTAGATGTCATGTATGAGCACGCCCTGTTTTGAAAAAATCAACTCTGTAAATCAGCTCTGGCAATATCCTTAAATGAAAAGTTGTAACATTACCTGAAAAGTTCTGTTTTGATGATATGTGTGAACAAAGCTGTAATGATTAAATTACTTGGTCAAAAAAATATGTCCAAATTGGACAGATAGTGAAATGATTTTATCTAGGACTTAAAAAATGTTTGATGTTTTAGAACCATTTCAGAGGAAATCTCATAATGTATAATGCTCCACAATTCAAATATGAAGTCATGCGATCATGCCAATTGAAATCAAGCAATTTGAATCAAGTGCTCAAAGTGAAACTTAATTTTTAACGCCACAACCCTTGTCCCAATCTATTGTCTTTCCACCCAAGACCGCACCCAGACCACATGTTTGTATACATATGTAATGTATCTTCTAGAATTTGTCAATTTGTTGACTGTTAAAATAACTACATTGCCAATCAGAGTTTAAGTATTTTTGTAATGATGTGTGAATGTTAGCGAAACAGAAAAAAGACAGAAGCATGTGATGATTAATATGAATGCTAAGCCTTTAAAAGATTACATCATGAATCGTGACTAATGTCAGAGCCAATTATAGCACTAGTTATGGAAGAGGAATGTGTGACTTTTTACTATTTCAATTTTTTTAATGAAAACTATTAAATTGTTTTGTCTGGAGGCTGTTTTTCACACATCATCTGATCAATATAATGTAGTATTTAGTATAAAAAGCATAAATTCTACATAGTATAAGAATGTAACTAATTTCAAATAATTATAATCTAGCTATGATGGTAACCCTGTTATAAGGGCGATTTGTAATCCAATGTACAAAAAAGACATTTTCCACAATTACCGTTTTTACCTCCACAGAAAATGGTTCTGGTGAGGACAGTACTATTACAACTACATCTGTCAAGCTACGTAATTGATTTTCATAGATCTTCTTGCAAAATATAAATGACCAAAGGCCACTAGCACCCCAACCCCCCCCCCCCCCCAGAAAAAGGCAATTTGGGGCAAATACTGTACTAGTTCATTTGCAAGTGCCAAAAAACAGCAATCTTAGACTTAATATCGGAGTTGTCCCTTAAGCATGGTTTTTGTTGTCTTTTTAGACTACATATTCAAAGCACCCTTGCCTGCTTCAAAGCACTGTGTAATCAATATGTGCATGTTTTAATGCAGTATTGGATTTTCCCAATACTGTTGTTTTTTTCATATGAAGGTAAATAAAAAGGGAAAATGAGCAAGAAATGGCATTTACTGTTATTTGTCAGTACATTTTTTAATATTGTCAGGATGGGACGGTATATCAAATTGCGATTTATATCATGAACCAAAAAAATTACGAACCATATCGTGGCATAATGCGATTTGCAGCATTGTTTTCTGTCCATGTAATCATAAATTAAATGAACTGTCATAATCTCTCTATCGTTTGATTTTTAACACTACTGCACTTTTTTTTTTTACACAAGGGTTCACACAAGGTCCTTAAAGTGCTTGAATTTAGCTTCTAGAAATCTAAGTTCTGAAATGCTTGCAAAATCGCCTTGTTTTGATGAAAAGGGCTTGAGATTAAAGCGGATCGTTTCCTCCGTGTAATTGGTGTCCATCAAAGATGAGGCACACTCTACTGTCATTGAAAAATGTGTCTTAAAATCCTTTCTGTTTTTTCTTTCTGTCCGATAAAAATAGTAAAATGTATAAAAATGTTAATCTCACGCAGCATAGATGCACTAAAGAAACTCAGAGATTCTCTTTGATGTTCGCTTAACTGGAAAACATTGGCCTCGTTGAACTTTTAAAGTGACAGTAACCCTTTTAGCGTTTCTTATATAAATGAATGTAAATTCAATGTTATTACTTGTAAATTGAACACGTTATTTCAAACAGTGATCACTCATATCATTATATACAATTTCATGATATAATATTAATGAATATAATGTAGAAATTTGTATTTTTACTTCATTAAAATGTGATTATAATAATGATGACAAACAAATTATTAAAATAAAATATCCACTTTTTTCAGGACAGGTTCTGTTCAGTTCTATTCTTTGTTCTGCACCTGATCAGCCTGATTTTACCACACTATTTTTGAAAGCTTATTTGTTTGTGATCTTTTCATATAGAAAAAGGTATATGATCAACTCTTATATATCTGTGGCACAAAAGCGTAGTTTAAGATCCAAATTGTGGCTTTATATTTCTAGAATTGTATTTATTGTAATTACAGATGAGACACAGAAGTTGTTGAAGGAGTTGTCTCACAGGAAGCCCCTCCAGGTGCCAAATATCTATCACCACCTGCCTCACCTACTCAATAATGAGGGCAGCCTGCATCCTGCTGTACAGGTGGCCCAGGGACGTACCGGAGGTGAGTTAAACAATTCATTGTAAATGCATCCATTTTAATTTCAATTTAAAACTTCTATCAATGGGTGGACAGTATGATATGAAATATTATATCACAATATAAGTAATTATATATCACAGTAACTATATATATCATAATGTAGTTATTCTTGTTAACATGCAACAAAAATGGTTTATTCTGATAATCGATGCCTGTTTTTAAATAAATCATTACATTAAATTCTTCTTAAATTAACTTTTTTTGCCATTTGACAATTTTCTCCTTTTATTTGTAACTTGATGTATGCAAACCAAACGATGAAATTATAAAATGCATGATAAGTCTGGCATCTGTGCAAAAACAGCTTCACATTATATATAACGTTAATTTAAAAACATAAGACTCAAAATAGTTAATTTAATATTATAAATCGTAGTTCAGACTAAATTCTGATTGGATGAGCCACATTTAAAATATGCACCTACTGTATATTGCTACATACTACTAAATTCTAATAACAAGATTTATCCTCACTTTGACTTGTCTGGGACAAGTTCCACTTTGTATTTTTCCATTTCTTTTAATGTACTTAAAATTGTACTGTAATGTAAAGCACTCCTGCCAACTAATAAACAGTATATCAAAATACCATCTCAATTGATTTGAGAAATTAAAAAAATTATATGAAATTTTTATTCTGGTCAATACTGGGTGTCGCTGTCACATGCATCCATTGTTTTCAGATATAAATGGATGAAGCGCCACACAAAAATAATGATGCGTTTGTTATTGATCTGTTATTGGGTCAGATATGTTGCTCATGTACTTGATCCTGTTAAAATGACCCGATACTGTGGATAGTACTACTGAGTAGAGCAGTTTATGCACATTGATTAATTATTAAAATGTGCTACTTTTTAGGTTCTACCACTGTCCATCCGTTTAGTTTGTTAGACCAATGCTAATCACTGCCGTGGCCTTGTGAGGTCTCAAAACATTAACGCAAGGTTTGTTTTTCAACCTTCATTCCTCCCTTTATCACCCAAACAGTGGGGTGTTGCTGTCTACTGCATGCTTGCTTGTCATATTGTGTTGCACGCCTATTATTCTTGGGTTGTCATGGTCCCGGTCACTGTGTCTGATCTGAAGCTGCAGCCAGAGGCTCTGAGTTGGGCCCGAAGACCTTTTATCCTTTAATCACACCCACAGCAGGGCTATCAGATTCTCATTAGAAGAACCAAGCCCTCCAGTGTCCAATGAGATTTACTGAAATTTCTGGGGACATGATTGTACTGTAACAAAGTGTAAAAGCCACAGGAATGGGAACTTCTTAACTACATTTCTTTTCCATTTGTGAAATTATAATTTTTTTGTTATGCTGCTGTCTCTGTATATATTTGCACACCTCAAAGAAAATCTCTGAAGGAGGAATCCTAACAAGGATTTCTAATGCATCTTGGCAATATGTCTTTATCCATAACCGTATTGTGCTTGTTTCAAATTGGCTATATTAGCTGGGCTGCTTTACTAGTATAGTTACTGATCCACTAGTCTTGTATAGCCAGGTTTTGACTTTCATGTCAGTCTGGTCCTTATGAGGTCTCACTGAGACCTCATACTTTTTTTTTGGGGGGGTGGGGGGTATTTGCAGGGTTATGGTTAATAGATTATAATACAACAACATCATGAAAAAATTCATTGAAATAATGTTGCGGCAGTTTTACAGGAAACACTGAAAAAAGCTTAACATTTGAATATACTTTGATCAGAATTTCTGTCTGTCCAAAATATAGGGTTAGGATTAGGTACTGATTATTTCACATAACGCAAAAAAATTAATTATGTTGATTAATACTGCTGGTGATATCTTGGTAACTTGCTATTATATTTGCTATACAAAACTCTAAATAACTGATGGCAGTATTGAGTACTGAGTTGCGAAAGCTTTGACTACAGAAATGAAAAGATACAATTATTATGTATGAAACAATTACATTAAAATCAGTTTGTGTAGGGTCTAAATTTCCCTTAGTGCCAACTGAGAGAGTTATTGTTGCGTATAAAACATGTTCAAAATAATGCAAGGAATGCAAAAAAAAAAAAAAACCTACAAAAGCAGGGTCTCTTGGCACAATAGAGGTGGTAGAGCAGTTGTTCGGTACAGGGACCA
This sequence comes from Moxostoma hubbsi, assembly GCA_032164185.1. Taxonomy (NCBI): domain Eukaryota; kingdom Metazoa; phylum Chordata; class Actinopteri; order Cypriniformes; family Catostomidae; genus Moxostoma; species Moxostoma hubbsi. Next base: position 11,105,722 of record JAVLUX010000047.1, read on the forward strand.
CATCGGGCTTTAAAGGGATAGTTCACACAAAAATTTTTATTCTCTCATTATTTAGTCACCCTTATGCCATCCCGGATGTATATGAGTTTTTCATCAGCAGAGCACAAATTAAGATTTTTAGAAGAATATTTCAGCTCTTTTGGTCCATACAATGCAAGTGAATGGGTGCCAAAACTTTGAAGCTCCAAAAATCACATAAATCAGCATAAAAGTAGCCTAATCCATGTGACTCCAGTGGTTAAATCCATGACTTCAGAAGTGATATGATTGTTTGGGTGAGAAACGGATCAATATTTAAGTCAATTTTTGCTAGAAATTCTCCTACCTGCTCAGTCAATCTCCACTTTAACTTTCACTTTCTTCTTTTGTTTTTGGTGATTCACATTCTTCATGCATATCGCCATCTACTGGGCAGTCAGAAGAATTTCCTTTTAATATTAAATATTGATCTTTTTCTCACCTACTCCTATCATATCACTTCTGAAGTCATGGATTAAAATGCTGGAGTCACATGGATTAGGCTACTTATATGCTGCCTTTATGTGCTTTTTGTAGCATCAAAATTTTGGAATCCATTCACTTGTATGTACCAAAAGAGCTGAAATATTCTTCTGAAAATCTTATGTTCTGAAGAAAGATAGTCATACACATCTGAGATGGCATGTGGGTGAGTAAATGATGAGAGAATTTTCATTTTTGTGTGAATTATTTCTTTAAGTAGCACATGAGGGGCCACATTGTCCTCATTTTGAGATACAATGTTCCACATTGATTTAGTTCTTGTATCTTTAAAGGCCAGAAATAGTTGTGTTATCATTCTAATGCATGATGCACAATTTTCTTGTCAAATTAAGAATCGAGACACTGAAATTAAGCAAAATAACTACCATTAGTGTGCTTGTACTCCTGGAAGTTGCATAAGCCCAGCCAATCAGATTGCAGCTTGTGATTTTCATCATGCTTGTCCTTTCTTTGTGCAATATGCATCAAACGGTCAGTGAATGGCCTGTGGGTGTATTGTCTGAGACAGATCTGACTCATTGACACCCTAAGCCTGGAGCTGTCTTGCTCGTATATGGTGAGCTCTACTTCTTGTTTTTATGGCACATTGTACTGTATCAGGCGGTATTTGGGTTAACAATTGATGAGTTAAGTCGATGACAGCATGGCTTTATTATGAGCAACATCCTATGCAAGGGCAGCCTGCAGTGAATGACAGAATTCTTGGATGTCAATAATGACATTAGATAATGTCAATAAAACTGACCCCTATCACACAAGGAGCTTGGTTTTTTTGAGCATATGGGAAAAACAGAGGAAATACATTGTCTTTGGAACACTCCCCACCCATAATCTCCCTCCCATCACACCAAAACTATAGACGGACATCCCCTGCTAATTTACAGTAATCTCAGCCTCCTGTTTCCAGACTGTCTGTAGTGTGGCAAGACTGCAGTGGACTCTGGCTCATGCGCGTGCTTCCGGTCCCCCTTCTCTCGAAAAGATCATGGCTTACGAGAGGCTATTTATAGATCCGTAAATGGGGACATCATCTTCTCTACGGACCTGAGAGACTTTGCACCATATCCCATGCTCGCCCCTCATAGATGTAGAAAATTAGAGAGAGAAAGGTCTAAAGTGAGGAAGCGGTGATTGGGGGCAGGGTGATATTTTTCAGCCTTTTGACAATGTTCAATATACACCGATCAGCCACAATATTAAAATTGTGTAGGTCACTCTCGTGCCACCAAAACAGTGCCAACCTGCATCTCAAAATAGCATTCTGAGATGGTATTCTTCTCACCACAATTGTACAGAGTGGTTATTTATCTGAGTTACCGTAGACTTTGTCAAACCAGTTGACCTCTCTCATCAACAATGCATTTCTGTCCACAGAACTGCCCCTCACTGGATTTTTGTTTTTGTTTCTAGCACCATTCTGAGTAAATTCTAGAGACTGTTGTGTGTGTGAAAATCCCAGGAAATCAGCAGTAACATAAATACTCAAACCAGTCCATTTGGTACCAACATATGCCACGGTCCAAATCATTGAGATCAAATTTTTTTCCTCCATTCTGATGGTTGTTGTGAACATTAACTGAACCCATATCTGCATGATTTTACACACTCCACTGCTGCCACACGATTGGCTGATTAGATCATTCCAAGGACGATTGTTTGTGCCAGACGGGCTGGTTTGAGTATTTCTGTAACTGTTGACCTCCTGGGATTTTCAAATACAACAGTCTCTAGAATTTTCTAAAGACTAGAAAATTCTAGGTACTGGACAGTAATCCAGGTACTGGCCAGGCTTAACCCTGCTTCGCTTCAGTGGGCAACTGGTCTTGAACTTCAGGGTGAAATGGCTGCTGGAGCATAATTGTTCTGCAAAATTCTCACAAGATTCACATTTGAATAAAGTTGAGGTACTGTACAGGTAGGTTTAGGAGTGGGGCTAGGGTAAAGGTTTAGGGTAAGGGTTTGAGTAGGGTTATGGTTTAGATTAAGTTTATGGTTTATTTCAAATGCGTAAGTACATAGTAGTTAAAGACACCTAATATAAAGTAGGTCCAATACTTTTTTTGGTTGCACTTTATGTTACAGTATGTGTACCTTCAGTATACTTAGTGTTAATAAGTATAATAGGTAACTACATGTACTTAATATGTGTTAGGATTAGTACCTTGTAATTACTATACTTGTTGTAATTATATAGTATTTAATTGTAGAACAGTACTGTAAAATGAAGTGCTACCAGGGACGTCACTAGGATTGGAAGACAGGGGGGGGCTTAGTCCCCAGGGTATTTGTAACTTGCGTTTGCAAAATCTTTGCACTCACATCTAGAGATACACTTATGTCAACAACCAGTCAAGAGACCAAGATGTTAACAAGTAAAACGTGACAGACATATCCTCTTCTTCCATTTCTACTCTGTTAAAGAAAAGTTACTGTAATGTTAGCTTTTAGACACATCAAAGCTGCATGGGGGAATTTACTTAGGCCAGACTTTGCTCCTGATGAGTTATTCTATAAGCAATGACTTAAATGCTATCTGTCTGCTCATGTAAATGTATGATAAAGTAATAGCATACTATATCTAATTCCTCTCTATATAACATAAGTTGTCCACAGAATGCTATTTAATTACTGTAACTGCGCTGTGGATTGCTTCAATCAGAGTGTAATGTCGCTGTGTGGTTTGGCTTGCATACAGTTTAACCCAAGAACCAGAATTTTAAGGTCATAGGGAAATTTTACAACACAGGTTTGAGCGTTTCTCAAATAAAGATGATTTATTCTGCCAAATGATGTATACAAGAAGGATACAACGGTAATAGCATTAACAGGTACCCTGTGACATTTAGTTTTCAGTGACAACAACATTCTATGGGGATTGATATTGTTTTATATGCCTATTATAGAGATAGGTTATATTATTGGCAAAGAATAAAGAGTTGTGATTAGCTTGCTAAGTTCACCATTTCTTGTATTTTGCTTGTTCACTCTAGTTAGACTACAGTTTTCCATAGCAAACCAAAATATCCCCTTTCCTTTACCTCAAGAAAACGTAGCTAAAGGTAAGCAGGTAATTCAAAACAACTTACAATTTCACTCTGTATCACAACACTTACCAATCTTCCTTTCACCGTTAGGGTGTGTATCGGTGTGTGTGGGCGGGAGGGTGCATAGCGAGTTCAACTTCAGACCAAACTAGAGTAATGACGAGACGAGATGAATCCTCCAGTTACTTGCAGCACTCCAGTCTGCAGCGCTCTGAAAGCTGCCACAGTTCACACCAATGCAACGAGATGCTGCGGTGCATCATCTTGATAGCACAACGACTCTTTGTACTTCTGTCCAACTTCCGACTTTTCGGCTATTTTTTGTCGCTGGATATATATCATTTGTTGCGTCTAATTCTAAATATGAATGAGGATACGGTTATTGATAAATCGAATTGTTATTGTTGTTCTTATTATCATTTAGGGGGGCTTAGGAACATTTTGGGGTGGCTTCAGCCCCCCTAAAATAGGCCTAACGACGTCCCTGAGTGCTACCCTTTTTTTCACTGGGGAGAAAGTTTTGAGCTCTGGAACTTTAGGTATGATTTATATAGCAGATGAAATGTTTGTAATGCTTAATTTTATGACACCAGCAAAATCATTGGGAATATGTTGCAAATATCCGATATATCGCATAGTTCTGTCTACAATACAGGGTTGCAGTAAAACCCCCTACTGTCACGCAAACACACTTTTTCGCTTCATTAAGGCACTGTAACGTCCCTTGAGACTGTCTGTATATACATCTACCATAGTTTAATCTCAAGGCACATTAAATGGCTCTATTACAATGTGCTGCATACAGACTGCATACTGCTGCTGCTGAGAAGAGAAGAGAGAGGATTTATCATCTCTTTATGTAACAGAGTGCCTGAAGGCCAAACGTTACTTTTGTGAAAAAGAAGAGGTGGTGTTGGAGAGGAGGATTTGCATTGAATGCACATTAACTAGTTTTTTTTTATGTATCTTTCACTTTTTTGTTTAGACTCTTGAGGTGCTTTATCTTTCCGTCTGCTAAAATAGGCTTCCCCTATTTTATTCTCTCTCTCTCTCTCTCTCTCTCTCTCTCTCTCATTCACTCACTCACTCTCTTTGATCTTCAACCTACTTTACTGCATCACCACATGGTGTTTCCAATCAAAACACGTCTCTTCTGTCATGCAGTGGAAAGTAGTGCAAAATGGAAACTTATTTTACTGTTTCCTGTTTGGTGCTGATGAAGTTGAACAGAGCTGTCACTCAAATCAGCTCTCTGCTTGACACATGCAATGCACACAAACACCCCAGTTCAACCTCAGCGCTCAATGAAAAGTGCTCCTGTTTTGCTGACATTTTTTCTGCCTGTTTGATTTATCTTCGAGTAGGCATGCCTATCTCTGACATGATTTTGTTGCCTTTATCACGTGGCTTTTTATATTTATCCCAAAGATTGGACTTGGTATTTAAAACATACCCACACTCACAGATATTCTTGGCAGTATTTTACAAGAGATCGACCAATATTGATTTAAACAGACACCTACATATATTTTACATGTCAAAAACACACATACACTCTATAGAGAAAAGTAAAAAACTGTAAATACATTGCCATACATTTCATGAAGCCTATACTAATGAAAATTAGTATAATTGTCATATGCTCAATAATATTGATTTGCATTTTTTTTTTTAATTATCTTAATTTTCTTAACTTTATATATACATTTTTTTTATTTATTTATATTATACATTTTTATAATTTTTTGGGGGGGACAGGATATATTTTTATTTAATATAATGATGTTTTCATTAGATTTACCCATTTTATGTCCATCTTGCTTACTGATTTTATTTTGACTCTATCAGAAGCCAGAATCTCCTTTTGTGCTTTTCATCCTCTCTGAAAGGAAGCTGCTCTGAGATGCAGTATAATAGAACAAAGTAATTCTTTTGCCCTGGGCTCTTCCATATGAGTGTTTCATGTCAGTGCTTTACTCCTGTGCCATTTCGGTCGCCTTCTCTGCTTTTATTTTAGATTTGAGCTCTCCAGACACACAGATCCTCAATCAACACCCGTGTCAAAAGTGTATTGTGTGGCGGTCTTTAAATACACATTTTTTTTTTTCTTCACATTATTTAGAATAGTTTGTCATCTGCTGAGCAATGACAGGATGAAATGCCAGTAATTTGACTTTATGAGACTTAAATTGAGTTTTTGTTCTCTGTCTCGCACAGTTTCCATGGTAATGGGCATCCCTACAGTGAAGCGGAAAGTGAAGTCATACCTGTCAGAGACGTTGCATTCTCTCATCGATAAACTCTCAGCGGAGGAGAAGCTTGACTGCGTCATTATAGTGTTTGTGGGAGAGGTGAGCATTCTCTTGACTTTTCTGTGGGAGATTTTTGGCCTACTCCGTTTTCCTCTGTGAGAAGTGTCACTCATTCTAAATAACTTAACTGAGTCAATCTCGTAAAACACTGACCAAAACATAACTTTTATTTGTGAAGGGTTTAATTGAGTCTTGGAGTTTTTTGTTACCACCCGTGGAGGGACGTGAGTGGTTTAAATAAGTACACAGGAGAAAATGCATTTATACTGCTGTCTAAAACTCAGAGCAATAGGAACATACACGCTGACATACTTGGGAGGATTTATGGCCTTTATTACTCGAACCTGCACCCCAGTGAGAGTGCTTAAAGATTCACATACATATGGAAGGATATGCAAGAAAATAAAATCTACAAAATATGAATAAAATAAAAAAATAAAATAAGATTATAAATAAAAATGCACATCTTTAATTTCCCTTTAGGTCTGGTAACCTTGTATTAATGATGAGATATCCAGAATATTTGTGTGAGATACTGCAGAAAACAAGTATTTACATTTAATTGATCAAATGAATACTAGGATTATATATTGAGACATCCACCCTTACAAAAATGTAAATTTTCGTAAATTAAAAAAGTAAATGCCTTGGGTATCAAGAACTAACAATAATATTTTTTTTGTAAATGTTAATTTATAAATATACGGTTGTTCATTGTTCATGTTGGATCATGTAAGATGTAAACTTGTAATTTTAAAATAATTTTTTAAATAATTAACATTAACCAAGGTTAAGAAGTGCTGTAAAATTAATGTTCATTGGTAGTTCATGGTAACCAAAATAGTTAACGAATACATTCTTATTGTAAAGTAATTGGAGTAAAAGTAATTGTTGTACCTATGTTGTTGTGTTGAAAACTATGGTTACCAGAGTAAATGTTTGTTAGGGGAAGACACCATATTTTACAACCATCCAGTCTCGGTTTTCTAACATACTTTATTAAAAGAGGCCCTTTATGTTTATTTTTTGTTTTGTTACTGTATTACAATGGGCTACCATACTCATACACAGTATTTCTATACATGTATCTCTCTCAATGTCATTCAGTTGGTTTCCTCCTATTTACCCTGTGCTTGTGTATATACTCACCTCACTCTCTGTGGGTTGCGGTTGGGTCTGGTAGAAAACGTTTGTTATTTGGTCTGAAGTGTGTGGATACCCAAACACTACACCTGTATGTGTTTGTTGTTGTACCTTTTATTTCAAAAGCTTGGGCATTGATCCCTCCCTTTGCTGCTGTAAAAGCTTGTGCTCTTCTGGAAAGGCTGTCCCCTAGATCTAATAGCATAGCTGTTGAGATCTGCTCCCATTCAGACACAAGAGCATCAGTGTGGTCAGACACTGATGATGAGTGATGGACACTGGCTCACAGACGCTATTCTAATTCATCCCAATGGTGTTCAGTAGGGCTCAGGTCTTGCCTTTGCACAGGCCACTCAAGTTCTTCCAGACTCTGTAAACCATTTCATTTAGGACCTCACTGTGTGCAAAGGGATATTGTCATGTTGGAACAGAAAAGGGCTCCTTTCAACTAAAAAAAAAAAAATTCCAAGGAGACCGCATGGCTGTATGCTTTATGTTATGCACCTGTTAGTAATGGATATAGATAAAATAGCCAAACCTATGAAATTTTTGTCAAGTAGTGTACATGCTAATCAGTTCTTTTTCATGTTTAATTCCTCACAGACGGACATAGATTATGTAAACAGTGTGGTTGCTGGCCTTGAGAAAGAGTAAGTGACTTAAACTTTCATGTAACCTGATGGTGCTGATGTTTCAACTGCAAAATTTTCTTCATATCTTTAGCTGTGCGTTAACCTTTGTTCTTGTCATTCTCAATAAGGTTTTACACAGAACTTAATTCTGGGTTGGTGGAGGTCATATCGCCCCCTGCCAGTTACTACCCAGAACTGAGCAACCTGAAAGAGACCTTCGGCGACTCAAAGGAAAGGGTGAAGTAAGTTTGCATAAATGATTAAGCTCTCATGCACCAAGAATGTGGCTGAATCACACATTGCATATTTTTACAGCACCCTAAAATAATTTATTACACTAGTGATTGGAAAGTAAATACTTGTAGGTAGTGGTCGGCCGATATATCGGCGTGACTGATAAATCGACCAATATTTGGTATATTTAAAATTATTGGCATTGACCGGTAAATTTTTCTGTTTGGCCGATTAGTAGGCTTAGGATAATCCGAAGATTTTTGCAATGATTATTGATTATATATCAAGGTTTTTTCTGATATAAATTGCACTGCTCATTGCACAATAGTATTTATCTTTTCAAAAATGTTTTTCAACAACATTGGTAAAGTGTGAACGGCAGGGTAAATTAAAGGGACAACGGGCATGTCTGGCGGACAACATGGCGTGTTCTAAAAATCGAAACAATTATTTTCTACAAAGGTATGCACACAACGCCTTGCAACTCACATTGTTTTCCATTAAATTCGACCCAAATAATTATCAAATCATAAATATTATTTACTCTAGCCATTGCTGGATGATAGATTGTGTGTTTGTATCATTCATATAGCTTACACGGTGCATTTTCAGTTACAAGTATTTCGTTTTGTGATTTGACCGTTTGAATGAAAGAGCTATTCAAGGCTACATACAGAGAAATAGCATAATACAAATAATAAAAATTATTTGTTCAGTTTGCGCAGTTAAACTTTTCATGAGTAGGGTCTAAATTCCTCTGGAGTGAGTGTAGACAACAATTTTTTTTCATTATTATTTTATTTACATTTTTGATTTCTTGTCATAAAAATACTGTATATAATATAGTAAACATGTGAACAAATCAAATTAACAAATAATATCATAAATCTGGTTTGCCAATGCACTGTTTGACATCACAGATATTGTGTGTATGCGTGCATGTGACAAGCGCTAATATAAACAGACTTGGCTGTGTGCATGGATAATCATGCTCGATCAGTATGTTTTCACTGTGAGTCAACAAGTTTTAAATTCTTATCGTGGTCCTTTTGTGATAGTTTGGCTGTCTCAGAAAACAAATGTATTATATGCCTGAAAAGACAGTTTGAGTTTGTGTGAATGAACTGCTTCTGCACCTAATGAGTAGATGTGGCTGCGCGCATGGGAAGATTGCATTTAGATATGATGGCTGTGCGTGTACAAGCTGTGAACTGTTATCATGGTATTTTGGTGACAATTTGGATGTTTGTTACATAAAATAAACATACAGAATGTTTCGAATATTCGTCGAATTAAAAAAAAAAAAATGCACATTTGAATGCAAAAACCGTGCATTTGAAATTTAGGTGTGTCAGGAGGCGCGCGAGACATGATGATGACGTAGCTGACGCAGATTGTTTTTGTTAGCCTATCCAGTTCAACCCATTAGATGCGGCATGGCTGCGTTGATAAATAGAAAAATTATAAAAAAGAGAGTGAGGACTCAGGGTCGGAGAGGTTCTTACACCGAAACATCTTAAAGTGCTGTGTGGTGCTTCTTTGGTTTCTGGAGTATCGAAGGCGAGATTGTTGTCAAAACCAAGTAAATTTGGACGGCCATTTGCTGTGCCGAATCAGCTCATCCTGTGTGTGTGTTTGTGATCATGGCCGTGACCAGCTTTAGTAAATATTACATCACCTCTTGTGGTCTCCCAATGCTATTACGTCAGACTACATTAAACAGAAGGCCAACTGGAAATTGTGAATTGTAAAGCTAGCAAATTTGGCTTCTAATTTAAATGACTGCTAATTTTAATATATCAATGTCTCAAAAATATATAGATAAAATAACATGCTGATCAATAATCGTTATATCGATATTTTATGATATCCCGCGACAGAGCAGAAAATAATTTTTATGCATATGAAGGAGCTGTCTGAGGCATGTAAACGACCAATCACAGTTTGCCATCGTGCTACAATAATAATAAACCGGCATGCAACACAGTCTCATTTAAACAGTACCTCCGACTCAGGAGATGCGTACAAGCTTGTGATGTACTCGCGCTTTCATTCTCCCTCTGTCTCCTCAACAGTTCCCTATAACATTTGTCTAATGAAAAAAAGGCAAATAATACTAAAACTTATATACTTTCAAATATGCGGATTGGATATTTTTCAAAGAATTAATTCACAAACCTTACAAAAGTGCAAATCCAGTGATTTCTTCCTTTTGAGTGACTTATTCCAGTGAAGCACTAATAGATCTTCCTTTGAAACATGCATTATATCAGAACGGATCAAAACTGTGTCCCTCTGAATTCTGCGTTACGGTCAGTCCGTGACAAAAGCAGGCGGTGATCTGGGCCAAGTAACTGGAACCAGTAAGTTGCTGGATCCCCTCAAAAGTGCAATTTTAAAGTCAAAGCACTTCAAGCACACTATATGTAGGCTAAATGGCTGCTATTAATTTCAGATTTTTACATTCCCTTTTTATACCCCTACAGTAAAGAATGCCTTTTCTCTACTTGCAGAGAAGTGCTTTCTTTATCAAATGCAGTACCTACTCAGACAGTGTACGGTTTCGGACAACACTGTGGTGGGTGAATTTTACAATAATTTTTTTAATCACGTGCTTGTAGACAATTTCTGTGGTGAATAAAGTTCTGATTAGGCCAGATCTCACTTTTCAGTGCCTGAGTCCAAGCTGATTTACTGTCACAAATGTGATTAGAGAGAGAGAGAAAGAGAGATTGAGCATTGGTAGATTTTTTTTTTGTGAGACACGGAAAGGGAGGAAACTGTATTTCTCACACACTCCTCCAGTGAATTCAAGGTCAAAGACATCAACTCCTCACTCCCTTCTCTCTCTCTCTCTCTTTCTCTCTCTCTCTCTCTCTCTCTCTTTCTCTCTCGACTATGATGCATGTTGACTGTCCTCAGAAGACTCAACTTCTCATCTCCTGCTCTCTCTAAATCTTTCATCCACAGCTGTCTCAATCACTCTTGAGTGTATAATTATTTTCTTACTTTTATTGTCTCTTTTATCTGTTTGTGTCATTCTCCTTGTTTCACAATTCTGCCACAGACAGTATAAGAGTACAGAAAGGGATCGAAAAAATTTATTGACCATAACTTTTTCGTACTGGCTTTGAAACTTATTGTTTTTAAGGTGTATTCAAGATTCAGTTAAAGGAGTAATTTCATTGTTTTGTTTTGTTTTTTAACTTATTTTCTTTTATATATTTGAGGTTCATTATTATGTTAGTAAAGTTTTTTGCACAAAAAAGCAGTCATAATATAGACATGATCAGTCTTAAACACTCGATTTTTTTTTTTTTTTTTTTTTTTTTTTTTTTTTTTTTTTTTTTGTGCTATGTCTCCTTTAAGACTATATATATATGTTCACTGTTATGATTGTCTGACATCTTTGCAGATCAGATCCCCTTCGCCTTTGTGTTTTTTCCAAGATCGAAAGAATGAAAACATGCAAGAGGTTTACAAAACTCAGCCAGCTCAGAAAACTCAAAGCGCTCAGTCCAGGCAATAACAGCGAAATGTTCCAATTTATGCGAAGCATGCAATCAAACTACTCAGGGGTGGGCAATATGACCAAATCTTATATCAAGATATGAGTAATTTTATATCACGATAACGATATACACTGGCGGCCAAAAGGAATATTTTGTGCTTTTAAAGTGCCAAACGTGTGTGTTTTGCTGGTCAAACGTAGGAAGGGATCCCACTTGACTGTTTTGCTGCTTAAATACGTGACAATGGGCATCCCAGTGCATTTATTTCACCCGAAATATGGGACTTCCAGGGTAATATGAGACTGAGACAGCTGGCAACCTTACTAGTGTATACTAAACCATTGTCTATCGTTGCACTCCAAATTTAATCTCAAATAAAATTTTTGTAAGCACGATCCGCCCCACATTGGAGTCCTGATCATTGTTTATTTTGACTTAAAAAAATGTCTGACTATGCTATTCCATACATATCAAACAAACAGACAGAACGGTAGTAATGAATTGGTTATTCAAATCAAATAAAATCAAATCACTTTATTGTCACACTACTGTGTACACGAGTGCAACAGTAGGTGAAAGTCTTGTGTGCAGTTCCAAGCAACATTGCAGTAATGACAGTGACGAGACATAAACCACTTTACAATAACAACATATTTACACAACACAATTTACATAACAAATGTACACATACTTACACAACAATTTACATATCAAATGTACACAATACACACAATGTAGAATACACATACACTAGATAAGGGTATAAATATATATATACACTAACTGAATTGGGAGCGAGAATATATTTGACAGAATGAGGATTAATAAAGTGCAGTGCTGATTGTTGATCGTGAGAGATCATGTGTTCAAAAGTCTTATTGCTCGTGGGAAGAAGCTGTCATGTAGTCGGGTGGTGCGGGTCCTGATGCTGCGATACCACCTGCCTGATGGAAGCAGTGAGAGCAGCCCATGACTCGGGTGGCTGGAGTCTTTGATAATCCTCCGAGCTTTTTTCACACACCGTCTGTTATATATATCCTGGAGGGAGGGAAGCTCACCTCCGATGATGTTTCTGGCAGTTCGCACCACCCTTTGCAGGTCTTTGCGGTTGTGGGCGGTGCTATTGCCGTACCAGGCGGTGATGCAGCCAGTCAGGATGCTCTCTACAGTACTGGTGTAGAACCGTGTGAGGATGTGTTGGTTCATTCCAAACTTCCTCAGCCGTCTCAGGAAGAAGAGGCGCTGGTGAGCCTTCTTCACAACGGCCTCAGTGTGGACGGACCATGTGAGTTCCTCAGTAATGTGGACACCGAGGAACTTGAAGCTGCTGACTCTCAAAAATCTCAAAAAACCTACAAAAATCGAGGTTACAGTGAGGCACCTACAATGAAAGTGAATGTGACCAATTTTTGAGGGTTTAAAGGTAGAAATGTGAAGCCTTTTTTTTCCCAATTTGGAATGCCCAATTTCCAATATGTCCTAAATCCTTGTGGTGGCTTAGTGACTCACCTCAATCCAGGTGGCAGAGGACGAATCTCAGTTGCCTCCGTATCTGTGACGTCAATCCACAAATCTTATCACGTGACTTGTTGAGCATGTTACCACGGAGACATAGCGCGTGTGGAGGCTTCACGCTATTCTCCACGGCATCCATGCACAACTCACCACGCACCCCACCGAGATCGAGAACCACACATTATAGTGACCACGAGGAGGTTTCCCCATGTGACTCTACCCTCCCTAGCAACCGGGCCAATTTGGTTGTGTTGGAGACCTTGCTGGAGTCACTCAGCATGCCCTGGATTCGAACTCCCTACTCCAGGGGGGTAGCCAACATCTTTACACGCTGAGCAACCCTGGTCCCTGAAATGTGAAGTTTAAATTTTTAATAGAAGAATTTATGTAAGTGCTTTTATAAAATTATATATATTATTTGACCTGTAAAGTTGTTTAAATAGATATTTTTACGGTCACTTTAGAGTTTTAGGGTTTATGCCGTTACATCGTCATGGCAACACAGTTGTAAACTTTGATATAACTTAGTAGGTTAGTATGAAATTTTATCACACTAAAATAATGCTAAGATTAGGGCTGAACGATTTGGACAAAAAAATATTGATTGTGATTTGAACTGTGATATGATAAACGTAACAATCTGATTCTCAAACAAATGGCTCTTTTGAGCCAGTTCTTTTTAGAGAATCAACAACTACAGTGCTACCAGTGCTGCCCGATTCTAGAGCGAATAAGTCTTAAGGCCCAGGTATATTTTGTTTTTGCATGTTCCAGATCGGATCGTGCCCGGCTGACCACGTTGCCTTTGAGTTTACTTTTCTGACCGTGTGCGAATTGGAATGAGTATGAACACTACAACTGCTTTGTGACACTCTTTTAGTACAATCAGTGGTCAGTGCATGCACAGACGACGCGCACAGATTAGGACCGTGTGCGCGAGTCAGAAAAATCTAGGCGATGTACAGTCAAGCCGCACAGCTGTGCTGATGAAATAATTTGCGTCACACATACTGTGCGTGGAGGGATCCGCAGCACACACACATGCAAAGAAGTATACTTTGGCATTAATGAGCCAGCTATTTTTAGTGAATCAACAAGACTTATGCATCAGTCGGAGCTGACTGAGTGAATCTGACTGAATTATTTGATAAAACAAGAACTGATAATGTTTTACGTGTACTTAAAGGAATATTCCTGGTTCAATACAAGTTAAGCTCAATCAACAGAATTTGGGGCATTATGTTAATTACCACAAAAAATTATTTCAACTTGTTCCTCCTTGTCTTTAAAAAAAGGAAAAATCTGGGTTCCAATGAGGCGTTTACAAGTGAATGGTATATTAAAAGTATTAAAATTATATTATAATATCATTATTTTAACTGGAAAAAGTTTATTTCAAACACTGCGTGCAAGCCTCGACAGATGTTTTCTTTAGACTGCTGATATGTCTTTTGTTTGAATTTCACACATCACTTACATCAGAGAGCGTCAGACTATCATACTTACTATTCATTTTAAACCATGTGACCCACTTAACCCCTACTTAACCATTTGATACAATGTACTTATTTTTTGTTATTATTTATTTAATAATTAATTTTTGTCCCCTTTTCTCCCCAATTTGGAATGCCCAATTCCAACTACTAAGTAGGTCCTTGTGGTGGTGCGGTTACTCACCTCAATCCGGGTGGTGGAGGACAAGTCTCAGTTGCCTCCGCTTTTGAGACAGTCAACCCACGCATCTTAATTCACATAAAGCACTTGCACATCTGACTGAATTTTGCACTGTCGGGCCGGCGAAGCCTGCATCCGGCAATTGATACTCTTTAAACTCACGTACGGGGTGCAGTTGAAACCTGGTTTTTCACGTAAGAGTGGCACGAGGCATCACTGAAACTCATCCAAGTGATGCTCTCTGCTGTATTCTAGTGCAATTCTGGAGCACGTGCTTCAAATGGCAATCAGCGCTCAAAAGATGGGATATTGCCTAGCTAATCACTTGATATCACGGTGGCTCCCCTTGATGATAACGAGGCCCATTTGAATTCTGAACATTTCTTGTTTAAGGTGCTATTGAGGAAGTTAAACCATTCAAAGAGCTGGACAGCCTCAAAACATTCTGTTCAGCAATGTTAGTTAGTTAGTTTTAAGTGGGCGGCACGGTGGTGCAGCGGTTAGCACTGTTGCCTCACAGCAAGAAGGTCGTGGGTTCAAACCCCGGTTGTTCTCTCCGGGTGCTCCGGCTTCCTCCCACCATCCAAAGACATGCAGGCTAGGTTAATTGATGTCTCCAAAAAATTGCCCTAGGTGTGAGTGTGAGTGTGTGTGGCCCTGTGATGGACTGGCGACCTGTCCAGGGTGTACCCCGCCTTTCGCCCAATGTTAGCTGGGATAGGCTCCAGCCCCCCGCGACCCTGTACACAGGATAAGCGGTTGACGATGGATGAATGGATGTTAGTTTTAAATAATTCATTATACACAACAAACTGCCCTCTCAACCATTTGATCAAAGGAAATCTGTAATTAGAAAATGTAATGTTCTTCGAATAGTTATTTATCTCTTTTCTATGAACACCTTACTGCAAAAGTCAAATGAATAGTAAGGCTTATATTGTGTGTGGTGGGTGTGGGTGTGGGTATGTGGGTGTGGGTATGTGGGTGGGTGTGGGTATGTGGCTGGGTGGGTGTGTGTGTTGTGTGGGGGTGTGGGTGTGAATATAATAGTGCTCATTTTTCACTGCGTACAGGAGCAATTTACTGTTTTTGCCTACTACTTATAACTGAGTTTTGTGTGTTTGCATTTCTGTTGTCAGTCACACTCAACACACCTGACATCTAGATTTTCATTCATATCAGTTAGTTGACTCATTGCCAGGTTAACTTCCACATTCAGGCTTGGCCATCAGATTGAACATGTTTATGATGTTTACGTGTATGATGATGTGTTTCTTTGTAGATGGCGGACCAAGCAGAACTTGGATTATTCTTTTCTAATGATGTATGCTGTCAACAAAGGGGTATATTACATCCAGGTAATCAAATCGCCAAGTTTAGTGATGATGTGTGTTATTTCTGTCTCTAGCCTCACCAATTGGAATTGGGAAAATTATGTTTTCAAACAGGTTTTGAAAAAGGTGTCTGTATCTGGCTGGTCGGGTCACTCAACATACAGAGATCAAGTGTTTACATTTTTTAGGGGAAAGCACCTATGAACAGCTTATTTATGGTTGCCTCTGCATGTTGATACAGGAGAAAGTAGTTTAACATAAAAAAAACATTTACACTTATCACATTTAAAACTTTCAAAGATCTTCTATATGATCTTCTTAACATAGAATTCTGAACATTTTGTGTGATTTTGTCACTCAAAAAAATAAATTTACTGAATAATTTTGAACTGTGGCCTGCTGTTCATTACCAAGACAATATTTTCATCTGACCCCTCAGTTTGTGAAAATGGACTGGAAATGGGTTTAAAAGAAGAAACGTAAAGCCTGTATGGTTGTTAATGAAGACTCTACTCTAGTTAATAGTGACATTAAAGCACCCAAAAATATAATAAAAGCAGTCTATGTGATTTCATGTGTCATATTGCACATTCATGAGCGCTACGAGAGAAGTGTTCACGTGAGAACTTGTGCTGTTTTTAGTTTTAAACAATATTCACATGTGTACATTTACATTTTTGGTCAACTATTCCTTTAAAGCACTGTCGTTAATTCATAGGTAAAAATATTTGTTACTTGAGCTGTAAAGTTTTCTAAAATGCTTATCAACATGTCTACACGAGAGGTCTTCAGGAGTCCACTTGGATCTGAAAATCCGAGGTCCGACCAGAGACAGGGATCGGATCCAAAACATTGACGAGTGCTTCGGACAGGTGTCGGGACTGATGTCAGTAGCCTCGGGTGATTTTAAAAAAATGTGCTTTTACCGAATGGACCCGAGAAGACCTGAATTCTATTAAAATATGCCAACTTTCCATTATTCGTTTCAGGCGTTTAACAATAATGATTATTTATAACAAATACATATAAAAAAAAAAATCTATGACATCTTTATTATCTCCCTTTTTCTCTGTTTTCTGACAATCCCTGCTCCTATGTGCAATTTACCAAACCCACTGCCTATGCCAAAAACCCTTGCACCACTGTGTGGTTGTAAAAACAAATTTTAATAGAACATCATGAACATTATTATCTCCTTTCTTCTCTGTTCTCCATCAATCCGTGCTTCTATGTGTAAATTATGTGCAGACGTCGCTGCCTTTTACATTCGGGTCCAATTGGTTTGAAAAAAAAATCCACCTGGTTGGACTCTGGTCTAATTTTATCAGGTCCTTCTTTGGTTGGGTTTTTCTTTTTAAAAAATGTATTTATAGGTATCGGGTTTAGGTAAGAAATTATTTGGGTCGACTCGCGTCCAGTACAGATCTTAGGACCCGAGAAGACCTCTAGTCTACACTGGACATGAGCAATATCGCGTCTACACCAAATGTGTCACACACTTGTTTTTGGCTTGTTGGCAGAAGTAATGCCAGCACGTGCATCACTAAATAGAATGAGGCATCTGTTTACTGTCGATGGGACAAGGCGCGGCACAACGGACTCGTCTCATTTAGACCGCATCCTTGATTATAATTGGATGGATTTGCTCGCGTCTGGTCTAGACATGGTGATACGGTTGCATGATTAGCACATCTTTTTCATGTCCCTTTCTCGTGTCCACCGATATTTACATGCTAAAGTAACCACCTTTTATTTTTTAGCTGGTCATGAAATGAGTTGAAAGTTTGGATATAACACTGAACAGACAAGGTTGTTTAATGATTCTATCTTATCAGTTTCATGCCAACACATGTAATGTGTAATTGTTATAACTATGCTTTTAAAATATGAAATGATCACTCTTGAATGTTAACCTGCTTGCCTGTGAATCTTCCTCATTATGAATATTATTGTAAATGAAAATTTATTTATCTATTCATTCATTCATTCATTCATTCATTCGTTCGTTCATTTACATTGACCATGAAGAGATTGTAAGACTTACCTCTGCTAATCAACAGCATGCCACACAGACATTAAGTTGAAAATAATGTGCTAAAGCCGGCGTGAAGCTTAATAACCTTTTGAATAAATTTTCTGCTCTTAGGCTTCTGAAACGCTGCATATTCCAATTCAGATTTGGAGTTAATGCTCCAGATCCCCTCTGGAAGCTCTTCAGATTAATACCCCAGCAGCTCATTGCTCAAGGGTTGCCGTGGTAACCCATGTATCTAAAGGAAGATGTGCATATACCCTAAATATACACTTTGGATCTTTGGATAGTTGTCATGGGAACGCATTGTGGTAGTTTTAGGATTTTTGTTTTAAAGGGTTTGTGATAGTTTTACTGCTGGGAATATAATCAGGGGAAAATATTTGCTACCGTAAGGGTTACTGTACATGATCACCTCACAGATTTAAAACACAAAGCACTCGACGTGGCACGTCTCTCAGGGGAACAAAACATAATGTAAAGAAAGGGCATAGTGACATTATAGTTAAGGGAGAAAGTCGGTCCACATTTGGAAATGACTAAATTCATCATCCACACACACTTAATCATTATACATAGATAATCTTTATATTTTAACCTCATAAGACCTGAGCGTGACTGCTGTGTACATTTTCCATTTCCCTTTTTGATTTGTAACTAGTAGCACCTAATAAACATAAAAAAATAAAATAAAATCTAGAGCAAAAACGTTTTCCTAAAAATGTATGGCAACATAAGTGGACAGCGGGAGTAAGTTGTGAATTTTAAATAATACCAAGCTATAGAAAGTCAGCTTTTTTTCATCAAATTGTTTATTATGTTTCCAGGAGTGTTGGTTATTCATGTTTTTAAGACGTTACAGACATTACATTCGAAATTATCATAATTAATTCTGATTTCAATGTATTGGCCAGCATCATCTAATCACTGCCAACCATATTAAAATAAAATCATACATTATAAATTCTGAATCTATACTGATTACCATTGACCCATGTCTGCCAAACATGTTGAGTGATCCAAACATCATCTGCTGTTGATATGAAATTTGTATTGAACGCACTTAGCTGCATAGAGAGCCATAGGATACTCCCTTGCTCCCTATTTATTGAATGACTAAACCTCCAGTATACTGTATGTCTGCACTGGTCTGAGAACAAGTCGAAATGCACCTTATTTTCTTAACTCCATATAAAGCCTCTGAAAGCAAAGTTTTTCCATTTTTGGATGAATCCATTGATTTTCAATGTGATAATGCACAGGA
The DNA here is from genome assembly GCA_032164185.1 of Moxostoma hubbsi. Taxonomy (NCBI): domain Eukaryota; kingdom Metazoa; phylum Chordata; class Actinopteri; order Cypriniformes; family Catostomidae; genus Moxostoma; species Moxostoma hubbsi. The sequence continues at coordinate 11,124,940 of JAVLUX010000047.1, forward strand.
AATATATGATTTCTAATGAAAAAAGTAGCTAAAGCACACATTAGTGTACATTGTGTTTACCAGTGTGGCGCTTTGCAATAAATCTCTCAAATAAAAAAAAAAATGGCATATCAGATGAAACTAGAGACTAATCTTTTGATTAAAACAGGTTTCAATGTAAAAACTAAATTGGGTTTCTTACCAGATACAGTTATTTTAGTGTTTCTCCCAAAGACAAACTCTGATGTGATCGGCAGAATGTTGTTTGGTCACATGACTTCGTACATTGAAAGTTTAATCCTTCACTGACAGACGACTTTAAGAGCAAGCAACAAGGCTCTTCCAACCAGTTGCTTTCCCAATGCTAATGGTGCAAGCGGAAAATGGTAATGCCACCGATGGCTAGGTCTCACCTACTAATGCCCATCTTGCAGCAATCAAATCATGTAATTAATATTCATGAAACACTGACAGAAAGTAGAAACCTTCTTCAAACTTCTTAAAGAACTTCTGGAAGATGTTGAGCAACAGAAATAGTTGTCTTTTAAAAAAAATGGCATTATATTTATAGCTGTCACTACAGAGTTTTAGGCCAAATTATTAAACTTTTGTGACAGAAATACTAAGGTGACTGATTTTTCTGGAAATTTCATTTTTAAGGTTTTATATGGTGTTTTGTATAAGTGAATCCATGACAAAATGGCATTTTAAACCATGTCATACTTGTGAAGAGGAGCTGATGAAATTTAGACCACATCCACACTACTACGTTCATGTTTATGCATCTCATCCGCACTACAACGATGTTTTCCACCACCAAAGAGTTTCAACAATGTTTCAAAAACATCCCATAATAATGTTCATTATATCATTTCACATTTATGTCTTTTCATTCTCACGTGCTTGTGTGTGTGTGTGTGTGTGTGTGTGTGTGTGTGTGTGTCTGTTGGCCTGTACTGAATATGTTGTTTTCATTCATATTTGTTATTCTCTGTGCCATGCCAATACATCTCTCCAGTGTCTCCATGTCTTTGTGCTCGCTATACATGCAGGGCTCTCTTAGGAAAGGGGAAAGGTATTGCTTCCATGTTTTTTGTAGCTCGAGTTACACAAAGGTAGAGAACAATGTGCGTTAACGTTGTGTGTGCGCTTATATTAGTGGCTGCAGCATATGTGTATGTGAAGTGCAGTTTTTCTGGTAGATTGTTAGTTAGAGATTTTATTTTTAGGCATTGCCCGTTGTGTCAGAAAGGATATCTGGTTTCTGTACAGTTCATATCTGTTTCCTGTTCTGCTTCCAGTTAGAAGATGACATCGTTGCCAAGCCCAACTATTTTGCCACCATGAAAAACTTTGCCCTTCAACTCGCCACTGAGGACTGGATGATCCTTGAATTTTCACAGCTGGGCTTCATTGGTGTGCCTCCTTTTATTTTTAAAATGCATTATTGTACTGCTTTCTAAAAATAGATGCGATATGTGTATGACTTGCGTTTCATTAAATGTATAAAATTAACAGTTTACCACAAAATTCTGCTGTCATCATTTACTCACCTCAAAAGCCCTTCAATGCCATTTAATTTTCTTTCTTATATAAGGGGAAAGATGTTTTGAAGAATATTTATACAGATCCTTTTTCACACAATGAAGCAGTCAGTGTAGACCGTGACCAGGGGCTTTTATGATCCAAAAAAAGTGCTATATTGGAAGTCTCATTTGCTCTAGCTCTCAAATCTCATTTTCACATTTGCACATTCAATCTTGGTATGTCAAGACACATTGCAACAGATTTGAAGTCAGTTACACCACATGCCATTGGTTCAGACTGTATTTTGTAACCGAACACAACACACCAAATTTGAAGGCAAAACTTTTATTTGAGAGATATGGAGGAAGTACTGGAACTTCAAAGTATGGTTTCAAAAGACTTTGAATATAACACATAAGTTGTATGGACTAATTTGATAGTACTTTTATTGCACTTTCATTGTGCATTTTTTCCTCATTTTTAAAAGTTTTTCATTGTTTTTGTTTTTTTTAATCTTTCTCAATTTCAGGTAAGATGTTCCAAGCCCCAGATCTAAATCTCATTGTGGAGTTCATCTTCATGTTTTATAAGGAGAAGCCCATAGATTGGCTGCTGGATCACATACTCTGGGTCAAAGTATGCAACCCAGAGAAAGATGCCGTAAGTTTATACTCGGGGCAAATTTGTGCATTTTTGTGACCTTGAACTCTACCATGGTGTGTCAGGCCAGCCTAGAGGCTTGTTTTTCTCATTGTCAAATGAACACTTGAACATACTATCTCTGTCTTCCTTATTTCTAACTTATACTCTATATACAACAGTTAATTAAGTTCATCTTATAGAATAGTACAACAGCACTCTTTCTTATGTGATATTGCTTAATTCTAGCATTCTCACATTATAGCTCTTGCTTTTCTGTATCTAGAAACACTGTGAGAGACAGAAGTCTAGTCTACGCATTCGTTTCAGGCCCTCCTTATTCCAGCATGTTGGGCTGCACTCTTCCCTGGCTGGAAAAATTCAAAAACTCACGGTAACTTATTTCACATGTGTCATGTTTTTTGCAACTTCCCAGTTTACAATTGTTTCAATTTTGAATGACCTTGCACAGAGCTGGCAAATCATACTGTTGATCTTTTTTTTTTTCTTTTTTTTATTCCATTTTTCTCCCAATTTGGAATGCCCAATTCCCAATACTTAGTAGGTCGGTGGCGCAGTTACTCGCCTCAATACGGGTGGCGGAGGACAAGTCTCAGTTGCCTCTGCTTCTAAGACAGTCAATCTGTGCATCTTGTCACGTGGCTCGTTGTGCATGACACCGTGGAGACTCCCAGGACGTGGAGGCTCATGCTATTATCCACAATCCACACACAACTTACCACGTGCCCCATTGAGAGCGAGAACCACTAATCGCGACCACGAGGAGGTTACCCCATGTGACTCTAACTTCCCTAGCAACCGGGCCAATTTGGTTGTTTAGGAGACCTGGCTGGAGTCACTCAGCACACCCTGGATTCGAACTCGCGACTCCAGGAGTGTTAGTCAGCATCAATACTCACTGAGCTACCCAGGCCCCTTCTTCCTGTTGATCTTAAACGTCTCCTAAAGTTTCTCATTCTGTTTCATACACACCTATTTGGGCTTCCTGTTATCTTATAACATATAATTTTACCCTGGCATCCTGTTTTCTTGTGCCTACATTTTTCTTTTTGGGAACAGCTGACCTTTTCCTTAATCTAGTTTGCTGTTTTTATTACAGACATAAGCTGCTCTTCCTGTTGGCTGAAGTCATAACTTTCTCTCTCTTGTGCTCTGTCAGGATAAAGACTTCCTAAAACCTCTACTGCATAAGATTCACGTGAACCCACCGGCTGAGGTGTCCACCTCTCTTAAAGTGTATCAAGGCCACACACTTGAGAAGACCTACATGGGTGAGGACTTCTTCTGGGCCATTACTCCAACAGCTGGAGACTATGTCTTGTTCAAGTTTGATCGACCTGTCAACATTGAAAGGTCAGTGGGCACTTTCTCTTACTTGGTCAATGTCTCTTACAGTAGTCAATTGGGACATACTGAAATCTTGAATTGTTTGGTCAAGATTATGTTCAAGGAACATATTTAAAATTAGCCAAAAACAACATCAAATCAGACAGCAATGGTAGAATATTTTTTTCTTTAGCTCAAATCATGCAAAAAAAACACTATGCTGGTCCAGCTAATGTGCATGACGACCTCGAGTAAACAGACAGGTGAAAGATGATTGGCTCTTTTTTTTTTCTCCCCAATTTGGAATGCCCAATTCCCACTACAATAGTAGGTCGTCGTGGTGGCGCAGATTCTCACCTCAATCCAGGTGGCGGAGGACAAGTCTCAGTTGACTTTGCTTCTGAGATCGTCAATCCACACATCTTATCACGTGGCTTGTTGTGTATGACACCGCGGAGACTCCCAGCATGTGGAGACTCATGCTACTCTCTGCGATCCACACACAACTTACCACGTGCCCCATTGAGACTGGACCAATTTGGTTGCTTAGGAAACCTGGCTGGAGTCACTCAACACGCCCTGGATTCGAACTGGCGACTCCTGGAGTGGTAGTCAGCATCAATACTCACTGAGCTACCCAGGCCCCGATGATTGACTCTTTTAACATATTATACTGTCTGTTTATGCCATTATTGTGTCACCAGCTACTTTTTTTCTGTCAGCTGTGCATGAAATCAATATCATTCCTGTGTAAATACACTAACAGCCAAAAGTTTGGAATAGTGTACAGATTTTGCTCTTCTGGAAAGAAATTGGTACTTTTATTAATCAAAGTGGCATTCAACTGATCACAATGTATAGTCAGGACATAAATAACGTGAAAAATTACTATTACAATTTGGAAAAAAAATTCGGAACTTCTTGAACTACTTCAAAGAGTTCTTATCAAAAAACCTCCATGTGCAGCAATGACAGCTTTGCAGATCCTTGGCATTCTAGCTGTCAGTTTGTCCAGATACTCAGGTGACATTTCACCCCACAATTCCTGTAGCACTTGCCATAGATGTGGCTGTCTTGTTGAGCACTTCTCACACACCTTACAGTCTAGCTGATCCCACAAAATCTCAATTTGGTTAAGATCCATAACACTCTTTTCCAATAATCTGTTGTCCAATGTCTGTTTCTTTGCCCACGCTAGCATTTTCTTTGTGGCTTTTTCTTTGCAATTCTTCCCATGAGCGGGTAGAATTCAATGAAGCTGTCAGCTGAGGACATGTGAGGCGTCTATTTCTCAAACTAGAGATTCTGATGTACTTCTCCTCTTGTTTAGTTGTACATCTGGCCTTCCACATCTCTTCCTGTACTTGTTAGAGCCAGTTGTCCTTTGTCTTTGAAGACAGTAGTGTACACCTTTGTATGAAATCTTCAGATTTCTTTGACAATTTCAAGCATTATATAGCCTTTATTCCTCAAAACAATGATTGACTGATGAGTTTCTAGAGAAAGATGTTTCTTTTTTGCCATTTTTGACCTAATGTTGATTTTAAGACATTCCAGTCTATTGCATACTGTACTTTGGCAACTCAAAAACAAACACAAAGTCAATGTTATGCTTAATTTAATTAACCAAATAGCTTTCAACTATGTTTGATATAATATCAAGTGATTTCTAGTACCAATTAGCAATTTAGCATATTTACTCAAGGATAAGGTGTTGGAGTGATGGCTGCTGGAAATGTGGCCTGTCAAGTTTTGATCAAAATTTATTTTTTTTCAAATAGTGATGGTGCTGTGTTTTTACATCAGTAATGTCCTGACTATACTATGTGATTTGTTGAATGCCACTTTGATGAATTAAAATAACAATATTTCCTTCCGAAACAGCAAAATCTGTACATTATTCCAAATTACAATGTATGTTTAAGCACTCTTTTTCACTTTAGATGCAACTTCTGTGCCGCCTTGGTATAAATGGCAGGAAAACCAGGAGAAAGTTTGTGTGTTTTATGAAAGTGTGCTGTATAGTTAAATTATAGCTTTATAATTAAAAGTTATTATCACAAATAAACAAATAAAAATATTTGTTGTAAATTTGCCTTGCACACAAATATTAATGTTCAGTAAAAATATATGTTTATCTAGGGCTATTAATCGATAAAACTTAATAAAAGAAGAAAAACAAACTTTATGATGTGAAGATAAACCCTAAAATGCTAGGTAATTTTCCCAAACACTCTATCTATCAAAAATGGATGTAAAAAAATGCCCAGATAGTGTCAAATTTTGTAAATATTTTCAAGACAATTAGAAAACAATAAAAATAAAATATATTGTATATGTTGTATTTTTCATAAATTAAAGAGATAATGCAACAAATCAGGACAAATTAAGAACAGGGTTCATTATATTCATACTGAAATTTCAAGAGATGCAACTGGCTGTCAAGCAAAATCTACACATGTATAATGTATGTGCAACTTATGTCTAGCTTATGTTTATCTTATGTGTATTTTATCAGGCTATTGTTGAGTTTAAATAGATGCACTGCTTACATAATTTCAGTAGTACACCCAAATGACAATAGTCATATCAAACTGTTCATGTGTTGTACTTGCTGTAAGTGTACTTCGATTTTGTTTCTTTGTCAAATAGCAATGTCTATATAATATATAATATTATAAAATATATTTATTTTAATATTTATATAATATTATACAAATAATAATGCAGACTATTAAAATGCATTACTTTATTGTGGCAGACTAGTAAAGCAATGATAAGACAATACAAATACATGTCTTTAGAAGGCAAAATATTGTTTATTTCCTCATTATTGAACATAAGTAAGCCTAATATTTGCCTACAGTTCACAGCAATCCATTTTGCAGTTGAATTTGCCAATATGTTCGAGACGGATAAGGGCTTTTATAATGATGCTGTCGGGGCATCTAACTTTGGTTAGTTGTGGTTTTTAGATCGCTGTATCTTGTATTTCTAAGTTAAAAGTACGTTTATCTTGTCTTGAGATCGGAATTGAACTCTGTCCAGCTGCGTTTGAATGCAAGAACGTGTCCTCCTCTTGTGCTATCACTGGTCTATACAGCTGGAGTTTCACGTAGTACCCCCTGCTGAAAACAGGTGATATATGGAGATAAAACAGTATCAAAAAATCTTACAAATGCACACAATAGATCCACACATGCAGACATGTATTTGTGGAATTAGCATGCATGTGGCTCTGTTGCGTACATTTGTGGGTTGTCATGTGCATTTGTGAGATGTTTTGATACTGATTTATCTCCATAGGTACTTAATGCTTGAATTGCTCTGATGGTAGGAAAATTCCATATTACAGTCTGGGGACCATAAAGAAAGCCTCGGCACTTGAAAATTAATTGTATTAATTCTTTAAACACATTATTTTTCTATAATTAATCACACTCAATTAATTCGTTAAATTTACAGCCCTACTTTTTTTTTTTGCATTTATGTTGCAACAAATAGGCACAATTCGGCCTTAGTACTACTAAAAATGCTGCCAGGCCAATTGAATCTGAACAACAGGGCTACAGCAAAAAATAAAACATATTTTTTGAGCCCTACACACACACACACACACACACACACACACACACACACACACACAGCCACTCCCTGGTTTAATGCCCTATTCACATACACACATTCAAATGATTTCTTTCCTCAGATCCTTACTACTTTTATAAGTGATGTTCACTCTCACTCCGAGCGCTAATCAGGAGAAATCTTTCACACTTCTCCATGTCTCGCTGTCTTCATGAGAGTAGAGGTGGCTAATGAGAATTTTCTAAAATAAGCTGCAACCAAAAACCTCTGGAGAGTAAGAGAAAGATGTAATGGGGGAAATTTTTTTTTTGAGCAGATACACATCTTATTTCTTTATAAGATAAGACTTCTTACTTTTTTGAGTACGAGATCCATCTCAGCTGATCTGACCAAACATTGATGTTATACCAGGTGGAAACAGGGCCCGAGAGACAATCACTACTTTTACATGGACACTAGAAAGCGGCTCATTGCGAGAAAATGGTGTTTTCTTTTACATGCACTGTGTAAGCGGCGTACTCTTTACACCCGTATACTTGTGGCTCGGTCAGTAAGCTTTCTACACAGCAACATAATTCCCCACAACGATTGTGTAAATAACAAACATGGCATCCTTGGAAGACTAAGCTATTTTATTCTCTGTTGAATTGCTTTATTTCCAGATGTTCCAGAGTTCTTGTTGTGTTTGTTACCTTAACTCTCCATTGCGACCAGTAGGGTTTCCTTCTTATGTGAAACTCTTGAGATTCCCCAAGGTACAAGCGCATAAACGCGAATGTGAGGGACCATCGATATTTTAACAACTATTGTTGATCAAATTGCTTTACAGTGAAATACAAAAATTCAAATTAAAAGATATCGGGCACATCAACCCCTCTTTTTATCTTTTCATTTTCCTTAAAATTTTAAAAAGTAAACAAAACAAAAAACCACAACACATGTCTTATTAAATAGAGGATTTATGCAGTATATTAAGGCTGAAAAGAGATAGAGGGTTTTGAACATGTATTTAAAAAATATGTTTTCAACAAGAAGAGAATTTAGACACCTGTGTAAACCTACTTGGGTTAAAAGCATATGTGTTAAGCAGAAAAAGTATTCAGACAACATTATAAGCCTTCGAGAAGTAGTGGCTTTTTAACATGGATTTGAAAGCTTGAAGATATTCGGAGGACCAAATATGTAGAGGCAGTGCATTACATAGTTTGGGGCTGGCTAACGTAAATGCCCATTCATCTTTTTGCTTGATTCTGGTCTTCGGTGGGATAAGCAATTTTTGTTTTTCTGACCTCAGGGCCCTTGGGGTCTCATTGGCTTCATTAAGTTGTTGAGATATAGAGGCGCCAGATTTTTCAAAGATTTGTTTACTAGAGTGAGAATTTTGAAATCGATTCTAAAGCATACAGGCAGTCAGTGTAGGGAGATAAGTATAGGTGTTATTGATTCGTGTTTCTTGACATGCTTCAAGAGTATGGCTGCAGTGTTTTGTACCTTTTGTAAGCATGTAAGCGCAGAAGAGTTTATTCCATAATATAAATAGTTACCGTAGTCAAGCCGAGATGTGATAAATGCTTGTATAACTCTTTTTATGTGTGATTTGGATTTAGGTAGTAAATTCAGTCTCTAATTAGTAGGGGCCTATTTAGAGAGTGTGTGTGTGTGTGTGTGTGTGTGTGTGTGTGTGTGTGTGTGTGTGTGTGTGTGTGTGTGTGTGTGTGTGTGTGTGTGTGTGTGTGTGTGTGTGTGTGTGTGTGTGTGTGTGTGTGTGTGTGTGTGTGTGTGTGTGTGTGTGTGTGTGTGTGTTCTTTGTTTTCAGGCCCTGCTGTCTATGTAAGAGTCAATCTTTGCAAGTTCTTGTCCATGTCCTGCAAGTGTGTGTGTGTACATGTCTGTTCACAAATATTCATGAATTTGTTCTTGTTCATGAAGATTCATTAACAGTTAGTCTTTGTTTGGCAGGTTCCTGTTTCGAAGTGGGAACCAGGAGCACCCTGGAGACAAAATCGTGAACACAACTGTCGAGATCCTGCCCTTTTCGGTAAAAAAATAAATAAAAAAGAACACACTCTCAATTAGATGTATAGAGAGTCATTGTTTTTCTTAATGTCTAGGCAAGTCCTGGGATGATGTGTTTGTCAGAGTCTAACCGCAAGTTGACAGGAATCATGTGTAGGTGTCCTGTGTGTGCTGCCACCAGGGCTAATTTTAGTCAACTGCAGGTTGAGCCTTCTGTGGTAATGAGGCACACAACTGTCTCTCCTGCTGTGATACAGAGCTTAGAGAACCTCAAATTTATTAAAAATTAATTTATATTTGATCTTGAAGACTTTGATTAAATACATGATTCTGGTTATACATCTGAGTTTGTGTAAATGGGTTTGTGAGACTTAATTTTATCATAGTTTATAAACATTTCTCCCAAAATTGTGTATAAAATTTGTGTATTGCTAGTTGCTTGCACACAGCCTTTTTAATATCATCTAAATGAGAATTTAATCTCTTTAAGGATGCTGAATTGAAGACCAAAGAGAAATACAAACGAACAGAGGACCGGTTTTATAGAATTGGTGAGTTATTATTACATGCATGCTCAAATCAGCAGTTTTGCACATGAAGTAAATGATTGTTATGCTGTCTTTACAAGTATCACAGTTTTCAGTTTTTAAAACAAGGCAACGTTTGCACCTAGACATTTTCTCAACCAACTTCTTGAAGTATCAACCTGGGACCTGGATGATTTTTTTTTTTTTTTTTTTTTTTATAATTAAACAAATTAATATGATGGCACAATTATATTTTTGTCTACAAAACAAAGTTCAGACATTTAAGCATATATGCCTTCAGATCAAAAGATTTTTAAGATCATGAAACAATTCAGTCAAGTGACCCCGAACGTGTGTGTGTGTGTGTGTGTGTGTGTGTGTGTGTATACCAGAACACTTCATAAAACAGCTGCTCAACTAAATTAACAATAAGCATTCTCCTCAAACATCACAATTGTTGTGCAAGCTGGACTTGTTTGTTTTAAAACTATTTGTAGAAGTCCACGATATTTCTCTCTCTCTCTCTCTCTCTCTCTCTCGCTCGCTCTCTCTCTCTCTAGCTCAGTTTGAGAACGGAGTTGCAGAGGGGACTGTTGACCCTGGTTTCAACCCTGTGGTTACTGTACGTCTGGCTGTCCAGAAGGACTCTGCTGTGTGGGCAATTATTAGCGAGGTCTGTCGTTGGCTGTCTAATCATATACTCAATTTGAATGAACTCTACAACAGTTTTTGAATATCTTTATATATCTGACCCTGTATCCAAACTAGGCATGAGTTTTTGTCCTAATCAGCCACAGCAGTTTTGTACTCAACTGTCTCGCATGTCAAGAAATTTTTACACATGCTTGGTTTCTATTTTTGATACGTTGCGCTTGGTAGCCATGCCCACAGTGAAATCTTGCTCTGCAAATCTGTATTTGAAATTAGTATCCATTCAATGGTCTATACTGTCTTACCTGATTAACCTCCATAGAGTTACTCAGAGATCTGGTTTCTGATTGACGTGCTTTGATTTTTCTTTTCAGATCCATATCAAGAGGATACCTCGATAACTACCTGCATGTAAAGGCCCTCATTGGTCATCTAAGTTGAGATGTGCTGCTCACGTCTACAGCGGTTCTAGAGTGACAAGTGACTATATCAGAGTGCATGGAAGGAGTCAATCACAATTTCCCTTTACTAAACTTCTCTTGCTATATTTTCTTCTTAAACTTTATTTTTTTTTCTCTGGTAACTTCGTCACCTACTTGCTTTTTTTTTAACATTTTGCTTTGTTCTTTAGACTCAGACAGGGCTGGACTGGTAATCTGGCATACCGGGCATTTTCCCGGTGGGCCAACGCACTTTGGGGCCGATCAGGGGCAGACTGGCCATCAGGAGAACCAAACGGGCCAGTGGGTTGGCTGCGGAATGGGCCGAGATAAGATAAAATTAGCCGAAAATTATGTAGAACGGACCAAAAAATGGTGCTGCGCCAGTTGCTATGTAAAATCCTGGTCCGATTTCTCTTCCCGGTCCAGCCCTGGACTCAGATTCATTTTTTTTTTTCTGTTTTGTGAATGTAACTACTATACAGAAGGAAGAGGAAAAAAAAGACACTTTTTGACAGAATGTTTCCAGACACTGATATTTTGTCATGAAGGATTCCTTGCTGTCATGAAGGTTTGATTTTTAGGATTTTAGGGTTCACTGATGCTGGAGAAAATGTGATGTCTCACACTGCCGTCATGGACTATAACTGAACTCGTACCCTACAACCACGGCTGGATTTAGACTGAGATGGAGTGGGACAGCAGTAATGTTTTTATTTTATCTTTTTTAAATGATTTTTTTTATTTTTTTTTTAGGTTTTAGGATGTTGCTGTTTGGCACTCTGTTAAAAAAACTAGTGGAAAACTGGTTTATTTTATCTACTGCTTTGCCAAAATCTTGAAATATATTTCTAAAAACAGAAGGCATATTTTAGGCCTATACCTGGTCAACAAGAGTGGCTTTTCTTCCTATGTGTCAGTTTATCGTCAACCAATCAATCGTGACATTCAGTATGAAGGTTTATTTTGCTGTTATTATTATTATGACTATCTATGAAGGTGAATTAATTTATTTGAAATACATTTTTAATTTGTACAAGAGGTACATTCTTTTATTCTATATTCCTTGGAAATGTATGATGTGGCAGAGGATGTAGTGCTTTTGAGTGGTTGTGGCTCAAAGTCGAGTGAATAAACTGGTTCATGTTTGTTCTTATCAATCTTGTGTACAGCAGTTCTGAAGGGTGCGGGGCCGCCCACCTCTGTGCCTTAATATCCAGTGCTCTAAGGGGCCTGGAAAAGGAATGCCTTGTGCCCTGTATCAAAATGCTTGGATCATACAATAGAACTTTTGTTATATTCTTGATTTGACTCAAAAGTTAAAGTTTAGAGCATGGCATGTCCATATTCATGTTCTAGAATATTTAATGTTTCCATTTGTTCATTGAGTTTGGACATTTCTTCACTTCAAATAACACGCTTGCATCTTGTCAGTAAGAAAATGTTCCTCATTCTATATTTGATGATGCACTGTTAGACCAGTAAGACATTATGTGTAAGCCCAGATGTAACCTGCAGACATTTTTTTATTTACCTTCAAATTTTCTGCACTGATTTTGAAGAAAATTATTTTTGGGGTGAATTTAAATGTGTTAAATGAAGTCGAGAGTACTTCTCTCTTATTGGTAGCTAAAGGCATAATCAAACTGGCAGAGATATTTAATAAAATCACCACACACAATGTGTGGAGTATTTGTAGAACTTTGTAAATGACTGGTGTTCAAATTTGCATTGATTTCTGCAGGCACAGATTTCGTGTGGGCCTGGTGATGAGCAAAATATTACTTGAACCATATTCATAATGGTGAGAAGCAGAAACTGAATGGAAAAACTAACTAATCACTTCAACTAATTATTTTATGTTAATTTTCTGTTGTTGTGCTGCTTGGTCAGGATTGAATGCTGTACTTTTTATATTGTAAAGTTATGGTTCTAATTTATTTTGCATGTAATTAAATTGATGGTGAAGTAACTACTGTAGAAATTTCCAAAGTGCTCTCATCTCATGTGATTGTATATATCTTTATAATAATAGATTAATGGAAGTTTTTGTTCAGCCTTTCAAAAAGTGTCTGTATCACCCCTTTATGCTACAAGCAGCGGGTTTCAGAACACATCTGTTTTAGTTTAAAAATACTCTCCCTATTTTTGTGACCTCTTGGGGCTGGGTGTGAATTGCATAGCCTGACCAGTTTATGTTGTAATAGAAAGCCAATGTACTGTCAAGTTTGTTTACAGTTTATGGTCTTTCCGGAGAGGAGAGACTAAAATTATTTCTTCGATTGACTGGTGATCACTGTATCATCCTTTGTTTTGTGACGTGAGTTCTGGGAAGTGGGGAAGCGAAAACACAACTGTGTGAATTTCACTAGTCCACACAAGTGTTTTGCCATATTGCTGCCTTTTAGTCAGATTTGTGCTCAATACTTATGACTTGTTTCCAACCCTGTTTAAACACTGAGTGATGGATTGTTCTCTGATGATCTCAAGTCAAACTCTCATGGGCCAATTTTTTCGGACACATCCAGCTTTATCTGGGATCTGCATATCCATCTTGAAATCCAACCTTCAGTCTTGCATTTCATGTGCCTTCATTTGTCTTTCTCCCGCTCTGACATTGATTTGAATAAACTGTTCTGAAATAAACCAATCTTGACATAATTTATAATATTTGTTTCTCTATTATTTTCTTTCCTCTCATTGTCCGTTTATTTAATCATTCGACTATGAGTGACATTTTAAAGTTTCGATGAGGTGTGTGTGGTGAAATGCTGTGCATGATTGGGCAATTTTAGGACTGTCTTGATGAATATATGCTTGCATCATTCAAATAAATGCCATTGGCATGTACAATGTCACCATCACTTGAAAATATGAATTTAATCGCATTTCAGAACAAACACCAAACCAAGTGGGTCACTTGCAAGTGCTGAGAAGTACACTTTTTTAAAGCATGTTTTTAACTTTAATCAACTGATGACTAAAAGTGCCTTAAATGGGTAGTTCACCCAAAAATGAAAATTATCTCATCATTTACTCACCTACAGAGATTAAATAATATAAGTCTTTGTGTTCAGCAGAAAGAAGAAAGGCATACACAGGGTGAGTAAATAATGAGATAATTTTCCTTTTTGTGTGAACTATCACTTTAAGAGAAACCACGGGTGTTTTTATTGTTATTTATTTTATCACATATGGACATGTTCCACTAACGTTTGACAACCAGATAATAACCAAACAAACTACTTATTGTGGAATGTTTTTCTTAAAGAGGACTTGTGCAATCTTTCTTTAAAATAAATGCCACATGGTTTGACATTTCGTATTCAATGCGATGCAAATAATTCATTGACTGAAGTGTCCAAATACATTTTGTATCACTGTAATGCTGAATAAAGAAAACAAAATGATGTTATTTAAGCGCCATCTTCTGGTAAATAATTCAAATACAGATCTATACTGCTTTTGTGACACTCAAATATATATATATAATTGACATCGATGCAGAAGTGGTGACGGCATAGAATGGTAATTTTGTGTGACACGGTTTTCAATCAGGTCTTTGCAGCTGTGGCAGTGAATTATGTGCATAAACACAGCGTGTGCGGACTACGTTTCCCACAATGCGGTTCAGTTCTATTTCCGCATAAACGTCATAGGTAACATGGCCGCTTGCATAAACATCTCATATTTTACTTATCTGTAGCTGGTTTTGTCATTTTTAGACACATTTCTTGCTCCATTATTCGCTTGAACTTGCTCGGATGAAAGTTCTACAGAATGCCCAAATATTACGAGGATAAAGAGGAAGATGGTCGCGCGTGCGCTGGAATAAGAGAGGATTTCAAAGCCTGTCTACTTCAGCATGACTGTGTAGTGAAGGTAACGTCAGGTTCATGAATCACCTCAAACCTCATTCCAATCGTGATCCGTGTGATCACTCTGCTGTGCTCACCATATGGGTCATTTCTATTATTCTGTTATTATATTTCTATCATAAATTGAATAAAATATTACATTCATATCTTTTAAAGATGGATGGCATTTTAGTTACTTTATCATACTAAGAGTATGGGTATATATATAATTATTATTTACAGTTTTCCTGCCATGTTCTCAGTATAATTTTCCATCCTGTTTGATTATCTGCACTACTCCTTTAACAAAGCCAGTTCCATTATGTCATAATTCTCCATGAAGTTCAACATCAAATTCTGTGTTGTTTTGTTGTACTAGTTGGTTTGATTCACTCTACAACATTTAAGTTGACATTTTAAATGATACCAAGCCTATATAAATAGTATTAGAAAGTCTATATAAATGTGTCCAGGAGTGTTGGTTATTCATGTTTTTGATGTTACAGACATTACATCAGAAAATAGCATAATTCTGATTCAAAATAATGGCCAGTATCATCCAATCGCTGCCAACCATACTAAAATAAAATTATACCTTATAAATTCTGAATCTATACTGATTACCATTGACCCATGTCTGCCAAACATGTTGAGTGATCCAAACATCATCTGCTGTTGATAGGAAGTTTGAATTGAATGCACTTAGCTGCATAGAGAGCTATAGGATGCTCCCTTGTTCTCTATTTAGTGATTTACTAAACCTCCAGTTTACTGTCTGTCTGCACTGGTGTCAGAACAGTCTAAATGCACTTTTCCACCCTAACTCCATATAAAGCCTCTGAAAACACAAATTTTTCAGCTTTTGGAAGAACCTGTTGATGTCTCCCTAATCAAACACAAACAGTGCACAAACAGCATTCAGTCCATTTTAATGAATTAAAATTATGCATTGCATATAGTGAAGTCAAAATACATTGTACATGTATGAGGTTAAATCTGAAGTATGTAACTCAGTGTTAATCTGGGATTTGAATATGCAGAGACAACTATAAGTAAGCCATTTGGTTAATTTTCTCAAACTGTAAACACGGTCACTATAAAAATTCCTGTTTGTTTTGAGCGACCCTTCTTAAGTGACTAACAAAGCACTGTAGAGCATTGTTAAAAGGTTCATGTATTAATCCTTGTTATGTGTCCACAGGAAGGCAAGAAGCCAAGTGAGTGTCTAAAGGAAGGACATTGCAAAGGCTTGCAGGTGGCTTTCTTTGAGTGCAAACGATCAATGGTCAGTCCATCTGCTGTTCAAATACATTACAAATGTGAAATTTGCTCTTGTGAACTCCCGAGTGTATCATCACTGTATCACGGCACTGACACCGTAATTGCATTTTTGTAAGGGTTGTCAGCTACCAATTTCAACAGCTAAGTTTTACTACTTATCTACAGCCAAATGCACTTTCTAACAGTTACAATACGACGTCTTAATATTAAAATCTCTTTCTTTCCTTCTAGCTGGACAACCGATCTCGATTCAGAGGCAGAAAGGGATACTGATCGACGGCCACCATGTGTTTTGTGTGAAGACTCTAAACATCATGAGGTGCTAATACATGAATGAAAGCTCTCTTGACTTGTAATATTAATGCACCGTTTTTTAGGCAAATTTGTATTCTACAATACAGTTGCACTTGGCAGACTCCTGAAGGCTATTTGGGAACAAGATGAACTGCATCAATATCAATAACTGGATCCACAAAAGAGAACAATAATCAAAACATTTAGTTTGAGTGTTTATTTGTCAAAAAGTTTGAGATGTGTCAATCTTAAATGATAATGTTGCCAGCAGCAAACAATTTGCAGGATTCTGATCAAGAACTCTCTATAAAAGATGTTTACAAAAAATATAGTAATAAAATGTAATTATAGACATGACGCCAATGTCTTTGAACATTTATTTTAAAGCGTTCGTCATGAGTACTTTAAACCTCTCCAAGTCCACCTTCTTCAAGATGTAAACTTTGTGGGTTTTCTTCAGAATCTCGAGGTGATCTACAACCATCATTCCTCTGCAACAGTTGCCTGCGAGCTCCACAGTGACGGACATGTGGTCTGTCTCAATAATAAATTTGTCATCTATGGCTGCTGCCATGGCATAAGAATCGCAGGAGATGAAGCCCTGCCCTGCCACCAGCTCCTTTTCAACCCTTTCACTGTGGGAGGATTCCATGCTGTGCTTAAAAATCTGCTTCATAAACCGAGCCTTATCTGTGTCCTGGGCCAGCCAGTCATCACAGAACTCCTGAAACAGTCAAGTACAAATAAGCATAATATTATGCTCTTATTCATCTAAAATTTGAACACAAGCATACCTAAAACATAGTCTATATACACATCTTTTTGTACAGTAAATTTTTTTTATGACAAGACATGAGGATCTTACCCAGGGTAATTTACTGCGGCACGTAAACTCCCAGCATGCAATGTAAGTTGGGCAAAGGTATTCGTTTAGAACAATGTAAGCTGCTTCAGGATCAGCTGCAAAGTTGTACTCTCCACACACAGTGGTGTTCCCACGTGCTACAAATAAAGATTTGCTGTTAGTCTAGCCTGGTTAAATTACTGTAAAAACATTGCTAATATTTTTTATTTTTCATGAAGAACCATCATCTCCAATCAAACAGCCACTGTTGCACAAAGTAAAATACAGTAAAAAAAAAATCTAGTTAAAACTAAACAAGGCATGTTTTCCACACTGTTATCACTAAATGCTCTCTTTAAATGCAAATGAGCTGCTGCTCCCCGCCCCCTTTCCGGATGAGGGATGTGCATTTACAGCTCATGCTTTGGATACTACAGCAACAAGATATGTATGAATAAATATATATATATATATATATATATATATATATCTGGTGAATGCAATCAGAGACAATGGTAACTTTAGCTGTATTAGCCGTGCAATCAGCTAACAAGCACATTCAGAAAGGTGATTTGCATACATTCACAAAATGTAAAGTGCGATACATTTTCAGGATATAAAGCTGGAACATGAACAGTTGGTACTGATCCATGCTTGAGAATATTTTTTTTTGAAAATACTGCTTTATATTGACACTCATTCACAAAGCAGTCCAGTGTAAAATTATTTGCACAAACATACACACATTTTTTTATGTTTTGTGGCACATTTACTTCAAAAACAAAGTTTGTCCGTTGCGTCGTCAGTGGCTCTGATGCCGGGAGTCAAGGCTGGACTGGGAAGAGAAATCGGCTGGAGAAATCACTGTACTATCGCGGCGCCATTTTGTGGCCCGTTCTACATAAAGCGGCGGCTAATTTATGCTTATCGCGGCACGTTTCGCAGCCGACCCACTGGCCCACTCGGTTCTCACGATGGCCAGTCCGCCCCTAATTGGCCCCAAAGTGCGTCGGCCCACCGGGAAAATACCCAGTATGCCAGATTACTAGTCCAGCCCTGCCGGGAGTGCATGAAGACTCTTATGTTCACTTTTACAGCAAACAACAGAACATTTATGACCCTTACGAAGCCGAGACATTATTCTTCTCACTGTATCTGCTCCAGTGCGGAAAAAAAATGGTGGACTGTGTGTAGATCACTCGGGGGAGGAGAATAGGGTGGAGTCCGTCACCAGTCGTGGGCGAGGCCTGCTCTAACGTGATGTCACTTTAGAGCAGAATGAAAACATTCATTTTGACACACTGTTTCTGATTAATAGAATTATAAGAAAGAGGAGTGGGTGGACTTTTAACATTGTAGAGTGGTTTGAGTACATACACTGCCAACTCACATTTATGAACAAACACCATATAAAAATTAATTTTGCATAATAGGTCTCCTTTAACTATGGTTATTCTATAGTAATAATCTGAATTTACTTTATATAACCACGACAGTTCCATGTTTTTTGGCGTAAACATTGTTTTACTATAGCAATATTATAGACTGTAGTAAGCATAATTTTGGAAACCGTGATTTTAGTACAGTATACTATCCATAAAGTAATCATAGTTTTACTATCGATTAACCATGGTTAATCTTGTAGTTACTATGTGTAAAGCACTTCAATGGAAAGGAGGAGGCGAGAACCGGTTTGACAATATAAATAATAGTTTAATGAACAAATAAAGCAAAAGACACAACCCCCACCCTGTCCTTTAAGGGGCTCCGTAGTTTTACTTAAACACTATATTGCAAAAATAATGGCACATGTGGATCAAATATTTTTTAGTTTACTTTTGAACAGATTAATTGAAAACGAATAACAGACAATGCTAAAACATCTGTCTGTTAAAGTTATGGCTGGGTATCGATACAGATTTCATGATTTGATTTGATTCCGATTCACAAGCTCTTGTTCAGATTCCGATACAACTTGAAACATTTCAGTTGTAATGTCCATTTTGCTAACATGTGAAAGAAATTCTCTCAGCTAATGCTGTAAATTATACAGGGAACCTTCTAACTTGGTACATTATGAAAATATTAATTTGAGAAATATAGGCCCCAAACTGTAAGGTTCAATTGCTATTTATTTAAAAGATATAATAATCACAACTACCAAAACTGAACTAAAACTTTGATGATGATAATGAAGAATGTTAAATGTACTGTACATAGCACTTTTCTAACACTACACTCAAAGCGATTTATATTGTGAATAGGGGACTCACCTTTAAGGTAAAAGTTAAATCTTGGGATTTTAAGAATCAATATTGCAATTGTTTAAATGAAGATCCTGATTAATCAAAATATCTATGTTTTCACACTACTTAACTACTTCCCCTACTTAATGGTCTCATATTCTATGCAAGTCGCAATGTGAGGGACATTGCAAATCTAATCTAATGATAAAATCTTTAGGAAACTTAATTGCCAAATAAAAGGTGCATTAAATTCAAAGCAATAATAACATTGTTTCTTAGTTTTACATTGCCAGCAATATTTGTGCTGCTATATACAGGGTATATACAGCAATCCTTAAGTTAAATTTACTACTTTTTAATACCTTTTTTACTACCTTCAGAATTTTTTTTAAAACCATCACGACACTGAATTGCAAGTGTTAATCAGCGACCTTTCTATTATTTACACAGATTTTGACATATATAACATACAAAAAAGAATAGATTTAGAGACTAATGTTGACAACATATTGCACATATTTATTTCACTTAGTAAATAAAAATAAAACAAACTACATAAAATGTGCAATGGAGAGAATGGATAGTTCCAGCACACTGGCTGGCATTCACTGCAAGTTGATGCATTACAAACTGGCATCTTCTATGAACTGTTGCTGATTCATAAACTGGCATCCACTACATGAACTGGTGAACTATTGTTTGCACTTGTGCTATAGCCCTAATATGAATTTGTGGGCATAAAATCCTATGGAAAGTGCCTTAATTCCATGGCCTTTTCCTCAATAGTTTTGTCCATTTTGACCAGTTCCTCTTTTTTCTCCTTGTGTCTCCTTCTAAGTGTGTTTGATTTGGTGATTAGCTGGGCCATTTTTGACCCAGCTTTCCCCTCTGCCTCCTCGGCCAATTTGTTGGCATCATTTTCAAGGATGGCACAGACTTCGTCCAGGACTCTGCGTTGCTGCTTGAGCTCCTGTAGTTCGTCCTCTGCGGCCTTCCTTTTCTGTGTTTGAGTATCACTCTCCCTCTTTTTACGCTCTTGCTCCAGGTAGAGCCTGTACTGGGACCTTGCTGAGGCCACAGAAGCCAGCAGTTCCTTGGTTAAAGGCACCTTGAGGACACCACCACAGCTACTGACATTGTCACAGATTAACCTCAGTGCCTCCAAGGATTCACCTAGAAGGTTACAGGTTTCCACCTCCTTGTTAATGGAGAAGCCCCTCTCCACGGTGGCTTGTCCATGTGAAAGAAGTAAAACGCTCTGGCAGAATCTCAACAGGTCCATGTAGGATGGGCTGAGGTTCACGTGTAGAAACACATCCACACGTTGCTTGAAAGGCTGGAAAGAGCGGAATTGTTCACCTCTGCCCTCAAGAGACAGCAATGATGTAAACTGCTGAATGATTACATCACCTACAACATAGACAAAGAAATTAAGTTAATTAATAGGTCATTTAAATTTAGTAGTCCCAGTTGGCCTATCAGACCATTTGGCAATACATACATCACAACATCATGTTATAACTTCTAAGAAGAGCTAGGAATGTGTAAGGCTTCTTCTGAACTTATTAATTTGATAAAGCATTGACACTTCCGGACTGTTGAGAGGAGAATGCAGAAAACCATCTTGCTAACACACACTTCTCACACAAGGCTTTAATCAATCTGAATAACCTATGCACTTTGACTGTCCCTATACAATATCTTCTTACCAGCTGGGATGCCACCTGCCAAATGTTTGCCCTGGAGGAATGTTTGCACTATTCCCTTCATCTGTCTGATGCACCAATCGGGATCTCTGTGCATTCTTGAAGGGTCCAAGCATGCAATCTGCCTGACTACTTGGAATTTCAGGGGGCTTTTCTCCTGTAGCTTCACAACAACCTTAACCAGGCCCTGCAAACATTCTCGCCTGAAGGTGAGCACAGAAAGCTCACCAACCTTGAATCCTGGTTTTCTTTGAAGTTCCTAACAAATGAGGAACATTAGTGAATGTTCACTGCAAATGCTTTGGAAAATAATTTGTTTTACTTCTTTATCCCTATTTCTTTTTCATCTTCTTCTTATTACTATTAATTTGAGTAGTAGTTGTAGTAGCAGCCTAAACATAGTAGTAGCAGTAGTAGTACTACTAAATGACAGAAGTTAATTTTACAATATACATCCTGGTTCTTTGTGCAGGCAACTCAAAACACATGTGCATCTCTAGGGGGGAAAAAAATAAAGAAAATTACCTTGATAGCAGATTCTGCTCCCAGGCCTATGTCTACACTCTTTGGGGAGACCAAGTTCTTTTCATCTGTTAGATCTATTTTGATCAGCTGCAGGGGTGTGAGGTCCTGGGTGAGCTCTCGTTGAACGAACCGCCTCAGTAAACTCTTAAAATGGCAAAACAAGCAGTTAGTAATCCAACAATTTACACAGATTCACCAAATGCAATCATTTTTATAAAATATTTAATGATCATTACCATCAGCAGCTCAGTCAAATCTTTGGCCAAGAAGGGCAACACTGGCTCATCAGTTTGGAACTTTGTCAAGAAGGGGTTGAAAGTTCTTGCAATTGCCAGAAAAAACTGGAGTTTTGCAATAATGAAAGGATCCTTTTGTGCAGCTACTATGGTGTCATATGAAGCTGTGCAGGGGACTGGAACCTTCTTTTTCTCTGCAGCATCCACATACGTCTTCAGCACTGGCCAAACTTCAACTGCCCTTTCCGCCACAGGAACATTTTCCACCCATCTATGGCCACAAAATGGTATGGGAAAGCAGGAGGACCCCGTCAGGCTAGTGAAATCTTCTCTCCTGGCAGGAACATTATGAAAGAGGAAGTGCATGGCTCGCAGAAGTTTTTCCAACTGCCACATAGTAAAGCCTGCCTTTAAAGCATTGTGGACGGTGTGAAGTCCACAGCTTCCAACAGTGACAACCTGGGCACCTCCATAGAGCTCTGCATGTTCTTTCTGGAGTAGATCCACCAACTTAAAATTCACATTGGGGCCATCCATTCCAACTGATAGCAGTTGCCTCATATTCAATTGTGTGACACATTCCTGTGAATCGACACCTGGAGGAAATCTGTTATAAGTTATCATTCAGACACAGTAAAATAGATCTCAACATTCACAAAGGTTGGTTAAGGAGAAGCATTACTGCATACACATTTGATTTCAATTAATAATTGGTAATTCAGCAATTAAATTATTTAGTGTTTTTTTTCCAACAACAAAACCTGAGCCAAATATTAAATTTCTTTATTACATGGCTTGGTAGAATTCCAATGTAGAATGCGGTCTGTTATTTCTTGATAACAGACGCTGCTTAGTAACAGAGCGTTGCCATGAAAAACAGAGCTTTGCCATGGACGCAGTTCAGAGACGGAACGGACTATTTTCTTTAGCGGAAGCAAAACAATCGTTTTTAAATCAATAAACTCCTTTTTAAATCAATATTTTGAGTCAAATTATTGATTTATTTGGTAGGTAGCCATGTAATAAGCGGGATAATGTATAGCGAGGCGGTCGTTATAGCGAATACCACCCCTTCAGGCTGATTAAGATCCCTCCGCTTCGGGCTCCTAGTCATCCTGTCGGGGTGGTAGCATTCGTTATAACAACCGCCTCGCTATACATTATCCCTTACATAACTGTGATAAGTTGTTGAATTTAACAAAATACTAAAAACATAATTTTCTTGTACCTTGAGCTATACCCCACAGGTCAATAAATGCAGGTGGGCCTACATGTTTCATTCAAGTAACTGCAGGACTTTGGCCAATTTTATTATTTTGTGTAACCAACAGTAAATTAGCCAACATCATCCTATAATATACAAAATCTTTGTGAATAAATAACTCTTCAAATGAGTGATCACAGGATAGAGCGTAAGTAGGTCTATATAAAAAATAACTTACCTTTATGTGATGCAACAAATCTTCGGCCCTTCCATGTCCCAAAAACTGAGATCCAAAGTATCTGGATTGGACACGGTCATCCTCCCAGTATCGAACATGGATGTCAAGCTGTTTTTTCTTTGACGCCTGATTGAGGCTCTCATCAAACATCAACACGAATGGCCCAGTCTTGTTGATGCCATCAACAAGCTGTTTTTTGAAGAACGACGCTAATCCAAATCTGATGATGTACCCGGATTTGTCTTTACCACACGTGAATGACTTCGCGATGTCAGAGTCGGGAAACATTTCTTTAAACAGCTCCGAAATTCCTTCATTGGAGTTCAATGAGTGGTGTTTAACTGCAGTGTTCAGACACCACAGAGCCTCCGCGCGCAGTGTTGGTGTGGCGCCCATGGCCACCCGGAGGTCAGACGTTGCCACTGTTGGCCAGTAGGCCAACAGTGGCACTAATTTGCGGCGGTGGTGGTGGAGGTGCAGCCGCACAGACAGCTGAGATTGGTAGAATTAACTGCTCTCTCTGAGAACGCATTCCATTTTTATGTTTAGTGGATTGCATATGCGACCGAAGTGCGTTAGCTCCCATCCAGTTGACATTGATGTTTTTTTTACACACCGAACAATAAGCCTGCCTGTTATTCCCTACTACAGGCCTGAGCCAGTCCTTAAACGCTGGGTCGTTCACCCAGCTACCAGAAAACTTGCATTTGCCCATGAAGACGACGATGATTGTCCAGTCGTTGAAGATATGCCTTGAAGCAAGTCTTAAATAAAACGTAAGCTTGTTGAGCGCGCAGTGTTCTGAGATGATGCCGAACGACCACTGAATTGACGTCAGCGTCAGCGTCAAATTGAGATGGAGACGAAAGATCTTTGATTATGTGCGGAGATATGCTAAAGCCCATATTTAAACGAAATAACGCGAACGTAGATATAATTTCAATCAGAATAGGACACCTGATAGTCTGAAAAAAATAATACCTAATTTGGAAAAAATAATACCTCTGAGACCACATTTAACACTTTTAATGGCCTTAAATTTGACACTTTTGATTTATCACTTTTTAATACTTTTTAAAACCCCGCGGACACCCTGATATAGTAAATATATGCATTTGATTTATCCTGAACCCTATTCTGGTTACATATTAAGTGTAAAGTATTGGGGACTTACAGTCTGTGTTGCCACCCATAATGTAAAGGCCTTTGAGTTTCTGGGGGAATGAGGGGTCAAGTTTCACTGCCAATGCCAGATTCGTCAGTGGCGCTGTGGCCACTAAAGATACCTTAGAGAGTAAGAAAACAACCCATGATAAAATAATTCTTTTTGTTCACAAATATTTACATTAATCATACATACCTCCCCAAGATTCCCATTGACAATTCGGATCATGGCTGACACGGCGCCCTCTGCCTGGGCAAGTTCCAATCCAGGAGCTTCAGGGTCTGGGGCATCCCCGAGCCCATCTTTCCCATGGAAATCTCCAGCACTGATTTTGTGCCCCAAGAGTGATTTAGCTGCTCCTTGGAACACAGGAATCTAAAGCACAAATTCAGAAACCGAATCAGTTTTTCTAATTATGCTGAAATATTTGTCATGAGCTGGTAACAATGCATTATTGTGAAGTATAGTGAAATCCTCCAATTTTTCTCCATTTAAGCTTGTGAAAACTTTTACTTAAAACATTTTTACATCAGCTTTCTCTTTTGTTGAGAAATGTTTGACTGCAACACAACATATATTGTGATTTTAACCCTAAACAGATCAATGTTTAAGTCATTTTTTACTATCAATCTCAGCTTTTACATTTGCATTAACATTTTCTTTTATTTTTGGTGATTTGCATTCTTCGTGCATACCGCCACCTACTGGGCAGTGAGGAGAATTTATAATAATAATAAAAAAAGGATTGAAATATTGATCTGTTCCTCCTCCACACCTATCTTATTGCTTTTGAAGATGTGGATTTAACCACTGGACTCTTATGGATTACTTTTATGCTGCCTTTATTTGCTTTTTTTGACCTAATTCACCTGCATTGTATGAACCTAAAAAAAATCTTCTTTGTGTTCTGCAGAAGAAAGTCATACACATCCCAAATAAACATTTTGCAAATGAGAGAATTTTAATTTTTAAGTGAACTATCCATTTAAGAAAATGCCAACAGACACCTTGACAAGTTC
Organism: Moxostoma hubbsi; assembly: GCA_032164185.1. Taxonomy (NCBI): domain Eukaryota; kingdom Metazoa; phylum Chordata; class Actinopteri; order Cypriniformes; family Catostomidae; genus Moxostoma; species Moxostoma hubbsi. The sequence goes on from JAVLUX010000047.1 coordinate 11,150,266, forward strand.
TTTTCCAGTGCTATATCCCTGCTTAACCAACATCATCAATTAACTCTTTTACACACTTTAATCTAAGCACTTTTACCAGTTGCCCTGGTTGTGCAGACATGAACTGAATGAAGCATACTGTATGTGTGACCATTACCTCTAGACGCTTGCACACTTTCAGGACACGCAGGACGTTCTTGCAGACATTGTCTAAATTCGTGTTGCCATGAACACAGGTGATGCCCAGGATCTGCACGTCGGGCACTGCCAAAGCCATCATAAGAGCCTGAGCATCATCCACCCCACAGTCAACATCCACAAGCAATTTCTTCATATTGGCTTCTAGACATCGACATTTAAAAAAAGCATACATTTAGTCAGTGATGTCTGTATTTCAACATCTGGGCTGAAACCAAAAGGTCGTAGGTTCTGTCGTGGAGCGTAAAAGACTTTTCTTCCCTCTCAGCAAGAAGTCAGGAGTTCCAGGTGCCAAAAGTGCGAGTTTATTGAACAAACCAACAAACCCGAGATGTCAGCTGAGGTCTGACTCTCTTGGCCAAAACCCTCATTTTTTATAGTTTGTTATTGTTATCGCATATCTACGCCCTATTATTTTTTGTAGCCACTGGATACTGTCCACTACCATCATTTCACAGAGCCTCTGACGTCTTTTTAATGGTGGGAACCTGCCTTCTAGTCCTTTTTCCAATAATAATCTTTTCAATTAATTTATTATAAAAGCAACATTTTGAGTAAATAATATATAACAATCTGAACATATTACGGTCATTTTGATCATTGGTTGTGTTATTCTTTAACCTTGCTGTGCTTCCCAGGGTTCTCACATGTCACAGTACCATTGTTCTTTGCTACAGCTTAGTGCGCAGTGTGTTTACATTTATATTTAGGCCTATATGTATGTATGTGTGTTTCTTGCAGCATACGCACTTTTAGTTACCTCATATGCCCTCTCCTGGTACACACACAATTCAGGCTGTTCTATGTTCTTTTCTATGCTTTGATATAAAAATCTTCTATAGTTCAAACCCCACAAGGGTGATTCATGAACTACCAGCATTGTGCCAATGAGTAATGCGCTTACCCAGGATTGGGATGGCCCTTGCATTACGTGTACTGTAAGACACTTGGTTAAATATTACTATAGTACCAGAAACAAATATGTGTTGGTTATATCAAGCAGAATTTGTGGTGCGTTCACGTGCTATGGTAATTATGGTAAATACCAAAAGCCGACGTGGAAAATGCACATGAACACCCCCTCATGTGGTATTTTCCACTGGGCAACTCGTAGAATATTTTGATGCCCGAGTTGCCGAGATGAGATAACCTTTGACCTTTTCAAAATGGCGGAGAGCATCGCGAGCATAGATATCTATATAAAGGCTAGATGTCTTACGGCGGAGTCTCTATCGTCATCACCGGCGGCCATCTTGTCACAGGCAGGCTTTCTGGCGGACTCTGTGGTATCTGATGTTAGGTGAGTGATCAGCACGAACACAAATACTCTTATCTCGCTGAAATCTTGCCGGATTTACAAACGGTTTGGTTTCTTACTAACGTTGTTAACGTGGCTATAATACTGGGTGTTTAAACATGTTGAAGTTGCAGATTTTCTTTTCGAAAAACGACTTAATCTTGCAGCATAACGTTAACTTTAGTTGTGATTCACGGCTGAGACCACATCGAGCTTTTCAATTATATAGGTTTTACTGACACCAATAACGATTTTATGACAACTAATCTTTTGTCTAAATTACAATATTTGTGTATGTGGTTGTAGTTATTAGCTGGCTAATAACAAGTAACGTTAGCTTTGAGTGAGAACTAGTAACGTTACCGTTACAGTTTAGCTGCTACCCAGCAATTTTAGCAATCAGTGGGAGAGGCAGAATTGCTCTTTCTTTTCAATATAACTTAAATTGCACATGATTTCGGTTTGGTTTGTTAAAAAGATCTCCCATTATGATACAGGAAATCGCTGACTTTATAAGAGAAGATGCCAGACTTTTGTGCAGCCTACGGATGCTCCAATCGCCGTTGTCTCAAAACGAGAGCCCGTGGGATCACCTTTCACCTGTAAGATATGACAATAGTATGATTATATTTGGGATAATTGTTAGTTACTTAGTGGATGTATGTACAATACAGGTCCTGTTACACAGGAACAGCGGGGCTATAACATAACGTTAATAGTATTACAAGATTGTTGTTGACCCAAAGCTTTTTAGAAGTTTGTTTACACAATCGCTGAATGTTTCTTTTGGACACATTTTTATAAGTAGTTATGTGTGGTTGTCTTATTCTAAAGTACATACATGCATGCATACAATTACCCCAAACATATGATAATTTATGTTTTTATTTTTTGTCTGCTTTTCAGCCATTTTGATTGGACTTGCATAATTTTGCAGAATATGGTGCTTTACATTTGACACGTGCAGTGAAAAAAAAATCTGATTCTGCAGGCATACAGCCCAATTAGAAGCATAACTGGCAGTATCAATTGGAAGTACATAGTTCATCTGAACAATGTCCAAAAGAAAAGTGGACTACATGCTGCCAACAGAGTCACAGATAAGCATGTGAACTTTGCTAATCAGAAGATGAAGGTATGTTTGTATGATGATTAATGTATAGAGGGCTGCAATGGTAATGGGCTTTGTGTTTTTATACTTTTTGATGATTTGAAATGAATGAAGTTTTGAAATGAAGTTTTTGATAATTTGAATGAAGTTTGTATCTTGTAGCGCTAATGGACACTTCATTTCTCCATATAAACTCAATGAAGGTCTCCCTGGCTGCTCAGACTCTGAGTAGCTCTGTGGCAGTGGCGCTCCGCACGTTGCAGGAGGTGGGCTATGCAGAGTTCAAAGATTGTGAGGCTACTTCAGAATTCATTAAGGTAATGCAGCTAGGGATTTGCATCATTGACCAAAATCATTTCCAACATTTGAGTGATTAATTGCTTTAACCCTTTAACGCCCACCCTCCCTTTGTGGTTGGTCTGTTGGTCAGCAACCCCAAAACGAGGGTGGTGGTTAAAATGTGAATGCCACCAGGATTAACCCTTATTTTTTTTTATTTGGGCATATGGGGAACGATTAAATAATTATGACCATCCTCAAATTCAACAATATGCAAGAACTTGAATAAAACTGTTTATACCTACCTCATACTTACCTCAGAAGCACCCTTATTGTCACATCTCAGATTTACAGGTTTAAAGCAGTGCAGCAATTTAATGTGAAAAAGCATAGCCACAGAGGAAATGGAGAGAAATCAAACTATGCCTCATACTTGGGTGTTTACTATCTGATAACTGTTAACAATCAGTTATAGTGATTCAGTGCTTCCAGTTAATTTAGATATTTGTTTATAGATAACAGACAGGCTGTTTGACATCTTGAACAGTCGCAATCCCAGAGCCAAAGGGTTCAAAGCCCCCCTTGGTTCTTGGAATTGGACCAGCACCAGGGAGTTCTTGTCAAAAGCCAGGGGTTACTTGCTCACTTTGAAGATGGAAGATGGCAAACCCCTTTACCGAACAAAGAGGTCTTTTAAAGTAGTGACTGTTGTATTTGTGATGCACTGACACCTTTTAGTCTCCAATACCCAGTACAAATTCTTTATTATAATTAAATTATCAGAATGAGACTGCTGATTTAGAAAATATGGGTTTATTCTATTCTTCGTTAGATGTATACAAGTAGTCAAATTACTAATCATTAAAGTATCTAAGGTAAAACTACCGGTTTCAGTGCATCGCTCAAGTCCATGAAATGTCATGATATGTTCAGATGCTCTGTCCTCCTGTCTGCATCGAGTTCATGAGATGCTCTGTTCTCTTGTTTATCTATCTTCTGCATCGAGTTCAGATGCTCTGTCCTCCTGTCTGCATCAAGTTCATAAGATGCTCTTTTCGGTGTGTGTCAAGTTCATAAAGTGGTACGTATTATTAATATGATACTATCATGCTCTTATGTGTTTGCTGTCTGCAAATTTGTTTCAGTTCCAATTGTCTTGTATTCAGTTTTTTTCTCCCCAGATGCCGATGTCAAAGTGGTATGTATTGGTCTGCATGTTATGTTGTGAATCGATTCAAGAAGGTTTAGTGTCTTAAAAGTAATTTTAAGGATCCTAATAAACCTCACACTGATTATACTTTTAAGGTCAGGGATTCAAACTAGTCAGCTTTACGCCCCACCCCCCCAAAAATGTGGCACTGAAGTGAAATGTGGATTTGTGTCTTCCCTGAGAAGTGCTGCTCTGGGAGCATTCTCTATTTTCACCTTATACCGTTAGTTTGCATCCCTGCATTCTTGTGTCCTGTTTTGGCAGGATCATCATAGTAATACAGTATTTACTTTTGAAGGTTCCTCTCTGTCCTGGGCTTCATCATAAACATTGACACGTTGATGTCGATGATTCCTGTGCTGCTTGAAGGACAGCGATATGTCCTGACCTACAGGTTCAGCCAGGACCACTTGGAGCTTCTCTTCAACTCCATCAGAGCATCCGGTAGGGTTCATAATTTATATTTACCAGCTGCAACATTAAGTGACACAAAGTGTCAGCTAATGCTTGTATTGTTTTCAGTTTGTCGGTCCATATGTTTGTGTTTTTTTTTTTTGGTAAAATGTGTTTTCTGAAGACATACGAAGTAACCCTAACCCTATGACATACACAGTACCTGGAAGTGTCACAAACCATTTTGAGTATTTAGAAAAATGCCTGTGTTTGACTATCTGTTTGCAGAATTTATCACCACTGATACAGTCTGAATTGTATGATAATGCCATTCAACTTAATTTGTGGAAAGATCATTCAGGGGTGCTAGTTTTAATTTGTCTTTTTTTCTTTTAAGCATAAAACATTTTAAAGCATGCATTGAATATCTTTGTACTATACTCTTATATTGTGTTTTTAAAAAAATTTTTTTTAAAGGTGGCTGGAATAACAACCCTAATGCCAGCCAGTTCAAATACATCTTTAGGAAGCTGATGGCTCGGTGTGGGGTTGTTAAACCATGCAGAGGCAATGTGACCACACAGGATGACACAGAGTCCCTACCAGCTGTCATCGATACCTCTACAAGCCTGTCAGCTGTAGATATGTCCGCTGCAGCAGGAGGAGAAGATCTGACATTCCTGCCCTAGTACATGACCACAGCTAATTTCCCGTACGCTTTGATGGTCTTGTGGACAACGCTCTCGTGTACATTTCAGGTAAAGGCTGACTGAAAGTTGATTTTGCCTATAACTGATAGTGCCAGTAGTCAAAATCTGTGGGAAAACATCTCATGATGGTCCAAAAAGAGAAATGTTCCCTTAATTTCCCCATGATCATTATTATAAGTTATAATATTATTATACTAACTCAAATTTCAGGATTTGTTGTGCGACGGGCTGTGAAGAAGCTGTCCTGTGATGTCTGCCGTGCCAGCCTGGTGACAGACGCTGCATCTGCCATCAAGGACCAGAGCTACCACCTGCTGAATTTAAAAAACAATGGAGGTCTGGTGATTCCATCAGAAGGCACAGTGAGGGTTGTCAGGGCAGCAGAGTGGGTCATTTGTCAGGCTTCAACAAGTACCAGACGATCACAGCCCATCAAACTGCTTGAGGTCGTGTACATTGTACGGAAGAGGATAGGGTCAGAGGATGTGTTTGTGCTCGGGGAGCACATCGTTGAAACGCAGTATGGCATAGACAATCACCACCATACACTGTTAACGTTAGTTGTGTCCCTGTTTTTTAAGATAAGGCTGCACCACATTGCGAAAATGACAAACCTTAGCTTACAGAGCAACAACATGCGACAGAAGCTCAATAAAACCGTCCTTTTCAAAGGGCATTAGCCAAGCTGTGTTTTTTTGGGTAATTTGTTTTTTATCTCTGTCCTCTGTGTATACCTCCACAGTAGTGTAGTTCTCTGCACAGGGTGGGGATTTCAACATGCAGCATTTCTTTGTATATTTGTAAAGGGGAATCTTGTACCTATTTTTTTAATGGAAATAAATGTCACTTTTATAATACTTTAAAATAGACTTTGTGTAATTATTCCATATATTGTGTAGACATTCTATATCAGAACCCCTGACGTACAGTCCAAATAGTCTACAAGAAACTTCAGAATGTTACCTTTCATTTGAGACCAGGATTATGCTTCTACACCAAGAGGTTTCTACACAGTAAGCCTTTTATTATCAGTATGCATTTTGGGTAACCAAAAGTCCTATGGGGAGTTTCCATAGGGCATTTTACAAAACGCATGAGCATACCTTGGCAAATCAAGTACTCCTATTTCATTCTGTATTGATCTGCCTTTGCACACAGCTTCACAAGACTTGGTGCTAGGGCTCAGTTGTGTTTCTAAAGTCATATCAAGTGACCAAGAGGGCTGAAATGTGGTCAGTTCAGAGATGCTTGTTATCCGGCAGAAAGAAAAAAACAATATTCTAGCCTCTATAACTGTGCCAGTACTTCACACAATTATTCTGATTGTTTCCTAAGAAACTACAAGGTCTCAGCTTTTTGTAATAATTAAATTTTTATTATAATAGTAATATACATATACTTTTATAATATGGATATTTCATGTTTCCATTCTGTACACTGAGTTTTAGTAGCCTATATAATGATTTAACAAATACCTTGTGCGTGTGTATATTCATTGCACCTATCGGTTCTGTTCAGTGTTATTTTCATGTAGAAGTCCATGGTTATAGTTATTCATAAGTGTGCAGTGTTATAACTACATCTCTGACGCTTATAACAAACCAACCCGTTTGAAAATCGGTAGAAAATTGAGCAAGTTACGGTTATGTAAAAAGTACATGCACCATTATAACAATGTTACGAGTGAGCGAGCTGCCTGTGACAAGATGGCCGCCAGGTGCTGACGTCGACCTCCATTGGCCAGCCGCACGGACGAGATATCTAGCCTTTATATAGATATCTATGATCGCGAGAGTGTTGAATGGTAAGCATTGTACAAAACCAAACCTTTTTTACTACTGTTAGCTAGGGGTGGAACGGTACATTCGTATTGAATCGAAACGGCGCGGTCCGGTGCACGAATTTACACGGAGAATACACGTTATAAAAATAAATAAAACTCTAAATAGCGATACTATTATACTACGCTCTATTCGCGTTTGGTGTGAACGCAGCATAATGAACAGGCTGCGATGTCAAGATTGCAATTGTGTGTGTGTGTGTGTGTGTGTGTATGTATCTCCATATTTTTACCACATTACGACAACAAAAGCACTTGAACCCAACACACTGGTAAATACCAGTTCACAAGTGGAAAATATCATATTTACCATAGCACGTGAACGCACCATTGGTCGCTAAATAAATCTCTCCAGGACTGCCCGACTTACCTTTGGTGAAGTGTCGCTGACTGAAAACGTTCGTGTTAACTTTCTGTGCGCAGTTGCTCTTAATCTTCGGACAGCGAGAAGTCGAGAGATCTCGGTATCTGTAGGAGGAGTCTTAGGTAGTATTTAGAGGAACTTTGGAGTTTTGGACAGTACGTAATCATGTTTCATATCACGTAAGAGTTTCCCCTGTGTTTTTAAAAGATTTATGAAGCCCACAAATCGCCAGGACAAAACAAAGTGAATATGTTTTTTACCTGGTTCTGTTAAATCCACGTGTCAGTTGACTGCCAAGTCCTCTTAAAGTACACCTGAATTGCGCTAAAGAGGACATAGACACAACTAATTCTTAATAATGAAGACCGTACTATGTACTATGTGTAACGAATTTATCTTCCGCCATAGAAATATCAGCGGCTTGAAAGGCAATCAACATAAAACAAGAGTATAAACATGGGCGGAACATAACATCCAAGACGTGGTCTCTAATACTCGGAACCTGGTACGATGGGTCGAAATATGAATAATCTTATTTGAACTCGTGCACTTAGACGGCGTTGTCGTGTGATATCCGTTACTTTTCAAAGCGCCGATTACGAAGGACCAATCAGAGTTGTGTGAGATTAGGCGCGTATTTTTCTTTAATAATTTTATAGTTATTATTAAGGTGGTTTTCATTTGTGTGACAATAATTCTAAGCCTTGGGTTTAATAGAATAACAACGGCGACCGTTGTTGACCAGATGTGTGCGTGTCCAGCGACGTGAAAAGTTGAGAAACGTTTAACTATGCAAATGTAGCGCGACTTTCGGGAGCGACAGTCAATACGAGAGAAGATGGTAGAGCTCACGTGATCCTAATATTTTAATAATATTTATTGTAAAGAAACAGTGCTGTTTGGACTCTCCATACACACCAATGTAAACAAATTTAGAGCTCAAATAATACGAGAGTTTTAACGGGAGAGTTAATGTAAGTGCTTTTACAAAATTACAAGCTTCACATTTCTGCCTTAAACCCTCTAAAAATTGTCCCCATTCACTTCCATTGTAAGTGCCACACTGTAACACAGATTTGTACTTTTTTAAAAGAACGGGAAGGACGAGTCGAAATAAATGTTTGTCATAATCAGCATTATGCTATAAATGGTGTCAATTGAGCTTAACTTGTATTGAGCCCTTAATATTACTTTAACTCCAATTTCCTCTGACCATGACACAACAATACATTCATTTAGATTCATATTCTCTTGTTTTTTCATAGCAGTGTATAAATGAATACTTGTATCTAGTCGAAGGGAAAGTGTATCAATCTAGCCTAGACAGATAAAAAGTTAACTTTTTTTTATTAAATATATAACATCTATTTTTAAATATGTAAAGCTCATAGTCTTCTACAGTGAAGGAAAAAAGTATTTGATCCCCTGCTGATTTTGTACGTTTGCCCACTGACAAAGAATTGATCAGTCTATAATTTTAATGGTAGTTTAATTTGAACAGTGAGAGACAGAATAACAACAACAACAACAACAAAAAAAAAAAATCCAGAAAAACGCATTTCAAAAATGTTATAAATTGAATTGCATTTTAATGAGGGAAATAAGTGTTCAACCCCCTCTCAATCAGAGATTTCTGGCTCCCAGATGTCTTTTATACACGTAATAAACTGAGATTAGGTGCACACTCTTAAAGGGAGTGCTCCTAATCTCATCTTGTTACCTGTATAAAAGACACCTGTTCACAGAAGCAATCAATCAATCAGATTCCAAACTCTCCACCATGGCAATGACCAAAGAACTGTCCAAGGATGTCAGGGACAAGATTGTAGATCTACACAAGGCTGGAATGGGCTACAAGACCATCGCCAAGCAGCTTGGTGAAAAGGTGACAACAGTTGGTGCGATTATAAGCCCAGAACTACACTGAAGGATCTTGTCAATGATCTCAAGGCAGCTGGGACCATAGTCACCAAGAAAACAATTGGTAACACACTACGCCGTGAAGGACTGAAATCCTGCTGTGCCCGCAAGGTCCCCCTGCTCAAGAAAGCAAATGTACAGGCATGTTTGGGGGTGTTTTTCTGTTAAGGTGACAGGACAACTTCACCGCATCAAAGTGACGATGGACGGGGCCATGTACTGTCAAATCAGCCAGGGCATTGAAAATGGGTCGTGGATGGGTATACCAGCATGACAATGACCCAAATCACACGGCCAAAGCAACAAAGGAGTGGCTCAAGAAGAAGCACATTAAGGTCCTGGAGTGGCCTAGCCAGTCTTGAGAAAATCTGTGGAGGGAGCTGAAGGTTCGAGTTGCAAAACGTCAGCCTCTAAACCTTAATGACTTGGAGAAGATCTGCAAAGAGGAGAGGGACAAAATCCCTCCTGAGATGTGTGCAAATCTGGTGGCCAACTACAAGAAATGTCTGACCTCTGTGATTGCCAACAAGGGTTTTGCCACCAAGTACTAACTCATGTTTTGCAGAGGGGTCGAATAATTATTTCCCTCATTAAAATGCAATTCAATTTATAACATTTTTGACATGCGTTTTTCTGGATTTTTGTTGTTGTTATTCTGTCTCTCACTGTTCAAATGAACCTTAAAATTATAGACTGATTATTTGTTTGTCAGTGGGCAAACGTAAAATATCAACAGGGGATCAAATACTTTTTTTCCTCACTGTATATTCTATAGTACAAACAGGAATACAATGAACAAAGCAATGAAGTAGCTTGCATGTAATTTTAATTTAAAAGCTGTATCTTTGGAGGAGACATTTCTGTACAGCATTGTGTTTTAACATGGATTTAAAATAAAAATAAAAAAATCATACAACAGAGACAATAGTACAGCATGCTCTTACAACATAGTAGTGCTTATGCACTTGAAAAATCTTACATGAAAACATAAATAAAAAATGAGTGATAAAAACAATAATTAAATGTCTTTACATGAAACTTAACCATTAGAATCATTTTAGCCTACCTTCCTTGCAGTGCATATGGTTATAACTGTAAATAATTACTATTAGTAGTATTTTAAAATGTGTCTCCTGCATCATGCAACCAGAGGTTAAGACACATGCTCTTGTCTCCTAAGTTGCAGTAATACACAAACCAGGAACTAGTCCATTTGTGCAGAGAGAAAGGCTGATGTCCCACTGTGGTCATTACAGACTACACTAATATGATCTACACATTTCTTGTTGTGCAGACATGAGGTCATTAAACACTTAGTCTTTACAGAATGATTTGTTGTTCTTTTATTATGTTCTGAAATGCAGCATGATCGTCAATGTTTAGGATAACTCTTACAATAAAATAGTCTGAAATCATCCCTCTGCCTTGCAAAAACAAAAGACTCCAGGAAAATTCTTCATATGTTAGGACCAGTTGCACCAGTGCTCCTTATTAAATCAGTACTGACATCCATATCAAACTATATAAATGTCAACTTTTACAAAGAAACTTTGTACTGTGAAAACATACAAACAGTCACACTGTATGATCACTGTAAAAAGACTACCTGTAAACTACCGGCAACAGTTTGAGGAAGCTTTTCCTCTTAAAATCTACAATCCGTGCAATGCACAACATGTCTTATGCACAGTCAATAGGGTAAAGGCCTGCAATAAAGCACTAATGATGTGTTTTAAACCTTTTACGGAGAGATAAATAAATAAATAAAAACTAAATAAAAAAAATGTATTCTGCAACATCGCAAACGGTCATACACAGATTAGTATCTACATATTTACATTGACATTGTGGGAGTTTGCAATGGTTGACTCTCTTAAGGCAACAAGTATTGTGTATATTTAAATTAAGTGATAATAAACAATGGTTTCATGCTAAAATTGTATGCATATATGGATTCTCTAACTTAACCTGAATTACAAATGCTAAAGCAGACTCTGGGAACAAGTTGTCTAAATGACACAGCACTTACACGTAACCTATAACTTACTGAACTTTGAATACACTCTAAAGGATGATTAAACACGTATTTGCTTCAGTGCTGATATTTTTGACCTTTGTATTTAAGTACAAAAACAAAGTGTTGTGTTGGAAACATTTAAAAATGAATGCAGATGGAATAAATTAGGAGCTTTGGGATTATTTGGGAACTGCTCTGATTTATCAAATCAGAGTGTTGTTTTATTCTTTCTTCTCCTTTAAAGTGATTAAGCGCCTAACAGGCCTTCATACGTGGCTTTCAGTGCTACAACAAAGATAGCTACTCATAAACCTTCAAGTGATTTTCTTTCCTTATCGCCGCCTTCTCAGAACCAGAGATCATAGAAGAGTCTGGGGACCAAAAAATATTAACAATGTTATATGGATGATAACCAGAGCAGATTTCATCATGACTGTGCATAATATAAGTTTTCTTCAGATATGTGGTAATCAAGTAAAACAGACAAGAAGAAACATGCAGCTCTAGCCATGGAGAGCTAGAACAGCGGACCAGTCATCAAATCAAGTTTCCACTTTCCCATAGGTGCCCTCTGGTGGCCTGTACTGTTTAGGGAAAGTCTTCAGCTGGAGAGAGTTGAAGGCATATTTGCGACTGCCTACATTTTTCATGGTGTTTTCTCGCCTGCAGCCCTCGCTGTGGACAGAGATGACCAGAGATGAGATGGTGAGACAGGTACAGAGCATTGTGAAATTGAAGGACTATAGTTAAACAGTTCACCCAAAAATTTAAATGCTGTTATTATTTACTCCCCCTTTTGTCATTCCAAACCCATACGCAGTGTTGGGTAAGTTACTTAAAATAGTAATACACTACAAATTACTAATTATTTCTCTAAAATTATAATCAGATTACTTTACTAATTACTTCAAAAGAAAAATAATCACATACTAATTACTTTTAAGTTACTTTATAAAACACTTTTCCACTCAAATTCAATATAGTGTCTACATTTTTTCCTTGTTGATTGTCACACACAAGTTATACATTCAGCACCTCACATTTCTCCTTCACAATAACTCGATATGGGGCCACAATTCATGTAGTCTACATAAATAATATATTAGAAAAAAGAATAACCCTATAACATAATTAAAATTAAATAAATTGTAAGTCAGTGTTATCTTATTACAAGAATTTAAAATGTAATGCATTACACTACTTTTTTGTGACTAAAAGTAATTCGATTACATTACAGAGTACAGTAACTAATTACTTTGTAATTGGATTACACCCAAACACTGATGGAATACAAAATGTGATTTTTTTTTTAAGAATCTTCACACAATTCTTTTACATATCACACGAGCAACTAAAAAACAACAGCAAACAGGTCTGGAACAACTTGAATTAATTATGACCGAATTTTCATCTTTTCACCTGCGCATACAGTCCAGGGCCTGGGTGAAAACCTGCGGGGCCATGCAGTGCTCATGCTGAAGGATTTGACATTGCTCCAGGGTGACCGACATGGCCGTACGATCCTTTGCACTCTTACAGCTGGTCACACGGACACCATTCAGTCGCCGACACACCTGGCACAACAGGTATTAATAGAGCTACTCATTACACTAGTGTCACCATATTTTAATATAGAACATAGATGTCAAACTTTCTTAGTATAGTATAACATAGTATGCTTTGACAAAGTTTAACACACTTAAGGCACAAGAGAACATAACGGTAATGGTAGATCACTGTACCTCTGCTGCCTGTGACAGGATGTCCACATTCTTGCTCTTCTTGGCATTGACATTTTGACTAAGGAATTTGAGAAGCTCAGGCACACAGTTTTGACTGCGAGAGCAGGGAAGACCTATAGATGGAGTCATTCAATCGATTAGTAAAGCAATTAACCATAAGAAGTCTCTTTAGGATGAATTACTTTCTATTATTGCCAACTCAGGCTAGACATTTTATAATAGAGCACAACAGCGTCCATCCACACTTTCAGCCATTTTGGTTCCAGAATTCTTTTCTCATTCATTTTTTGTTTAGGCTTTTTATAAAATCCTCCATAAAAGAGTTGTAAGCCATGAACCTAAGCAACCAGTGACGAGATGAATTACATCATCACAAACTTCGTTTTGAGGCAAAAAAGTATTTGAAAATCAAAGAAAAAGACAATGGTACAAGGCTGTGTACTTACCATCTTTCATGAGGGCATGAACTACAATCCCATGAAGTATTATTGCAAATGACATAGTTTAATTAAAACTATGAGAATATATAAAACTATTGATTTTAGGTTGTTGATTATAAGTATAGAAATAATATATTTAACTTTTTAATGCAAAATATTCAGATATGTACAAATATACGGTATAAATTGTTAAAGGGTGAAGGGAGACCATCTCGATTACATCATTCACAGTGCGTCATGGGAGTAGGCGGTCGCTCTTGGGCTTGTTTCGTGGGCTTTGTTGGCCACGGTTCTCTGATTGGTGAATCGTTCTCTACTGTACCATGGGTAATGTAGTTGTTTCAATCAAACACGATTACTAATTCAACAGAAGCATGTACCATCAGTGAACAATCTGGGAGCTCAAGGTAGGTCTGTCTTTAAATGTTTATAAGCTATCTTTGAAAATCAATTTGTCTATGGAAAAAAAAATATGGGATGGGATGTTTACTTGCGGAACCAGACTGTTGTGCTCTATTAATAATTTTTTTTCAATGGTAATCTTTTCATTAGACATTTCTTTCATATAGGGACATATCTGGTATAGGCCAATGTAGTGTAGATAAAAGTTGAGTGTTCAGGACTCACAGTCTTCAGGCAACACTTCTTTAAACTGTTCATAATAGGAGGTAAGCCGAGCTAGACTCTCCGTATTCACTAACTCCTGTAGTGATGTGTCTCCAAACCTTAACAGTAATGCAAAACTCATGAAAAAATATATATATCAATATTCAACTGTAAAAACATTTTTGTATACTTCCAGTCCAATGACTAAATGAATTGATATTTTCTGAGATCACGTTGGTAAAGCAAAATATTGTGATCAAATCAGTCTGTACACAAGCCAGGCAAGCTTTTAACTTACTTTTCCGCTAGTGTTTGTTGCTCATTGATTCCTACATTGAATATTACTGGTTGAACACGCAGCAGCATCCCATTTTGAATTTCTCGTGGCAACAGATCAAACATCGCCCCTGGTAATGGTACACGCACGTTAAACCCATCTCTGTTACCCGTGATGACCGGTAGCATGTCGGGGCTAAAGCTGGAGGTTGCCTGGGTAACTTTAAAGGTGACATTCCGCAGGTCCAAGATGCCTACGCTCATGTCTTCCAACATGGCAAGCTCCTCCCCTTTAAGACAAAAGCAAAAGCAGTACCATCACACTAACATACTGTGCTCAAATAAATTTACTGGCATACAGCCTGAGACCACTAGTGAAAATGCTTCTATTTAGCATTTTCTAATTGGGTATCATGTTGTGTGTTTTTTTTTTTTGTTTTTGTTTTTTTACAAATTATATTACTAACATAATTTCGAGAATTTCTTTGTATTTGCCATGTTTCCCTTTTGCTTAAATGACAGCATGCACTTGAGCTGGCATTGACATGATGGACTACAAAATTTTGGGCAAAACCTGATGATCCATGTTATCCCAGCATGAATACTTGAGAATGATCCAAAGAGCATCTTTTGTGCTTTAATTTTAAGCAATGAAATCTGACCTTTTGTACAAGAAAGTTAACAAGGTCAATGTCACAAATTAGCTTATTTGATTAGTGACCCAGAATTAATGCAGGATCTTAAATATTTCTTTATCATTTTATGTTATAACTAGTGCTGTCAGTCGATTACAATATTTAATTCTGATTAATCAAATACTTTTTTGTAGTTAATCGTGATTAATCACAGATTCTGAAAGTGCTGAGTTTTGACACTATATATACTTATTTTCCTGTCAAAATGCATTTATGTATTAGGAAAGAAAACAAAACAATATGTAACAATGTAATTTTTACAAACAAAGACTTTCAAAGTATAAAGATAGCTAAAAAAAAGCACCAGTTCAAGTAACACTAAACATTTCCCAAAGTCTAAGTGGGAGTTTGACAGATTGAAAGTACTAGTCTCCCTGTATGTTGCATATTTATTGTAATGGGTATTGAATCTCTTAAACTCTCATACTACACAATAATAATCTGCTGATAGACTGTGGCTATCCGCTTTGTTACAGCAATTGCAAAGTCCCTTTAATGATTTGCATCAGGGCATCAACACCAGCATCAAATGCTGCTTTGAAAAGTGCTGGCAGACAAAAACATCCCATTCTGTGTTTTGGTGATCCTTATCCCATCTTCCCCGAGGTCCACTGATAATGTTAATAACGTTTTCTTTTTTTTTGCATTAATACAGTAATAATTTAGTAATAAATTGTAATTTTCCACCCTGTTTTTGGCCCTCTGTCTGAAATGCATGGTTTTGGCCTAAGCCCCTCCTTAAAACTTCAAAGTACAGGTGTTGGTCATATAATTAGAATATCATCAAAAAGTTTATTTATTTCAGTAATTCCAAAGGTAGTCAGCAGTCTTCCCCATGATTGTGTAGCCTACAGAACTAGACTGAGAGACCATTTAAAGGCCTTTGCAGGTGTTTTGAGTTAATTAGCTGATTAGAGTGTGGCACCAGGTGTCTTCAATATTGAACCTTTTCACAATATTCAAATTTTCTGAGATACTGATTTTGGGGTTTTCATTAGTTGTCAGTTATAATCATCAAAATTAAAAGGAATGAACACTTGAAATATATCAGTCAGTGTGGAATGAATGTATACATTATACAAGTTTCACTTTTTGAATGGAATTACTGAAATAAATAAACTTTTTGATGATATTCTAATTATATGACCAGCACCTGTAAATGGCTATTGTTATGACTGGCTAACATCGTGCAGCCCCTTGAATACAGCCATTTTTGAAACTCATTCGGAAGAGAATGAACCAGCTCAACAACATTCTAAAATTAAATATCAGGGTTTACCCATAACACACATTGCATCCGAATATATTAAACTGTTAATCTCATGCACAACAGTTAACACTCACATCCAGTCTACACCGGACGTGAGAGTCATGTCAAACACAATAGAACCCATTATAATCAATTATACTGTCTACCATGGAAGCGTCCGTTGCGGTGCGTTGTGCCGACAGTAAACAGATATCCAGTTCCATTTTGTGCTACGTAAGTTGGTGCTACTAATACCAACAACACAAATTGTTTAGAAAGTTTATGTTGATGCGCCCGGTGTAGACAGCCTCAAGCCATTGCATCTTGTCAATGGTGTAAACAGGATGTCAGCACCATAAACTATCAAACAGTCATGACATATGACATATTCATATATGTCATGACATATTTAATTCATATTCATGAATGAAACTATTTACTCACATTTTTTGCGATCGCGTCCAACTGTTTTTAACGGTTGCTTTGCAAAGCATGAATTAACTGGTTGTTATGAGCCGAATATACAATCCACTCTAAAATACCCTGAAGACACATCCACATCCAGAGAGCTTCTCCTCTTCACAGCTGTAAGTTGAAACTACGCCTTTAAAAATGGCCCAGATATGTATCAAGTGGTCAAAGATGTCTGTCTGCAAATGTTTATGTAAAAAAACAACATTTAAATCCTAACAGGCACATGAAGGTGTCCTGTGTAAGTCGATTTAGATGAATCTCCCATGACAGGCACATATCTCTCCTCTTCCTCTGTGTAACTGACTGAGCACCAGTGGGCGGGGCCAAGGGTGCAATGACGGAAAAATAAGCATCTTGCTGAAGATGCAATCATACGCAGATGTATTTGGTCCTTGTGACATCACAAGTTCCACGAATTCCAAATAAGCCGTTTCAGCAGCTTGGCTTAAATAAATGCTCTTATCTATTAAGGAGGACGTTTTCGGTTCTGAAACTTACAGTATGTTCTTATAGTACAATGGCCTCTTATGTGTCAAAAGATCAAGGAAAATGTTATTCCTCATGTCATGACCCCTTTAAGACTTGATGTGCTTCTGTGGTCATTAAAATGCGCCTTGCAAAGGTCCCATCAGGGCTTGTTTTGCACATCAAAGTTTTGTGTGTGTTTGTGGTGTTTCCATCACTGTAGTGAATCCGGGCAGACACACTACAAAGGTGTTTGCTGGTTTATTCTTTATTGACAGTAAATTCTTTAATTGCTATGGAGAAAAATGTACAAGTTGAGATTTTTATTTGAATTCCACAGATATTTACCATAGGTGCTCAGTAGACCTTCAAACTGGACTAGTAAGCCGATAGTGTGGAGCTGTCTGAGGAAGCCATTGTCACTGAGACAGTTCCTCAGCTTTATAACAAATCCACAGATCAAGGCCGTCAACTACAGAGAAACATGCATATCATTAGGATTGATATGACATTATAATTAATTGACAGCTGTTAAAATGTCTATACATTATTTAAAACAAAGACAATGGTTCAGTATTGCATTACCAAAGTTTTTCATTTAGTAGTTATTAAAAAGAATAAAACGTTTTTTTAAAAAATCAGTCAATATTTATCATAGCACTGCCAACCCTGGTGTAACTAAAGCATTATGTAATAAAAGTGCAATACCCCATTTGGTAGGTGAAAACATTATCAAAATTAGCCAATATTTGTAATAAACAAACACACAATGGATTTAATTTCTGGATGAACAATCCCTTTAATACAGTTTGTACTAACCGTCTGGCAGAAAACCACATCTCTGCGGTACTGTAGTGCCAGACTCATGGCAATAGTGGGAGCACTGTCTTGCATTAGAAGAAACACCATGGACTTCTTGGCTTTGTCACTCATCATGGCTACACACTCATTGAGAGTGGTCAGGAGTGGATACAGAGCTTCACTCCATTCACCTAGTTCCAGAAACACATACAGGTATTACAACGTCTGGAATGCACAGATTGCATTTCAAATCAAATAGAAGAGAACCCACATATACAGTAAATGCTTACCAGGAGAGGACCCTTCACCACTGGGACTACCACCTAAAGTAGGGTAGAGATAGTAAGTGCTGTTAAAAACAGCCATGACACCTCTACAGTTGAAGTCAGAAGTTTACATACACCTTAGCCAAATAAATGTATTTAAATTTTACAAGCTGCTTAAAGGCACAGTTAACTTAGTATATGTAAACTTCTGACCCACTGGAATTGTGATATAGTCAATTTAAAGTGAATCAATCTGTCTGTAAGTAATTGTTGGAAAAATGACTTGTGTCATGCAAAGACGACTTGCCAAAACTAGTTTGCTAATATGAAATCTGAAGAGTGGTTAAAAAATTAGTTTTAATGACTTCAACCTAAGTGTATGTAAACTTCTGACTTCAACTGTATATTAATTACTGTAATACTACATTAAAATACAAACATTTTAGTAGATGTGACCACTGTTCATGTAATTTTTAGCTTGTTAGTACGTATATACACATACACTACCAGTTAAAAGTATGGTCACACCAAATTTAGGTTGACAAATAAGGTAGTCCGAAATTAAAAAATCTTTAAAAAAAATCTACTTTAAAATGTATTATGTATTTTTGTGACAATTTTGTAAATTTAAATGTAAATTTATGTAAATTTTAGACATAGCATTTTTCATTAATAATATTTTCTAAAAAAAAAAAAAAGAAAAAAAGTTTAATGACTATAAAAAGTCAAAAGGTTAAAGAGACCATTAAAGAGGCACTCACAACTGTTTACAATTTGTCATATTAGACTTGCACTGACACCTAGTAGCATTGATACACCATAATTTAAGCACAGTAGTTTTCAGTTAGTGATGCCATTGTAAAAATGCAATACTTACAGTCAGCCATTATTAATTCTATTCATGAGTGAAACTGTCCAATATGAGAGTGGTTACTGAAATTAAGCAAGTGTTATT
Organism: Moxostoma hubbsi; assembly: GCA_032164185.1. Taxonomy (NCBI): domain Eukaryota; kingdom Metazoa; phylum Chordata; class Actinopteri; order Cypriniformes; family Catostomidae; genus Moxostoma; species Moxostoma hubbsi. Next base: position 11,169,553 of record JAVLUX010000047.1, read on the forward strand.
CGGCTGGTCATTTGATCCAAACATAGCATCTCCCATGAGGGGACCCTCTCTATTTAGAATAAAACAGCTTTTATAAGGTTACTAATATGAATGGAGTCTTCATCTCATGTGAGAGCGCATGATTTTATAAATATGTTTTACAATTTATATCTTTAGAAGTAAACAATTTTCAAAATATTAAAAAATACTGAGTGCATCTTTACGTAAAAGGTATTACAATACTATCCATGCACCCTGAATGCATGCGAGTGTACACAACTTAAATCATTTAAATTAAGTTTTCAAACATATTTTTCAAGGTAAATATTTTTTTTTACAAATATAAATAATTTTTATAAAAAGTTTCTTAGACTTGAACAAAATGTGCCTTTCCATTAAAATGGCAAAATATCTGAAATTTAAAAAAAACTTCACACACAGTCATGAGGGTCTTAAGTGGTCCTCTCGGTCTTATGGACACATGACAACAGAATGACTACCTGCATGTTAGTTACACCACCTGACTTGATGGACAAACGTTTTTTTCAAACATTAATAATATATTAAATCTAAATGGTTTCAATGCTTGTTTTATATATATATATATATATATATATATATATATATATATATATATATATATATACACACACACACACACACACACACACAATACAAGTTCCATTTATGTATGGAATTGATCCAGTTCCACAATACATATTCCAAACGATGTACGCCACTAATTCTTTATTTAGAATTTCAAATTTGAATAAGCCTTTAAAAAACCTTTAGTGAGTTACACCACTTGGACATTTTTTAATTTAACCCCCAGAAAAAAAATAACAAAATGTCTTTTAACTCTGAAATTAAAAGCATGTTTATGATAGTAAAAGTGTATTGAAGCAATTGTTTTATGTGAATTTCATTTGAATGTATTTTTTAATAACTTAACAGACCTGAAGATGTCATCATGGACCCATTTATTTTACTCATGACTTAAACATTATTAAAGGAGTTTCCATGCTGCATATTCTAGTTGTTGTCGGCTGCTTTCATACTATCCAGACAAACTCATCCATTAAAAAAATATTCAATAAAATGTTAGAGATAATTATCCTAAAAATTAAAATTCTCTCATCATTTACTCACCCTTATGCCATCCCAAAAGTGTATGACTTACTTTCTTTAGCAGAACAAAAATAAAGATTTTTAGAAGAATATCTCAGCTCTGCAGGTCCATACAGACAAGTGAATGGTGATCAGACCTTTGTAGCTTACATAAAAGAAACATAAAAGTAATCCATATGAAACCAGTGGTTAAATCCATACCTTTAGAAGTGATATGAGTGGTGGATAGAAGTGGTATTTTTTAAATCTAAATCTCCACTTTCAATTTGACATCTGAAAGCCACATATGGTGCCTGTTTAAGTTCACTTTCACATCTGAAAGAGAAAGTGGAGATTTAGAGTTTTAAAAAAAATGACTTACATTTTTATCTGTTTCTCTCCCACACCCATCATTTAGCTTCTGAAGATGTGGATTTAACCACTGGAGTCTTCCAGATTACTTTTATGCTGACTTTGTGATTTTTTTTTTGGAGCCATAAAGGTCTGATCGCATTCACTTGCATTGTATGGACCTACAGAGCTGAAATATTCTTCTAAAAATCTTCATTTGTGTTCTACAGAAGAAAGAAAGATATACACATCTGGGATAGCATGAGGATGAGTAAACAATGAAAGAATTTTCATTTTTGGGTGAACTGTCCCTTTAACAAATCTTTTAATTCATATTAATTAATAATTTTTTTAATGGATGAGTTTGTCTGGATAGTATGAAAGCAGCCAACAACAACTAGCATATACAGCATGGGAACTCCTTTAATAACGTTTAAAAAGCATCCCAGGTGGATACCTCATGAAGGTTGATGAGAAAATGCCCTGAACATGCAAAGCTGTATGGTAATACAAAGGCACATCATCAATGTCGAAACTGAAACTAAGTGAAGTGGCTGAAATTTTTTTAAATTGCCCAGCCAAATGTTGATTTAAAAAAGAAAGAAATCTGACTCAGTTTTATCTGAATCTGAGTGTTACGGAGTCAAACACATCTGTCACTCCACAGAGAAGTGTAGTTGCAGCATTTTGTCTTTGCTTGGCAGTGTAATTTAGGCAAAGGGTGGCTATTTTGTGGACGCTTAAATATATGATTTTTTTGATCACTACATAATAGTACTAATATCCTAAAAGATGGAAAATTTTAATAATAAAGAATAAATAGGTGTGTCCAAACTTTTTAAATGGTAACGAACAGTATGTAAAAAATAAGTAAATGCAACCAGGAATGATCACGTGTCATTAAAAGAGGATGTAAAACATGAAAGAATTTGTGGGACTGTACTGTATGTGTACTGTTTTAAAAAGGGATTCAAACTCAAGCCTTTTAACATGGGGGGTGGGGATGGGGGGTGGAGGTGGACCTACAGGAGCGTCTGTTAGAACTGGAGCAGTATGCAGAGGTCAGTAAGGGCGATAATGATGATGGCAATAATGATGAAAAGCACTGAGATGTACGCGGGTGTGATGAAAACGGGGGTGGAGGAGGAAGGGGAAGAGAACCCGTCACCAGGGTTGATCCAGAACGCATTGTCCTGGCTACCTCTCATGCTGGCATCAGCCGGTTGTTCAGACATGAAGACATCTTCACTGCTGTCACTCTGCGCCCGCTCTCTTGTCAGAAGTCTGTCCACACATCGGATCACACACTCCAGACTCTTATCCACATTGAGCCAAATCTTCTCCTGAATCACAAACAGAAGTTGGTTTATTTTACAGGACTAATAGACTGCTCACCATACTTAACGCTGTGTTAAAATGGCATGGACAGACAGTTAGGTGATATCACGTCATCACATATTAATCTTGAGTTTTTGTCCTAACTAACTGCAATCAAGTCCATCCTGAACATTTTGTCAGTGGCTTGGTTTCTATTTTTGTTGCATCTCAACGAATGAAGCCCAACCCACAATGAACTCTCATTGCCCCCAAATCTGGTTCCTGGTAGCAGTATATTAAAGGGATATATCATTAGGAATCCAGTTGTGCATGATCTTTTGTGATAAAAGAGTTCTATATTCAATGAAACCAGCCCAAAAATACCATCTATTGAAACTGAGCTGAGAAAACGGCTTGTGCTGAAAATGGATTTCTTATATCTGAAACCAGAAATATTACCACATGACTGCCCACATTTACATGTCAAAAATGCTTATTCGGTGTTCAGAAATGTGGCTTGCCCAGTTAATTAAAGTATTAAGAGAAGAATGACCAGAAGAACTAATGATAAGAGTAAAATGTGGAAAAATCAACAAGACCTCAGCACAAAAGTAATACAGTATTATCTCCAGAAGCGGTAAGTGTGGGTGAGAAACAAATCAATATTTAAGTCATTTTTTACAATAAATCTCCACTTTCACTTCCACATTCTTCTTCTTCTTTTGTTTTTTGTGATTCTCATTCTTCATGCATATTGCCACCTACTGGGCAGGGAGGATAATTTATAGTTAAAAATGGCTGTGTAGCACCAGCAACTATGCGTCGGAAGAATCTCAATATTCATAAACTGTTTCACATTTCTGGGTTTGGATCACTGAAATAAACTATTGCAGACTAAATTTCTATAGCGGCGAATGGTAGACAACAGCAAATCTAAATTTTGCTAACCCATTTGCTCCAACAGCAAATAAAAAAAAATCCACCATTTCGTTTCCACGACTTTCCACAAGAGAAAAAGAATTAGAGAGTGGAGGATTACTACATTCAGAAGATGCTAAATTTACCATCACTATCTCAGCAGCTGCATTAAAAACTCAATCGCAGCTGTGGTAACAACTGTAGTTTTTTTAAAACTAATACCAGGCCAGGTAGTTTAACATCCAACATAATGTTATAAATATAGTCTAAAAAAAAAAAAAGTTTAAAATCGAAGTTTTCTACATTTACGCTGCTACTGTAAATAAGGCGGAAGCACGAAATCTCGGTCTGTGAAAAAGGTCTATTATGAAAGAGCAGCTAATGTTTATTTTTAACTGATGATTTCAGTCTGTTCTTAAAGGGATAGTTCACACAAAAATTCTAACTGTCATCATTTACTCACTCTAATGTAATCTTCTTAATATTCCTTGCATTTGAACATCATATTTACGGGCAAATTGGCGTCATTTTTTTTTAGACATTTCCATTGAAGCAAAGAATTGTGGGTTGTGAGTGCCCACAAAGGATACACCTCATGCATCCTCTGAATTCCCGCGAAAGGTCGCATTCGAAGGCTGCATTTGAAGTATCCTTTTCTAAAACGAGACAGCCTCGATGACTCATGCGGCCGACAGATGCAACCTCCGGAGGATGCAGCCTTCCAAACGAGACACAGCCACCATGTAGTTTGCAGTGGAGAAACATTGTTGGAATGTTGAGTGTAAAATAATCAAATATATAATGTTTTGCTGTTTACAGAGATAACTAATGTTTTTGTTTAGTTTAATCAAGATAATTGAAAGCCTAATTAAGAGTATTGGTGAACAGAATTGAGGGCTCCCTTTTGAGAGTAGGAGGGATGAGGCTCACATGCGCATATAAGATGTTGGACATTTGTTTTTGTATATTTGTTTAATTTGTAAATCTATGTTTGTCGTTTTATATATAATTTAAATGTGAAGATATTAAGAAATATGAGAGTAATACAATAAATAAAAGATAAAATAAATATATGTGAAATACAGGTGTATATATATACACATTTAAAAAGTATAAATATGTACATCAAATATAAAAAGTATTTCTGTAACTGCTGTTCTCCTGGGATTTTCACACACAACAATCTCTAAAATGTACTCAGAATTGGTGCCAAAAACACAAAAAACACATCCAGTGTGCAGCAGTTCTGTGGACTTAAACACCATGATGATGAGAGAGGTCAACAGAGAATGGCCAGACTGGTTCGAACTGACAAAATCTACAGTAACTCAGATAACCGCTCTGTACAATTACATGAGAAGAATATCATCTCAGAATGCTTCTGAGATGCGGGTTGGTGCTGTTTTGGTGGCACGAGGGGGATGATTTTAATGTTGTGGCTGATTGGTGTAAATAGCCTGTAACATTCTTAGGATAAGAAGGGGTGATAAATTATAATAAAAAAACCTAACATAATATAAATATATATATATATATATATACACTACCGTTCAAAAGTTTGGGGTCACTTACTCATTCTTTATTTATTTATTTATTTCACATTTTAGAATAATAGTAGTCAGCAAAACTATGGAATAATAGAAATGGAAATATGGGAATTATTTTGTGACCAAAAAATCCAAAATAAATCCAAAACTATGTAATATTTTAGCATCTTCAAAGTAGTCACCCTTTGCCTAGATTTTGCAGACATGTACTCGTGACATTTTCTCAACCAACTTCTTGAGGAATCACCCCGGGATGCTTTTTAAACAGTATTGAAGGAGTTCCCATCTATGTTGGGCACTTATTGGCTTCTTTTCTTCATATTTTGATCCAAGTCATCCATTTCAAAAACTTTTTTTTTTTTTAGGAAATTTTAGATTTGTAATTATATAAATGTATATGTTTTGGCAGAATAATATTTTGTCTACAAAGTTAATTTCAAACTTTTAAGCATACACCTTCAGATCAAAAGATTTTTAAGATCATGAGAAACATTTCAGACAAGTGATCCCAAACTTTTGAACGGTAGTGTATATATATATATATATATATATATATATATATATATATATATATATATATATATACACACTCACCTAAAGGATTATTAGGAACACCTGTTCAATTTCTCATTAATGCAATTATCTAATCAACCAATCACATGGCAGTTGCTTCAATGCATTTAGGGGTGTGGTCCTGGTCAAGACAATCTCCTGAACTCCAAACTGAATGTCAGAATGGGAAAGAAAGGTGATTTAAGAAATTTTGAGCGTGGCATGGTTGTTGGTGCCAGACGGGCCGGTCTGAGTATTTCACAATCTGCTCAGTTACTGGGATTTTCACGCACAACCATTTCTAGGGTTTACAAAGAATGGTGTGAAAAGGGAAAAACATCCAGTATGCGGCAGTCCTGTGGGCGAAAATGCCTTGTTGATGCTAGAGGTCAGAGGAGAATGGGCCGACTGATTCAAGCTGATAGAAGAGCAACTTTGACTGAAATAACCACTCGTTACAACCGAGGTATGCAGCAAAGCATTTGTGAAGCCACAACACGCACAACCTTGAGGCGGATGGGCTACAACAGCAGAAGGCCCCACCGGGTACCACTCATCTCCACTACAAATAGGAAAAAGAGGCTACAATTTGCAAGAGCTCACCAAAATTGGACAGTTGAAGACTGGAAAAATGTTGCCTGGTCTGATGAGTCTTGATTTCTGTTGAGACATTCAGATGGTAGAGTCAGAATTTGGCGTAAACAGAATGAGAACATGGATCCATCATGCCTTGTTACCACTGTGCAGGCTGGTGGTGGTGGTGTAATGGTGTGGGGGATGTTTTCTTGGCACACTTTAGGCCCCTTAGTGCCAATTGGGCATCGTTTAAATGCCACGGCCTACCTGAGCATTGTTTCTGACCATGTCCATCCCTTTATGGCCACCATGTACCCATCCTCTGATGGCTACTTCCAGCAGGATAATGCACCATGTCACAAAGCTCGAATCATTTCAAATTGGTTTCTTGAACATGACAATGAGTTCACTGTACTAAAATGGCCCCCACAGTCACCAGATCTCAACCCAATAGAGCATCTTTGGGATGTGGTGGAACGGGAGCTTCGTGCCCTGGATGTGCATCCCACAAATCTCCATCAACTGCAAGATGCTATCCTATCAATATGTGCCAACATTTCTAAAGAATGCTTTCAGCACCTTGTTGAATCAATGCCACGTAGAATTAAGGCAGTTCTGAAGGCGAAAGGGGGTCAAACACAGTATTAGTATGGTGTTCCTAATAATCCTTTAGGTGAGTGTATGTATATATATATATATATATATATATATATATATATATATATATATATATGACCACTTTAAACATTAAATATGTTCTTATTGATTGTAATTTTGAGAATTTGATGTGTAAAAAAATTTGCGAGGATAGTAAAATGACTTCACAGTAAAATGTGCATCACTCAACGTTAGGAAAAAAATCTCTCTAAATGAACTTACCCACTCCTCCTCATGCCAGTTTACATTCATGGAAGCTCTGTTCCCCTTTCCACTCCATCTGGCCTTTGGAGAGCCCTGGTCATTTTTAAGGGCCACATGTTCAGTGTCGGGGGCGGAGGAAGAGCCTCTGGAAGCGATGAACTCTGGGCGCGCAGCACTCAGTGCCTGGATAGCTGTAGTTAGCAGCTTACTGTCACACACTGTCACCAGCTGCCGGGTCTAAGAGAGAGAGACGACAGCACCAAGATTACCTTACAGTACGCATTAATTGGCTCAGAACAGGTTTTCTTTGGTAGATCTGTTTTAAAAGAGTGTAGGCTTTAATAACTTTTAATAACATTAAAAAATGTATATCACACTATATAATGATTACAAAACCATTACTGTGCATTCAATCAGTTTCAAATATTCAGAAAGTTTATGAAACCATGATTAATAGATTTTCAAACATATTCTATAATAAAATATATCTGTATGAAAAACATTATACAATGTTTGTGTATGTCTTATTAAATGACAGTTATTATACTAGAAGCATATCATTTGAGTAATTTTCCCAGACATGAAAAAGGCCAACTTAATATTGTGATCAGAATAGTGTGTTTTGAATAGTCTTGCATAGCAACAATTTTGACTTTAGATATAAAGTCTGGTCCACGTTGCAGCTTGCTCCACCATTTTGACGTGCTTATGCGTTTATCTGAAAGATTATTGTACAATAATAAACTGGAATGGGAAAAATTTAATAATAGGCTTTCTGGGGGCCTGGGTAGCTCAGCTAGTAAATATGCTGTCTACCACCCCTGGAGTCATGAGTTCGAATCCAGGGCATGCTGAGTAAATCCAGACAGGTCTCCTAAGCAACCAAATTGGCCCGGTTGCTTGGGAGGGTAGAGTCACATGGGGTAACCTCCTCGTCTCATTATAGTGATCGCTATAATGTGGTTAATCCTTGGTGGGGCGCATGGTGAGTTGTGTGTGGATGCCGAGGAGAATAGCCGAAGCCTCCTCACATGCTATGTCTCCGCGGTAACACGCTCAACAAGCCACATGATAAGATGCGTGGGTTGATGATCTCAGACGCAGAGGCAACTGAGATTTGTCCTCCGCCACCCAGATTGGGGTGAGTCACTACATCACCACGAGGACTTGGAGAGCATTGGGAATTGGGTATTCCAAATTGGGGAAAAATTCAAATAAATCAAATAATTGACTTTCTATGAAGGTACATACACTCGCCGTCTCTGGAGGTTGCTCAAAAATTCTCTGCTGCACCACAGAGAATAACTCAACTTTTCCATTAAACTCAACCAAATATTTTTTATTCTCTGTATACTCTGCATACAGAGAAAATGCATAATCATTTCTAATCATTCAATTTGCACAGTTAAACCAGTTTCATACACTAACCTGCAAACCTTATTCTTGAAGTACATAAACATTTGTAACATTTATGTGTATGCAGTCTGTGCAAGGAGCTCTAAAATACCCATCCTATGTTGTGATAACTGTGCTTTGCAACCTGCTTCAGAAAATGTTATTTCACCCCTTGTGGTTTCAACACTTTGGAAAGCACGCAAATTAGGCTTCTAATTTAAATTTATATATTTAAAAAATGTATATTAAAATAATAATATTACGATCAATAATTGATATATAATATTTTATGACATGGATATTTCATTACCAATAATTCATTAAATATAAATAATTAAATGTTAATGATAATGATGATGATAATGATACTGTTACACAGAAACACAGAAAAAATAAAGAACATGTACATAGACTTTGTGATCATAATTTCTGTCCATCCAGAAGTAATAAGTACAGATTACAAAACTCAGTAAACAAAATGGAATATGTGCTGGTTGTCGATATCTAGTTTAAATTTTACAGAGCACCTCTAACAAATCCAATTCAGTAATCGGTTATTCCACAGAAGAACTCACTGTATCAAACTCGTACCTTGTAAAAACAACTTTGTTTCCAAAGCAGACTGACAAAAATACTGTGTCCTCACTCCCGAAAGTTTGCGTAAAGTGATTTCAGTCAGTTCTTGTCATTTTAATATGCAATTTACTTTACAAGGTAAATTAATGGACTGTTGGTGGTCCCTGGTTGGTCTGAGGCAGAGACTATGTTCAGAATAATAAAATGTCAGTAAGTAGTCTCACCTTGTCTGTCAGGATAGCGAGGGTTCTCTCCAGTGCATTGGTCGAACGTTCTTTGGCAGCACGGGACAGGCGCTCTGTGTAGTAGCTGACCTGAGTCTTGAGAGTGTTGATATGGGAAATTATTTCTTTAGCTTTCAACACATCCTGCGGCTGGTACCGCATTGTGAGTGGGGCTGACTCCCTAGCACTATGAGATAATTAATACAAAAAAAACACACTCTCTCCAATTACCCATTTCATAAAACTTCTTCAGCTCTTAAAAGGATAATTCACCCAAAAATTTAAATTCTCTCATAATTTACTCACCCTCATGCCATCCCAGATGTATATGACTTACTTTTGTCTGCTGAACACATTTGAAGAAAAATAGAAGAATATCTCAGCTCAGTAGGTTCTTATAATGTAAGTGGATGGTAACACAATTTTCGATGCTCCAAAAAGCACAGGCAATCAGCATAAACGTCATCCATATGACATCAGTGGTTAAATGAATGTCTTATAAAGTGATACAATCACTTTTGGTGTGAAAAAGGTCAATATTTAGGTACTTTTTAACTATAAATATTTCATGTGAGAAGTGACCCATACTGCTGCTTATGATTTAAGTTAAAAAGTATGATTTATAGTTAAAAAGTACTTAAATATTTATTGTTTTCGCACGAAAAGCAACCGTATCGCTTTATGAAAGACGTTAATGTTTACTGTATGTTCTTTTTGGATTATCAAAAATCATGTTACCATCCACTTCCATTATAAGGACCTAGTGAGCTGAGATATTTTTCTATTTTTCTTCAAATGTGTTCTGCCGAAGAAAGGAAGTCATATCCATCTAGTATGGCATGAGTTTGAGTAAATGATGAGAGCATTTTCATTTTTGGGTGAACTATCCCTTAAACTGCACACACTGTGACCAAATGAGATGGTGTGATACAAACATACAACAAAAAAGTGGGAAAAGAGCACTGTGCTAATTGGCAAAAAAACAATCTTTCCAAAAGCCATGTAAACACCCGATATTAATATCTGTCTCGAGTGGTCAAATCACAAGTGGTCAGCGCTAAAATATCAGGTGCAATTAGTGATCTGTCTCATCTGACTACTTGGGATCGGATCGCCCAAGACGGATCATAGTAGCAGGTATAAACAGGTGAAAACACAAAGGTTGGTGTGAACAAGAAGAAGAATCCTTCACATTTAAAGGAAGTGAATTAAATGACAATACTGACCAATCATAAACAAGATGACACATCACCACATAATATGAAAATGGCTGGAAAACTGTAAACAACCCTGAAACTCACCCTTCACCCTCATAAGCACTGATCAGAAAGCAAACAACATAAATGCATCTGATTACAAAATATGCTAAAAATAACATATCAATTTCCAAGCACAACACGACAAAAAAAAAAAAAAAATACTAAAAAAGCCAACAAACCAAGCATAGCGGTGAAAAAAACTACAACCAAATTTACATTGTTCATCATGAGATTGCATGTTTTAATAGTCTGTTGTTAGGAGTCATCACTTGACTTTGAAGATTTTTAGGTTTTAAAAAAAAAAGGTCTTACTGCTTTTTGGCTTCCTCAAATTTCTGAATTAGTTTCCTGAGTCCGCTGCCCTTAAAGCCCTGATGATGTGCTGCAGGGGCCCCTGTGGTCACCACATCATATGTGCGATCTGTAGAGAAAGATATAGAGTTTAGCAAGGTGATCAGTCCATTCTGATACACTTCTCAAAAATGCACATTGTGAAACACAAATTTTGACAAAACTGCCATTTAATCTCACCATAGCCAGACTCGCCCTGCACTCTCATCCTCTGAATGTGAAGGTTTGTAGGCAAGAACTCTAATCTTTTCTCTCCTTTCAGAGTGCTAGATTTAAAGGAAGGACCTGATGGATAGTAGACGGAAAGAATTTAAAAACAAGTATGTTAATTATAGTGTGATTACTTCATCATGTTTACAACTGTGATATAGGCTTTCTGTATAAAACAATGAACATCTTTATGGCAGAGAAGGTGACACAACACTGACCCTTGTATTCATGTAAATTACTGAGAGTCTCCTGATAGGTTAGGATAATAGTCTGGTACTGAGTGATGATCTGTCTCCGTAGATTCTCCCAGCAAGGGGACAGCTCACCCAGCTCTTCCAGCTCACACACCCTATGCGTAGATAAAAATGTGCAATAATACAAAAAAAAATCTTATTTAATAATATTACGTGAACAAGATCATACCTATCAGAGTATTGCTTGTTCCATTCATATAATCATATAAAAAATTACTACCAAATTTGGTAGTGATTTTTTTGGTTTGGAGGAGAGCAGAAAGAGGATAGGAAATTATAAAGAGCCAGGTCCAAACTCACACAGCCCTTTTGAGTACCACTAGCTCTCCATTGGCAGTCATTCTATCTTAGTGAAAGAGAGCAATTTGTCACAAGCCGTCTCTGTTATCATGAGGCGTACCCCAAGGCTCAGTTCTTGGTCCTCTCCTCTTTTCAATTTACATACTTTCCCTTTGCCAAATTTTTCAACAACATGCCCATCTCAACCTCTCTCTTATCTCTAACAATGCCAAAAGCATCAACCATGCTGTCATATATCAACATTATATCAAGATTATTCTAATTCCTTTACAATTGGTATACTTGCTTAACTTCAATGATTTGTCCAGAACTGTGCATCCTGTGTATTTTCAAACACCAAAATGTCATTGCTCCTATTCTACAACAACTTTACTGTCTTTGGCATAGAGTATAACATTTTACAGTTTTACAATTTTTCACAATCTAGCCCAACAATTTGTAGCTGAGTTGATACATTTTTATACCCTTATTCGTACTCTCAGGAACTTATAAACTGTTGTTAATTTTGATTGTCCTCCATGGGCAATATTTTCTTCAGTAACTTTGAATACTCTTTACTAACATCTATGCAACATTTAATCTTTCCATATTTAGAGGAGATAACGATGAGCAAACTTTATTTTATGGCTCTGACAAGTGAATTTACCTGGCAGCATCTTCCTCCAGCAGCAGTTTAACGAATTGTCTTGGTATGTGCAGTGAGAGCACGCTCTCTGCCATCTGCTCCAGGACACGCAGGTGGTTTCCATCAGTAGTGGAAAATCGGTACATCCGTGAGATAGTGCCTCCAAACACTACAGTATCAATTAATCAGTAATGCATGTAATAGTGAGTTAGATTCATAGAAAAGAACATATTATTCCAGATTTTATCCTTATTTTGCTGCACTAGATAACTACTATTACTACTACATTTACTACTTGTCTTGAGATCATTAGAAATTAAATGATATTCAAACGCATTTTGTTATAGAAACAATCATTGATCCTCACTTAATAAATACAGTGCTTGCAAGGCAGCACTCAATTGATTTTCCTGTGCTTTATATATTTATTGTTTTGTAAACTTTATCAGAATATATTTAGGCTATAATAGGAAAATCTCAGATTGACTTGCATTAATACAATCACATGATGATGAGTGAATGATGAATTGTCTTTTTTTTTTAGTACTTTTTAAAACTATTGTTTTGCTACCTTGGAAGCAGAGGTATTTTACAGGAAATACTATCTAGAACTGATTATCTATTCACACAGAATAGTTAACACTCTATAAATAACTGCTCTTGTGTTTTAATAGATGCAAGGACAGTTTTCAGAATCTCCTTCAAAGCTGGTGTAACTGTGGCATTCATGAAGCCCAACAGCAGGAAGAGAAGGCTATGGCCCATTGATTGAGTTATTAAGTGGCGCATGAAAAAAATGCTGCCTCCAGATGGAACATAAAAGCTGAGAGTAATAATAACACAAAAACTCATGTAAATGTCAGTGTGATGGATTAAACACTCACCTGCCTTTAAAAGGCTGTCTTTGCATAGAGATGCAGATTTGGCTTTTACTCCAATAGATTCGGTTAGACTTTCATCAACAGGTAACACCATCTGTAAGATACAGCACATAAAGTGATTACATGAAAGATCTTCCATAGTGGTTGTATAAAATAAGAGCAAAGACATGAAGTGTTCCCAGAGTCATTACAAGGGTTTTCCAATGTCCCCCACCCTTTTTTTATCTTTAAGTGGAAATTCTTTTAAATGAAACAAAAGAAAACAGCATTCCATCCATTTATGTCAAATTCGGGCATAATTCAACTGACACGATTCAATTAACTGGCATAAATTCTCAATATAAACAAATATGGATGTTATCTATAAAATCAAATAATTTAGCAAATACTGCAACAAAATAAATTTAGCAGTAAGTAAAAGTTAAGTTTTAAGTGTTTTTAGCGATAATTGTAAATTTTTCATACAAAAATGCTTCAAAGCTACAAATTAAACAATGGTTGCCTCCGAGACTGTAAATATATCTGCCAGCAACACTACAGGTTCAGCAGAGGCACTAAACCCAAACTACAATAGACAGGCCTAGAACAGAATATTACGCAATTTGTTGAAGGCAAGATAAAGGATAAAATCAGAGCTACACCCACATTTTAAATATCTAGTGAATTTTTGGTGACATTTTTCCCCTTTGCCTTGTTGAGCATGGATGATTTCTGACCCTGCTGTATCCCTACATGTGTGTGCACAAGAAAACTGGCAAGAAAGAACTTTAAAATGGCTTGTATTACATGGAATGGCTTAGATTACAGTTTTACGGAATTAAACAGACGACATTCAGATTTGGTGAAGCCACAATCAAAGAACACAATCAAAGAATTGTGTGCAAGTACTCACCCTGCCATTTACTGTGTCTGAACGTGCCAGAGGAGCTCGCTGGTCTCTCCTCTCCTCCATCTGCCATGCGATGATGGTGATATTGCCCATCAGCTCGCTCTCTGCTGATCTGGGCCAGTGGAAAGAAAAAAAAAAAAAAAAATCACAAATACTTGTCAGACTACATTTCCTGGACGTCCAAAGAAATTGTTATTTTAAATGTTAAATTACGTATTTTTTAATTTCTAATTAATTGTGTCTAGTAACCCTTAGAGTGGGATCAAATGCTAATGTTATTCTACGGCATTACACGTTATTTAAAAAAACAGCTTTGCTTTTAGCGTTATATTTACAGTAGTGTAATTACAAAAAGTATTTATTGTATGCATTATTTACTGTAATAAGTGAAGACCTCTAGTAAATATACCTATGTTTTGCCATTTTTAAAAAAATATTTTTTTACCATTTTCAACATTTTTATGACAAATGTGTCATGAGTCATCACCACAACAATTTTTGTGAAAAGTTTAATCAAATTTCATAATTTCTTAGTATTTGGTACATCTCCCTTTGGATTTAATTACAACTTCAGCTGGCAGGAACTTCACAAGTTTGATCCATGTTATCCCCGCATGTTTTGACAATGTTCTAAAGAGTATCTTGCATGCTTCAATTAAATCTGACCTTTTGTACAAATGAATTAACATGATCATTGTCATAAATTTGCTCACAATTGATTAGTGGACAAAAAACACTACAGAATCATAAATATTTGTAACTTCAAATTATCATAACTTTAACACATTTTTTAATGATTTAAAATTCTAAACGTTGACGAATGCCAAAAAAAGAAAAGAAAAAAAAAATCCAGATTTTATTAAAGTTAGTTTATGTGTTCTCACTCATTTGGACCCCACAGTGTAAACATTTCACATACCGTAGTGTGAGGTGCAACCTATGGTGTTTGTCTTTAAGCAGCTCTTTTACTGTAAACATAGCTGAACCAAGCAGATACATCTAATAAAAAAACAGAAATAAAAAAGTGAGTGTGACAGTGGTCAATTTGATGTCACTGATAAAAGCAGGACACAGAATGTTAAAAATAACAGGTTTCAGTCTTACAGTCCCCTGTGAGCGGTCTTTCACATCATAGACAGACAGTTTGATTTGAGTCTGCTGGGTAATCAGAGAGTCCTGGAAGAAGGCAATACTGCTCAAGAAGATTGGATTACTGGTACCCTGAGAAAAACAGGAAATCATTGCACTGAAATTAGACCTTGCTAAATTAATTTACGTTATTTTTCTCTATAGCGTGATTGATATGACCAATGCAACATTAGATTCTAAAATGTTATTCACCTACATTCAGCATTATCAAGTTGAAAAAACTGGTTGGAATAGGGCGGAATCTTCGCGATTTGGACAATTTGGAAGAAGTATCATGATGTGGACAGTGTCAGTGCCTAAAGCTTTTCATGTTTATTTCAAAGTGGTGCGAATCATGTTAAGGCAGCTTCACGATTGCTGTAGCGAAGTGAATTGCCATGATTAATATTGTGGAGGATGAAGGTTTAAGAGATTTAATGCCCATTGCAATGAATACGAAACCTATGGGGACTAGTTCTTTAATTATGTCAACCCACTTTCAGAAAGCAATTAATATTACTTGAATTTGTGCTATTTTAGGGCATTTTTGTCATTATATTGTGGAATGATTTGCTTGGAAAATGTTAATAAAACATAATTGTTACATATTGTTTTGATTTCTTTCCTAAAAAGAAAATAAATGCATTTTGACAAGTAAAGGAGAATATATTAAGAAAAATGTAAGTACATACAAATCTGTGATCAAACGCGATTAACGCTTTTGCACACGCAACCCCCAGTGTGAGTTCTTTAATGTGCGCTGTATTTAAAAATTATTTTAACCTTACACTTCACAGCAGATGCGCTGAGGGACAGATTATATATTATCAAACATAATTGGATTTTTAGATGTTTATAATGATTATGATAGATGAGGTGTGATCGTGAACAATATTGCCGACTATGCACTCTGCCATATTGTTTACGTCGCAGTGCTGCATGGGATTATTAGTTCTTAAGCATAGATGGTTCTAAAAACCTAGCCCTGTAATTTTTTGCCCTGGAAGTCGTTAGAATGAGTGATGGATAGAATGATTCAAGGCTCGAGTGGACTATCTAGTTTATGGATTCTTTTTTTGACGTCAAAATACATCGCCGCATCACTGCATCAAAGCAGACACTTCCTACGGTAATGTCTTTAAACTTTTATTTAGTGATTGTTTGAATGTTTGTAACATAAAAAATAAATATATTGTGAAGTTGAAAAGACTATTTGAGCAGCTGATTCATTATGAAAACCACTTTAGTCCCTCTTTACTGGTAAACAGCAGCACGAATGCAGATTGCACCGGTTTGATCATACACCTCTGAGCCCAGCCTAGTGTAATGTAACAGGGTTGATCGTACGTGCAAAAGGGTTAAAACTATAAAATCAACATAATCTCTGAGAAAATCAGCATAGAAACTTTCTCACAAAGACACCATCTCACACCCAACGTAGCAAGAATTGCCTCATTATAGTCTTTCCATATATGTTCTCTCTCCTCCTTCCCCCTCCCGTCCCTCTCAGCTCAAAATCACCTAAAAACATTCTTAAATCTTGTAGGTAACAAATGTCTAAATATATGTCTGGCTATTCATGTTTCATATCATTGAAAAGGTCTCAGTGTGGGTCTCAATGTGACTGTTACGATGGTCTCATTACCACAACTGTAAAATACATAACACAGTTTTGAGAATTAAGAGGAATTCTGACTAATTCTGGGTGCGTGCCTACCTCCTGTATGCAGATAAGGTGTGACCTCAGGACTTCCAAACCTATTCATCCCCAAATTCTTATTTTCGTTCCATTTGGTTGTGGTCTGGGTATTTAAGGAATCTTAGTACATAATTCATGGGAATTTTCAGTAACCAGAAATCCCTGTGGTGCTTACACTACGTAATTTGCTGAAGTATGCATCTGTTTCTCTTAAGATTCATCTTTGAGAATTAGATGTTTTGTATTGATTATTTCTGGATTGATTAATTATGTAATTGGCTTGATACATCTTTACCTAACTAATAATTAGTTAAACTTGTTTCTTTTCTGACTTATTCTGAAATTATTGGCTTTAGTAGAATACGTAAAATTCTTGTTACTGCAAATTTGTGATCAGGGTTATAACATACTAAGACCCAGTATTTAATTGTGCATGAATCACTTCAACTGGGATCTTAGCTTTCTGATTAACCATTTGGCTTTAGTTAAGTGTAATAGACTGTAAAGGCTAAAGAAAGTACAATTTGAGACAATTTAATTGTTAAATTAATTGACCAGTCCAAATATTATTAGTCATGACCCCTGTTTAATGCTAATTTACCTCTGTCTAGATATAATATTACATTAATTAAGTGTATACAGATCTATAGAACTAAGTTAATCTACTATTTAGAAATAGATAAGCTGTGGTAGTGGTACTTTCAACATTTACCTCTGACTAAAGATCAAACTGATCTTTTTGTGAAAGTTTGTGACCGTAGGACCTAATAAATTAAAATAAAATTATTAAGATTCAGATTCGGTCTTAACTAAATCAAATAGTTATGACGCTACAGCCACACATGAACAAAATATACGAACGCACAGATACCTTATCCACTTCACTGGATTCCTTCATTGGGCCAGCGAGGTGGCATTTATACAGTTATAATCGAGCTACAATGAGTTTTTTGCCACAGAGCCACACAATTTTAAATTTTTTGGAGACATCAACCTACCAATGGACTACTCATAGTTGTCTGCATATTAAGCTGGTACAGGAGAAAGTCTTTTAACATTTAAAAAAAAATTACAAACCTAATCTTTAACTACAAACATCAAATATCCTTAAGAAGAAATTTTGATAGTAAACACACTTGATTTACATCCCTCATAAAATGATGATGACACCATGGTACTTTGAAATATGGTACTGAATGACTACCATATTATATAACATGATATTTACAAGACACATCAGGTACTTCAAAGAATACCATGGAATTACCATGGTACATGTACAAAAACCTTTTCTGTCATGGCTGCATGTGTCACTCCTAACCTCTATAATTTCAGTCTGTGCGTGTTTGGTCCAGAATGCCTGTGGAGGTGTGGTGCAGCTCACTGCTACAAAGCTACTGGGCTTACGGTCCAGTGATGGAGTGACCAGTTCACTGCATGCTGGCAAAAGAAGCAGAACAGTTCATTGTGTTGACCATAAAAGGATGACTGTGGCTTAGATTTGATTGTTCTCAAGGGTAGCATTAGAAGTCACAATCTGATTTGTATCTTGGAAGGAAAAGTGAAATATGCAGCTAACTGTAATCAACATTGTATTTTATAATAAAAAAGTCATATAAAAGGAAACGATGGAAATATTTGGCATAACAGTCCATAAATAAGCTGTATAAATGTTTATTGTATTTGGACTCATAGGGTAAGGCTGATAAACAGTTTATTTCCTTCACAAGCTTTACTGACTCACCCAGACTGAACTCAAGCACTGGCTCATCAGGATCCTGACTGTTTCCTAAACATATGTGAAGCACAGCACAGTTATTCCATAAATATTAAAGATTTTAATTAGTTTGTTAGCAAATTATTATAGTGTGAGGGCAACAACTATTGAACATTAACTGAAATTTCAAAGCACCAAGTTTCTTGGTACAATATATGGCCAAAAATTATGAGTACACCTTAACACCACACTCATATGTGCTTGTTAAACATTTTATTTCAAAACCACAGCCATTAATAGGGAGTTGGTCCTCTCTTTGCTATAACAGCTTCCAATATTCTATGAAAATGTTCCACTAGATGTTGTAACATTTAGACTCAAGAGCATCCATGAGGTAAGGCACTGATGTTGGGTGATGGATTCTGGCTTGCAGTCAGTGTTTCAGTTCATCCCAAAGGTATTCAGTGAGATTCCTGTCTGAGCCTTCAGCAGGCCAGACAAGTTCTTCCACACCAGACTCAGTCAGTAAACCATTTCACTGGTGGCCTCCACTGACAGTTCCAGACTAAAAGTTACTGAGCTCTTTGAAATGCTCCATTCTACTGAAAATATTTGATTAAAGATATTCTATGGTTGTATGCTTGATTTTATTTGCACCAGTTAGCAATAGGTGGATCTTATATAGCCAAACTCATTCACTAGAAGGAGGTGTACACATACATTTGGTCATATACTGTATTATGTCAAAGTAAAATATTATTTGTAGCATTGTTTCCAACAGGATTCTCTGTTAGCAGTGGGAAAAACATTGTGCAAGCTTGTTAAGTCAATCACTTTGCATGGTACAGCTAATACGCATTTCAGCTAACAAGAAATCTGTTAGCCAATCAACTCGTATACTCTCTCTTTGTCTAACATTTAAATTGCCACCGTTGTTTGATAGTAACCTGCTTTCACTGCAACTCACTACGAGTTTTCTCTCTGAAAACCTCCTCTTCCCCAGCACCACTTGTCTAGATCTGTTTTACAGGAATTATATGTATGTCAAAATTCTTCAGCAGCATGTCCTGTATAACTCAATATGTGTCTAATTGTGCAGCAGCAGCATGCCTACGTGCTCATCACAGCATGTCTGTGTGTGTTCTAGCAGTAGCAAGTTTGTCCTTGCTCTTCAGCTACAGCAGCAGCAGAGTAAGCAGATCTAATCAGCTAGACCCAACCCACTGTCTTGTCATATCCATTATAACACCTTAAATTATGCTGAGAGTTGTCATGACTGAACTATTGTAACAGTTTGTTGTACATGACAGTTAAATGTAAAAATCACCAGATTAATCTAATAATCCCTCACCTGCTAGCGCCAACCCCATCATCTCAGAGGACAGATCAAATGTGTTGGCTCGATACACGGACCATGGCCTGTGGCGTGGACTGCGCTCTCTTCCTGCCATCTTAGCTCCTCGTTACTTCAGTGACCAATAGGAGTATCTCTTTCACCCCTCCTTTGCGTTGTTAGTAAAAAAAAAAATAGCAGTTATCCAAGCTCTGTTTCAGTCTGGATTGCTCAGAATCTAAACGCTGAGAGAGAAAGAGGACAGAAAGGATGAGTCAACATTTGCGTCAACAATTGCCAAGAGAAAAACTAACCAAACATCCCTAAAGCAGTTAACCTGAGACAACCAGAGAATGAGACTATACTTAACTCAAACTGTTGTGCATGCCTGTGCATTATTTATCCGGTTTCATATGAGCATTTATAATTGAAAAGGATGACAGAAATACAACCAGAGAGAATCAGTCGTGTCTTACGTTTATGACTGGAGAATTTATGACAAAAAGGAAATGTATTACAATCAGGATGCTGTTGACTACACTCTTTTGGAATAAGCAAAGGATTCTCAAATAACATTCAACATTGGGCCATCACTTACATGTATATAGCTCAGTGAATGTCTTATTTAAAGCTACAGGTAAAATCTGTGGTTAAGAAGTTACTTAAAAAAACGTTACTTACTATAATTACATTTTTGCTAAATCACTTTTACATGCCTCCTATGTATCGCTGCAGTTTTCTGGTGAAATAAATGCAACATCATCTCACATTTGCTTTTCATGACACTATTGGTAGTTTCTGTAAAAGGTCTACCGTCTATGTTAGGGAGGTAGCTTTTCTTTAATCAGCATTAACCTCATTAAGATGAGCATAAACCTCATATTTTTTGGAGAACATTAAACTTGCTTTTAGTGCTCCTCATTCAACATTTCACTCTGAAACTGCAGTGATACGTGTAATGAACCACATTCACATAATTTTCATGAGATCAGGCCGTTGTTTTTACATCCGTCAGCACTGTTTTTTAATTATTAATGTAAATACTCGCGCTAGTCAACGTCTTTAAACGTTTCGCCACTTCTCGATGTTATTTCAGCATCTCGCACATGAGCGGCAATTTTTTTAGATGGCGACTCAGGTTCATGCCATCAACTTTTTAAAACCCGACTTGACACTTTACTGTGACTGTACAGCATCATTCCACCACTGCAAACCAGTCACTGAATTTGCTCTTTAAAATGCACTTGCCGCACAGCACATCTATGTCCGTTCATAACAATCTTCTCCATGATTGGATCAACATTTTAAATAAATAATAACAGAGACAGAGTGAATGAGAATGCAAATACGCTCCATGTCAATCCCATGCATTCTGTGTTTTTGGCTGCGGTGTATGCAAATCAGCAGGTAGTGGGCTGCAATCTGGGGCTCAAGGGCTGGATGGTGGCTGACCCTGACTCAGCCTCCAGCATACACAACCAACAACCGACCAGACATCCATCTGCCACCTTACTGACTAGGAACATATCATAATGATCAACACATTTAGGCAATCATAATGCATTAAACGCAAATCAAGAATAGAGCAGCCATCTCTCGCCTGCAGATAAACTTCACTGTGGCAGTAGGAGTTTGATAATTACCACACTCATAAGCTTTGACATTTCACACATATTAGGCCTAACCACCAGTTTCCGAATCATTTTTAAAATGCCTCATTTTGATTTCATGCTTGTTCAGGTTGAATTATGCTGTAAAAGCAACTTGTCTTCATACCAAATTCACCCATTCTGTACATATTGCACCATCAGAACAATAAATATTAAAAATATACATAAGTAGATTGATGTGGTGAGATGTTTATTGATGTTGTTAATAAAATATGGTGCCTTTGATTCCAAGGACTATCTTGCTACAGTGTAGTCACTTGTCACAATGTCCATGTACTATCTGCAACTCTGTAAAATAAGAGAATTAGCGAGAATGGTTCGCGATGGGTGACGGACACAACAATACCATTGAGCTCAACATACGGTCCCTCACACATTTACACTCTTATAATGCCATTCGAAACTGCAAATTCTGAGTCTACCACATACTTAACCTCCTCTCACAACCACATCCTGTCATTTTGCTTAATCAGGAAGTGTAAGTGACTCTCTCTTCAAATGAGCGTTCTGGGACTGACAGTGAACTATCTGTTTTAATGTTACAGTACCTCAACAGAGCAATGTATACATTCTACAGACATGTATATTAAGGTCTAATGATCAATACTTCCGGTGAAGTAACGTTTCTTAATGCATATGCTAAATTCATACAATACAATTATTTAATCAGATAACTACAGCAATGAGCCAATATAATACACTATCACAAGGCTATTGTTGAATGCCTTTTGATGAACAGAAAGCTTGTTCTGCATGACCTGTACATGCAAGGCAACAAGAATAGTGTTGACGTTTTAGGTAAGTTTAGGTTTTAGTCTGTGGTTTAATGCTATTTAAATGCTGCATTGGAGCCATTATGATGACATCAATGGTGTCAGTTACATTTTGAATGCTGAACCTTCTATTGTAAGTCAAAGGGAGATTTTCAAACTTGAAATGTATTTTTCTTTTTAAAGTATGAGATTGGTTACAAAAAAATTATCTAACATACCCAAGGCTGAAATGATCTACAAATCAAAGTTTGAATGGTGTCTGTACTAGGCATGGGACATTATCATACAGTATTTTCACATCACGATAATTGCTGAATTGCTTTTATCACGGTATACGGTATTGAATTACATCACAAAAACAGGTTGAAAGATAAATAAACTCTATATATATACACAAAGGTGCAGCCCAAAAACACAAGCAGTGCTAATCAGAGCCGCCATAGCAATGCCGATTGTGCTGCTGAGCAGCACCTGGGGAAGCATGAGGGAGAGAAGAAAACACAAGCACATGGAAACAACCTGAGAGATGGGTGGAGAAAACAGTCACGTCCCTGCCACAACAAGAATAAATCAAGATAAAAAAAGCAGGATCATGACAGATTAGCTAACGGCTGGTAAATGTTCAGATTTCACTCACCAGTGATTGAGTGATATAGTGATTCGGACTATGAAGAATATATTATTAGAGATGCACTGATCGACCGGCCAGGGACCGGAATCAGCTGGTTTTCCACATGCTCGGCCCGGCCCGGTAACCGGTCAGTCAGTCTCACGTCTTTCCGATTCCGAGCCGGTCCGTTATGTTGCCAGCAGCGCAGGCAATAACGTCACAGCCGCATGGAAACATGACATTGACGTGGAAGATCTTCACTGTGAGTGAAAAATACATAAAGTTCGCAATTTATAATATTTTTAAGGCTAAAGTAAACCGTGGGGGGAACCACCACGATAACGTTCAGAACAACAAACCTAATTAGACACCTAAAACACCCTCACCCAGCTGAAAATACCGCTTTTAAAAAAGAAGCTAAAGCTAGCCAGACCTCAGAGCCACTCCTATCTTTCCTTGGTATGAGAAGAGTAAATGGAATTATTATGGAATTCATGGCCCTGGATGACCAGCCGTTCTCCATAGAACTTCTCGCGTCTACTGCCTGCGCAGATTTCAACAGAGCAAATGGGTTTTGGTTGCCAGGTTGAGGTCACAAATTATTAGAAATGTGTATGGTGCGTCAATCGTGTGAGTAGGATGTGTTTCATACAATATCTGGCAACTGGGCAACCTTGGAATAATATATTGATGTGATTATTCATATAACGTGGTTTGGGCCATACAAATTACGGGAGTTTCCCGGGAGAAATAACAAAACGGGAGGGGGGTGGGAGATGGGTGTGAAATACGGGAGACTCCCGGGAAAAACGGGGGGATACGAAAGGTATTGTTACAAGACGATCCCAAAGCAGCAATCAGTTTTACCTCTGATATTTGTTATCTAAAGTAAGCTTAATGTCAATGTTGAGTGTATTGGACACTTCAGTTTTGTTCATAGGCTTGTAATATTTGGAATTGTTTTGTTAGAGTAAAAAATAGAAAAAGGTCTATTTATAAAAATAGTGGAAAATTACATCTGTTTTGTTATATAAAGCAACTCATTTGCAGTTAATTGTTATTTCTACCTCTTTCCAATCACAGAGCACTTTATATATCAGAAGTCAGAGAAGATCCTGTAACTTTGTTTGGGGGAAATTGTAATGTTTAATAATTAATTTTATTATGAAAATAAAATTTTGCATTGAAGAAAGGTAGATTTTGTTTGTATATGCGGTCAATAGTTCTTAGAAAGAAAATCGGAATCGGAAAAAAAAAATCACACTTGGAAAAAAAATCAGAAATCGGAATCGGTGCATCTCTATATATTATACATATATAACAGATATTCTTTGTTGTTTATTTAATTTGACCTAAAATACTTCATACTTAGAGAGCATACACTATACATGTATACAAATATAGAAAACATACAGAACCTTGAAATATTTCTTAAGATTGAATGTGGTGTCTTTTTTAGGCCTCATTTTTTTAAAGCAAAGATTGCATTGCTCAGTTACTTCCCCTTCCACCCTGTCTCTTTGAAGTCAAGTTATTTCTGTCTGTGGTCAAATAAGGAACAGGACAGCACTGTCTGTATATAGTTCTACCTGGTTAGGCATGTTGCACATATTTCAGGCTCTGACTCAGACCACCCTTTTAAAGTAGCATATGGAATAATAATTAAAAAAATACAGTACATTCAGGAGCATAATAGTAAATTACTGTGCACACTAATTATTGCCTATGGCTGATTTGTGATGTAATCAAGAATTTAATCATGCAATCCATAACATTTTACTGTAATCTGATTACGCACGTAATAAAATATATTGTAATCAAATAGGGATGTCCCGATAAAATTTTTTTGAGATCAAGTATGATTACTGATACTACCATTTCGGTACTGGCAAATATGGATTTCTGTTTTTTTATTTATCTTATTATTATTCCATATCTAAAGTTCATTTCAATGGAGTCTGTATTCAAACTATCAAAATGGTGTCTAAATAAATTAATGAATTTAATCAAATGAAAATAGAAAAATTTCAACATAATATGTTAGGCTATTATTTATATCAAATGAAGTGCCTTAATACAGTACCTCACTGCACAATCCAAAATACAGCATTGGACTTATTTTTTCAAATAAAGTGCTTCATAAAAAAGCATCACAGATGTGCGAAACTGCTTAAATATAATACAAATACTATTCATTTATTATTATTAGTAGTAGTAGTAGCAGTATAACGGCGAATATCACATAACTAAAGAGTAGTGAAACATTTCTGTCGTACATTCTTCCATTTAAATTGTGCTTTTATTTTGGAGTAAAGCCCTTTTGTTTCTGTGTGTTTTTGACAGTAGCATCTCACTTACAGAAAAGTAGGCCACTGTGTGGCCCAATGTGATTATTAAATTGCAAAAGGCTGCTATTTAATTCAATAAATATGTTGTTTTTATGTGCCTCACATTACAAAATTAATTGGCACTCTGCTTACGTTGAACGAGTTCTACTGGCGGAACCCGTGCAATGTGTTAAAATGGAACGGCCTAATAAACTCTTGATCACTTCACCCGATATGGAGCCCACTGTCACTTGTACAAAAAGGCCTCAAAAGACTGTTAGCTGTTTGACAAATGAAGAATACAACAACTAGATTGTAATTTATGCGCTGAATATTTACGTCAGATGGTATCGGTTTTTGTATCAGCATTTTTGCGAGCATTAGTACAAGTACATGAGCGCAGTATTGGACCCGATTCCGTTTTTTGACATCCCTATAATCCAATTACAATAATTGAGTTTTGTAATCTGATTGAGCAATACAGATTACATATAATCTGTTACTACACAGCACTGCATACACGTTTCTTGTACTGGGTATTATATGCAAGACAATTTCTTCCAACAATACTGCTCTCTTGCCCCTCCATTTATAACCCCAAACGAAGGTCCCTCAGGAATCCAATGCACTGCCGATGTTCACTTTAGTTTTTACTCGACCACGATCACGTTCCCACTTAGCCAGACAGGATTCAGTAGATATGGGGTGGCCACCTCCAGTCACGGAGAGCTACTGACCTGAAGATTTTAGCTCCAACCCTAATCTAACATGCCTGAACAAACTAATAAATTCTCTAACTTGATTAGGGTTGGAGCTAAACTCTGCAGGACAGTGGCTCTTCAGGATAGGAGTTGGCCACCCCTGCAGTAGATAAATGTTTTTTTTGCTTACTCAATTTTTTTGTTACATTACAAGCCGTTCACACATTAGGCAAAAAAGGCGAATATTGTTACATATTGCACCTTTAAGAATACAAAAAACATTAAATCAGAGAGACTAAAAGGAGAATGGAATTCAAATGTAACAAAAAATCAAAGAAGAAGCATTGCCACTTCATCTCTCTTTTGACTGGATTCATTTCAAGCTGTATTTAAAGCAGTCACATATAAATTCACATATTACTTATAAAGAGCAGCCATCTCCTCTTAGCCATGAGTCATTGTCTGGGTGAAAACAGGATTATCCATGGCATGCTCTTTCATCTTTAGCCCTTCGATCAGTACTTCTGACTGAGAGAAATTCTGCTCTCCTTAGAAGGAACAGATAATCACTCTTTTTAACATGTGTGCCATCTCTGTCGATCTCTGTCTGTATCTGATGATAGTCTTACTCATATAATTTAATACCCATTGGTGTGGAAAAAAATCACAAGTGAAGTAGGGCAGACAGAGAGTCTCACTTACACAGAACGCATAACAGAGAAGAGAAGAGCATATGTTTGGGTTTCATCCCCCAAAAACATCCACAAAGTTAAAACCTAGCCTAGTCGTTTACATGCTAATCCCACACCAACAGAACATCCGTGAACTTCAGGTTCATGGGCCAACATCACACCAATAAGACAAAGAACAAGTGGATTATTTGTGTGGCAAATCTATGCCTCTTGTTAATATTTTCCACAGTACAACATCAGAGGTCTCTGTAAAGGCCGGTGAACTCTTATAGCAAGAGGTTCTTGAATAGAGATCCAGAGATGGGAGAATACATGACTTAAATGTCAAATGTGTTTATATATAAATAAAGCCAAATGTTCAGTTAGAAACAGCAATGCTTGATGCTCTATTATTGGGTTTCACTGCCGTTTTCCTTGACCAGCATGAACTGAGAAGGACTGAGTAATTAATCTCTAATATTTTTATTAGAAAACCAGATCCTTAACTAAGGCTTCCCACACTTAAACCATGAAACACAATGTTTACCAATCACCCTGACCTCCTATCTCTAAGTACTCAAAAATATGTGCATGTTTATTAGCTGCCAGTGGATTTTTAGACCCAGGTTAGTTGTGAAGTGTTGTATAATTAGTCAAGCATGTGAGTCTTTAACATCTTCCAATAGTCAATTGTATATTGTAATAACAAATCCAGGTACAATTTAGAGTGTTAAAGAACAGTAAACTGCATTTAACAATAAGAACTATCTGTATTTAAAAAGCCAATCAGTGTCCTGCTGTATAAGGAACAGATACTATTGGGGATGAGGTATTGAGACAACGAGGCCCTTGTTGTTTCAACAACTCTTAACTGATTTTGAAATACGAGGTGACAACACTTGCATCTATTCATCATCATGCTGCTGATTATGACGTAATAATACCTTTCAATAATGGAGTCATGTCATCATAGCCATCATTGGCGAGGTCACCATTGCAGTCAAAGATGATGCTGCATCCAGTTATATGAGAAGAAATTACTGAGGATGCCTTGCACTATAGGTAAACCTTATAAGCTTTCATTGAGCATTAAATCAAAACATAATTTATGACCAGCAGACCTTTTCTTTTTTATATTATTAGCGCATCTGGTAACCGCGCAGTTCAGTTATTGCAGGCTTAGAATATCTGGACATATGATTTACAGTGGGTTGATGCACTCGTGACGGAAAAGAAACAAAAATGATAACAACTGCGTCTTCTGACATCTTATAATGACCTCTCTCTCTCTCTATGCTACTGATTCCTCACACACAATTTCGAGCACCACGTCACAACTGGACGTCAATGAACTGAATATTGATGCTTTGCTATCTTCCAAGCGATTATCTATGTAATAATAAACGACCGAAATTAAAATATTACAATTTATTTTAGTAAAGCAGTTCGGAAACCACTTACGTTTCAGTCACCGATAAGCTCCATGTTTTGTAGGTTTTATGCAGATCAGTGTTTTCATACACAGCGATCTTCGCAATTCAATTATTCCACTTGCTCTGCATTCTGGACTCGCCCTGTTCTGACGTCACCACGCACGACGTCAGATTGCTGTGAGCCCCGCCTCCTTCTCTAGTTAATATTCTCCAGAAACAGATAACGTGGTGGTGAGAACATTGTAGCATAGGTATGAGACAGAATAAAAGTTCTCTGCTGTTTAATTGTTCAGATGAATTCGTCTTGTTAATATTAAATTCTATATCATGTTTTCTCCCAAACTCGCCACTTTTATTGCAGCTGAACTATCTCTCATCAAATAGTCAGACACTGTGCCTACACACAACCATAAAATGAGCACTGAATGCAGACAGGGTTTTGTCTTCATGGGATTCAGCATTAGGACAATCATTGCCACGTGCAGGCGCAGATTAACACACAGGTGTGCATAGGCTGCACCCTAGGGGCCCCACGTGTTCAGGGGCCCCGGATTGGCCAGACTATATTTTTTTATTTTAAATTTTCTTCAGCGCGAACAAAAAAAGACCCTCATTGGCCCATAAGAAACATAAAAAATAAATAAACAGGTGATTGTATAGATGTGACTTGAGTCACATCTGTCCAATCAGCTGCTGGTTTATGACTTTGCCTGTAACCAACACCAGCGGGAGCACTCTTTTTCAAAACTGGGACTAACCAGGGTGACCAGTCTGACATGTATTTCTCAGGCTGATACAAGGAGATATCAGACCACTAGATTGCCATTGACCAACCAGAACTGAGGATTCCAGACAGCCATGTAATAATAGGTGTTAGTATAAGTCCAAGACCACTTTCATATTGGTCAGTGACACCAATCAAAAAAATGATTGCATCTTTAAGATTTACTTTTCATAAGCAGTAAAATAATTTATAGGTGTCTATCATAATTTACCTGTGCTCTCAAATATAAAATATTTGATTTTAAAGATTACATTTTTAAACATGCAAAGTCACAATCTGATGCTTGCGATTTGGACTACATATGAGCAACGGATGAATGGGAGCAGCTGTGGAGTCTTAGTTTTAAAAGTAGGGAAACAAAGTATGTAAAAATCAGCAAAGATTTGGTTTACATTATGTATTATAATGTTCTTGCTTAACCTTTTTTTGTTAGTTTGTAGAGGATTACCTAAAGGAACAGCTCTCAATGTCCAGACGGATCCAAAATCTGTGGAAATGTCCAAAAATTGTATAGCATGCACATTAATTGAGCATATCGGTACGTTTATTTGCCGTAAAATTCACAATCGCCTTTTAAAGTCATTTCTGGAGACTGATATGATGGTCTATAGAAGTCCTTTTTGTATTCTTCATCAGCATATACTTGGCATTGCTAATGTTTCTTTATTATCAAGGTTCCATAACCAAGCACAATGTATTGATAAAATGGATCGTAGTGATAAAGTATTTTTGGTAAATACCCCTCTCTATATCCCACAAGGTAATCTTAATGCCCTCTGCACAGCCTGTAACAAAATAAACCCATGCAATGATATCTCTGACCGCTTTACCATGGGAAATGACACATAGATTCACCATGTTCACAGTATAAACTTGATTTGATGTATTGTTGATTTAATTCACTTGACTCTTATAGGTGCAGTGCAATTTGTGTTCAAGGTGGGAACACTTAACTTGCATCCCTGATGTCACGACTGCAGAGGAGCTGACAATAGAATATAATTGCACCCATTGCAAATTATAGCGTTTTATTTTTTCAGCTGATCTGTTGTTTCACTACTTGATTATTTGGTTGCTCTTTGTTACCTTCCTTGACGTTTGTTTGTTTTTTGTGATAAACATGTTTTTATTGATTAATCTATTAAACAAGAACAACAAAACATTAATAAACAGAATCAATATTTAACCATATTTGGTCACATAATTATAGACACAAAAAACAAAAACATAATCACACACATCCACTACACCTCTCTCTCCACTGTCCCTCCCTGAGAGCCCTCCAAAAAAGACATTATTTGCCCCATTTCTCCACAAACAGGTCTAAATTCCCCAGTCTTCTGGATGCCCCTTCCTCAAAAGCTGCCACCTTGGCCATCTCCAAGCACCACTCCTGAAATGGGGGTGCTCCAGCCGACTTCCAACCCCTAAAAATTGGCTGTCTGGCAATCATAATACTAGTTAGGAACCAGATCTCCTAAAATACAGAGTCTGGGGCAAAATAAAATTTGAGAGCACAATACCCCACACATAAAACTCTGTATCCTCAACCAAAATTTTTGGATACCCAAAAGACATTGGTTGTGTCTGCATATTCTGATTGACATCACCAGCAGGTGGTGTGTCTTTAAGACCAAACCTATGCAATCTAGAGGGGGTCCAATAGTCTCCATGTAAAATCTTGAATTGCATATGGCGAACCCTTGCATCTCTAGATGTAGATGACTTGATGTTTTTTAGAATCCTAGCCCACGCTCCCTCCTCCAATACCAAGTTCAGATCTTTCTTCCATAATCTCTTGAGAGAAGCTGAAGCTCCGTCCTCTAGACTCTGAATTAGCACGGAGTAATCACTGATGCATCATGACCTTTTCCAAAAGCAGTTATCACCTCTCCCAGAGTATCTTCTTCTTTAGGGGAGGGGTAAACTACTCCCAAAACAGTCCAGAGCAGGTGGCCCAGCTGTGAATTATTATAGAGCTTAGATCTGGGAATCCCTAAAAGTTTAACCAAATTTTGAAAGGATCTCAACACTCCACGCTCATATAGGTCACCGAGTGTAGTAAACCCCTTCACAATTCACTCTGACCAGCAAAAAGGGGACTTGTTTGCTATATAATTTGGGGTAACCAACTCATGCTACAGAATTTAATTTCCATCACAGTAATTGATCAGCATATTACAGCAACAACTTTCGGTAGCATCACAGACATGCTCGCCAGTTGCCGCTGGATTTCTCCCGCCGCACCGTCCAAACTGAGTCCCTGGTCTACCAGCCCATCCAAGACACCAGCTTGAGCACATAAGTGTTAATACATTTCTCCAGAGGCCAAGGACTTTTAATTCTTTGCCATGTTGACTTCAAAGAACAGATATGTATCAGGGTGTATCGAATCTCACCGGTTTATGACATAAAAGTAATTAAAAACTAGCAAAGTGCATAGAGCTCACCATTTACACATCCAGCTACCACTGTATCTCAAGCTAACAAGACGTGCTACCCTTGTTTTTACATAATTTATTAAGGCGGTAGTTCATTCTAATGGGGTATCTCAAGATGACAGGATGTGCTACCGCTGTTTTTACATCATTTATTAAGGCGGTAGTTCATTCTGATGGGGTATCTCAAGCTGACAGGACGTGCTACCCCTGTTTTTACATCATTTATTGAAGCGGTAGTTCATTCTGATGGGGTATCTCAAGCTGACAGGACGTGCTACCCCTGTTTTTACATCATTTATTGAAGCGGTAGTTCATTCTGATGGGGTATCTCAAGCTGACAGGACATGCTACCCCTGTTTTTGCATCATTTATTAAGGGGTATCTCAAGATGACAGGATGTGCTACCCCTGTTTTTACATCATGTATTAAGGCGGTAGTTCAATCTGATGGGGTATCTCAAGCTGACAGGATGGGCTACCCCTGTTTTTACATCATTTATTGAGGCGGTAGTTCATTCTGATGGGCTATCTCAAGATGACAGGATGTGCTACCCCTGTTTTTACATCATTTATTAAGGCAGTAGTTCATTCTGATGGGGTATCTCAAGCTGACAGGATGTGCTACCCCTGTTTTTACATCATTTATTAAGGCGGTAGTTCATTCTGATGAGGTATCTCAAGCTGACAGGATGTGCTACCCCTGTTTTTACATCATTTATTAAGGTGGTTTTTAATATAAATAGTAGCTCATTCTGAGAAAGAAGCACATTTTGTTAGACAATATGACAGCTTGAACTATCGGTAGCACATCCTGAGCAGGTAGGACAGATTGTCAGTACACCGGGGCCAAACTCCAGACAGGAATTGTCAACTGATAATGGATGTAGGTCACCGACCCGTTT
Organism: Moxostoma hubbsi; assembly: GCA_032164185.1. Lineage (NCBI taxonomy): Eukaryota > Metazoa > Chordata > Actinopteri > Cypriniformes > Catostomidae > Moxostoma > Moxostoma hubbsi. Next base: position 11,201,913 of record JAVLUX010000047.1, read on the forward strand.
GACTGAGGCCAGAGCCAGCAGTAGTGTGGTCTTAACGGAAAGCATGCGCAAATCAACAGAGTCCAAAAGCTCGAAGGCGGGCCCTGCGAGAGCTTTTAGGACTAAAGTTAAGTCCCAAATCGGGACTGTAGCTGGCCGAGGCAGGTTTAATCGTCTTTCTCCTTTTAGGAACTTTATAATTAAATCATGCTTGCCTATAGAGGTGCCGGCTTCATGTGCGTGATACACAGATATAGTTGCCACATACACTTTGAGCGTTTGAGTGGGTGAGTCCAGCGTCTAATCGCTCTTGAAGAAATGTTAGAATTTCATGTATGGTGCAGTTTACTGAGTCCTTACTATGTGAAAGACACCAGTTAGTGAAAACCTTCCATTTTAGTGCATAGAGGTGTCTTGTGGATGGTGCTCTGGCTTAAAAAATGGTGTTCATGAATGAACGCATCAGTTCTTGCGCATGTAGTGTGCCCCGTTCAGTGGCCACACGTGCAGGTTCCTCAGCTGGGGCTGGGGATGCTAGATTGTGCCGTGTGCTTGAGAGAGGAGATTCCTCCTCAGCTGTATTTCCCATGGTGGGCTGTACAGCATCTCTATCATTTCCGGACAACATGGCTGGTTGGGCCATTTCGGCAAAACTAATAGAACCACTTCCTTGTCCTCCCGGACTTTGCATATGACAGAGTGGATCAGGCATACCGGAGGAAACGTGTATTTGCGTTTCGCTGGCCATTTGTGTGCCATTGCATCCGTTCCCAACGGGGCTTGGGACTTCGAATACAAAAGGGGACAGTGGGCATTGTCCACTGAGGCAAATGGGTCAATTTCTGCTTTGCCGCATATTTCCCAAATCCTCAACACCGTTTGAGGATGAAGCCTCCAATTGCCCGGTATCACCCCTTGATGGCCTGGGACATATGTCGCTCTCAGGGAGAACAGATGATGCTAGCTCCATAGGAGGTCTCAAAAGTGGCGGTGAATGAATTCCATCTTGGCGGTTTATATATGCCACAACTGTCATGTTGTCTGAGCGAACCAGGACATGACAGTTCGCTATTTCTGACTGAAAAGGCTTCAAGGCTAGAATTACAGCCGATGGTTCTAGGCGGTTGATATGCCACGCCCTACTCGGACCTGTCCAGGTGCCGAAAGTCGGGCGCCCATCGCACACCGCCCCCCAACCTGTGTTGGAAGCATCCGTAGTCACCACTTTCCGCCTGATAATTTGCCCCAGCGCCACACCTCGCTAATAAAATGCAGGAGCTGTCCATGGTACCAATGCAGCTATAAAGCTGCAGGATATAGTGATGCGCATGTGCTCTTTGCGCCAAGCATGTTGTGGCACACAGCGCTTCAGCCAGCACTTTAATTTGATATGCTGTTCCCTCGAATGTGAATCTCAAAAACATCCTGTGTTGTTGTACAATTTGGATATGGAAGTACACATCCTTCAGATCTATCGTCGCAAATCAAACATGTGGGTGTACATGCGATAGAATCCGTTTCTGAATAATCATTTTGAATGGCCGCTTTATAAGTGTGTGATTTAAATGGCCGATGACCGCCGTGTCTCTTTGGGACAAGAAAATAATGGCTGTAAAACCCTTTATGTGCTTGACAATTTGGCACAATCTCTATTGTGTTTTTCATGATTAGATTTCGTAACACCGAAAAACACCGGTCCGCGAGATCTTCAACTCACACCTCCGGCGGAGCTTTTCAGGCATCCCTGCAGAGGTTGGGGATATTGAACAAGAGTGGGCAATGTTCAAAGCTTCCATTGCCGAAGCCATGGTGGAGAGCTGCGGTTTCAAGGTTTTAGGTGGGATCCAATCCCTGTACGTCCAAAGCTAGAGCTGTGTCTGGGTCCTTGGCACGAAGTCGAGTTCGTTCCATGTGGGGGTTGGTCTCCGCCAGGGCTGCGCTTTGTCACCAATCCTGTTTGTGATATTCGTGGACAGGATATCGAGGCGTAGTCTGGGTGGGGAAGGTGTGCGGGTCGGTGGGCTGGGGATCTCATCATTGCTTTTTGCAGATTCATGTCATCATCGTTCCGTGACCTTCAGCTCTCACTGGATCGCTTGGCAGTCGAGTGTGAAGCGGCTGGGATGAGGATTAGCACCTCTAAATCTGAGGCCATGGTTCTCAGCAGGAAACCGATAGAGTGCGTACTCCGGGTAGGGAAGGAGTTATTCCCCCAAGTGAAGGAGTTCAAGTACCTCGGGGTCTTGTTCACGAGTGAGGGGACAATGGAGCGGGAGGTTGGCTGGAGAATCGGGGCAGCGGGGGCAGTATTTCACTCACTCTATCGCACCTTTGTCACGAAAAGAGAGCTGAGCCGGAAGGCAAAGCTCTCGATCTACCGGTCAATTTTTGTTCCTACCCTCACCTATAGTCATGAAGGCTGGGTCATGACCGAAAGAACTAGGTTGCGAGTACAAGCGGCCGAAATGGGCTTCCTCAGAAGGGTGGCGGGCTTCTCCCTTAGAGATAGGGTGTGGAGCTCAGTCATCCGTGAGGAGCTCGGAGTAGAGCCACTGCTCCTTAATAAATTTATAAACAGCGAAACCATGCAAGTTAATTAACTATTCAAGCCCAGTGCATGCTGGGAACACCAGCTTCGAAACAAGTCTTTAAATAAAGAATTAATTAATATTATAGAGATATAAGATATAATTTAATTATAATTCAAATGTTTTAACTTTAAATCAGCGCTTTCATTCAGGGTTCTGTTGCAGTTTGAAATGGCCGAACTCTCGTGTGACCTTCGTTCCGAATTCTAGCCAGGAACTCTCAGACGCCTTACGTCATGCTTCGCATCAGCTACTGGCAGGAAGTGCTTTTTAAAAGTTAATAATGACAAACTTATCGATTTGCTTCAGAGGACATTCATTGATCGACTGGAGTTGCATGGATTACTTTATTGCTGCCTAAATGTGACTTTTGGACCGTCAAAGTGCTGGCACCTGTGTACTTTCATTATAATGACCAGACAGATCTCTATCTTCTAAAAATCTTCATTTGTGTTCTGCTGAAGAAAGACAGTGCAAAAAGTCAGAGACATGTGATTGGTGACCAGGAGATGGTGCCAAGTATATGACACAGACTCAATGATGACTCAAATGTCACAGAATCTCATTACTAAAATCATGTCTGCATGCTGTGCATACCTTTATTCATCGTTGTGTTTGCATGTGTAATTCGTTCTTATGTACAATTATTATATTTTATTTGTTTGGAGATGCTTTTGGAAACTCAGAGACGTTTTTGTACAATGGATAATTTTTTGTAATGCTATAACTTTTGATTGCTTTGTTGAATCAACACACAATTTTACTCAGTTACAGGTGACATGATTGGGAACAAAACAAAAGCAGTTTTTCAGAGCAATTTATTTAGCTCAAGGTATTATTATTTTTTTATGCAGTTTCTTAGGCTGACATTCTCAGAGTAAGAATACCAAGCACTTGACCTTCCTTGTTTTTCTCTAGTTAAAAACCTTACATTTTTGGTATGACACTGAAACAGGAATTTTTATCTTTTATGTGTAGCTCTGCATACACTATATGGTGTGTGTGTGTGTTACAGTTTCACTACAGCAGAATTTCTAATTCTTCTCTATCACTATCTGGTGGATTGCTTCTAGAGGAATTTCATAATGATTGATTTTAAGATTCTGCGTTTTTTTTTTATAATGATTGTTTTTTCTGTGTGGTATGACTATATTTTTGCCATTTTAGGGGATGGTGATATTGACTAACCATGCAACTATCAATCCCAAGTTCAGGCAGACAGTGGTTCTTAGAGTAATGATACCTCTCAAGCCACTACCCACTCTATAGGAAGTGCCTTCCAGTGTGAACATGATGGATTTAGAGAATGAAAAGCAAAGAGACTACAGGACTTCATGTCTGAGGTCCAACTTCAGCTAATCAGGTCATCATACCTTGCATCAGCCTAACATCTCATCAAGAAACATTAGTTACAGGAATTGTGACTCTGAGGGTGAAGATCAGCAATACCCCCAAAACAACAGTGAAGTACAATACCTTTGCTGAGGAGACCACAGTGGCTACCACAGGAACCACAGGACCAATGAGATCTGCAGGGTTAGGTACTGTAAATCAGCGGTTCTCAACCAGGGGGCCCAAAAAAACTTCCAAAATGACTTAAAATTATTATTAAAAAAAAGTTAATAAGCTGTATTTTAAGAATCTAACAAGCTTTTATACTGAAAATCTAAAATGCTAAAAAAAAAAAAAAAAAAATGGCTAAAAAGCTAAATATGTACAGTACAACATCATATATTTTTAATTCAACAACCCCATTCAATAAATATTTTTATTGAAGAACATGCAGCTTTTTTAAACTTCTGGGATCACTTTATCTATTATACCTAATTTCAGTTAATTCAGAGATCTGAGATTGAATGCTTGCATCCAAAGCATTTGATTAATACAGGTGTATGTTTGTGTGAATATACATGTTTGTTTGTGTATTTATTTATTTATATACAGTATATATATATATACACATTTTGGATTTAATACAAGTTAAGCTCAATCAACAGAATTTGTGGCATAATATTGATTACCATAAATAAACTTTGACTTGTCCCTCCTTTTCTTAAAAAAAAAGAAAAAATATAGGTTACAGTGAGGCACTTACAATGGAAGTGCATGGTACCAATCCATACATTATAAAATACTCACAGTTTCAAAAGTATAGACACAAGTTTGACAACTTTATATCCATTTTTAAAACTTTGTTGTCATGACGACATAATGCCGTAAACCCTAAAACGACTATAAAAACAAATTTATAGTGCAAATAATAAAAATGTTAACATTAGAATGAATGTAATGCTTTTATAAAATTATAAGCTTCATGTTTCTGCGTTTAAACTAGGGTTGGAACTAACGATTATTTTGATAATCGATTAATGATTGTTAGAACGATTATTCGCCAATTATTGTAACGAATAATCATTAGCTCTTAATAGATTTTTCAGCTTGTGCCCCAATTTAAAAGGTTGAATTAGGACAAAATCATCTTTTAAAAATACCTCTAAATGACATTCACTGAATTAAAGGGAAACATATTTTTTTATTTAGTTTAATTCAGAAATTCATTGCAAAAAATCTTATTGTTATCAAGTTTTTTTCTCTTGTTATCCATTTAAAATAGTCTAAAAATCATTAAAACAAGATACATTTACTTGAGAAGCAACACGATATTTAGACTTGCTTTAAGAGAATGTATCTTCAATATACAGTAAGTGTATTTTGTATAGAAGTGTATTTTTTCACTTCTTGGTTACACATTTGTATTTTAATATTATATTCAACATTCTCAGATAACAATTTTTGCTTTGCAATATAGCTGCTAAAGAAAATGTACTTTGTTTTAAAGGCATTTTATATATATGTGATTGCAGAGCAGTGCTATCAAAGGATTTTAACAGAAGATAAAGCTGGGTGTCATCTGCATAACAATGGTAGGAAATCTGATTTTTTTTTTTTAAACGGTGGTTAATGGGAGCATATACAACGAAAACAAAACAGGGCCCAAAATAGAACCTTGCAGCACCCCCCAATTGATGGTTTCTGATGAAGAGGATACAATTCTAATGTCTACTGAGAAATTTCTCCCCTTGAGATAGGATGAGAACCAATTTAATGCAGAACCCCTAAAACCAACCCACTGCTCAAGGCGTTTCAACAGAATTAAATGATCAATAGTGTCAAACACCGCATTGAGATCCAGAAGAACTAAAATAACACAATTCCCAGAGTCAGCAAATAGCAACAGATCATTCAATACTTTTCAGAAGAGAAGATTCTGTGCTATGTTGTACATTAAATCCAGAAAGATACCCATCATAAAAAAAATATAATTCTCCTTCAAAAAGAAGGAAGTTGATTGAAAACAACTTTCTCCAATATCTTGGAGAGAAAAGGAAGTTTAGAAATAGGACGATAATTGGCTAAAACTAACGGATTAAGGTTGGCCTTTTTAAGCATGATTTGAACCACTGCATGTTTAAAATCGGATGGAACAGTGCCATTAGTAAGACAGCTGTTTATTATCGACTAAATACAGGGTACAACAATGTCCAATACTTCTACTAGAAAGTGTGGAGGAACAGTTTCCAAGGAGCTTGTTGCTGGCTTCATAAGCCAGATGTCCATTAGGTAAGGGAGGGACACAGGCTCAAAATTAGTTAAAATATCCAGGTTACAATAATTATCAGAAGGGTCATTTCCAGAGTGCAATATGCTAGATCTAATATTATAAATCTTATTGATAAAAAAACTCGCAGGAGAAGCATCAGGGGAATGTGGTGATAATAGGGTTTAGTACTTTATTAATAGTGCTAAATAAGATTTTCGGTCTACCGGCAACATTACAATGCTGAACAGAATGCTGAAAGGTAGCCATACAATCTCTCAGGATTTCATGAGACTTGAAGCTTATACTTTTTCCATTTTCTCTCGGCCTTCCTGCATTTTTGTCTTAAAACACAAGTGTCACTATTGAGCCAGGGCTGAACTCTAGGTTTAGGATATTTAATTTTAAAAGGAGCAATCAAACCCAGAATATTACCATAAATATTATTAAAATGGGAAATCAACTCTTCTGAATCCACACTAGAGGAGAGAGACACAAAATTACAAGTAAGTTGAGAAGAGATAAAAGCATCAGTAAACTGCCTAGGTGTAGCTGAATTGAAAGAGCAAATACAATGGCTGAATGGCCTTGAATTCACTGGATAGGACAGAGAGGTGTTAAAAGTCATTGGCTTGTGATCAGACAAACAGAGATCTTCAATCTGAACATTATGTAGAGGAAATCCAAAAGACAGAATCAAATCAAGTGTATGGCCTTGCATATGTGAAGCGCCCATGACAGACTGAGTAAGATTAAAAGAATCTACAATTTGTAAAAATTCTGAAACTAATGGCTTATCAAGGGCAGCAAACATGAAAATTAAAATGGTCAAGAACTAAACGTTTATCAACATTTGGCACAACTGAAGATAAAAATCTACCTTACACTACTGCACCTCAAAACTAGTAAAGCTGTCTACAGATAACAATCCACATTTAAAATTATTTTAAAAAAATTGTTGCCCACCCTACCCACTATCCTCGGAGAACTAAAAAAAGTTAGTCACTGGGGGATGCTTCACTAATAGGGTCCAGTTTACCAACACTGAGCCATGTTTAAGTCATAAAAATAAAGTCAAGCTCATGAGATGTGAAAAAGTCATTCACTATAAAAGTTTGATGGATATGGATCTTGCATTAATTAATGCCATCTTTACCGTGATAGAGTCCGTAGGTTGACGCTTCATTGTATGATTGTGTAATTGAATATTTGGTAGTGATAAACAATCCAATACTCTCAGGTTGCTGAAATTCATTCCTCTCCTGCGTATGTGTGGTCTTTTTAATATACAGCTGAACGTCAGATTTGATGACTCCGGAAAAACATGAACAAGCCAGGAATGCCTTGGGTGTAATGAATGTTGAGAAGCAACCATTTAGGCGGCTGGAACTAAAATGCTCTGTAGTCGAGTCTCCAAGTTGCCAAGAAAGCGCTTCCTCAATCGGACTAAAACTCCAGCTTGTATGCCCTGTTTTCTATAGCATTTATTTTGTGAATGGCCCAGTCTGGTACACAACAGATATAGATATTTTCAGTAGCAGCGAATGAAGTGGAGGAATTGGAGGATCAGTGAACTTTTGTCCCCCTGGGTTCCAAGTGCAGAGATCCACAACAGAAGCCTGAATGTCGAGCAGAATTTGGCAATCATAAACAAGAGCTGAAGTGACTTTTTGTACCGGCAAACAGACGAACAGGACGAGGAGACAAACAACAGTTAACACAGACAGAAGGTGACGGCTTGCCGCGAAACATGCTGGTGCCATCTTTGTTTGACCAATGATGTTTTTATATTGGTATCTAGCTTTTATATGGAAAGTTCGGAGATTGGCAAGGAAGTTTTTCAATGGTGAATGTCCCACTTCTAGTGTTTTGAAAATAGAAATAACTTGATTTTAAACTAGTCATTGGTGTTGAAATGAACCACACAATATTTTAGTATTTTTCAGAAACATTCATCTTTTTAGATTTTGCATCAGACCCTATTGGCTATGCATTTTGCAGTTACTTGGCAGCTCAGGAGGCCTCCTTACTGAAAATCATATCTCACAAAGGAGTCCCAACATTTATGTCATGACATGATCACATTCCATAACTGGTATAAAGATCCAAGCCACAGTTAAACCCAGAAGTTCTCTGAAAAAAACCTTCTAAAACATCACCTGAGAGGAAAAAAAGCTGCCATCACAGTACTTTAACTTTTCTTCACTTTGAGTGGTTTACACCTTGTCTTTTTCTGTCTATCACTGTTTGAGACTCTCGTCTTTAACCTTTGTAAAACTGTCCCATTTAGGAGTCCTCACAAGCAGCAAACCCACAGCTACCAGTGCCAGCACAACCCCCAAACTAGGAGGTCCGCAGGGGCTGAACTCTTGAGCCAGACCAGAGAGTAGTGGAGCAAGTACTCGTCCCACAGCTGTGACTGACTGACCAGCCCCAATCAATGTCCCACTAGACTGGGCCCCCCCACGCTGCAGCTCCAAGTCCGTGATGCAGGTGCGTCCAATAGTGGTAGAGATGGCAAAGAATGTGGAGGTGAGTAAGACCTGCCAGACATTGGGCGCTGTGGTGTACAGGAAGATCAATGTACAAGTGAGCATGGTTGAGTGCAGCAATAAAGCAGGCATGTTGTTGCCATAGAGGTGGGTGACGGGCCCCACCAGACAACCTGCAAGGGCCCCCAGTGTACTGCTGTAGCTGATCAGATAGCCTGTTACCTTTGGCTTGAGCTGAAAGCGCTCCTCCATGGCCAAGGAGAAGTTACTGTAGTACAGCATAATAGATACAGCCATTAGAAGACGCACCAGGAACACATCCCACATATCAGAGGAAGCCAGCAGGTGGATCCGTATCCACATTGAGGTCAGCTGTCTCCAGATAGGCTGAAAGAGAGACATGTCCCTCCAGCTCCAGCCTCGATCTGCTTTACTTTGGACTGCAGATGCATTCAGATGCTGAATGTGGTTTTTATCCAAACAGTTCTGCTGGGATGAGTTTTTAAACCCATCATAGGATTTGCTGGTTTTGGTATTGCTATTGGCATTGGCGTCTATACAGTGATGTAGTGTCTCACTCCATGGTAACATCCAGACCAAACCTAAGAAGACAACATCTGGATAAGCAGACTGTGGTTTAAGTTGAACTAATAGAACACATTCAAAAATTAAACACTTCAGCTTTAAGGAATAACATATATACTGTCAGTTTTGCTTACCTGCATTTAGAAGGAAAATGGCTGCACAAACGAATGAGGACAAGTAGAACCCCCCCTCATGTTCAGAGAGGTATCCGCCCACCATTGGTCCCAGGATGAATCCCACACTTGAAGCTGCATTAAAGTGGCCCATCACTAGAGGGCGCTCTTTCTCTGACACAAGATCTGAGAGGAGCGCTCGACAGATAGAAAGGGAGTGTTTAAATAGCCCTTTAGAAAGAAAAGGAAATCACATTAAGGGGTGACCAAGTAATGTCATCCATTAAATCAGCAATATGAACCACAGTACTCCATACACACCCACTGGAATCCTGGCCAGCACAAAGAGTGCAATGCTAGAGGACAGACTGAGCAGGCCATATCCAAAGGCACTGAGCAAAAGGCATGTCAGCAGTGAATAGCGCCTCCCTACCACATCGCTCCAACTTCCCTGCCAACCACAGAAAATGACACAAGACATATAAGACGAAAATACAAAATAAAACAAACAGTATATAAAAACGCTCATCATCAATAATTCAAAGAAGGCACTTAGACTCAAAGTTTCCATTTTTATCTCATGTCAGACAAATATTAAAGGTGCACTCTTATGTATGTGAATTCTTATGTATGTGATCTTGGACTTACACATCATCAGCATCATTCCAACACAATGGTTTTTGGTTACTGATACCATTGTAAAAATGCACTATTCTCAGTTAGCCATGATTAATGAATCCATTAATGAAAGTGTTCAAAAACAGGGTGGTAACTGAAAATGAATGAGTAGTATTCGGCTGGTCATGTGATACTAACATGGCAGTCCCAATGGCAGAACCCTCTCCATCTGTTTGTCTCACAGCTTTTATCAAATTACTGATTTGACTGGAGACTTCATCTCATGTGATTGTTCATGATGTTGTACATTTGTTAGAAAATTACTCTTCATTTCTAAAAGAAAACCTTTTAATAAGTAAAAAAATACTGAGTGAACATTTAAGAGGGGCACTATTACAGTTTGGTGGCACTATAATAAGAGATTAATGCACACAAATTAAACAGCTTTTCATCAAATCAAAACATTTTCCTGATCATGTAGATTGTCTAAACTGTTTTTTAGATTAAATTAAATGTAAATTAAATTTAACGCTTTCATGTCTGAGTTCTTAAAGATTTCCTTTTTCAGTTGCACACACAAAAAAGGAGGGTCAAGTGTTTGGTATTACTGTAAAAAAACTTTTTTAAGATATAAATGATGATAAATTCTGAGACTATCAGCCTAGAAAACTGCTGAAAAAAAAATGCAGTATTTTAATGAAGAAGAATATAAAAATACAAATAGCACAAGCCTTGGACAAAACAAAGGAGCAAGTTAGCTTCACTGCTACTATGGACAAGACTAGACCCGGAACAATTAAACATGAAGGTATAAATAGGGGCACAAACGAAAGCAACCGCAAAACAGCTGAACACAATGATGGGAGACAGGTGAGGATGATGACTGGGCTTTTGGGAAGTGTAGTACAGAAGGTAAATTCAAAATAAGAGTCTAGAAGACATGGCAGACAGTTTTTCTAAAAAAAATCTTTTTTTTCCTAAAACGTCTCCAAGTGTCCAAAAGCCTCTCCAAACAAATAAAACATTTAAGTCAGAGTTTCAGAGACACATTTATTAATGGAGAGGATCTCTCACCCAGAAATGTATAGCCTACAGGCAGACAAATCTGACCAGAAAAATCAAACAGCTCAGACCCTGAGGCAAGCACTGCAGCGTCTCCACACCAGCACTCATTAAGAGTAAGGCATGACACATACACACACATAAATGCGCAGACACTGCACACTGGCATAATGCAATAAAAAAACTTTAATTGAATTGAATATGTCCTGCCTATTTCTGTCCTACAAGCATGTCACAGAGACTCAGTGTTCCTGTCTGCTATCTCTATGCTTAACATCCAACAGATGACAAACAACTCCTTCACTTCTTAACAAGCCCCATGACCCTTCAGTCTTTAACCAGTTTACATATGTGTATGTCTGTGTGTGTGTCAATTGCTGATCTGCCTACAGATGACTCATTTTACAGTAACGCACCACTGATGTGAGAGAAATCTGCAGTTTTAGGTACCCTGTAATGCTGATAAAAATACACAATCACTCGGATACGTGCTTTAATCTCCATGGAGACAGATTATCTGACGAAAACATGGATTATTAAATTGAGAAAAGCAAATTGATAATCATATTTCAGATAATCACATGCTCAAAAATATTACTACTTACAACCACAGTGCTAGAGAAGAGCTGTAATACTCCATAAGTAGATCCTGCAATAAAAAATTAAATAAAAAGTATTTTAATTATTACAGCAATGGGAAACATCACTAAACAAACTAATCTAAGAATAATTTACCTTTTTTTTTTTTTTAATGCCCTAAACATTTCCAACCACCAGAAATGAAGTCATATCAATAAATGTAAATTGAAAAAGAATGCAAAAGCAGAAAAGTAACTTGATTTTGGCTCTTTAATAAAAAGGATGTAGTTTTATAGTTAGGAAAACAAATGAAAAGATTATTGTCTGAAGCCAAAAATCTACAAATTATGTTAACAACCTGAAACTTGCTGATCTGAAAGATGCAGTGTGAGCTATATTAGCTGGAAATGTATCATCAGCATTATAACTAGTGATAGACCAGAACTCCTGACTAGGCTTTTTATATGAAACATTTGAGATTATCGCATCAGTCAATAATTGTGCCTTTTCCTGACCAATTACCAGAATCATAATTTCTGAGCGCACGTTTCCTGTTTCAAATCTAATTAAATAAATAAATGCTATTATATACGAGCATACACATATACTTAAAATAATTGGGAAGCATACAGTTGGCTTGGCAAACCACAGGAGGCAAAGGGAGAATGTTAGTCATTTTCAATAGATATATGATTTCTTGGTAGCTTTTTATAACAATCTATGCAAATTAATTAGCTACAGTAGTTTTAGTTTTAGATTATTACTAAGTCTTGGATGCAAATCCCTTTGCAAAACAGATAGTCAACTGTTTTCTCTACTATGTTGTTAATACTGAAATATGTAATTAATATAAATGCTCAGCATTAGTGCTGCCATTAAATTCAAAAACAACATAAGATAGACTTACCTACAATCCCAGCCACTGTGGGGCTTGCTCCCAGATCCTTTACATGATGACTCAGCAAAGGGATGATCATACTGACCCCAAAGAGGTCCTAAACAAAACAAACAAATAAAAAAAAGACACAATATGGATTTTTAAAGGGATATTTCACCCAAAAATGAAAATTCCCTTATAATTTGCACACCCTCAAGACAACCCAGATGCGTTTGACTCAAATGAAGTTTGACAAAGCTGTAGGTCAGAGTGAATGGGTACCAAAATTCTGAATCTCTACATATCACATAAAAGCAGCATAAAAGTAATCCATACAAATCTAGTGGTTAAATATATGTATTTTGAAATGATGCAAATATTTAAGTGAGACACCAATTTTTCAATCCTTTTTTTACTATAAATCTCCACTCAGATGTGAAAGTGGAGATTTATAGTAAAAAAAGGACTTCATTATTTATCAGTTTCCTCACCCACACCTATCATATCGCTTCTGAAGACATACACATTATCATATTTATCTGTTTATCACTCAAAGTGATTGCATAATTTCAAAATACATATTAAAACACTGGAGTCGTATGGAAAACTTTATGCTGCTTAACGTGGTTTTTGGAGCTTCAAAGTCTTGATCACCATTCACTTGCATTGCATGGGCCTACAGAGCTGAAATATTCTTCTAAAAATCTCTGTTTGTGTTCAGTATAAGAAAGAAAGTCATACACATCTGGGATGGCTTAAGGGTGAGAATTTGGAAGAACTTTGCCTTTAAGACAGCAAAGTAAAAACAGCTCAACAAACACATTTCTAGCATTACCTCTTATGTGCATGCTACAGTTGATTTTACTTGAAAAAGTGAGCATATGGAACAACATTTACTAAGTACATGAATCCTGAACTCCAGAACAGGCATAATCAAGATGATTTTGTAGTTTAAACTAACTTTTTTTAAGATAATTGATTGTTTTTAATAATTGATTTTTTTTTTATTACGCATTTTTAAAATACATTTAGCAATTAATTCCTCGTGGTAATACTGTATGTTAAATTGTTATTGTATATTACACTATATTCTAATCTATATTGTAAGTTGATGTTCTTGTGACATGAATCACATGCTGACACAGAGCTGAAGTTTACCAAAAGTTAGGAAGACCTATTCAGAGTCATTAAAATAGGGAGTTTCCCTGACAACTAAACAGACACACGTACTTATTTAAAACAAATAAAACGGTGTATTGTCACCAGTACTAGGCTAATTCAACATCACAGAAATGTATTTATTAAATTATTGAATTAATAAGTGCAATTTGTTTTTTCACAGTAAAAAAGACATGTCGGTAGACATATTGGCTAAGGACAGTCTCTATTCTTGGCTTGGATTTAGCTTTTGCTAAAGGGTGGTATAGGTTAATGCATGTACCCTTTTAAAACTTCCAGTCATTCAAAACACGTTTCCAATCAGATTTCTGAAATTTCTATTTAAAAAGCAAGCATTATTTTCAAATTTAAGAGTTAATCTGCTCCTAAAGGCTTATATGTTATCAAGAAGACATTCACTGCCTATGTGCCTTTCTTTATTAACATATAATTCATGCATGGTAATCAACATCCATGCATTGGGATGCACAGATTGTGCACCAACCCTACACAACTGAGCCTGTATATCTGCATTTTTTCTGCAATCAGGCAAGCCAAGGGCTTGATTGAAGTCACACCGTACCTCAATCTAGTGTCACGGCACATTTTATTAACTAAAAGTCTGAACTAGTGTAAAACTACCGCTGAATTAAATCTGTGACAAACTCAAAAGTGTGAAAGAGGGAATGAAGAGGAGTTTAAGACAGTGCTCTTTCCTATGGGTGTTGTCTCAAGACAATTATGAAAGCCCACTGCATGTATAAAAGATTTCAACTGACGTAAAAATATATATATATATATATATATATATATATATATATAAGTTGCCTTGAAATTTATGACGTATCCAAACATGGGAAGCTGACAAGAAACAAAAGAGTAAATTACCTTTGTTTACATTATCATATTGACCACTCAATAATAAACTTAAGAGGTCAAGTGATAGGCTGAGAGAGGTATAACATTATTATTATAATTTAACAAACATTCAAAAACAAAAATGTTTTGTCCCCAAACAGTTATAGCAAATGCTCATTATTCTCCTGCATATGTTAGACATTGACATTGGCATTGACAACACAAAGACATTGTTTACTTTAATTTAACGGAGAAAGCCATATGAGGCAGACAGTAGTCTGTTTCTTATACTATGCGTCAGGCATTATTATCAGTGTTTCACATGTGCAGACAAAGGGCATCAGATCTGTGTAAACTTATGATAGATTGACAACATCATGTGATGTGTCATTGAGATTTATGCCATATAGAATACATCTGATCATCGTTAAATACAAATGCGGATACTCACCATGAATCCGACCACGTATATACATCGTATAATTCGTGTTGGTCTCTTTCGTTTGTCAGTAATAGCCCATTTGGAGTTATTCATTCTCCCGCATTGACAGTCAGCAGTGCAGTCAATGCGGAAGCGTTATGCGGCGTTGCCATGCTACTTTTGACGAACCATCGTCGCAAGAAACAGGTTCAGACCATCTGTTCCTTTAAAAGAGGCGTGCGATGCGTTGAGAGAGAGACATATCCAGTTAGAAATCACGAATATCCTGGACTGACTGCATTTTATTGCTTTATGTAAGGAGTCTTTTATTTTTTGTGTACAAATGGGTAAGTTGTCTTTTAGTAGAATAGGTAACGGCAGAGTACTTCATGCAAAGGAGTACCCATTTATGGTACAATCCAGTGGGCGCATCCTGCATTGACACGCTCTGCATTTGAACTATACCTTTTCAAATAGCTGATACGTCTATAGGTTTTCTCTTTTTTGGTTAAATAATATTAAATTAAACTATTTTGTGTGTTAACCCTAGAATGCACATTATTTTTTTTTTTGGCAGGCTTATAAATTGTTCTACATAAAGTGATCCTTTCATCTGACATTACAAGAATTCCTCAAAGTATTTGAGAGATTGTCAGATCTAATTGTTTTCACATTTAGTTTCACACACACGCGCGCACACACACACACACACACACACACACACACACACACATACATTCAGCTCTGGAAAAAATTAAGAGACCACTGCAAAATTACTGTTAATAGTATGTGTTTAAGTAAAATGAACATTTTAGTTTTATTCTATAAAGTACTGACAACATTTCTCCCAAATTCCAAATAAAATATTGTAATTTAGAGCATTTATTTGTAGAAAATGACAACTGGTCAAAATACCAGAAAAGATGTTTACACACCTCAAATAATGCAAAGAAAATAAGTTCATATTAATTTTTAACCAACACAATACCAATGTTTTAACCTAGGAAGAGTTCAGAAATCAGTAGTTGGTGGAATAACCCTGAATTTCAATCACAGCTTTCATAAGTCTTGGCATACTCTCTACCAGTCTTTCACATTGCTGTTGGGTGCCTTTAAGCCACTCCTGGTGCAAAAATTCAAGCAGCTCGACTTTTTTGATGGCTTGTGGCCATACATCTTCCTCTTGATCACATTCCAGAGGTTTTCAATGGGTTCAGGTCTGGAGATTGGCCTGGCCATGACAGGGTCTTGATCCGGTGCTCCTCCATCCACATGTTGATTGACTTGGCTGTGTGGCATGGAGCATTGTCCTGCTGGAAAAACCAATCCTCAGAGTTGGGGAACTACAATTAGCTATACATTTATATTACGAATAGAAAAAAATTACCAGAGAATTCTATTGCCATAGAATTATGAATTCTGTTTTCCATAGAATTATACTGTTGCTGCAACGACTTGCTCATTGCTGAACATGATCTTTTGGTGTAAAGCCCTGTTCACACAGCCAACGACATCGTGGGAGACAGTGAGAGCACAGCTACTTCCGGTGACATGAGCTGTCGTGACCGTTGACGACAAGAGACCACTCTGAGAAGCAACAAGACAAGTTTAGAAAAATGTAACTTTATGCAAATGACGAGCGACATTCACCAGCGACTACCAATGAGTGTGAAGACAATGTAGCTCACGTCATCCGTCTCCAGGCAGGGTGAGTGTGTGATACTGGAGTCGACTCGAGTGCAGGTAAGATGGAGAAGTTAAAAGTTTCTGTGAGTGATTTCACTGTTCTATTATATCGTTTGTCTGTAATCAAATCCATGGATATGGCCTAATAAAATGATGCATGGAAAACTGTGTCAGCATTCTGAGTGAGTTTGATTCATATAATTGAAAAAATGTTTGCCTTGTTTAATGAAATGACACATTAAACACTGCTGCAGGTAATATAAAGGCCCCCCCCCCTACAGAATGTGCATTTTTAGAGATTTTGATTCCTTGTCAAATTAGAATGATATCTTTTATTGTCAGTATAATCTGTAATCATTATTTCAAACACTACTATGGCCAGTTGTGCAGTCCACCAATAATGTTAGAGTGGCGGCAGCAGTAGGAATGCCCACCATCGACACAGATTGCAAAGTCAATTGGTATGCCACCAGCAGTGTGAACGGGGCTTAAGGATCACTGAGCCTCCAGCTCCTCATCTAAAAAATCTTAAAAGTTTAATAAATTATTCCATGAGTCTCATGATTGGTATGAAAACATACTATAAGGTTTGGTGAGAAACAAACCAAAATCTAATGTATTATTTAGTAAAAATGTTCACTGACCATTGATCTCCTGTGTGTCCATGATATGCCATGAGAGCAACAGTTCATGCAGCCCCCTTGCGACATTGTGGTGTTTTTTTGAATCTAAAAACAGGTGCACAACAGAACACAACACAGCTGCATACAAAACAAAACGCAAATCGTAAAAAATCTGCCCATGCCCATGCCGGCCGCAAAGTCTTTTTTTCATAATTACATTAGTTAACATGTTGTTTAAGATAAGCATATGCATATTTTAATAGTCTGGCTATTACAGGCCTATAAACAGACTGAAATCAACTGTTTTTTATGTCTTGTGAAATTTAAATGCCGTATAAAAAGAATATGTAACTTTTAGTTTTGGCTTGCTTATGACCAGTGTTTACTGTAAAATATAGCCTCATCAACCAAGCTTGTGCTCGCGAATATCTGCTCAGGTGTAAATGCTTGGAATGTGCTAAATTATGTCCAGCAATGGCCCATCAACAGACATATACATCGTGCATTTACTGGTATGTATCTGGACAATATAAGCTAACAATTGTTTACTACTATTTGTACTTTTTAGGAATGTGGCTGCACTTCATGTGCACCTTGCCCAGGGAGGGCACACAGGTATTGATCAGTTTTGAATGAGATCGAGAAGGGTACAGAGTAAGTGCACCTTTACCAGCTTTTTTACAGATGTTAGTTTAACTTTGTTTATGTACTATGTGATAATAGGGTACAGCAGGGCAAAAGTCTCCTTTGATTTTATTTTCTCCCAAACAACTAAATAGCATTATTTTACAAAGTGGGCTCACATTAACTGAGCCAATCACAATGGATATTTATTTGTTTATAGAATACTTAGATGTAATTAAGTAACCAGAAAAAAGTAACTTTTCTTTAGAGTTTGCCTATAGCCCCATTGTACCTTACATAATGTATATATGCATCTATGGCATTACAAAATGGTTTTTTTTCTATTTTTTTTTTTATAGTGGGCATTGTTTGTATTTGTGATTTGTAATGCTAATAATCTAATTGTTATGTTCCTGTTATCAGCACATCACAGTTGTTTGCTTTTTTTTTTACAAATGTGAGAATGACAGTGACCAAATCCCTGTTTCAAAGAGAGCCAAGACAAACAAGAAGGCAACTTATGGCATTTTCCCTCTGCACGTTACGGTTCGACTCGCCTCAACTCTTCTCGCTTTACTTTTCTGAGCTTGCATTTCCACTGCAGTTTAGTGCCCCTCAACGTGGGTGAGATTATAGGATGATTGTCATAGTTGCGCCGCCTCTACTGACGTGACATCATCTTAAACACGACACAAACTGACCAATACAATAACACAACAGCTGGCTGTTAGACTGTTTGCTTCATAAAGCAGTTGTTGCATGGTGATTTTACAGAAGTTAAATTGGCCTGGTTGTTTTAGAAGCAAGCTTCCATTAGCCAGTCAACTAAACAAAGTAAAGCTTTCAAGCAGTGTATATATTAACGTACCAACCTCCATCATGGACTCCAGCCGAGTCCAGGGCACTCTCCCTCCCATTGCTCGCCGGTCTAGATAGCATCCATTTGGACCATTTGAACCACTTCCACTTTTCCTTGATGATTCTGTTGTCACTTTTAATTTTTTTTTAAATTTTCTCTACACTGTTGGTAGGTCCGGTGGTAGCCATTTGCGGCCAACAGCAGAGACACTTCCTGAGAGACTTTTTAGTTTCGCTCATTGCTAACGAGTGGACCGTATGCACCTCGTTTATTGACCACGGCATGGTTTTGCACACAGCCATTTCTTTTTTCACAATTCGGAAGTTGCATGAACAAATTATCCTGTTATCGCTGTTGCTAACTTTAAAACTAGCGGGTTGATGTCGTGTTTTGGAAATCCTATGATGCTGGTGGTGACGATCCTCCCTGACCAATTAGTAATCTGCAGAACTTTGACATCGCAAACTCTGCTCGCTTGGAACCTCGACCGAGGTGGTAATAAAAAAATTATCAGGCACCAGGTACTATTCACAGTGGAAAACCCTAAAAAGTCGAGTTGAGTCGAGTTGTACCTTGCAGTGTAAAAGCCCTTTAAAAGTGTAAAAGACTGATGTTGAGATGGTTCCACAGACTCTGAGATTCCTTCCCGCAAATGAACCTGGACTGCAGCTGAGTCCTTCTGACTCACACTCTCGCCTGAGTCTCTTTAAACTGTTTTTCTCTGAGAGTTCTGTGTCAACTCTGTGCCACAACACAAATGCTCAGGCTGCCAGGGCAATTGCGAAGGGGTGCAAATACAAATGGACAGATGTCAGCGTCTGTGAGCTGTACTGCTACATTGGACTGATTTTCTACATGGCCATTGTGAAGGTGAGTTCCATCACAAACTATTAGTGGCAGGGCAGTCTTTTCTCTGTGCCTTTTCCTGCCACAGTTATGTCAAGGGACAGATATCGAATCATTTCATGGAATGTACACATGAGTGACCCAGATGCTGACAAGAAAAATGACAGAAATAGGGGCACAGCTTAACATGACCATCTTTTCAAGGTCAAACCCCTCATGGACATTACCAGTCATGCATGGAAAGCCATCTATCATCCTACTGTAGAAGAAAATTAGTTGATCCAAACATGGGAATGACACAGTACATGAAAGCCAAGCCAACCAAGTGGGCCTTCAAGTTGTTTGTCCTTGTGGACTCATTAAATTGACTTTTCTGTGTACACAGGAAAGAACAACTTTCCCACTGGCCATGGACTATCATATGATGCTCTGGTGTCTCTTTTGGACAGTAAAGGTTTGGGCTCTGGGTACCATGTTTACATGGACAATTTCCAAAGTCCAAAGCTCCTAACAGACTTGTTTGCTATGAAGTTTGGTGCGTGTGGGACTTACAGAGACTATAGAAGGACTGCACACAGAATCCAGCTAATTCACTGGCAAAAAGTCCACCAGGGGATCCATCAGATGGATTCGGGATGGGCATCTTGTGTTTGTGAAGTGGATGGACAAGGTTCCATCATCTATGCTGCCTATACAGGAGGCACTGTGCAGAGGAGGGTGAAAGAACAAGATACATGGATGACAAAGACTTTTCCATGTCCTGCATCTATGACTGCGTACAACCACCACATGGGGGCGTTGACCTGTCCACAGCACAAAACCATGAAGTGGTATAGAAAGCTGTTTCTACACTTCTTGGACATTGCTACCACCAACGCTTTCCTATTACACAAAGAGCTACATGGCAACATGACCCACAAGGAGTTTATGGAGCAGCTTATTTTTGTGGTGTGTCACAGAATGTTGCACTAAAACAGACAAGTAGTGACCATGTGCCGGTTCCAGGAGCTGAGCTGACCTCCGATGCCAGGAATATTGCCACTGCTGGTTGCCGGATCTGTGTGTACTGCAAAGCAGTGCATGGCAAGAAGCAGCAAACACCTTGGACATGCCAGGCATGTGACATTCACTTGTGTCTTCAGTTTGATATTTTTCCTTTTTTCACATTTTCTCTCCTCTCTATGAAAGTGTCAAGTTCTTTACTAAGGCTCACAATAAATGAACACTTAACAACCACTGTCCAGCCCTCCCCATTCAACCAAAAACCTGGAGTGCCTTTTTAGGGAAAAACAAAACATATACACAATATACATACATAAATACATGTAATTAATGTTGTTAGAATACAATTGCCCCCAATATTTCAACCTTAATAATGTAACATTCATGCCTCAAAAATTAACATGCAAATATAGCATATATAGCAGGACAATTAAGGGAAGTGAGGCCATTAAAATATGTGATCAGAGGTTGCCAATATGTCTCAAATCTATCTGCAGATCCATAAGAGTACAAATAAAAAATGTTCTAAATCAAAAATGTCATCAGATCCCCAAGCCAAGATGCAGCAGAGGGTGGGGTTTGGGACTTCCTCAACAGGAGTATTCTTTGATGAGCAATAAAGGAAGAAAAATAAATGACTCTAAACTGTTTTGTAGTAAGGGACAGTTCTAGTTCTAGCAGGAAGACTCAGCCATCTGTGATTCCAAAGATGGCTATCTGAGGTGATGGGGGAATAGTGACCCTATTCTCCTCACTCATCACTTTAAAAAAGTACATCCAAAAGTTTTCCAGCTTCGGACATGTCCAAAACATATGAGTTAAGTGGCCGGGTGACTGAGAGCATCTATTACATGAATCATCAGTGTCAGAATGGATATTGGCTAGTCTGGCCCTAGAGAGATGCATCCTATGGATGACTTTAAACTGAATTAGGTTAAGATTTGCACAGGAAGAAGAGGAGTTTTCTTCCTCCAAAGCTCTCTCCCAAACCTAATCTGGTAGATAGAAGTCTCTTTCTCACAACCTGCTTTTATGTGAAGCTGGAATATGTTCAGCCTCTAAATGATTATAAAGGCAAGATATATAGCCCTTTAGCGTTGCACCTATATGCAGTAGGTTGTCGATGCCTGAAGCAGATGATATTTGAGGGAATGAAGTAGAATAGGTTTTAATAAAATGGTGAATTTTAAGATTTCTAAAAAGTCTGACTGCTGCAACTTAAAAGTGATGCATAAATGTGAGAAACTAGCAAAATTACAATCAATGAAAAAATAGTTTATGGTAGACAGTCCCTTTCTACTCCAGGTTAGAAATGCAGGGTCCAGTAGTTCAGGGGGAAATAGATGATTACGACAGATTGGTGTTACCAATGGAGCAAACTCAATCTATAATTCTTCCTAATTTGCGGCAAGTTGAAACAACAATTTAATTTGAATAGTGTTGGGAGGGGGAAAGGAGAAATATACTACACACCAGGGCTTTTAAAGATGAGGAGTAACAAGACCTATTGGATGAGCAGTTGGTAGGATATTTGTCCTTTTTCAAAGGCAAAAATATTGAGACCTGAGTTAAGGTAGGAGGTAGCTTAGACTGCTGAAAAGAATCTAGTACATATATACTAGATATATACGAAAGTTCAAATCTAGCAACAGAGGGGTTAACTGGGCAGAACATTCCGTAAACAACTCCACAGGGTACCCATCAGGGCCTGGAGATTTGCATTTCTACATTAGTTTAGCAGATTCAGAGATCTTGTGGGATCATGAACTCATGAGACATTTTTGGTATTAAAATGTGATTTTTTTTTAAACATATCAGTATCATCTGGTGGTAATTCAAAAGTGTATAGCTCTTGGTATTTGTAAATTTCCATGTAATCATTTGTAAGAGTTAGAATTTGGGGTATTAGCTGTGCAGCTGATCTATTCTTCAGCTGCCAAGCGAGAAGACGACCAGCTTTATCTCCATGTTCGTATACCATCACCCATGATTTCAGAATATTACATTCTGCTTCAGTGATGATTAACAGATTATGTTCTTCCTGTAGGCCGATTCTTTCTTTATAGAGTTCTGGCAGTGAAGTCTCAGTGAGACGACTATCCAGATATGTTTTGGTTTTTATTAATTTTTTTGTTCCTGTTGTTTAAGCAAATTATTTGAATGGGCAGTATATATAATTATGCAACCCATTATTTATGCTTTGAAGGCTTCCCATAGAAGTGAGGGAGAAGCATCACCTCTATTAGTGTCTAAAAAATTATCAACAGCTGTCAAAATATAAATACAGAAATCTTTGTCTGATAATAATGGTCCAACCTCCAGAAATGGTTATCCTTGGATTTCATCTTAAAGGAGAGATTAAGAATTACTGTTGCATGGTCAGATATGGTGATTGTAGAGTATGCAACATACTCTAAAGAAGAAAGTAATGCTTAATCTATAAAGAAATAATCAATATGGGAATATGTGCAATGCAAATGCAGAAAGAAACTAAATTTCTTGTCTGAGTGATGCATAAAATGCCAAGGGTCAATACAGCCACACTTATCCATAATGGAAGATAGAGCAGGAGACATTTTTGAAGGAGCTGTTGCTCTGGAATTAGAGCTATCCATCCTGGTATCAATCACAAAATGTATATCTCCCCCAAATATCAATAAATGGGTGCTTAGATTAGAAAGGGAGGACAACAGTTTCTTCATAAAACTGACATCATCCCAATTTGGTGCATAAACGCTGACTTGGATGACTGGAGTTTGATAAAGAAAACCACTATCACGTACCGACCATCATGGTCATAAATAGAGTCTTTACTGTAAAATGGACGTTACGGTTTATCAGTATACTGTAGCTGCACCTCTAGCACTAACATATAAAATTAAATGAAAGACTTGTCCAATTCATGGCCTACACAATCTTTTTTGATCAATTGTATGCAAGTGAATCTCCAGAAGAAACATAATTTCTGCCATTATGCCCTTCAAATAGGAAAAAACTCTAGAACGCTTTACTTGCCTGTTCAGATCTCACACATTCCAAGAAATAATTTTAACTAAATAAACCCCTACATTCTTGTCAGAGGCACTCATGTTAAGCTGCGAAAGATTAAATTACCATACAATAATCATGTGAACACAGTTATTACGTTATAGTGCTGGGGACAAATAACAGAAATATCGTGACTGAGACGTATAATACAAAAACATTAAAATGGCACAAAATGTAAAACACAGAAAAGGTGACCCCTGTATTACCACAATGCACAAACCTACCCCTCACCTGCCTATGCTTAACCCCCCCCCCCCCCCCATAACTCTCATACACTGACTGGAGAACAGTCTGAAACCAACAACTTGAAAAGTGCTACACAAACTAATATCAATACTAGACAAAGGACAATGGTAAACATGAGGGCTTAAATACATGAAACATGGCAGAAACAGGATAATCACATGACTAGACAAGGAAGTGAACACATTTTAAAATAAAAGACATGAAATCAAAACATGAACAAAAACACATCTAAACATGACACATACATCATTTTAAACTACCAGTGCTGAGAAGAAAAATTAAAACAATTTACAAAATAAACTGGTGCAATCGTCAGTTTCATCTACTAAATTCCCCATGGAGATTATGAATCCAGAGTTCAAGTCCTTTGCCCATTTAATCTGTCATTATAAAACCAAGCACCTAAAAAGTAAAAATAGTTTAATTCACCAATATGTTAGCCGAATATCCGCTCAGCCGACTCTGCGGTCTGCAATTTGTGCAAGTTTTTATAGTAAACCCGCAGCTCAGCAGGGTATCGGAGACAGAACTTCACCTTCTTTGCATACAGCTTGGATTTAACTGATTTGAAACTGGTGTGGTGTTTTGCCAGCCAGGAACTCATTTCAGGAATTATTTGAAAATTTGCTTGCCCTGGTAGAGAATACGGACCCTTTTCCTAGCCAGCTGTTGTACTCGCTCTTTGTCCTGGTAACGGAGAAAACGTATCAGAATTGAACAAGGTCTTTCACCATCATCTGGCCTATCCATCAAAGTTCGATGAACCCTGTCAAGCTCAGGTGGAGTGGAGAAGTAATCATCATCAATATTTCCACGAGCAACTTTGACACAAATTCTCTGAGGAACGACCCTCGACTCCTTCAGGTAAGCCCACAACTCGTAGATTGTTGCATCGACTACCATTTTCGATGTAATCAAATTTATCTTTGAGCGCATTGTACTCCACTTGAAGTTTTGAAACAACAGTCTCACTGATGCTAGTTTGCCGCTATGGTCAGAGAGAGCAGTTTCTATGTCAGTCAGACAAGGGCCATAGGATTTGACAGTAAGCCAGAGGGCATCCAAGGATGTTTGCACAGGTGAAAGGGCCATATTTAGGTTTACTGCCATCTCCATTGAGAGAGTGGTGTGATGTTTATTAAGGAGGAGATGGTCAAAACTCTCAAAACTTTGAATTGGTGCTTGTCACCATATTCTTATTGTCAGTCTCAGGCGTTGTCATTGAATTGTTTAGTTATCTAAAATAAACTATACTGTACACTATATACATGTAATGCATTATGTAAGGTTCTAAGTCCAAATTCTTCTGAAGAATAATTGTAACCCTGAGTAAAACAGTTTTTAGCACAATGTGATGTTTTAGAATGAGAAAAATAATATAAAACATCTCAGCCAGCTGCCATACTGGAAACCAATATTCTATATTCTAATCACAAATTTTGTTGTGTAATTCTAGGTCATAAACCTATGATTCTTACTGAAGTATTAGACACAGTTGTAAGCTATTGTATGTAATATTTATAAAGTAGTGTACTTTGTATAATGTACTCCATAGTTGCAGTCAGTTTCACACAGCAAACTACTTTATAACTTGAGCTCCATCTACTGAAAATATTCAAATATTCTTCCTGATCTTGATCCTGTTATAAGTTATGTTGGGTCACTTGAGTGGGTGATCAAGGGAGGGTGGATGCCATGCCTTTAAAAACTACCCATATATTACCTCCTATTTATATGTCTTACATAAACTTAAACTTGCTTTGATTTCAAGTTTTTTTTTTGACAATTGGGTCTATACTAGTTGTCACTACCCTCATGTTATGGTGTCAGGTAAGCATGACTTGCAATCAACACAAACATATATCATTGTCATTTTAGAGCTAAACTGCCATGGAATTTTGTTTACAGATCCTCTCAAGCCTTGGATATGGAATTGGGGAAGCCAAGACACTCCATCATCCCAGTGCAGCTGATACAGTGATGTTCCCAAGATAGTTTACATAAACACACTCACATGGACTCAAACATGTAGACCTCACATCTTGTGCTAAAGGAATGCTTTTGGCCATACCAAAACATATAATTTAATTTAAGATAATGAGTCTAAATCCGGAGTAAAGTGACATTAATGCTGCCTTTCTGTGTGTATAAAAAGCATGTTGTTTCTCTGTATTATGAGAGGTTGAAGTGTGCACAGATGTAATTAGCAGCACATGGCAGTGTAGTCGAGACCAGCTCATCCGAGTCCAAGTCTAGTCCGAGACCAGAGTAGGTTGAGTTCGAGTCAAGACCAAGACCAGAGAGGTCCGAGTCAAGATCAGTAAAGGCTGAGTCTAAGACAAGAGTTTTTATAAATGTATTAAATGTATAGTTTAAAGAACTATTTACTCTATGCGCATGCATCAAATAAACCTCATTTATAATGTTCTTAATCTTATGTTGATTAAACAATATCACCAGTTGAGTACAAAAATTTTATAAATTACATGTCCATGGTTAAGTGAACTAATTGGTATTACAATTACGACATGTCAGTGTTAACAAAATGTCAGTGAAAAACTAGAATTAAAAGTTTAAAGAGCCTATGTGGCTTACAGTAACACTGCAATACAAACTGCCAGCTTCTGTATACTATTATATTATATTCATTATATTTAATTCATTGTAAATCCAGTAAGCATTTCTGCTTACTTTTGCCTGCAAGATTTAATCTTGGGGTACGCACAGAAACCATTTTCTTTTTTTTTTTTCCAGAAACAATTAAATTCTGATAACATTGATAGAAATGGAAGTGTAAACGGGAGTTCTAGCAGGAAGACTCATGGTCATTTTTTTTTTTCCATTTTCTAAAATATCCTGATGCTGTTTTAATGAGTGAGAAGCTTCTGCAAATTATTCAGTGAGATAGCAGTCCGAATCAGACTAATCAGACTGAATATCCAATCGATTCAGACCTTTTTGCTAACCTGTTTGGCCAATTTGGTGAAAAGAACCGACTTTATCTGTGAACTGGGCATCACTATTTCTGACTCAGCAGACTGATATGTGGGACAAACGTCAAGATCTTTGATATTGTCAGTCAAAAATGGCCTAGTCCGGTCTTGAGTACTACAACACTGGCACATGGAATTCTGTGCAGACATGACACTGACAAACATTAGAGACAGTTACTATGGTGGCTAAAGTTCCACCAGCCAAGACTGCCAACACTTGCAGTCACCAATGGACATCTGCTGCAATTATTTTTAATTTTAGCTTGCACAATTTGTCTCCTGTAATACCTAAATATCCCTACTCTTTTCACAGTTCAAAGGACCTTGGACTTTCAAGAAAAGCTGTATGCGATGGATGCCCTTATCAGAGGCCCTGCTGTTCAATCATAGCACAGTGATACTTGGTTCCTGGTTTTTCTGCTCAGTGCAAAATGCCCCACTCAATAGATAATGAGATGAGATTTTCCTGGTATTGACCCCATACAGAAATCTAAATGGCAATATATATTAAATACAGTGTGTGTATTTGTGTGTGTGTGTATATAAGTGAAGTCGAAAAAGAAAATCATACATGAACATGCATATAAATTTTTTATTTTTTTTTACAAACATCCATCCATCCATCCATCCATCCATCCATCCATCTTCAACCACTTATCCGAAGTCGGGTCGCGGGAGCAGCAGCTCCAGCAGGGGGCCCCAAACTTCCCTATCCCGAGCCACATTAACCAGCTCTGACTGGGGGACCCCGAGGCGTTCCCAGGCCAGTGTGGAGATGTAATCTCTTCACCTAATCCTGGGTCTTCCCCGAGGCCTCCTTCCAGCTGGACGTGCCTGAAACACCTCCCTAGGGAGGCGCCCAGGGGGCATCCTTACCAGATGCCCAAACCACCTCAACTGAGTCCTTTCGACGCAAAGGAGCAGTGGCTCTACTCCAAGCTCCTCATGGATGACTGAGCTCCTCACCCTATCTCTAAGGGAGAAGCCCACCACCCTTCTGAGGAAGCCCATTTCGGCCGCTTGTACTCGTGACCTAGTTCTTTCGGTCATGACCCCAATTTTACAACCATAACCAAAAAATTATCATTTTCATATATGTAACATACATTTTCCCATTTACCCACATATGACATTCATATAGGATATATGAATTGCTACATGTCACATACAGTATATGGATGGATACATACTATATTAGAATGTATTGTAGTGAAAAACAGTTCTCCACTTCATGTTTGCACCTTTACTTTAAAATACACATCACAAACAAATAGTGGAATTGGAAATATGTAAATATATGCCCATATACATTATAATAATTATAATTTTATAGTAATGTTCATATATGCCCATATATTTCAATCAATATCTTTGATGCAAATGGAAACTAAATTCGTACAATAGACTATAAAAAAAAGTCAATGCCAATATAAGAAATCCATATGTTATGTCTAAATGTATGTAAAGATATTAACCTGGATTCATCTTCATTTTCATGACTTCCTACATAGATCACAGTACTTATTTTTGTGAAGGATGTTGGGAATGCCGGGCTCTGGTTTCTTGCTTCATTTTTTTCCCTCCCTCAGCTAATTGTACTCCTGTGGGGGATATTAAGGAGATATTTCGGTCCTTGTGTCTCCCTCCTAAAATCCTTTCCCATTTTAAAACACTCCTCTGAGAGAGGCAGCAGGCGCCTTCACTCAACAGACCAAAATAGCCCAAAAAAGAGCATGCTTACATGAAGCCCACTCCCCATCCAAAGTCAGGTCTTGCTCTGACACCACAGCTCTGGGAAGGGGAGAGGACATTGACACACATACACACACACACACACAGACACTGAAGCAAGGAAGAATCCTCAATTAGCCACCCACAGAATTCATGAGCATTGCTGAGCGTAACTGGACTAAGAGGACAGGAGTAAAGATTTCGATTTTCACTCAGATTGGGGGATTTACATAATTTCAGTGCTTATGAAAAGAGAGACTATTTGAAACAAACACAAAACATCTGAGAAAAGTTCCACTCTGAGATTGTCATCATGAAGTTACGTGTGGCACAATTTTTTGCTGGGCTCTTTGGTGCCTTGGCAACTCTTTTAATTCTCTTATCATTAGGTGATTATTGGCTCTTGGCATCAGAGACCTGCATGCCACATTCAGATGGACCGAGCACTTTGGAGGTGGGTGGAAGCTTTTAGGGGAAAGAGAAATAGCTGTTAAAGAACCAGCCTTAAGCACCATGTACACTTGTACAAATATTTCATTGATATGAAGGTTAGCTCTAAGACATTATCTGAAGACTAGATCTAGTGAAGGATGATTTATTTTCGACTTTAGTGTATATTTTCAACCAAACTGTCATCCTGCTGTTTGATTCTTATTAAAGCAAATTCTTCGAGCAGTCATGGGCTTATTTGGGTTCTTACCAGTCACAGTCATATGACATGCTTGTACGTTACTATTTACAGTCTTTGAGTTGCTGTAAAGTAGACTATCACACGCTGCAGTGTGATACCACACTTGATACTGAGCAATGAAACTGGAATCTGACTGCAATATCTATTCATAGGAGTCAAACATGAATAAGATGTCTCCTTACAGAGAGTTGACAGGGACAAACAAGAACATTGAGTTGTTTCTGAGATACGTCTGTGCGTGAGAAGCCTGAGAGATGTATAAAAAAGTGCCTGATTAAAGGTAAAATTTATATCAAGGTAACCAGCGGCATTCATACGCTGTGCCTGGAATATCAACACCACCAAAACAACATGTTGTGTTTTGGGTGCTGTTACACCACTAGGCTCAGACTTTATAACAAGCAAGACTTCCTTGGTCAACCAGTATAATGAAAGATCATGCAGGTCAACAACCTCACTAGCTATACTGGTCTACCAGCTAGACCAGCAGCTTTCTAATAATAACCGGAATGGATCATCTTGGAAATTGCATTGTGGTTTAAGCTGTTTTTTTTTTCCATCAAGAAAGTCTTTAAGAAAGCTTTCTGGGTGAATAGCACTAATAGGAGGTCGAACAATCTGCTGCTGAAATCTGATTATTACTGAAAATCAATCCACTGCCCTAAAGCTGGAAGTGTTGTTAGTCCACAGGGTGCTGGCAAAAGTGTTGTATTTCTAGTTTTAAAGGAGCAATATGTAATATATTTACTGTACTAAAGCATAACATTATCATAATATGTCATTAGAGAATTAGGAAAATTTGAAATAATGTTGAAATATTTAGTAATTGAAATACTTAGTTGAAAGTATTTCAACTAAGTTGAAATACTGGCTTCTCCGAAAACAATGCTATAGCCAGTATATTCTACATTGAAATGTCCATTCCGGGCTGGAATTTCTGTTTGTGTTTTGGCCTGTTGATCCCACCCACTGCCCATTTCCCAATAGTATTTAGACACCGTGGGTTGCCAGATTTGAAACAAGTTAGCGGGTAAACACAGTGCGCTGCAGCCATGTAAGCCAGCAATACATCTAGCTAACATTGACAGAGTTATAAAAAAATCCACATGAGCTGGTTTATAATTTGCAAAATATAAAAACATTGCAAACGCACATTATACATTAGCAGATCAACTTAGTGTAAGGCTTGTCACTTGCCATAGTCAGTTTGCTCATTCCTGTTGCGTGTCCTCAACCTGGCAACCCACGTAAGGGAGCAAGGGTCGGTGGAGACAACTCTCTCCAATATTTTGAATTTGGTCTGCAGAACCATTTTAAACGCTTTAAGTCAATGTTACATATTGCTCCTTTAAATGACAGTATATAATACCATCAACATGAATGCATATTTTATGAACCCTATGCCCTAACCCAAATCCCAAACCTAACTGTCAGTGGAGTAAAAATAAAAAAAAATATTGTGCTCATCATAGTTTATGAAAATGCTATTTATTTCCGGACCCAGGTCTCGGAGCAACACTCTATCAGTAACACCACAAGGAAATGTAAACACATTTGAATTTATGCAAAAATGTCTTATGGGGGATGGCACTTCTCAGTAAATCTGTAGAGTGGGGTCAGTTTCAAAGTATGGAAGCAGCATGTTGAAATCTGAGTTATTAGACTGTTTGTCTTTCTGCTGTATTAAGACACATTTTGTCACTTTTCCCAGACCAAAACCACCTCTGCAAACAATAACAGTTTATAAAGTCCTTAACATCCCTTTTTTTGTATCCTGCAGCTAAACACATAAACAACACAGTGCTGGGTGGATTACTTGTAAATTGTAATCAGGTACAGATTACAAATGACATGACAAAAAATTCAATCAGTTACGTTATCCAATCCGATTACTTTTGGGGTACTTTTGGATTACTTTCAACCTAATTCTATTTTATTTTATGTCACATGCATTTCAGTAGGATAATAATTTTAACAAAAGTACAAAGAGGAAAAAAAAATTGTTACATTCTTTATTACTAACAAAAAGATCCTTATTACATTTTTTGAATGAAATAAAAATAAAATCAAACAACAATGACACTGCATGGCTAGAGTTTACTATTCAAAACACAGAGACATCAAGTTCATTTTAAGTGCACAAAACAATAGCAGCATTACGAACATTAATGACCATAAGATCAACATAAAACAATCATAAAATTATAAAAAATAAACTACCATAAAATCAACAGAAACAATGTTGCCTAGATCAAATCTTTCATCTAAAAACAATAAAACACATTTAATGCTTACTGCTTACTGATAGTCCGTCACCTATTCCAAAGATGAGGTGGATATCATACTGCTGAAATGTAAAAGGTTCACATGCTCATAATGACTGTGAGACAATTGCTCTTAGGGGTAAGAATATGATGATATTGATATGAAAATTATCAATAAATTATTATCAATTTACTGCCGTTTTCTTGTTAATATGTAATCATGTAATCTATAAAAAGTAATTGTAGTCAGATTACAAGTATTTTAATATGTCATTGAATCCAATTTAAAGTACTTTATTTTTGTAATCTGATTACATAATACAGATTACATGTAATCTTTTACTACTCCTTATTGACAGCAGACTCACACCCACAGACTGCAGCCTGCAGTCCTCAAGCTATTTTTTAGCTTTTGTCACATCAATGGCTCCGCAACAGGTGCCCATTGCTCTCTGACTTTTTCTCTTTACTCACAGCAAGGTGGTGTGCTGGTCAACCACGGCCCATTAAAGAGTGAAGGCCATAATATTACCTTTTCCCATGAGGGTTTCTTGTGGCGCTGTACCTTTTATGAGAAAATGGAGGAGGACAACCTGTGGGAGTTTTGGTTCGGTAAGAGAGATTGTTATAATTTTTTATGGTGACATATGAGTTTCAGAGGGTTCTGTTGTGCTATTCCAAGATCAAAAAGTTGTCCTTTAGGTGCAAACTCTAAAGGATCTAAAAGACTTAGGTCACCACTTTATAAAATTGTTAGTGTGTTATTTCATTTTAGAAAGTGCAAGGAGTGTGGTTTTGGCCCTTTTTGAGACTTTGCACTAAATATAAAGTACTGTGCAAAAGTCTTATTCACATAAGATGTTTCACAAAAACATTTATTTTAAGATGGTTATTTATATCTTCAGCTTTAGTGTGTCATAGGATATATACATTTTATACTACCAAACATTCCTTTTACAAATAGAATAGAATCGAAGAACAGGGAGCCCAGCAACAGATGGCATGGCCCACACTGAAAGTCGAGTCAGTCTGGGATTACATGAAGAATTAGAAGCAATTGAGACAGCCCAAATAGATAGATGAACTGTGGCAAATTCTCCAAGAAGCTTGGAACATCCTATCTGCCAACAATCAAGAAAAACGGTGTCCAGGTGTATCTAGGAGAATTGGTGCTCTTTGGCAGGCAAAGGTTGTCACACATAATATTGATTTCGATTTTTTTATGTTTACTGGACTTTGTATGAAATTAAGTGATAAATGAGTGCATAATCTTCATTATGCAAAATTTTTCACAAGTGCCTAAATCTTTTGCACAGTACTGTACATCAATCAAAAGCCTGATCAAGTGTTTGGGTTACTTCAGTTGGCAAATTACTTTAATGATGTCATGTACACTTTTTAATCTTAATTAAAACCTCTTGTACTAATATATGCCAATTTTCTTTGTTCTTCCAATAGAACAGGAAGGTGTGCATGTAAAGGTATGCACACCTGCATATCTTCTTCCCTTTCCAATCCCTGATGAGACCTACAACATCACTAGCTATACGTCTGCCATAAGTAAGACCTTTTTTAAATTTATGGACTTTTTATTTATAATACATTGCATGTTTTTTGCTTAACAGTTGAATTACTGTGAATTTAGATCACATGATAATAATGACTGATTGGGGATCTTTAAACTTCTATCAGCACCACACTTCTTATACAGTACAAAAGTATATATACAGAATAATATGCTGTTTTGTTTGTTGCTAGCTAGCAACAAGCTGCAAGGTTAAATAGAGTTATTTGAACAGATCAAATATAAATTGGATTACCACAAAAAAGTTTTTGTACATAAAGTATTTGAGGAGAGTCTACATTTTAACTTGACATCAAAGAAACACATTTTCGGAGGTCATGTGATGCCATGCAAGGTTCGGACACGTGAATGGCGAGCTCTGCGCACTTTGCTTGTTTTTATACTTTAATGATATAAACCAGTGAGATTTGATACACCCTGATTCATAACTGTTCTAGGAAGACAACATGTCAAAGAATTAAAAATTCTCTGGCTCTGGAGATATTAAAAGACACTTATGTGCTCAAACTGACACCCCCCCCAGAGGCCCAGAGGCCTCGGACCAGGGAGTCAATTTGGCCGGAGAAGTGAAAGAGAATTCGAATAGCTGAATGTTTCAGCAATACTGACGAAGGTCGTAGCTGACTTGGAGGATCTTGCTGCAATACGTCGATCGATCATTGCCATGGAGACAAAATTCACTGAGATGGTTACAAGAGTGGGGGATGCCGAGAAACAGATTGATTATCTGGAGTCATCGGAGAGGAAATTAGCTGCTAATCCGCTAGTGACCAAAACAGACTTGGAGCATGTATGGGAAAAGTTGGATATGGAAAATCATAGTTGGCGGAACAACGTCTGAATTGTTGGAATTCCTGAAGGAGCAGAGGGTCAGAATATGGTGGAATTCCTAGATGGACTTTTTCCGAGTCTGCATTACATAACAGGCCATAAACGGGAAGTTGTGCGATCTCACAGGATTCCGGCTCAGCGATCCGCTGAGGGAGACAGTCCCTGATCAATTCTAATCGTTCTCTGATAGCCGTAGCTTCTAACGGATGACAGCTGCCCTCCCCAGATCAGAGGCTGTTCTCCAGCCCCTGGCAGACGGAATGCCCCATCGCATTCTTGGGGAACAGAAGGGGTCTCCCCCACCCCTGGTAGTGGTTCTCCCGCTCCAGGTGGTCGGCAGTGAGCCCCTCCCCATTTCAGCGGTTGGTAGGGGTCTCCTCCACCCCTGGCAGCGGCCCTGACCGCTTCAGGCGGTTGGTTAGGAACCCCTTCTACCCTTGTGGTCAGTGGCCATTCCTAAGCTTCCAGGCGGCCGGGCTCCTCCCTCCCCTGGCAGATGGCTGCGGCTGCTCCGTTGGGAGAACTCCACTACGGCATTTCCCTCCTCCTTCCCGGGTTTCAGCACCAGTGTAAAGGGAACAATAGGTAGGAGGAGGCGAGAACCGGCTTGACAATATAAATAATAGCTTAATGAAGAAATAAATCAAAAGACACAAACACACACACAGGACGGACAGCTGCCCGTAAACTTTCTATCTCTGTCGCACCACCGTCCGCAGTCGGCCTTTATCCCTCTCGGAGGCTTGATTAGCCTGATAACGGACCGAGTGCATAAAATCACGACCCGGCCCCGCCCTCCGCCCTGTCACACTCAGCCATTGATATTAATAATCATTTTAAAGAATTCTATCTTGACCTTTATAGTTCCAAATCTTTGTCTACGAATGAAGATATTAGAACATTTTTGGATCTATTAGAAGTCCCTAAACTGATGACTGAGCAAAAAAGTAGCTTGATTCTGAGATAATTTTGGAGGAACTTTTGTTAGAAGTTTATACGGAATCATTAAACAATGGATAGCTTCTGCCAACCATGATACAAGCCCGGATCAGTCTGATTCTAAAAGACAAAGATCCAAGTGAGTATAAGAGTTACTTTCCAATTTCCCTGATCCAGCTAGATGTAAAAATATTGTCAAAAATTCTGGCTAACCGATTAAGTAAAGTTATTACATCTCTTATACATATAGATCAGGTGGGGTTTATTCAGGGCCGCAGCTCTTCTGATAACATGAGGTGTTTCATCAATATCATGTGGTCAATGGCGAATTATCAGACTCCGGTCACTGCCATCTCCCTTGATGCCTAAAGGGCATTTGATATGGTAGAATGGGATTGTCTTTTTAAGATTTTGGAAATATACAGGTTCGGGAATAATT
Source organism: Moxostoma hubbsi (assembly GCA_032164185.1). Classification (NCBI taxonomy): domain Eukaryota; kingdom Metazoa; phylum Chordata; class Actinopteri; order Cypriniformes; family Catostomidae; genus Moxostoma; species Moxostoma hubbsi. The sequence goes on from JAVLUX010000047.1 coordinate 11,237,248, forward strand.
TTATTGGATGAAAGAAGTTACTTCATTGACACCCTGTAGTGGCAGTACAAACAAATTTATTAATTTCAGATTATTACTCTGGATAGGGGCACCCGACAGTGTTGCCCTCTTTCCCCATTATTATTCTGTCTTGACCTGGAACCATTAGCAGCTGCGATAAGAATGTCAGTTGGTCTAAATCCAAAGCTTTGGCTCTGACGGCATAGTGCCCAGTAACGGCTTTCCAGCTGGGCGCCTTCCAGTGTCCCAAACAGGGCATTAAGTATTCAACCATTTTATTCCCAGCAAATTTGTCTGATTTAAGTACCTGCTACAATCTCTCCCTGTAGATGTCCACCTCTCTTATTGCAAGCAATTTGATAGCATAGCAAAGTCCTTCATTTGGAATTGAAAGCATCCTATATTACAATTTAATAAGTTACATAGGCTGATTGACAAAGGTGGGCTAGGCCTACCCAAGATTTAGTTTATTATTATGCACTCAGACATTTGGCTCATTGGTCACTTCCACCTGAGAGAGCCCCTCCCTTGTTTTGTATTGAACAGGAAATTCTTGCCCCTATTTCGCCATTGCAAAGCCTTTCTATCAAACCAATTGGAGAAGTTAAGCAACACCCCATTATCTTGCATTTGCACTCGGTATGGACAAAAGTGTCCAGAGTATTTAATTCGGATATTTATTTAAATGTTGCCTCGAACATATGGCTGAACCCAAAATTATGTATTAATAAGTCCCCTTTCTGCTGGTCAGTATGGATTGTGAGAGATGTTAATACACTTAGCGTCCTACAGTATATGAGAGTGGAGTGTTGGAAAAATGTGGTTCAACATTTTGGGATTCCCAGATCTCAGTTTTATAGGTATTTACAGCTGCGCCACCTGCTCTGTACTATATTTGTGAGTAGCATACAACCACCTAAAGCGGCAGACACTCTGGGAATGGTGATTACTGCTTTTGCAAAAGGTCACGAGGCATCAATGTATTACTCCCTGATAATTCAGTGTCCGGGGGACAGAGCTATAAATTCTATCAAGAGATTATGGGAGAAAGATTTAAATTTGGTATTGGGGGAGGGAGTGTGGGCTAGGATTCTTAAAAATGTCTAGCCTGCATCTAGAGATGCAAGGGTGCGCCTTATGCAATTCAAGATTTTACATAGATTTCATTGGACCCCCCTCTAGATTATATAGGCTCGGTCTTAAAGACACACCCACCTGCAATGCCAGTTGGAGGATGGAGAAATGGCCCATGATTTGGTGGTGTGTTGAGATCCAGGAATTTTGATTGAAGGTTAAGAGTTTTGTGTGTGACGTGGCACTCGGGTTTCATTTTGCCCCAGACTTTGCCCCAGTTTTGAGCGATGGGGTGGTCATTGATGTGGGGAATAAACACATCAAAAATTGGGTTCTGACCGGTTTAATGACCACCAGCCAAATTATTTTAAGGGGATGGAGGTCGGCTGGGGCGCCCCCATTTCAGGAGTGGTGCACGGAGATGGGGAGGTGGTAACTTTTGAGGAAGTGTCATTTAGAAGACTGGGTAACTTTGCTGGGTAAGGTTTTGTTTGTTGGGATATGGAGCAAATATTTTGAGTTTTATGGAGGGCTCTTGGGGGGGGGGGGGGGGGGTATAAATGTGTGTGATTAATATATATATATATATATATATATATATATATATATATATATATATATATATATATATATATATATATATATATTGTGTATATACGTGTGACCACAGGAATGTTTGTTGAGGGTCAGTGGGGGTTGGGGATTGGGAGGGATAAAATATTAATTCTATGTATACATGTTTTGTTTTGCTTTTCTTTATTTAATGTAGGAATAAAAAAAAAAAGTTAATTACAAAAAAAAAGAAAAAAATTGTGGCATAATATTGATTACCACAAAAAATTATTTTGACTTGCCTCTCCTTTTCTTTTTAAAAATAGCACTACATTGAGGCACTTACAATGGAAGTGAATGGGTGCCAAACGTAAATGTTAAAATACTCACTGTTTTAAAAGTATAGCCACAAGAATTAAACAATATGAATGTAAACATTATTTTAACGTGATAAAATAACTTACAAATAATTTATTTGTATAGTTATAGCCAATTTTATCACTTCATTGCCATGACGATGTAATGTCAACAAACCCTTAACCCTAAACTGACTGTAAAACACAAGCTTACAGTCCAAATTATACATGAGTTTTAACAGAAGAATTAATGTGTGTTTTTATAAAATTATAATCTTCACATTTCTGCCTTTAAACCCTCCAAAAATTGGCCCCATTCACTTCCATTGTAAGTGCCTCACTGTAAAAAAAAATCAGGGACTAGTTGAAAAATGTTTTTGCGGTAATGAACATTATTACACAAATGCTGGCGATTGAGCATAACTTGTATTGATCCTGGAATATTTCAATAAATTAAGGCAACCACATACTGTAGCTTCATTCGGGTATGGAATGCTCACATTTCATGATCCAATGAATTCCAAGTAACCCTTACATATTTTACAAGTTGAATATCCTTCATCCCTTGGAAATATGACAGATAACAGAAGGAAAATGGGTTGCGAATTGTTTCATGTTTTCTTTCAAGGTCCACATCAGTGTCACTGCTTTTGGCATAGAGGTAGCCTCTCTAATCACTGAACACCAATTACTGAATTAGCTACTCTAACTGTGAATAGCTTTCCCTGTGGCTTAAAAACCTTTTTATTATTCAGTCTACAGAGGATTCTGGAGTGTCTCCATGATGATAGGTGTGGCCACTGTGGTTGTGGGTGGCTTCATTATCATTTGTGCAGCTCCATTTGCCAGTCATTGCCTTTATAAAGCAGGGGGTGCACTCTACCTCATTTCTGGTAAGTTAATGATCATACTGAGTAAAAACTTAAATATCATTAAAAACTTATTTTTCCTCTAACAGTTAGTTTTATCTCTTCTCTTCACTTGGACATGTGCAGTACCTCTGTTGTGGAAATCTAAAGAATATGTTGCAGATGACTAAACATCTAATGTTCTCTACCCTCTATCTCTCATATCTCCAACACTCTATGCTGTCTCTGTTTTCTAGGTTTCTTCCTTCTTGTTGGATCTGTGATGTATGTTATCTGGTTTGAGATTTTGGACGTAATGAGCTTATATGTGGATTATCAGAAGTCTAATAGTTGCTCAGACTTTGAGCTAAATTGGAGTTACGGCCTCTGTTTCATATTTGCTCCTGTGGGCGCGTTCTTCTGTCTACTGACTGGTCTTCTCTTCCTTGTAATTGGCCGTACAGTCCAACAGAATTACCACTGAACCCAAATATGATATTTGACATTGAAAACAGCGGAATAAAATGTTATCTTCAGAAAGCATGTCTAGCTTTGAAAGGAAACAGATTTGCCCTCTTTAAGGTTCATGACCTTAAAACTGTAAAGTTGCATTACATTTATCACAGGCTGGGGTAAATGTATAATAGTTTGATTTGAATTTGCCTTTGAATTCTGCACATTTTGCTTTAATATATTGCCTTTCTGTGTGCCGTGAGCAGTACTGTAAACATGGATCATGGATGGTTTGGGATCACCTCATGTATGCGGGAGTTTTTGTGTGAGTGTAATATTGCACAAAGCATCATAAATATGTCTATTATGAACTGCTGCATTTTTATTTTTTATTCTTTTATAATGCCTGGATTGGAAAAACATAACCAAAATGTATTATATGTAGACTTCATTATGCCTGCTGGAACCTTGTTAATTATAACATGTTTAACACTTGCGTTTTAATAGGTAATTTAAACCGATAGTTTACCCCAAAATTATAATTATCTCATTATTTACTCACCCTCATGATATCCCAGGTGTGTATGTCTTTCTTTCTTTATCAGAACACATTTGAAGAAAAATAGAAAAATATCTCAGCCCAGTAGGTCCTTAAAATGCAAATGAATGGATATTTATCTTTTGAAACTCCAAATATCACACACATTCATATAAAAGCAGCTTTTAAATGAATGTCTTCTAAAGTGACACGATAATTTTTGGTGAGAAAATGGGATATGAGTGCAAAGCAATCATCTGTGTTCTGCAACTGCTTTCAGGTCATTGAATAACGTATAATGTGCAAATAAGGGCAGCCGGTGGACTTTCTTGTGCCCTACTAGTTTAAGTTGGTGCCTCCCTAGGGAGTTGGTGCCCTACGCAGGTACCTCTGTGTCCATGGCAACGCGAATACATCACAGGAGAGACTGCTTGGACTCCACCCTCTCCTGATGCATTGGATTATGGTAAAAAGTACTTAAAAATGTATCTTGTTACTGCACCAAAAGCGATCATGTCACTTTTGAAGACATAATTTAACAGATGGTATTGAAATTTATAATGTTTTTGCTTTTTGGAGTTTCAAAAGAGACATTTCTATCCTCTTGCGTTTTAAGGATCTACTGGGCTGAGATATTTTTCCATTTTTCTTCAAATGTGTTCTGATAAAGAAAGAAAGTCATACACACCTGGGATATCATGAGGGTGAGTAAATGATGAGAGAATTTTCATTTTTGGGTGAACTATCCCTTTAATGGCTATTCAAAGTTTTTTTTTTTTTGTCCTGCAAATGCTTTATATGATCTACAGTACATAGTCAGACTTAAAGGGATAGTTCACCCAAAAATTCTCTCATAATTTACTCACCCTAATGCCATGCCAGATGTACATGACTTTCTTTCTTCTGTCTTTGACTTTCACCTACTGTTGCACTCGTGTACACAGTAGTGTGACAATAAAGTGATTTGATTTGATAACACAAGTTCTGAAGGGCCATACAAGGCAAGTAAATGAGTACCAAATATTTTAAGCTCCAAAAGGACATTCAGGCCGCATAAAAGTAATCCATATGACACCAGTGATTAATTATATTTCTTAAGAAGCGATATTAGTGTGGGTAAAAAACAGATCATTATTTAAGTCCTTTTTTACTACCAATCTTCACTTTTACTTCATTTTCACATTCTTCTTCTTTTGTATTTGGCGATTCACATTCTTCGTGCATATTGCCCCCTACTGAGCTGAGTATTTATGGGAAAAAAGGACTTAAATATTTATCTTTTCTCTCACACACCTATCTTATTGCTTCTGAAGACATGGATTTAATCACTGGGGTGGTATGGATACTTTTATGCTGCTTTTATGGAGCTTCAAAATTAGCCATTCACTTGCATTGTGAGGAGATATTCTACTAAAAATCTTTGTTTGTGTTCAGCAGAAGAAAGTCATACACATCTGGGATGAGAGAAGGGTGAGTAAATGATGAGAGAATTTTTGGGTGAGCTATCCCTTTAAGCATTGTAACTTGAAATACCCAGCTAACCTGAAACATTTACATTTTGTTTGCAAAGTTTATTCAAACAGCACCATATTTTGGGAGAATCTCACGAAACATGTCTTAAACAAGGTCATATTCCACCCCCAAAATCAAAAGAAATAAATAAGAAAATATACTTTGCTCAAAGACGATGAAGCATATTTTAAGGACCCTTTTTTGCATTTTGAAACAAATAATGCTTAAATATTATTTAAATTGTAAAGTATTTATACATCATGGTAGTATGTGTTTTAAGTTATGCTGATTTAAATAAAAAGTAAATATATTACAGCATTTTTATTTTACCTTAAAGAAGTAAAGAAAATAAATAAATATATACTGTGTGTGTGTGTGCATATATATATATATATATATATATATATATATATATATATATATATATATATATATATATATATAAAACCTGTGTCTTTAGTGTCATGAAAATAAAGTCACAATGCTTATGAAAAATTAAATATCTTAATGCAAAATACAATTTTCTATTTTTTTTCTTTTGATTATGGTGTAATGTGGCCCAGACATGTTTTTGTGAGATTCACCCTTTGTAAATAATATCTAATATCGCTATTGTGTAAAACTGATGTGTTATTTCAAAGATTTTATAAACCTATAATTAAAAAACAAAACAAACTTGTTTTTGTTTCTGTACATTTTATAACTTCTGTATACTAAAAAACCTGATGCATGCTGTGTCAGCATTTATTTAGGGATCCATGCTGATCACCAACCAAAGATTACAAGCTCATATTTTTGCTTTAAAGTACAGAAAGAGGTAGACCAATTGTGAATGCAAATTTCACACGGGCCATGAGGTGAAAATAATTTCCTGCGTCAGACAGCCTGGAGATGCAACACAGGCATTTGTGTCCATGTACAGCAGAAATTTTGGGATATATGACTCATCTTTATGGCAGGTGAAAGCTGTATTTTATACACTCTCTACAACTATTCTTAGGACTGTTATCAAATCAAATCATATCACTTTATTGTCACACTACTGTGTACACGAGTGCAACAGTAGGTGAAATTCTTGTGTGCAGTTCCGAGTAACATAGCAGTCATGACAGTGACGAGACATAAACCACTTTACAATAAACAACATATTTACACAAAACAATTTACATAACAAATGTACACATACTTACACAACAATTTACATAACAAATGTACACAATATACACAATGTAGAATACACATACACTAGATACGGGTATAAATATATATAAACACTAATTGAATTGGGAGAATATATTGACAAATGAGGATTAATAAAGTGCAGTGCTGATTGTTGATCGTGAGAGATCATGTGTTCAAAAGTCTTATTGCTTGTGGGAAGAAGCTGTCATGTAGTCGACTGGTGCGGGTCCTGATGCTGCGATACCACCTGCCTGATGGAAGCAGTGAGAGCAGCCCATGACTCGGGTGACTGGAGTCTTTGATAATCCTCCGAGCTTTATTCACACACCGTCTGTTATATATATCCTGGAGGGAGGGAAGCTCACCTCCGATGATGTTTCTGGCAGTTCGCACCACCCTTTGCAGGTCTTTGCGGTTGTGGGCGGTGCTATTGCCGTAACAGGCGGTGATGCAGCCAGTCAGGATGCTCTCTACAGTGCTGGTGTAGAACCGTGTGAGGATGTGTTGGTTCATTCCAAACTTCCTCAGCCGTCTCAGGAAGAAGAGGCGCTGGTGAGCCTTCTTCACAACGGCCTCAGTGTGGACGGACCATGTGAGTTCCTCAGTAATGTGGACACCGAGGAACTTGAAGCTGCTGACTCTCTCCACCGGTGCTCCATTAATGGTGATGGGGCTGTGTTCTCTGTCTTTCTTCCTGAAGTCCACCACAAGCTCCTTGGTTTTACTGACGTTGAGGAAGAGGTTGTGCTCCTGACACCAGCGTGTCAGAGTGTGCACCTCCTCTCTGTAGGCCGTTTCATCATTGTCAGTGATCAGACCTACCACCGTCGTATCGTCAGCAAACTTAATGATGGCATTGGAGCTATGTGTTGCCACACAGTCATGTGTGTAAAGGGAATACAGGAGTGGGCTGAGAACACAGCCCTGCGGGGCTCCAGTGTTGAGGGTCAGTGATGAGGAGATGTTGCTGCCCATTCTAACCACCTGACGTCTGCCTGACAGGAAATCCAGGATCCAGCTGCACAGCGAGCTGTTTAAGCCCAGAGCCCGGAGTTTCTCATCAAGCTTGGAGGGCACTATGGTGTTGAATGCTGAGCTGTAGTCTACAAACAGCATTCTCACATATGTGTTCCTTTTTTCCAGGTGGGAAAGAGCAGTGTGTATTGTAGATGCAATGGCATCATCAGTGGAGCGGTTGTTACGGTAGGCAAACTGCAATGGGTCCAAAGAGGTGGGCAGAACAGAGCAGATGTGATCTCTGATCAACCTCTCAAAGCATTTGCTGATGATGGGGGTGAGGGCAACAGGACGCCAGTCATTTAAGCAAGTGATTTTTGATTGCTTCGGTACAGGCACAATGGTTGATGTTTTGAAGCATGTGGGGACTACAGACAGGGATAGGGACAAGTTGAAAATGTCCGTAAAAACACCAGCCAGTTGGTTCGCGCATGCTCTGATGACGCGGCCCGGAATGCCGTCTGGACCCGCGGCTTTACGGATGTTCACCCGTCGAAAGGATTGGGTTACATCCGCAACAGAGACGGAGAGTGAACCATCATCTGTAGTATCGGCCGCGAGTGCTCTCTCTGTGAGGGCGGTGTTGTTGTCCTCGAAACGAGCATAAAATGTATTAAGCTCGTCCGGGAGAGAGGCAGCGGTGTTCATGGCGGAGTTTTTATTCCGTTTATAGTCCGTGATGGTGTTAATTCCCTGCCACATACTTCTGGAGTCAGTGGTGTTAAACTGTTCTTCAATTTTGTGCCTGTACTGGCGTTTGGCTGCACGGATGGAGTTACGGAGGGCATAACTGGCTTGTTTACGCTCCTCCGCGTTCCCGGAATTAAAAGCGGTGGTCCGCGCAGTAAGTGCCGCGCGAACATCGCCGTTAACCCATGGTTTCTGGTTGGAGTAGATCCGTATATTTTTTGTCGGAACAACGTCCTCTACGCACTTTCTGATGAAACACGTTACGCTATCAGCGTAAACCTCGATGTCGTCATCGGAGGCAGACCGGAACATCTCCCAGTCCGCGTGATCAAAACAGTCCTGTAGCGCAGAGTCTGATTGGTCCGACCAGCACTGGATCATTCTGAGGGCGGGTGCTTCCCGTTTCAGTTTCTGCCTGTAAGCGGGCAGAAGCAGAACGGAAGAGTGGTCAGATTTGCCAAATGGTGGGCGGGGGAGGGATTTGTAGCCATCCCGGAAAGGAGAATAGCAATGATCCAAAACCCGGTCCCCTCGTGTGTTAAAGCTGATGTGTTGGTGGTATTTTGGTGGAGGCAATGTAAACAGTAAAAACTGTAAATATGAGCATGCATATCAGAAAATTGTTATTTATTTATTTAAAAATTATTATTATTATTTTTTTAAATGTCTGTTGGCACTGAATTCTTTCTAACAGACCAGTGTTTCCAAGAAAGTGCGCAGCAGGCTCACTTTAGTGTTTGTGTATCTGTTTCTGCATGTTAGCATATGTTTCACTGTCCATCTTTAGTATATCTGTGTCTGTATTAAGTTTCACTAGAGCCAGCTGTAGGCCTCCTACAATGCTGAACTGTGTGTTATTTAAAGCTTGTAGATCGTATTACAAATGAGAACCAAACTAACAGCTGCTCATATATTGATATGTGAGTACTGTTGATCTGTAGAGGAAATGTTTAAACTACAGATAAGGATTTAGTGCAACATAGATAAACCAGTTTTGCCATTGTTTCCTGAGAAGAAGGACTATGGTAACCTTGTGCTTGCACATGTCTCACCCAGTGCCTTTTTAAATTGACCCTAAATAACCTTACAAAAATATGTAATGGTCATAAAATTCTAATATCTGAAATTCTTCATCAGTAGAGAGTCATTGGTGACCTCCATTGTATCAAAAGCACCTTTCTTAAATGTTGATTGTTTAAAAATTGTCAGCTCCATCTTTTAGCCACTAGAGGTCACTCTTACTGTACGCGAGAAATCAAGGCACAGTCAAAACATTACACAATAACATGGAGGTATAAATTGATATATAATTTAAACTGAATGTTGATGGATCGGACAAATCACATACACAACAAGAACAGGCATGAAATGCACAGAATTTTCTTTAGGATTCATGTAAACTTGATGGAATTTATTTACATTGCTTTTATCCATTGCTAGGTCGTGTATGACGTGCTGACAAAGGCTTGTTTGGTGCTAATGAATGCATTTCCTCAATGCCAATCAGGATCTTTCGCTTTCAATCTGCAGATACCAAAAGAGATTTTATAACACTATTATTTTTTTTTATAACACTATACAGGGGATAACACAATATAAGCATTTCCACAAATATATCATGTACCTTGGTGAAAGATTATATTCTAATTATGAGAAACCAGATGTGTCCATTCAAGAGCAATGGGATTGATGCATGCACCTAATCAATTCATATCCTTTTCAAGATACTGTCTGTGGGATGCGACAGATGTGTGAATGAATGTTCGGAATGTGTTGAAAGACAAAATAACTCAACACATCCGTTGCATATTTGTGTGTGACTATGAGACAAGAGTGAGAATCAATTATTTTAAGAGTACATAAAAAGTCATGGAAATATGGCCTAGAAAATGTATGGAAATATCTGAAGAGAATATTAACAGGAACACACTCTTTGCAGTGTCATTAAATGCATGTATTGTACAGTATGTGTGCTACTGAGTGTGCAAGTCTGGGTGAGAGTGTTATTAGTTCCTTAGTCCCTTGTGATTGTTGTTTAGTTCCACATGATTAGGCCCGATAATTGTGTGTTGATAATGAGCATGTTAACAAAATATTGTGTTCCACAACAAGATGCATGCGGGCCGGCTAGGACAACCATGAGCTCTAGAATTTACAGTAAATGACCTCAGGTTAGACGAATGGACCATGACATCTTAGGATGAGACTCTGGAGTCTTTAACTTGTGTTCTATACGTCTCAAACTTTGACACAATACGCCCATATTTATCTGCTACAACTTGAAGTAGTTTAAAAATCTATGCATACCTAAACAACATTTTAAATTGTGTTCATTAAATTATTGTGGTAATAAAATTTATTTGTTCAATTGTTCAAAATATTTAATTTTATTGTATGTCAAAAACAAATAATATCTACATTATACATCTACTGTATATATATATATATATATATATATATATATATATATATATATATATATATATATGTTCATATAGATAAATGACAGACAGACAGACAGACAGTCAGACAGACAAACAGATAGATTGAAAGATAGATAGATAGACAAACAGACAGACAAACAGATAGATAGAACGATAGATAGATAGATATAGATAGATAGATAGACAGACAGACAGACAGATAGACAGACAAACAAACAGAAAGATAGAAAGATAGACAGACAAACAGACGGACAGACAGACAGACAGTCAGACAGACAAACAGATAGATTGAAAGATAGATAGATAGATAGACAGACAGACAGACAAACAGATAGATAGAATGATAGATAGATAGATAGACAGACAGACAGACAGACAAACAGAAAGATAGAAAGATAGACAGACAGACAGATAGATAGATAGATAGATAGACAGACAGACAGACAAACAGATAGATAGATAGATAGACAGACAGACAGACAAACAGATAGATAGAAAGATAGACAGACAGACAGACAAACAGACAGACAGATAGATAGAAAGATAGAGAGATAGACAGATAGATAGACAGACAGACAGACAGACAGACAAACAGACAGACAGATAGGTAGGTAGATAGACGCTTCTGAGGACTGTAACTCTAACTGAACTCTTGCGTGTCCTTAGATATTCCACAGCAAAAAGGCAAAGATTAAACAAGAGCTATAACAAAAGCCGCAGCATCTTGGGCTGTGTGTAGACACCTTCCCTTTCTTCCTGAAGTTTTCCTGAAGCTCTATTTACATGAAGCTTTGTAATCCCTTTTGACATTTTAGTTTGATTTTGTTCATTTTGCCCCTCAGAATCTAGTATTTGAATTGCATGAAACAAAATGACAAGTCTTATTAAAGCCTGGTCTTTGTTTAGAAATTGTTTTACATAATTTCAGAAACGGTTTGGAAATAATGAATAAACAATGGGTTATGTTAATGCACATATTAATGCAGAGCACGAGCACTTAATTAAGACCCATAATTTAAAATCAACTATGCTGGTGCCGATATGAAGCCATGCAGAAGTGCTGGAATAACAAAAATAAAAGCCCTAAGTTTGAGTGACATGTGAGGTCAAAACATTCATAAACTGGAAGAGAGTAAACTTGTACAGTACACCATATGATTTACCACATAAACTGCCTGAGAGCTCTGTTCAATGTTACTCAGTATTATTAGGATTTTTTTTTCCCAATGTAGTTGACCCAGAAATTAAAGTCTGGCATTTACTCAACCCCATGTTGTTCCAAACCCATATGACTTTCTTTCTAATTGGAACCAAAGGTAGAAATGTTTAGAACTGTTCAGGCTGCTCTTGTCCATATAATGAAAGTGAATGGGGACTCTAGCTGTTGAGTACCATACAAGTGTTCCATTTAACTTGAGTTCTATATTCCACATCTTATGATGTCATATAATAGCTTGGTGTGACGAACAACCAAAATTTAAGCCATAATTCACAGAAAACCTTGCTCTCTATGTTGATTCAAATATAGACAATATTTGCAGTTAATACTGACTTGAATGTGAGTTTACTATTACCTATCTAATGGCTTCAGAAGACTGGGAGTGTGGCACACTTGTTATATGGACTACTTGGTTGTTTTACAGTGTTTATTTTTGTCATTTTGGAGCTTGACAGCCTCAGGCCCCATTCACTTTATTATATGGAAAAGAGCATCCAGGCACATTCTTTAAAATATCTCCTTTTTGTGTTTCAAAGCGGAAATAAAATCATATGGATTTGGAATAACAAGGGGTGAGTACAAATGTAAGAGTTTATATTTCTGAATGAACTATTCTTTTAAAATATTCTTTTATTTCTATACATGTGGTTAGGGGGGAGATCTCTGCTTAGTAAAGTGGTGCTTATGCCTATTTGAACATTACACATTTGAAGTGATGATAAAACGGCAGGTAATGTCTTATCATGTAACCCAGTTCCAGCTGCCCATATCATCCCGTTGGCTCCATGGCACACAAAGGGTTATTGAGGACTGTTGCGCCCCTGCACCGGGCTTTTGATTTTAATTGCGGTTGCACTCATCTGCTCCTCTTCACTCAAAGGCTCAAATTCCCCGTTTGAAATCTAGTGCATGAGAGATGCTGTTTTAATACCCCCCTCATCTCCTCCCCCCTTTCCCTCTTCTTAAAGCTTGCAATACATTAAAAGGTGTAATCCAACTGAAATGGAAATTGCGCTTCTTGAAAACAAACGATGAGAGGACGATGGTGGGGCCAGCATCGTGCTCCATCACTGAGACTGTGAGGAGGCTCGTCAGAGGCGGGCCCCTCTCTTTCAAACCTCGATTGTGCTGGGCTTCTTATAGTTGCTAATGGTGGAGCTGCTAGGCAGGTTGATTACAAGGTTACGGTAAACAATCCTTTTCAGCTGCACCCAGTAAAATTACATGTTGTGTTTTTATGTGTGTATATTTTTTTTTCTCGCTTTTCTCAATTTTGCCATAAAGTGGTGCGTCAGGTGGTTGGTAGTAGAGTAGGGACACAGGCTTTAGAATAATTACTTGCAATCAAGTGGTACAGAAACGGCGCAGAAACCTTGTTTATCTGCACACTGTGCTTCTTGTTATCCATTGTATGATAGACGTGCAACATGCTGTAGACCTAAAGGCCTATGGAGTTTGTGGCGCTCCACAGTTTCAATAGTTTTTTGCCCTCTTTTGTCGCTTTAAGCAGCCAAACCTTACTAAACAAGTACTGAGGGGGTGCATGGTACTGTGATGTATCAGATGGTGACACCATGTTACAGAGTGATCAGCATATTTATGTACCCTGGTACTTAAAACAATATCATGCTATTTACCATGGTGCATACTATCTGTTCTAAAATGAACAAAAAACAAACAAACAGCCATTGGGCTTTTGCCAACACAAAACAACACGCAATCACATATAATAGTTATTTTAATTTATTTTATAGAAATGTTTCATTGCTCAGTTTGATCATTGTTAAAATGTTGTAGCTACAAACATTACATTAAGATTTTTGTGATAAAGAACAATGAAAACTGATGACCTCTTGGTTGGAGGTAGGATTTATTGCATTTTGAATGAGGGGACAAGACAAATTAAACCCTACTCTCTTGTCTTATTAAGTATTTGAACAGGCTGCCTTTTGGGCACTGCCCTGGCTTGAGGAGAAAAGCAGACTGTTGGGTGTTGGAATAATTCGTTTAATTTGAAGCTGCTCCCCTCACAGCAGGTAGGCAGTTATGGATTGCTGGAGGCTGTTGGGGTGCTGCGGTGTAGGTCGGGGTGAGAGCACAGATCATGGGCTTGGGTCTTATGGGTCTGGAGAGGCCTGAAAGGGGTAACAAGTTCTCAGACTAGGAGGAGATATGCGATCTAACTTCTCTCACAGACACAAATTATCTGTGTTCACCATAGTGAGCCACATAATGTGAATATACCTTTTCAACGAGAATAGGTATTTTACACGGCTCCAAGTTGTCATTTTGCATGTTTTAGATGCTGATTTTAGGCGTCAGTACTTGTCAGGTACCATCTTTTATCTGAATGGTTACAAATGGATAAAAATTGACTCATATTACTGTGAATTGACACTCTTAGTGTACTGTAAAACACTCCTGCATTTTACGGAGTATTTGCTCTTTATGGTTATTGTCTCTAAAGCTATATGTTTTTTGAGTGATATGGCTGGTTGTTGAGTTTGCTTCCCTAAAGTATATCTTTGTTTTACTATGTGGATTTTACTGTTAATATTACAATGAGTGGGCATAATGCTGTAGTTTATTAACATAATTTTTAGCTGTTTTGCTTCCCGTTCTTTTTTCCTTCTTATATTTTAATATTTTTACTATAATATGTATTATCTCACTTTAGCTGCATAGAGTCACAAGTTTTCTCTAGTGTCAATATTAAACAGATTTGAACTGATTCCTCAAATTAAATGTATTTTACTATATATTAAAGCCAGCTAAGCAACACATGGTTCTGTCCATGTGAGTATGTATGCCATACTCATACTAAGAAGAGAAAATCACATCAGTTTCCTTCACAGATGTATCTGAGCATAAGGAAAGTTGGAAATTTATTTTACTTGACTGCGGTTTAGTATTTTGATCCTGTTCCTCAAATATTGGTGTGAGTTCAGTAATCTGACCTCAGTGGGGTTAAACCTTAAAGACCTGATTAGGATTCATCAGGTCAAATCCAATCATATTCCCTAGCTTACAGATATGCCTCTGAAAAATAAAAATCATTTATTTTGCCCATGTATAGCAGATCCTCTTCAAAGACTAGACTTTGAGCCTGCAAAGCTTTGGCCAAATGGGACAAATAGATTTAATGAAAATAGAACGTGGAGGGAAAATAAATAGTGCTTTGTGTTATTGAAAGCCCAAGAGAGAATACACAAACATTTACTTGTATTTATACAGTGCTCTGTCCAAATCCTCATGCTCATCGCTGCATTTTTCATATTATTATTATTAATACAATATACATATCAATGTTTGTTAAAGCAGATTATATGAACTGAAATTCAATGACCTCCTTGTTTATACAAGTTATGGTAATTGAATTCTTTCACTTGAACAATTTGTCCACATGACAGCAACATATTAAAATGTGATGATATTGCCCATGTTAACGGTTTGTTTTTAAACAAATGAGTTCACTTGTCCAACATGATAAAACACAATGACATGCACATAATTGTATTTATACCTTAAGCATATGATAATGAACAAAGAGCATTCTAATGATATGGAAATTATATTCTAGATTATGAAGACACCTCGGTAACATCTGTATTTAGGTTAATTTGAACATGTTAGAATCAAATAGAAAGCACTCATTCGTGCAGCAAATCATTTTTTAATTGTAGGTATATTTAGGTTTATAAAATACTAAAATCTTTATTTATTTAATATAGGTGATTTCTGAATGATGAACACTTGTTATCACTTTGTAATATCTACTCAAAACAGGATGTGTTGTCCATTTGTCACAGAACAAAATGCGAACAATATCTTTTCACACTTTTCACATTTTATATCCTAAAGTACAACGAGAGAAAATAACAACTCTCTCTTAAAGGAATATTCCGGGTTCAATACAAGTCAAGCTCAGTCGACAGCGTTTGTGGCATAATACAATTTATACAAAAAAATATTTTGACTCGTCTCTTCTTTTATAAAAAAAATAAATACAAAAATAAGAAGCAAAAACTGGGTTACAGTGTGGCACTTACAATGGAAGTGAATGGGCCCTTTTTTTGAGGGTTTAAAGGCAGAAATGTGAAGCTTATAATTTTATAAAAACACTTAATTCTTCTGTTAAAACTCATGTATTATGAGCTGTAAAGTTGTTTAAATTACATTTTTTACAGTCATTTTAGGGTTTGTTGACATTACATCGCCATGGCAACAAAGTTGTAAAATTGGCTATAATTTTACATAGAAAATGTTAGCATGTGATTTTATCACATTAAAATCATGTTAAAATGTATACTGTTTATTTCTTGTGGCTATACTTTTGAAATAGTGAGTATTTTAACCTTTCATAAATTGACCCCATTCACTTCCATTGTAAGTGCCTCACTGCAACCTGATATTTGCTTTTTTTTTTTTTTTTAAGAAAAGGACTGACAGGTCAAAAGTAATTTTTGTGGTAATCAATATTATGCCACAAAAAATGTAGATTGACTTTAACTTGTACTGAATGTGGAATATTCCTTTAGAAGCATCCACACCTGGGCAACATCTGTACAAATCTGTACAAAACACCGAAATTAACAAGGAAAATCCGCAGAGCACCTAAATCAGTTGTTCATCACCAAAACAGTACAAACTTTTTTAAATGTGTGTTAGTGAGAGATGTTGGGTTTGTAACATCCATGTGTTTTGTGTATTTCTGCTGATTGTGTATGTGCTGGTGGGAATTTGTCGGTGGGACTGGTTCCCCCCATACCTTGTTCAAGCCTAACCAGCCATTAGTGGGATTGCAGGCCTCCAGCATTTCAAACACCTTAATTAGTTATTCAGCTCCTTATTTGTGTTTGCTTCCCCCTCAGGCACCTAATTAATGCTTAATGGAAACTGCTGAACTGAGCCTGTGGAGAACTCATGAATATTGAAATTAGCCTGAACAATTTTAAAAAGGGGACAGAGGTAAGAACTGGTTGCAGAGGTACTCATTACTTTTGTGTGATATAAGCCTATGACATATATCTGTAGTGAGCAACGTGGAATTGATTAAATAGAATAGTCGATTCCATACTGTATATGTGTGTTTACACATATACAGTATGTAGGTGCATTAATACGCAGTTACATAGATAGCTAAAATTATGTCTTAATTGTATAATGTATGTTGCTTATAATAAGTGTTGCCCTGCTGAGTTAAAGATCCCCTTACTCTTTCAGCTCAAACAATACTGGGCAGTTCTACACAGCAGCACTTAAACAGATGTTAGAATTTGTTGACCATATTTAATTTTTTTTTTTCAATAAGTTCATGTTCTATTTACTTTTTGCTAATTAATCATTTCCTGATTTTAAATGTTAATGCTGAATTTTTTTGAAAGAATAGCATGGGTACAAGCATAGAAAATTACATTTGTGAGACTGCATCAAACAAATACATGTTGTCATGTTAAAATGAAGCTGTACAAGAACATTATGTTTCAGCATGAATTTCAAGGTAAAAATTCAAAGAGATATTTTATTTATCACCACATGTTCTCTATTTGTTAAACAAATGTAGGTTTGAACAAATACATTTGTGGACGCATTCCAGCACCAACAAAGAGTCGTGCCAAATAACTTTTTTTTTTTTCCGATCACCTTTCATTAAATAGGACTATTTACATGATGCTTTTCATTCTTTCCTCCTAAATATTTTTATATTAATTATTTTCTTTCATTTGTTTGATCCTCAAATACTTGGGTCTTAATTCTGCAAGTTATGTCTCCTAAATTTACTTCCCCACTTTCGTGCCCCTTACCACGGTTTTTTAATTTATTATATATATATTTTTTTACAATCAACATATACTGACTTTATTACATAAACATGTTTATTAATGTTTCCTTGCAGAAATGATCTGTCATATCTGTGTGTGCAGATGATAGTAGAATGTGGAAAATCATTTAATAATATACACTAAATAACACTGTTTTCCATATATTATGAACAAATGTACAATTCAAATGCCCTCTATTTAAATTTGTTGCATTTCCATTATTGCAATTATTCATATTAATTCACAGTACAGTTGAATATGTAACACAACTGCATTTGAATAAGATTTATGAAAATTACGCCATTTAATTTATACAAACAGGACAACAGGGCCTGTTTTGAGACCAGTGGCCAAATCAAGACTGGCGCGGAAGTCACATCTCTGTAAAAAACATTTCAACGGTTATTCAAATGTAATTTGACTTGTGACAAGGGTGATAATTCACGAAAGAGAACATGCCTATCAGTGTGTCCTGAATTTGCATAACGAGGACTCTTCTGTTTCCACAAGCTCAGTTTTGTTGACGTCTCCACCTCAAGCCAGTAAAGTGTGTGAACACAGTTCATCTGAGCAGAGCTTAGACTGAAGATGGCTGGTTAACTGTCTAAGCATGTGAGCCCTGGTAAACAAAATCAAACAGGCAATAATAGCTTTAGCCGGCAGAGAATATTGCCCCCTGAGTTCCCGAGGCTGTATATGTGGTGTGAATACTGAAAGTTATTATAAGAACGGCCCTGAAAAATTTACCAATGTAAAGACTTCATATTCATTTTATTATGTTGACACCCCCAGCAATAGATTGCACTTTCATAGTGAGTTTACATCAGGCAGTCCTTCTGTGTATTTTTGAAAACTTTATAAATTACCATGGATGTACTGTTACTTTAGAACATTTGAGAGTTTCACTATGAAAACAATTTTAAAAGCATTAGACTTTGGATCATTTTAGCTCTGTTAATTCAATTCAAATAAGTTATATTAGTGCTGTTGACAAGTAGGCAAGTTCTGAGCTGAACATGTTATACAATGAAAGAAAACAGAATATAATTATACACTTACTTGTTTCTGTACATGTTCCTTTTTCTTCATATGGGTTTAAACAAAATAAGTTAATTCAATCTTGACTGCTTCTCCAGCTCTCAGCAATGCTTCAGTTATGGAGTTGAATATTATTTCTACAGCTGCAGTAAATGTGGTGAGAGAGATCCTGTCGACCGGTTGCATTCTCTTTACTTGAAACTTTGAAGCGGCTTGCAAAACTGTTCCCATTCACTTTTATATCATCTGGCCGGTTATGTTTTTAACATATCACTGGAATTGCAAATTACAGACCTGTGTTGATCTCTAAAAGGTTTGACATTAGAAAGAGGAAAAACATTCAGACAAACTGAATTTCCTGATGCAGGAGTGGTGGGCAATATTAAAACCGAGCCATAATTAAAGTACTGTATAATATCTCTTTCTGAAATATACTGAGGTCAGTCACAAAGCAGATTCGCAATGAATATGTTCATGTATTCATATATAAGTTCAGAGTTAGAATGCAGCTGTTGTTTAATTCAAAAGAGAAGAGATTTATATATACATTTTAAATATGATGTATATATTTTATGTCTATATAATATTCAGGGAGCTTTAATTCATATTCAGTCTAATTCTGTTTTTGTTCTCTTCACTCAAAAGAAGGCTGATGAACTTCATTTATACTTTGGACCATCTTTCAATGTAAAAGCTTTTTAAATGCTTTTAAGTTTATATATGAAAGACACAGGTCACAGAGCATCAGTGAGCCTTGTTAAGGCAGCAAAATATTAGTGGAGATAAATAAACATTATTTAAAGGATCCGTCAAGCCCTGTTAGATATCATCGACATGGTTCACTTGTTCTACGTTCCCAGGGCAAGGACTATTTAATTATCACGCACTAAATGAATAATCAAAAAGTCAATTTCCAGAGAGCCCCTTGCTTGCCCACGTAAAGAAGACAATTGCATTGAAAATATCTGCATGCAAATCTGTCTCTCACACCCCGCCGCCCCATCTTACACCCCATATGCCTTGGAGCAGAGCAAAACAAATGCATAAGGATTCCTCCTTCTTGCTTGATTTAAAGTTGCCCTTTACAGCTAATGAGGTTTTATATAGCCCCCCCCACACAGAAAGAACAAGGATGCTGATGGTGCATCATGTCCTACTCCAGCATTTTAGTGGTCTTATTGATCCAATTATGTAAGGTGTGTCAAAAGAGGTTAATTATCCAATAACATGATGGCTTGCCTTGGAAAGATTGTTGATACGTATGTGCATGAGTTAGGAACTTAGAAGTTTATTCTTCACAAAGCGTGCCCTTATTTCTTTTGTTAATGTCAATATCAAGATTTAATTTAGGTTGTACATGCATCCATTTGCAGTAATCAGTTTAAGAGTTTACGAATTCCAGAAATAAGAAGACCAGGTAAGTTTTATTCGACTGTTTATTGCATGAAAACTTTTGTTTCTTATTCTGATATTTTCTTTTTATTTATATGTTGTTTGTTAGGTACACTAGCCCACTTCTGAACCACTAGATGGCGTTACAGTTTGGCAGGTACTTCATAGTTGTAATTGAGTTGAAGCATTGGTTGGACTTCAGCTCTGTTATTCTGATGGCAGAATTATTTGTGTTTTTCACAGACTTTTGCTTTAACAGAGATATCACATACTCAGTAGTGATGATGTACACAATTTGATTTGGCGTCTCTTCAAAATAAAACTCCTAGTTTAATGTTCTTCTCATAGACGTCATTAAAGATTTGTTTTTTTATTTGGTTGTGAAGGGATTCAGAATTTGATCTGGTTGTGAATTAATTTTATATTCCATTTATTTTTGAATAATCAATTTGGTCTCATATTACAGATTACAATGACTATTTTTCCATTAAGACATTTTAAATGATTTAACTCCAATTCTATTAACATTCTTATGGAATAAATTAATTCTATAATTGATTTAATGTCGGCATGTTGTATTGTATATTCTTTGGGTCCTGCAATTTTAAAGCTGGGCAATTTTAGTTGTGTCTGCCTGGTGTTTTCACGTGTTGATTATTACTGCCCTAGGCCTTTCTCATTGACAAAATTATTTTATTCATATTCAAAATGCTGCCAATTCATCTAAGAACATGTGTGCACAGTTTTATATATAGCTCTGGAAAAAAAGACCACTGCAAAATTATCAGTTTTCTGGATTTAGTATGTATAGGTATGTGTTTGAATAAAATGAACTTTTTTGTTTTATTCTATAAAGTACTGATAACATTTCTCCCAAATTTCAAATATTGTCATTTAGAGCATTTATTTGCAGAAAATGGCATCTGGTCAAAATAACAAAAGAGATGCCGTGTTTTCACAACTTGAATAATGCAAAGAAAACAAGTTCATATTCATATTTAAACAACACAATACCAATGTTTTAACTTGGGAAGAGTTCATCAATATTTGTTGGAATAACCCTGATTTTCAATTGAAGCATTCATGTTTGACATGCTCTCTACCAGTCTTTCACATTGCCTTTGCATGACATTATGCCACTCCTGGTGAAAAAATTCAAGCAGCTCAGCTTGGCTTTTGGCCATCCATCTTCCTCTTGATCACATTCCAGAGGTTTTCAATGGGGCTCATGTCTGGAGATTGGGCTAGCCATGACATGGTCTTGATCCAATGGTCTTCTATCCAAACCTTGATTGACCTGGCTGTGTGGCATGGAGTATTGTCCTGCTAGAAAAAAGTGCACCTTTGTCTCTGGATGCTTCAACAGCGCTTTTATAAAAGAAAATATTTTCTTAAAAGAGTTTATTTCTCTAAAAGAGCAATACACAGCGGCGTTGAACGTCCTTTTCAGGTTGTTCTCGCTGCTCTCGAAGGTCACAGGTGCTGCCTCATGTGTCCGGGCCATGATCACACCGAGGCAGCATTTGTGGGTGGTTCGTGTTCACACTATGAGAAACTTACCATGGCAACGTTGCAGCCGCGGCTTTCCTTCCTAAAAAAGGAACGCCACTCCAGCCACACCCACCCCCCCCCCCCCCCCCCCCCCCGCATCGCTCCTTCTTCCCATGGGTTTGAGGATGACCCTGCTGGCGATGGAGGCAATTTGGGGATGCCAGCGGGCTCGGTTTCGCCGGGTACATCCCCACAAACCACCCGCCCGCCCGCCGACATGCTCGTTGACTTGGGGGCTCGGGGTGACAGCGGCTTGCCTCACGGCCAGTCTGCTTATCCCCTTTAGCCCCCCAAGCTGGATGACGAGCTCACCGCTGCATCGGAGAGCGTTCCGGCACCTGAAGCCAAAGACTCGGTTGAGATGCCACCCATGGGTCGGCACACCCAGTCTGAGGCTGATGCCCAGATGGCCGACATGCTTGCCTGGGCTGCTGTAGGCATGGGGCTGGACTGGAATCCTGCGTCCTCCCCACAGCCTTCACGGCTGCATGATTGGTTCCTCGGGTCTGGGTGCCGCTCACAGCCATGCCCCCCCTGTTCCATTCTTACCCGGACTCAAGTCGCTGCGTGACACTCATATCCCGGGCAGCTTCAATGTGGCAGCAGACGCGTAAGGTATGCCCAGCGGAGAGTGGAGGCTTCACCCCCAGTCGGTCCAGCTGATTTGGGAACGGTTCAGCAAGGCATGGGTAGACCTGTTTGTCTCCCGAGAGACCTTCCACTGCCCGCACTGGTACTCCTGAATGGAGGCTCCCTTCAGGACAGACGCGCTGGCACACAGCTGGCCCCAGGGGCTGCGAAAGTACACATTTCCCCCAGTGAGCCTTCTTGCACGGGTGCTGTGCAAGGTCAGGGAGGACAAGGAACAAGTCATTCTGGTGGCCCCCTACTGGCCCACTCAGACTTGGTTCTCGGATCTTGTGCTCATCGCGACAGTCCCTCCATGGCGAATTCCCCTGAAGAAAGACCTTCTTTCTCAGGGACAGGGCACCCTCTGGAATTCATACCCAGACCTCTAGAACCTCCATGTCTGGCCCCTGGACTGGATGCAGAAGATCTAAGTGGCCTACCACCTGCCATCGTAGACACGATCAACTAAGCCAGAGCTCCTTCTACTAGACAACTTTACGTCCTGAAGTGGCGCTTGTTCCCGAATTGGTGTTCTTCCCGGGCTGAAGACCCACAGAGGGGCGCAGTCAGGTCAGTGCTCTCATTCCTGCAGGAGAGGTTGGAGGGGAGGCTGTCCCCCTCCACCTTGAAGGTGTATGTTGCCACTATTGCGGCCCACCACGATGCAGTAGATGGCAAGTCTTTGGGTAAGCACGACTTGATTATCAGGTTCCTTAGAGGTGCCCAGAGGTTGAAACCTCAGAGCCGCTAGAATCAGTTGAGCTCAAGGCCATCTCCCTGAAGACGGCCCTCCTGATCATGCTCGCTTCCATCAAGAGGGTCAGGGACCTGCAAGCGTTCTCTGTCAGCGTCACTTGCCTTGAGTTCGGTCCGGCAGACACTCACGTTGTCCTAAGACCTCGACCGGGCTATGTGCCCAAGGTTTCTATGACTCCCTTCAGAGACCAGGTAGTGAACCTGCAAGTGCTGCCCCGGGAGCAGGCAGACCCAGCCCCTTCGTTGCTGTGTCCAGTGTACATCCTGCATACTTATGTGGACTGCACGCAGAGCTTTAGATGTTCTGAGCAGCTCTTTGACTGCTTTGGTTGACAGCGGAAAGGGAACGCTGTCTCAAAACAGAGGCTTTCCCACTGGGTAGTTGACACCAAAGCATTGGCCTATCACACCCAGGCCGTGCCCGCCCCCTTGCGGGTCCGAGCACACTCGACAAGATGTGTGGCATCCTCGTGGGCACTGGCCAAAGGTACCTCCCTAGAAGACATATGCAGAGCAGCGGGTTGGGCAACACCCAATACCTTTACGAGATTTTACAATCTCAGGGTTGAGTCAGTTTCATCCCATGTTCTCTCAGGTCCAATGCGGTAGAACTCTGTAACACAGTAACAACTGACCAGATGTACTGCTTGCATCCAGTGCCTTTCCCATCCACTGAGGCGATCTTGTGCGCTCTTATCCCAGGAGATCTAACTAACTTGTCTCCCTGGATGACTCCTCCCTAGCTCTCTGGTCCACAAATTCAGCGGAGGAATTCCCTGACCAGACCCACTACGAGTACTCAAACTACTCTGTACTGGAATAGGTGCTCCACAGGACAGGCCCCCATATGGACTTATCACCCTGTGTGTATTTTACGCGGTACGGTCCCCTTGTAAGCAGACCCGCGCCTCCCTTGGGCGGTCCCCACTGTCCCCTGGCCACCATATTTGTAGCAACTCCTCCCTCTCAATAGGTAGGATCTACCACCATGCCATTTTCCACATGCGACCTGAAAACCCATCACCACTCTTTACCTCCCCTAGCCTGTGCAGGTGAGGTCTCCTTGGGGTCTTTTCCCCCCAAAAGAATAGAAATTGGAAAAGAACACATTCCCCGATGCGTGTGATAGCATTAAGATGGCCCTAGCCACTTTAAACTCTACGCGAGAAACAGAGAGAGAAAAGGCACGGCTGGCACGACTTGTTCCCATGCTTGGCACGTCGCCTTGTTCCCCCCTTCGGGGTGTAGGGAACCAGAAGGTTATGACAATCTTATGGGGCATTGGGGAAGGGTTCGTGCAGTCTGACGCGGCCTGTCGCCTTGGCACGAAACTGCCTGCCCGCACCTAAGTCAGCAGTGCACGTACACAATTTTCTGATTAAATAGGGACCCCTAGTGTTGCTTCTTCGACACAACGTCGAAGTGTCCTCCCAGCCATGTCACTGAACCGAGCCACTGTTACAGCCGAACCTCATTCTCGGATCCTTAGGGCAAAATCCTGAATGGACAGACGCATTTCCCTCCCTTTATACTGTATGTCCGGAGGCGACATGCAAATTCTCTCTGCCAATGTCTCATTGGCCTTTTCTCAAGTTCAGAGATACGTGAGGCTCTCAAGAGAGACCCCTATTGTCACTTCTTCGACACAACGTCTAGTTCCCTCCATCAGGGAACGGAGGCTACAACAGTAACCTAGATGTTTTTTCCAGCAGGACAATGCTCCATGCCAAACAGCCAGGTTAATCAAGGTGTGGATGGAGGAGCACCGGATCAAGACTTTGTCATGGCCAGCCCAATCTCCAGACCTGAACCCAATTGAAAACCTCTGGAATGTGATCAAGAGAAAGATAAATGGCCACAAGCCATCAAAAAAGTCGAGCTGCTTGAATTTTTGCACCAGGAATGGCATAAAGGCACCCAACAGCAATGTGAAAGAATGGTAGAGAGCATGCCAAAACACATGAAAGCTGTGATTGAAAATCAGGGTTATTCCACAAAATACTGATGAAATCTTGCTAAGTTAAAACATAAGTATTGTGTTGTTTAAAGATTTATATGAACTTATTTATTTGCATTATACTAGGTGTGAAAACATGGCATCTTTTCTGTTATTTTGACCAGTTCTCATTTTCTGCAAACAAATGTTCTAAACGACAATATTTGTATTTTTAATTTTGGAGACATTTTTTCAGTAATTTATAGAATAAAACAAAAATTTTACTCAAACACATAGGGCCTACTATTAACAGTAATTTGGGAGTGGTCTTTTAATTTAAATTTTTTCCAGAGCTGAATATGTAGAAACATCTTTGTCCCAACAGACACTAGAAAGTAATTCTGATTGTACTATAATTTTGTGTACTTTTTGCATTTATTTATTCTTTTTTTTTTACTAAGACATTAAAAGTTTTTGAATATTACAAAAAGGTTCCATTCATTTAAATTTTTTAATGCATTAGGTATCACAAACTAACAATGTAAAATAAATATTTTAAAGCATTTATTTATCTGTTAGTTAAAAATAAAATTGTTCATTGTTAGTTCATAGTGCATTCACTAATGTTAACATATGCAACTTTTGATTAATAAATGCTGTAAAAGCATTGCTCATTGTTAGTTCATGTGAACTATGTTGATAACGTCTAGGTTACGTATGTAACCTCCGTTCCCTGTCTGTCACTCACTTCGACGTTGTGTCGAAGAAGCGACACTAAGGGTCCAAATTAAATCACGCCATGCGCTGAGCCGTGTACGTGTACTGCTGACACAGAAGCGGGCAGGTATTTTACATGCAAAGGCGACCAGCTATGTCAGACTGCACCGTAACCTTCCCCAATGCCCCCCCCCCCAAAAAGTCTGCGGAATCCTTCTGGTTACCCTAGACAGGGGAACAAGGCGACGCTTGCCAACCTGGGAAAGGGCCAAGCCTGGCCGGGCCTCTTTTCTCTCTATGTTTCTCCGCATACAGCAAGAACGGCCAGGGCCCTTACACGCAACGAGGGAAGGGGGTCTTACCCGGTTTCCTATTCTTTCAGGGGGAAAAGACCCTGCAGAGGCCACACCTGCCCGAAAGGGGGAGGTAAAGGTGGCGAATACATCATATGGGTTTTTAGGCGGCATGTGGAACGTGGCGCTGTGGTAGATACAGCCTCATACAGCTCCCGGGGCAGCTTCACTTGCAGGTTCACTACCTGGTCTCTAAAGTGCGTAGTAGGAACCTTGGGCATGTAGCCCGGTCGTGTTCTTAGGATCACATATGTGTCTGTTAACAGAGAATGCTTGCAGGTCCCCGACCCTCTTGATGGAGGTGAGCATGATCAGCAGGGCCATCTTTAAAGAGAGGGTCCTGAGTCCAACTGATTCTAGCAGCTCGAAGGGGGTTCTCTGGAGGCCCGTGAGGACCATAGAGATCCCAGGAGGTGAACAGGCTTGGCCGGGAGGGGTTCAACCTCCGGGTGCCTCATAGGAACCTGATGATTAAATCATGCTTACACAAAGACTTGCCGTCTACTGCATCGTGGTGGGACGTCAGGGTGGAAGGGGTCAGCCTCCCCTCCAGCCTCTACTGCGGAAATAAGAGCACTGACCTAACTGCGCACCTCAGTGGGTCTTCACCCCGGGAAGAACACCAATTTGCGAACAAGCGCCACTTCAGGGTGTAAAGTTGCCTGGTAGAAGGGGCTCTGGCTTGGTTGATCGTGGCTACGACGGCAGGTGGTAGACCAGCTAGATCTTCCGCGTCCCATCCAAGGGCCAGACATTGAGGTTCCAAATGTCTGGGTGCGGATGCCAGAGCAGTTGAAAGCTAGCCGCGACCGCAACGTTGCCATGGACATGCTCTCGCAGTGAGAACATGAACCATCCACAAACGATGCCTCGGTGTGATCACTGCCCAGACACATGAGACAACGCCTGTGGCCGTCTGAAGCGGAGAGCACTCTACCGCATCCAGGAACTACACAGGGGCGGAATGGCATCTTCATAAAGACGCGTCCTGAAAAGGATGTACAACGCCACTGCGTAAATGCTCTTTTAGAGGAAAATATTCTTTTATAGAGAAAATCACTCTTTTAATAAACTCTTTTAGCTTTCTGCGCTGTCGAAGCGCCCAGAGGCAAGCTGCACTGCCGTGCAGAGAAGGAGAAAAGCCAATGAAGTGCACCGTAGGTTCAACTGCAGGCAGAGCGTCAGATGAACAAAGGCAGGAACAGGTGTGTGACTCGCAGCTGACTGCATACACGGCTGCATAGGCTCCGAAGAAAATTTCTGAATGAAGCAGATGTATTTCCCCGCCTTTGTGGGACGGGGTATGCAAATACTGTCTGCCAACTTCTTCAACACAATGTCGAAGTGAGCGACAGATGGGGAACGAATGTTAACAAATGAAACCAAATTGTAAAGTGTTACCAAATTCATCTATATGACTATTCAATATATTTGCTTGTATTTCACATACTAATTTTTAACACTATTATTCTTGAAATTTATTAGTTACATTTTGTAAAGGTGACGTATTACCAGTATGTAATAACAAGTAGTAGAATCTTTTGCTGATCTGAAATGCTATTCTCTACTACAAACCCATAATGCAGTCTACTTACGAGCGATATTCTGCTGTGGACCTAATTTTAGTAATTCAGTTAATTCTGAAATAAACCTCGGCACTGTGTCTTCTGTTCAGTTTGAAATGTTTAGCATAAACACATCAGCTATTCAAAGAGATACACACGATTTCTCATGGTAGAGGCAATGAGATAAATCCCTACACAGTTGCTTTCATTAATACCCTGTCACTCATTTGGCAAAAGTCTGGTTTTCTCCTCATCATTCTTCCTAAGGTGTTCATCACAAATCAGCATTGTATTTCTTTATATATTTCCTGAGGTGAGTGTTAAATCAACATTGAGCCAGCGTTATTCGAGCACGGTTTGCTGAGCGGGTCTCAGCAGGGGTTTAGTTGTGCGTTTAGCAGAATGCCCTTGCGACACATGAATTTTAATAATACACTGTCATTGTGGCAGGATGCAAAGATTCCAGATTCCTCCAGAGCCCGCTTCAGCAATAGCCAAAGCACCAGCAGTGTCACACACTGAGCCCATGCCAAACCTTCTCATTTGATAGATTCTCTCTCCTGAGACTGTACTTTCCTGCTTAGCTGAAGGATTATTCACCAAAAGGCATAGCTGTGCCCAGAGACTATGTCTGGGAAATGTGATGGACAGAAGATTTTGTACATTCTATAATTATTCAAATTAGGCTGATCAAATGGCATTTTGATGGTATTGGGGGAGTGTCTGATAAACAGGACACAAACTCTATGATATGCCTCTATTTAGAATTTTTTTTTTTTACTTAATCCAGTTTTTCCCATTACAAATAATATTACGAGCATAACAATTTGAGTGAAAATTTGTATTGAAGAATTTACTTGAATTTAAAAATGTCTAATTACTTAGTGTGTCCCCTTTTTGCTTTAAACACAGCATGTTCTTGAGTTTGCATGAACTCCACAAGTTTGTGCTAAACCTGATGATCCATGTTATCCCAGCATGATTTAAAATTTTTCCAAAGAGCATGTTGTGTGCTTCAGTGGAAGCATGGAAGTATTTGTTTATATGATTAATGACCTAAATAAGTGCCTAAAGTGAAATATTTCTTATTAAAGGGACAGTTCACCCAGAAATGAAAAATTCTCTCATTATTTACTCACCCTCATGCCATTCCAATTGTGTATGACTTTCCTTGTTCTGCTGAACAAACAAAGAAGAATATTTCAGCTCTGTAGGTCCATACAATGCAATTGAATGGTGGCCAGAACTTTGAAGCTCCAAAATCACATGAAGGAAGCATACAAGTAATCCATATGACTCCAGTGGTTCAATACATGTCTTTAAAAGTGATATTGTCCTTCCTAAAAATGATTATATTTTTTTTTTTGCCTAAATCATCTCTTCATGATAATTGGTAAAATTTTTTTGTGTTTTCTGAAAAACCTGAAAAAATGATTTAGGACATTATTTTAGGAAGGTGACGATATTATAAGTGTGGGTGAGAAACAGATCAACATTCAAGTCAAAAGTGGAGATTTATAGTAAAAGGACTTAAATATTGACCTATTTCTCACCCAACGTGACTGCATGGCTTCAGAAGACATCGATTAAGTCACTGGAGTCATATGGATTACTTTAATGCTGCCTTTATGTGCATTTGAAGCTTCAAAGTTTTGGTCACCACTTACTTGCATTGAAAGGACCTACAGAGCTGAAATATTCTGTTTTGTTTGTATTGAGCAGAAGAAAGAAAGTCATACACATCTGGGATGGCATGAGGATGAGTAAATGTTGAGAAAATTTCATTTTTGGGTGAACTATCCCTTCAATTTTACAACATTACATTTCTTTGTTTTAAATTGTTCAAAATCCTTTGAGTTACTTTATAATTCCAGGTTTAAATTAGATTTTAAAGTCTGAACCCCACACAATATCTGTCAGCTCTTTTCCCCCATTTTTATGATTGTGCAAGATAACTTCTTACCTGTCCACACAAAACACAGAGGTCCACTATTGAGGCTCCCTCGCTTCTCCTTCTGGAACTACCTGCTCTAATTGAATCTTAGGTGTTCTATTGTTCAAATATGAGCCTGCAGTACTGCTGAGATGCCTCTAACTCCCTGGGTTGCCTCATGCTACTCTCTCAAAGAGCTGAATGGAGAGAGGGAGAGAGAGAGAGAGAGAGAGAGAGAGAGAGAGAGAGAGAGAGGTGGAAAAACGGGGGTGAATTATGCTATGCTATACCAATCTGTGCCCCTATGCACCCTGTCATGGCCTGCAGACCTATCCTCACACATCCAGTCTGTTGGCGCTGTCACACCTGCATGTTGGGGAGGGGGAGTGAATGGCATCTGTTCTGTGGAATGGAAGTAAAGAAGACAAGAACTTTAAGAACAGCATTTTAGTGTCCAAATATTTAATGGATAGATCTGCGAGAGGAGGTAAAAATTTTGAGAGCTAAAATGTATCTATGCTTTCCGAAATGCCGAACTGGAACTACAGTTACGGACATGCAAAGACTTGCACAAAAATTATACAAATTAACTCATACTGCTTTTCAAAGATTTCAAGTTGTGAAACAGTAAACAGGAATGGCTTTGGTGAATTCCCAGCTCCAGACAACAACAAACTGGGTGTCATTTCACTAGGTATCTGCAAAATGCTTGCCTCCTTTGTCCTTTGTAAATGAAGGCCCAAACATGAAGTGACTCTTTACGGTAAGGCACAGTTCTGCTTTTGAGCCGTAGAAATCCCCTCCATAAACAAATAACCACAATTCCAATCTGAGGGGATCACTGATGCTAATAGAATGCTATGGTTTTACTTAGGGCAGACCCATGCATTTTCCATAAGTGCTTATTGTATATCAATACTGTTAAGTTTAAACTAGACTGTGCCAATAAGCACCAAATATGTATTCCATAACGGAATGACTATTTGCACCCAGGTGTTAAAAACACCTACCACATAGCACTGCTATTTGCCTAATATTAGACACTATTTGCTCTGGTGTGTAAATAGCATATACCTTTTTTGCACCAGGGAGCAAATAGCATTTGCCATTATGGCCATTTTCATTCATGCATGTTATGTCGTCTAATTCACCAGGAATCACATCAAAACCAACACTTTAGTTCTGAATATTTCCCCCATAAATTTTAACTCAGAGTGCCGCATTTTGTTCAAGCTCCTCAATGCGGTGAATATTATTGTTAATTGAACTTTGGTGTCTTGTATCATACTTTTGTTGCCACCATTTTATTACAGTTAAACTATAAGTCACTCAAGTAGGTGCGTAGGTAAGGCCCACATCGCATTATGCCAAAGAACACCACTTACACACAGCAATGCATAGCCTCTTATGTCATATTGCTCTTTTTATTGGACGTCTGATATACAGGAAGTCTTGTGAGTGTGATTTTTTTTAAGTTACTGAATGCAGTTAAAATTAAATGTATTTATTATTAATAAGTTACCTATTGTTATTGATACAAAAACTGCAATGTGGTTTCTTTGGTGTTCTGATGACTCAGCTGTATCCCCTTGCTGTTCCCTTTCCCTCCCTCTCTCGCCACGCTCTCTCAATCCTCATTTACCCTCTCCTTTAACTTAAATTTTTTATCATATTTCTTCAGGTTTTCATAAACAAACACCTTTAATGAACTACTGTGCTGACATATGCAGAACGCCGACAACGAATTTAATACGCACGCCGCTGATCGAATCTCCCTGTGGCCTGCATGTCACCTACTGCATCTCAATGAGAACATACAAATAACTCTGTGAAAGAGAGACAAACGGAGCGAGCAAGCGTATCCATACTGTCAGCTCAGTGCCGAATCCATAAGGAGTTATCTATTTGGGTAGATAATAATCACATTCAGGCATATATTTACTTAGTTCTAAGCATATGTTTAATGTTGAATTACTATGTAGAGGTGGATTAAGGTGATGTTCATGCTCTTTAATTGCATTTGTGTGTTTTGATAATCAGATGTGCTGTGCATCAGAATAGTTTGAATTCCCAGAGGTTTTTGGTGTGTTGGTTGCCATGGGGGCAGCCCAATGTCGTTGATGTGCGGTAAATTGATTTCAGTGCTGATCTGATGGATGAATTGAAAATGAATGTCTTCATAGGTGACCTCTTTGCTAGCAACGCCGTGATTGCCTCCCCAACGTGCCTCTTGTTGATTGACAGGCCAGCTAACGAGTTCTGTCTCTGTGAGAGTTATAATTTACCTGTGCAAGGGACTCTCCACCAGCCATCATGCACACATGTACCTGAGATGAGCACCTCACACACTCACTCTGACCGAAAAATAAAAAGCAGGGAAAGAAAATATGATACACTGAGAGAGAAAAAGATTTCATTAAAGAACCGAAGGAAGTGCTGTTGGTGTTTGCATGGGCAATCAAATCAGGTACACATATTACAAAATGTATTGTTGTCCTGAGATGACTTCAGAGTCTATTGTATATACAACACAACTGCCAGAGTTAAACCGGAGTCATTATGCACTAATGATGTCACTCAGTGCAGCAGGATATACAACATTCTTAAAAACATTTAAAATACCTCTTACAGACATCTACAAATATTGCATTTCTATGCAAGAGATGATGATGTTTTTTTGTCATTTGTAACTGCATTTCAATTTGCAACAGAAGAGAGGACTGAGAGTGGAGAATAATGCCTATTAAATCAAAGACAATGCCCAGCTATTTCTGGGACAATGACAAGTCCAAGAAGATCAAAAGGAATAATCTATTTGTTTAAACAGCATGTTCCAACATTATAGAAATGTATTTTTTTTTTAAAAAAATCTTTGTTTCAAAAATATAAACTTTGATTTAATGACTATCATTTAAATGTCATGGAGTAAAAGTATGCAAGTGTATAGCCTACATTGTAATCATTATTTAAATTAGTTTTTGAATTATTAATATTTTACATTTTGGGGGGGTTATTCAATTTGAAATTTTACAACCTGAATTACTGTAACTTTAAAATGTCTTTTAAAATATACATAATTTTTCTTTAAAAAATAAAAGGTCTACAGGGGTTCTGTCTATGCCATCATTGGATGTTTCATGGTTTTCTTGTCACATCACAAGACAACAAAATAACTTTCTGCATATTGATTTTACAATACTGACCAGGATCAGCCCTAGCATTTTGGTGGCCCAAAGCAGATTTTCAAAAGCGAGGCTCTAAAGAGACCATTGCTCTCCACCGTGTGTGCAGAGACTTATGACCGCACCTCTCCCTACCTAAACCAAACTGGTGGTGGCGTAGTGGGCTAAATCACTAAACTGTTAAGCAGAAGGTTGATGGTTCGATCCCCACAGCTACCACTATTGTGTCCTTGAGCAAGGCACTTAACTCCAGGTTGTTCTGGGGGGATTGTCTCTGTAATAAGTGCACTGTAAGTTGGTTTGAATAAAAGTGTCTGCCAAATGCAGAAATGTAAACCCTTCTCTGCGCTGCCCAACCTTCAGTGAGTACCGCAAGGACATCGTGTTTACTCTGTTATATCAGAGTCCCCTTAGACATTTTATTTACACATTGTCTGTAACTTTTAATTTAAAATAAATGACTCACTGACGGCATCCATCCACTGTCTGTCTTCACTTGGATGTAGTGAGAAGAGTGAAATTGGCAAAAGGTGGACTTGAACTCTGATCGCACGCACTGAAAGTCAATTGCTATATTATTATCGCCACTCTATGTCTTTTTATAAATGATAAAATAAAATGTTTTGGTGATTTTTGGCAGACATTTGGCATGCATTTACGTGGGCTATGTCGCCATTTACACTTTAATTATAATAGGGGCATCTCTGGTAGTCGCGGGCTCCTATGCAGCCGCTTATGTCGCTCATTAGGTGAGTGGAGCTGACACTGACATTGACTTAAAAGTTTTTCAAATATTAATAATATTTTCAAACAAAACAGATTCACTGTTTTTTTTAAAATAAATAATAATAAAATATTATTCTGAACCGCTCTAAAAAGTTTACACTCAAGATTTTCTTTTAAAGAGACTTTCTTTTCTATATAACAATTTCAGATAGTTACACAGCCTAAACATTTTTGACTGTAAGCCTCATAAAAACTATAAAAACGAATAGCAATTTAGGAATAAAATACTTGTTAATCATAGAAAGGGGACATTTAATAAATTATAGTAATATATTTGGATCACTGTAAAGCTTTTGTACTCTTTCAGATAATTAAAAAAAACATTCTCATTAAAATCAATAGGCAGTCAATGCAGTCTGTGTATGCAACATGATAGGTCTACATTTACATGAATCAATTTTCTTCCTCTCATCCGGGTCAAGGTCTGGTGGCACCAGACTCAGGACAGCCCATGCATCCTTTTCCCCTGGCCACATCCTCCAACATTTCCTGGGGGATCCCAAGGCATTCCCAGGCCAGCCGAGATATATAATCTCAGAGAAACACCTAAACTGGCTCCTTTTAATGTGGAAGAGCAGCGCCTCTACTCCAAGCCTATCCCGGATGTCTGAGCTCAGCACCCTATTTCTTAAGGTGAGCCAAGTAACCCAGCAAAGAAATCTCATATCGACCACTTGCATTCATAATCTTATTCATTTAGTCACTACCCAAATCTCTTGACCATAGGAAAGGGCAGGAACATAGATTTAGTGGTAAATTGGAAGCTTCGCCAAAAAACTCCGCTCCCTCTTCACCACCATGGTCCGGTACAAAGACTCACTACAAAGATTCACCTATCAATTTCATGCCCCAGTTTACCCTCACTTGTGAACAAGTCCCCGATATACTTAAATTCCTTCACTTGGGGAAGCAGCTCACTCCCTATTCAAAGGGGGCATTCCACCCTTTTCCGAATGTCCCCTCTAGGTAGGTAGTAAGTTGCTTCCACAAGTTGAAGAGTTTAAAAATCTCATGGCCTCATATATGAAGGTGTTGACTCTCATCCCAACCACTTCACACTCAGCCGAGAACCACCCTAGTTCAGGCTGGAAGTCGCAGCCTGGCGACGCCATCAGGACAACATAATAGCAGAGATGCAACCATGAGGCCTCTAAACTGGACACCCAACTACTGATCCTCGGCTGCACATTGAAATAATTTCCATGAATATCACAAACAGGATAGGTGACAAGGAGCAGCCTTGGTGGAGTCCAACACCCACTGGAAACAAGCTTGACATACTGTCAAGAATGCTGACACAGCTCTTAGAACGGTTGTGCAGGGATCGGATGGCATGTATTAATGCATACCCCATACTCTCTTAGCTCCCCCCTCAGGACACCCGGAGGGTTGAAGTCATAACCCTTCTCCATGTCCACAAATTGTAGACTGGATAAGCAAACTACCATGCCCCTTCTAGGATCCTCATCAGGGTAAAGAGCTTATCCACTTTTCCACAACCAGAAAGGAATCCGCATTGCTCCTCCTCTAGCTAATGTTCAACACTTGATCAGAGTCTTTTTTTCAGCACCCCGGCAAAAGCTTTCCCAGGTAGGCTGAGAATTGTGATCACTCGATAATTTTAACACACCCTCTGGCCCCACTTTTTAAAAATGGGAACCATCCTACCCTTTTGCCAAACCCCAGGCACTGTCCCCAACTTCCATGCAATGTTGAAAAGGGGTGTCAGTCATGACAGCCCAACATCATCCAGTGCCTTCAGAATCTCAAGGCAAATCTCGTCCACTCCCAGCGCCTTGATACTTCTGAGCTTTTTTTTGACCACCTCAGTGACTGCAACCAGAGAACTGGGCCAAGACTCCCCCAAGTCCTACATCCCTGCCTCCTCCAAAGCAGATGTGTCAGTCTAGTTTAGAAGTTTGCCAGGCAAGGTTAGCTGTTCCCCATCCAGGCTAACTACAGCCTGTAGTCTCCTGCCTAAGCTGTCTGATAGTTTGCCAGAACCTCTTTGAGGTGACCAAAAGCCCTTCTCCTTGGCCTCCACAAAATCCTTCCACATCTGAGATTCTGCTTTCGCAACTACCACAGCCGCAGTTCTTTTGGTCTGCCGGTACCTATCAGCTGAATCAGAAGTCCCACAGGCTAATCAATCTCAAAAGGCCTCCTTCTTCAGACTGACGGCTTCCTTCACCACTGGTGTCCACCAACGAGTTCTTGGGTTGCCGTTACGACAGGCAGCAACAACCTTCAAGCCATAGCTCCAAGCAGCTGCTTCCATGTTAGTGGCTTTGAACATGGCCTATTCAGACTACATGTCCCCAGCCCCCCTTGGGATGGGGGAAAAGCTCCTTTGGTGGTGTTAGTTAAAGATCTTCTGGACAGAAGTCTCCACCAGACATTCCCAATTCACTCTCACAATTCACTTTGGTTTTCCAGGTCTGTCTGGCAACCTCCCCCACCATCTGATCCAACTCACCACCAGGTGGTGATCAGTTGACAGCTCTGCTCCTCTCTTTACTCGTGTGTCCAAAACATTCGGCCACCGGTCTGATGATACAACAATAAATTTGATCATCATTTGGCCTAAGGTGCTCTAAAACACTCATGAACAACCTTATGTTTGAACATGGTGTTTGTTATGGTCAATCTATGACAAGCACAGCAGTCCAAAACAAAACACTGCTTAGGTTCAGATCGGACAGGCAGTTCCTTCCAATCACTCCCCTCCAGGTTTCTTCATCATCGCCAACATGGGCATTGAAGTCGGCCAGCAGAACTATGGAGTCCCCAGGCGGGAACCCTTTCACAGAACCACTCAGGGTCTCCAAGAAGGCCGGATATTCTGAACTGTGAATCGTGCATAGGCACAGACCACAGCTAGATCCTTCCCCCTGCAATATATAGTCACAATCCAAAACTCAAAAATCGTGATGCCCCATACCTGCTCAGTGCCTCTCACTCTGGGTGACTCCGGAGAAGGAAAGTGTCCAAGTCCTATCCAGGAGTCTGATTTCCAGAGCCATAACTGTGTGTTGAAGTGAGGCCAACTATTTCTAGTTGGTATCGTTCAACCTTCCGCACCAATTCCGTCTCCTTTCCCACCAGTGAGGTCATGATCCATGCACCAAAAGCCATTTTCTATAGACAAGGTCCAGTCTGCACAGGCCTACACCTTTGTCTGCCACCCATTGGGTATCAAAGATATACATAATTAAAGTGTAAGTTATAAAGGCCTTCAATGATTTGGAAAACTAAAGGCAACATAAATATATGTTCTTATTAAATAGATTTCTTAAAAGGGTCATGTCATGCATTTTTTACTTGATTATTTTCCTTGTTAGTAAATGTTCTTTCACAAAAAATATAGCATTAAATGACCTTTTCTCTGACCCATCTTTAAGACTTTAATATATGTGCCCAATGTGTTATGATTGACTAACATATTTGTATTGCTAATAAGTGGAATTTTTTTTTCTCCAAAAATAAAACAATTATTAGGAAAACTAAAGGCATTATAACCCCCTGAAAGCATTCAGTCCAGGCAGTCATAAATAGCTACATGTCCCAATTATTGTGAAGCATGTAATCAAACTCCTACAGTTGTTACAACTGAAATAATTATCAAAAACTGAACAAAGTTAGCATACTGTTGCTCCCTAATACTCAGCATACAAGATTTGGTGATACAACAATGCTATATAAAGCTGAGAACAGTGAAAATAGTACAGACTTACACAAGCTGAGAATGTGAAGGGTTAATAAATCTGTATCCAGCTATAATGGAAGGTTGACCTGGATATTTACCTCCCATGTAACGGGAAATACTGGTGTTCACTGGTTGGGGAGTCTCCCTCGATTGTTTTGCGGGTTGTAGGAGGAGATCACCCTTCACGGGTTGTAGGAGGAGATCACCTTTAACTGTTTTGCTGCCTAAATACTAAATATTGAGAGTCCTGATGCATTAATTTTGGCCAAACTACAGTCCTGGCTAATGCAAACCATCAATATTTTGTGAGCAATTATGTGTTTCTTTGATAAGTAACCATATAATAAGCACCTTCTGCTCCGCATTGGAGTGCCGATTATGGTCTATTTTGTGATTAAAACGACAGACTATACAATCCCTTACATATCAAACAAGCGCTTAAAGAAACAATTATTCAATTGTTTAGTCACCGGCATTAATGTCGTGTCCAATATAGTTGGCTCTGCTCCATCTTTCAATATAAGTTCTGTGCAAAGTCTAAATCATAATACTTCTCAAAAGATTTTTTAGAAAAATGTGCCGAACAAAACATTTAATCCCACACTGATCGATCAGGAACTTCAAATAAACATAAGCTATTTTTTCCCAATGTTGCCATCCAAGGCTATGCAGTGTCAGAGAGAATAAATTTCAACAGCCAGGAATGACACAACATTTTCGAATCTACCCCAACATCACAATCTTTGTTAGTTAAATACATTTACGTTTATGCATTTGGTAGATGCTTTTATCCAACGCCCTTATCATAGGGACAATCCCCCCAGAGCAACCTGGAGTTAAGTGATTTGCTCAAGGACACAATGGTGGTGACTGTGGGGATCAAACCGACAACCTTCTGCTTAACAGTTTAGTGCTTTAGCCCACTATGTCACCAACACTCCTAAATAAAAACTAGAACAATGGTCTGTTGCATAATGCATCTATGAATATTTAGATAAATCTATGAGTAGTTCAGTACTGTTACCTGTCATTTTAATCCTGTTCTGTGTGCATCAGTTCAGTTTTGAACCAAAGAAACAAAACTTTAGGCTACATGAGAGCCCCTCATTAAGATGCACATCGTGTGCGTTCAGATTACATGCATTTCTTGCATCACTTTCATTCATCTCTATGAAGTTAAGCATAAATACAACTAAAACCCTGTCTTACCAAAGCATCATTATTTCTTTAATTAAATTCAGCAATAGCTAATAACTTTCGGGACCTTGACAAGGTTACAAACAACTACTATGTCTGTCAGTTTCCGCATTATTTTCATGTTGAGAAGACAAAATCCTGGACATGGCCGGACAGCTCTCGCAACGAAGCACTTAAGTTTTACTTTATAACGAGCAATCTACTTGCTGTTTTGGGCAACGGGTGTTTCTCCATCGCAAAATAACAAGCAACATTAATTAACATGATTGTAAAAGCTTGCATTGCAACGTTATAGGAAAACTCAGCCCCTTTTATACAGCTTAGTCAATGCAAAGGTGTGTCTGTACCTCTCTAGTTTGCAGAGCAGAGCTAGACTCGAATTTATCATGCTGGCCATTGCCAATGGCTCTGCAGAGCAGGTTTATCCAAATACCAAAAAAGCAAGCTACTGAAAGAGGTCAGATCAAAAATGTATGAACAAATAGTCACCATAGGTGATCAATTTGGCATGTGATGCCATTCATGACTTCATGATGCCAAGTTTTTATTGAGTTGTATATAAACTCGGCTGTAGTTCAGTTTATTGTAGGGACTGGGGCAAAGGAAAGTATTATGCCATTAAAAGCTAGAGGTCAAAGTGTGTAGGGATCCAGCTGTTCCCCTTGACAGTACCTCAGGAGTAAGGGCTCTTAGCCAGATCAGGGGGTCCTAAATACCCTCGCAATAAAGGCGCATCTGGAACTTTCCTCACTCTTCATGCGGAGAGCTAATGGAAAAGGGATATGTAGTTTGCACAGGAGAATGAACAGAAAGTTCAGAAAGAGGTCTGGAGAAGTCTGTGTACAGTATATTATGGTCTAACCAAAATTCAGTATCATACTTGCTCTTCACCCCAGTATTACCTCCTCCTTAGACATGTTAATTTGGTGGTTGTGCAAGTCAGTATTTGTGGTATCTGCTCAAACAAAAAAAGTCAATTTAAAAAAGTTTATTTTTTTTTTAAATGTAAAAATTTGTTTTTAAATGTATACAAAATTTTACATATCATTTAAAGATGCACATTTTTTATGGCATATGATGCGATGGAGGTCTTTGATTTGATTCTGACAACTATCAGTGTAGATGCAGGATCATGCAAAAGCAAAAGCAAAAGTTTTGGGTCACTGATGCCATGGTAGAAAAACCTAATTTTCAAGCATATATGCGGGTACATGATTA
Organism: Moxostoma hubbsi; assembly: GCA_032164185.1. NCBI lineage: Eukaryota > Metazoa > Chordata > Actinopteri > Cypriniformes > Catostomidae > Moxostoma > Moxostoma hubbsi. The sequence continues at coordinate 11,276,915 of JAVLUX010000047.1, forward strand.
ATGTATTCCTCAATAATATCACCCATAAAAATGCACCAAGCTCCTTGTTGAATAACACATCTTTCTATAGCTTTAATTATTATTGTACAATGTTGTGGCATTTTTCGACTTTCCTTTTTTTTAATTTTTTTTTTTTTTATAAAAAGAACGGCAAAAATTTCAGTTAGTGAGGCGGTTTAAATAGTCTTTTTTTATGTAAGTATTTTAACATTGATGGATTGATAGATTCACTTCCGTTGTAAGCACCTAATGTTACCAATATTTTTTTCTTTTTTAAAGAAAAGGAGGGACAAGTTTAAATTTGTTATTCCACAAATGCTGTCGATTCAGATTGCATTGAACCAGGAATGTTTCTTTACCTTAGTTAGGTCAAATTTTATATAACCATTTTAATCTGTGCATGTGTCATTGTAGCCAACTGGTAGGTAGCTGTGCAGTGTGTAAATCTCAATCCCCTGGCCTCAATTGGCACACTAGCGACTGACGCTAGAGGCTGTAGCCTTTAGTCTCCTCGTTAGTGCGCCCACCTCCCATTTTGGAGACGCCAGTTTGAATCCCGTTCGAAGTGAGTTGAGCAGGACTGGTAACACATTTATACTTAGTAGAACTATTCCTCGTTAATTTATGTGAAAGAAGGTATTACCTGTCTGTACTGAACACCCAGGTACCCTGGACACTGATGTATTATTTGTGTGTTTAGATGTTCAGTAGTCTGCACATCCCCTACTGGTTCACACCCAGTGAGGGGCATGTTAAACAGCCCTGTCTGGCAGCTCTTTCAGTGAAAGAGGCCTGTACTAGTAGATGGAGTTTTGTGCTGTACTTGTGAGTCTTCGTGGGAATGTAGGTGTGGGAAATGAAAGGAGTGTCATTGCATCCTGGTATTGATTTAGCTCTGAGAACTGTTCTTCTGACAGCATACAATATGCTGCGTGTTTGTGTGTGTATTTACCGCTGACGCAGTCGAAGAGACTCTGTCAGCCGTCGGTGGTGGACATGATTTGGTGGTGATGTCCTATTAGTCAGAGCACAGTATTTTTTAACAAAGAGTGCTGACTGCTCACAGTGCACTGCTTTGATTTTTTGGTAGCTGTAGCTCTCTGTTTTTTTGTTCTTCTGATCTACTGTATGTTCCACTCAAACAGTACTCTTCCCTGTCTTGGTCCCTGCTCTGTGGAACACTCACATTTTTGAATGTTCTTGTGGCCCTTTCACAGTCAGCAGTACAATGAAACAATGATGGTGATGCATAAATTGAAAATTAGACTCAATATCGATGGATGAGCTCATCTGTGAGGGCTGAGATGAGTTAGAGCACCACCTCCATTTCAGATCTGCACATAGTGATGGAAGGTGATAGAGGAAATGTTTTTTTTCCTTGTACATGCTAGTGGAATGAAATAAGACCTTTTGCAGGGAGATAGAGTGAACAGAACTAGAATTACATGCTTACAAAGTTAGGACAATAATTTTTTTTTTTAAATAAAATGAAAAAAGTTAAACGTTCTGTTCATTATACAATAATAAACGTATACAATATTATTTCTGTTTAAACTACGGTTCTGTTGAATGCTTGATTCTGATTGGTTGACAGATACATACTGTGTGCAGTTATTTTCCAGTAAACGCATGGCTATCAAGTTCCAGGTCTTGACCGCATAATGGTTTCATATCACTTCACAAGATTTTTTCAGTTATTTTCAAGACTCCTACAGACTACCACAGCAAAATAACAAAATAAAATAAAACATTGGTTAAGTACATCGGATAAGAATGACAAACAATGTCTGTTTTTCTTAATCGCGATTAAAGCATTTATCATTAATACAGCATACACACTGGTGTGAAAAGCTGAACATTTGCAATGTGTCCACTCAGAGTCATTACACTGACTCACACATCACAGAGCCCTTCTACCAAGGACAGCCTACTAGCTTAGAATAAAATAGCATAACGTGACGATCCCATAGACATTCTATGGGCTGTAATGTCATAACACACTAGTTGACCGTTACGCTCTCTCTCCTATGATAGAGCCGCAGAGGTTGTTATTTAACTAAATAAAAGAATCTCTGACAGCACTTCTCTGTCATTGAAAATTATGGAGAAAGGAGCTCTTAGTGCTATTTGGTGAACAATACAAGCACAGATGCAACTTGTGATAGAAATCAAGTGCTTTTCAGCCTACGTAAGGCATGTGTTAATTACCACAGAAGCACACCAAATTTTAACTATCACCAAAAAACACAATGCTTTTGTTTGCAAGCGTTTTCATGGTGAGTTTTGCTGGCATTGCCGCTTTGATGCAAATAATGAACTCAGCTTCACGATTGCTGTTACAAAGCAGATAGCCACATTCTACTGACAGATTAATATTGTGGAGGATGAGAGTTTAATAGATTTAATGCTCATTGCAATGAAAATGCAACAGATGTGGGGACTAGTTTTTTCAATTTGTCAAGCTCCCACTTAGACTTTGGGAAATGTTTGATGTGACATGAATTGGTGCTATTTTAGTGCATTGTCTTTGTGGAAGGCTTTGTTTGGAAAATATGAATAAAGCATTATATTACTACATATTATTTTGTTATCTTTCCTAAGATGGAAATAAATGCATTTTGACAAGAAAAGAAATATATAGTGTAAAGTCTAAGCACTTTTTAATCTGCGATTAATAGCGATTAACCACATTTTTTTTTTTGGATTCATTGTGATAAAATTTGTTAATTGATTGACAGTACTAATATATATATTTAAGCAATAGCACATGAACAAGAATGCGATATGGCCCTACATCAGCACGGCTGTGATTCGGCCGAGTGCCTTAGGTAATTACAGCAGTGCTGATGTAGGGCCATATAGCACAATTGCAAGTGGGATATTGCTTATATACAACAGTTCAATGAACAAGTACATTTAAAAAAATTAGGAAAAACTGAGTACAGGTCATAAAAACGCATTTGTGCATGGAACTACTTTATTACGTGACTGTTCAGAATCTGCCGTAGCTGGTTCAAATCAAATGATGCGCCCTTCATTAGTAATTAAAAAATGTTGTTTCTAACAAGTCATTGGATAAACAAGGATAGACAGATGTCTATGTGTGTGTATGTCTGTCTGTGTGTGTGTGTGTGTGTGTGTGTGTGTGTGAGAGAGAGAGAGAGAGAGAGAGAGAGAGAGAGAGAGAGAGAGAGAGAGAGAGAGATGGAGCATGTGCCATCACCTGTTGCCACACCCAATCAGCGATGCTTACACCTTTCTGAAGGTCAGTTTTCTCAGTGGAATATAGATCTCTATTTCAGGGTAGCCGGTGTGTCATTCACTATAGAAACAGCGATGTCCTCCACCATTTTAAACAGTATGTATCCATTGTGGAAACTCACAGAGCACTGTTCTATGTAAACAATGACTAACGATTCACTTTACGTCACCAACTGGCTCAAATTACACACAAAAATGATCTTTTGCCACCACCTGCTGGCTAACATATGTCATTTCAAAAATAAAGACTGTAACTCCTAACACACATGCACTACACTTACACTTTAGTTTAGAACGGCATGAACACAAGCGGAGTGATACACACAGTGAAGCGTCTGAGTGCCGATGCTGTCACAACATCAGTGCTCATGGAACGTCTCTCGTCCAATCAGATTCGAGGACCGGAACTAACTGTGGTATATATGCATAATTGGTCAAATTTTCAAGTATTTACATTGAGATGTTGAACAAGTGCAAAATCGGTACTCTGTCTTTAAAAATAGCAGCTGTGTCTCATAGAAGTGTTGCTTTGGTTTAGTGCACATAAGAGTGAAGTCATGGCTTCTTTAGCGCATCCATGCTATGTGCGATTAAAATTAGATGTTTCTTTTTTATTATTGTTTTTATCAACAACTAACTAAGAAACAGACAATATTTTATGACAAATGGATTGTGTGGATCATGTCTTTGGACACACAAAGAACGACTGATACCAAACTTTTACTCTCAACAGTGCTGAACTTCACATTGCGTAAAAGATCTTGGTATGTTAAGAATCGATATCGGGATCATACAGATGGAGATCGCAATTAATTGGAAAATCAATATTTTTATCCATCCCAAATCCATATTTTTTTTATTTTAAGCCATACATTTTGTTTTATAGGTTCAACATTGCAAAATCCAACTCATCACGTACCCCCTAGAACCTTACGTGCTCTCTGGTGTATGTGTACCCCTGGTTGGGAATTGGCCTTCCCTGGTCAATGATTTACTCATCTCCCACAATAATGTATTGTATTTGAATTATCTGAACAATTATGTTTATTAAATATTATAATTATTTAAATTATTAGGCCTATAAATAAAATTATCTTTATTTGGGTGCCTTTCTCTGCAAATAATAATTTATGCAGCAAATCAGCAAGTCATGTACATAAATTGACTGAAATTTTTTAAGCAATTTATAGCACAACAAATAACATATTTCCATTGCTGGATGACCACTCACTGTAACACACATAAACAGAATGGAAACTCCTGCTGAAGAACTAGAGATGTTTCCTCTGTATTAGGCACATGACTGATGCAAACTATTTCAGTAAGTGATGAGGACAAAATTGACCATGGCAAAAAGTAGTGGGGACATGGCCGACACGTCTCATCCATAAATTATGACGCTTATGCAGCCAATGCTTTAGAGGCACTTAACATTAACAGTAACATGATGCTAGAGGTAATACAGTATCTGCCGCTTCACTCCAAAGAGTTTAATGCTTTGGATAATGCTCATGTAAAAGGGCTTTTACTCTTGTTTAAATGTGATGTACAACTCGGTGCTTTATACCTCTCTTCTTCATGCTCTCTCTCTCTCTCATTCTCTCTCTCTCTCTCTCTCTCTCTCTCTCTCTCTCTCTCCTCTGTGTCTCAGTCAGGCCCAGATGTCCCTCTGTACTCCTTGTCTCTTTCATGTAGTCGTTAATGAGAGAGTCACATATGGCCTTCACCCTTGTTAGGAGGACTGGGTGACACTTTTGGGGAGCTGGGCGGAGGTTGTCAGGTGGGGGTGTGTGGGTGGAGGGGCCAACTCTGTCTCATGGGCACATAAAAGGGAAGAGCGGGGCACTGTTCCAGGTACAAGCGGAGGTGGATTGGAGGTAGGGGAGATGAGCTGGGGTGAGCAGGCTGAAGGGTCAGTTCATAAAATTCTTTATGGGTAGTTTCAGTGTTGCAGATTAAGCCTAAATATGGGCAGATTTACACTTTTAATGGGGATTCTGTATCTAATATCATTTTAATCTGGAATTCTATGCATGGGAATTTATTCCTGTAAACAGTGTTGCCACGATACAAAATACTACTATAATTTAAAGCTAAACTACAGTTAAGATACTCTTTGGAAAAATAAGTGAATTATTCTATAGGTTACTAACAAAAGGTAACTATTTCTATATTAAAGCTACTTAAGGAGGCAATGTAATTTTAAATATAGAACTATCAGATGATTTAATTTATTTTGTAAATAGAGTTTACAATGAGGTTTTAATTTTAATCTCAAATATGGTAAAAGGCTTTCACTGAAAGCAACACTTAAATACATTTACACTAAATAAAACTAATGAAACTACATACACCCTTATATAAAACACATTTATTTAAATTAGTTGAAAACATAACTATAAACAGCAGCATTTAAAATATTTATCTGTAAAAAGAAGACAGAATATGCTGCGTAGGGACTCAAATCAGTAAATAATTTTACTAAATCAGTTTGTTTGCAAGAACCATCCGAAAGAACCATTTAAGTAGAATGAATCAGACTTTCCAACACAACATCTTTCTAATATTCTGTACTTAATATTATGTTATTTTTAAATGAATTTGATCAGTAAATTGAACCCTGCATTGTGTTCTAATGATGGACCATTTTCCCCATTTTAATTTGAATTAAATTCAAATGTTCATTTTTTTTAAAAAAATAAAATGTAAAAACATTTAAAAAAAAAAAACAAAAAAACAAAAAAAAAATGTTTTAAACTCTGTACCGCAACGGCCCATTTTTCAATCTAGTTTTTTTTAAGGAAAAAACAGATACATTTTTCATTGAATTAAATTAATATTTATTTAATTAATAGATTGAACGCCTAGCTCATACTCATCCTCAAAGTGAGCACTGTGCACTTTTCTTACCCTTTCCATAAAACATTATAGTGTTCATTTTTGTCTGGAAAGAAGAATCACAAATCACGATTGTGCTATTTATGCATTAATGTAATTATATTATGGTGAACATATCAAAACACATGAATAAATGCAATAATATATAAAAATGCTCAATTTGTAAATGCATTTGTGCAATTCCATTGTTGTTCAGAGTTGCCATATGGCAACACAACAATTTTTCCTTAATGGTACATTTACAAAATTTTCTGAAAATATATGCCACATAAAGTTGATCAGTTAAAAACTACAGTTAAATTATCAAAAATGCAGCAAAAAATCCTGATGTAGAATAAATATACATAAATGTGTTGAATAGAGCAGTTTGTGGAGCACTCTCCCAGAAGGGTGTCCCCTGGAAAACAGTGAGACAAAGTCTAAAGTCATGAGGCTTAAAAACAGCATGTTACTAGATACTTTAAAGAGTGCCCTTTTATTTACATCAGTGCAGTATGTTTTAGCTTATTCTGAAAGGTGAAAAATTGAAAGAAAATAAATTGTTGCCAAATGGCTACGCTGTACCATATGGGGTTAAAATGCTAATTATGCATTTTACTCTATTTTCTTAATTATTTCAATATAGATAAACACAGCATTTGTATATAAAATTTCTCAGTAATTTAATGGAAAATTCTTTAAAAAGTGATGTGTGAAAAAAGCACTTTTATTTGTGGGCGCCTCTAAAATACTTCAACAATAATCCCACTTGAAACTTAGAACACAACGAATTGGGTTCAAGAGGGTTCAAAGAAGTTTGCTGTGAACAACTGTAATTTACTTTGCATGTGTCATCTGAATATTCATAAACACCCTGGATTTGACCTTCTACAAAGTATAAACAGACATGTGTTTCACTTAATATGGTGAAGCTGAAATCTTGCAGGGAACTGTGGGAGTGTAAAGTGTTACACAACAGATTTCAGAAAATAAGCTGTATGACAATTTTTTCATGAATTTATATAAAATAATAATAATAAAATAAAGAATGCTACAATGAAATATTTAAATGTTAGATTTGTAAAAATAAAGGTTAACTGCAAATATTGTTCTTTATACTGCAAATGAATCGTGAAAATTTCCATAATCAACAAGTTTTCAAAAAGAGCACCAAAAGCATTTTTTTTTTTTTAAATATTTAGTTCAATTTGACTATTTTGTTAGCCTGCTCAATGTAAGTGTGCAAGCGTAGCGGTATCACCTGTGAGATGCTCTTGTTTTGCCCAGGTCTGCTTTTTCAAAGAAACCTTTATTCACAAGAGCAGCGGTTCAAAGGGCCGGCCACTTTCACTTCAAACAAGTAAGACCAAACTCTCTCCTGCTTTCTTCTGCAGAGTAGCAGTTTTAGTTTTGTTGTATCTACAGAGCAAGTTCATCCCTCAACCCTTTGGTCCCCCACAAAAGAGCCGCCCTTTCATAGATCGTTTAGAAACAGACAGAGATAGGGACACAGGAAAAAAAGGTGAAAGATAGAGAAGAATAGAGTGAATAGTTAAAAAGAGTGGAGAGACAGATGAGAGGACAGATGATGTGCGGAAGGGAAGGTGAGTGGAGGACAGTGGATTGAAAGAGAGGAAAGATAGAAGAGTTTTTAGAACAGACAACACAAGACAAGAGAAAGGGAGACGAGAGTAAGGACATGCACTTCCAAAGTGGGAGAGGTTGAGTTCAAATCAGACAGCAGGTTCCTCTGAGGTGACTGAATGATCTCAGACCTCTTTTGACCTCTGGCTACAATAAAGAGGAGAGACAACAAAAGCACAAGATAAGCTCAGTGTCAGTGCTGTTTACATGAACTTGAGATCTTCAAACCTTCCTGTTAAATGAAAGAGTAGCCCATCTCCTCAACAGAGTATGAAGAGGGAAGCCAGTGACATAAAAAAGAAAAACGCAAAGAGGAAAATATTGAGTGAGAGATAAGATGTGAAGCGAAGAGTTATAAAACACAAGGTATGAATTCAAGTGCAAAAAGATGCTGGGGGCTGAGCTTTGGCCGTTACCCAGAACCACACAAAAATGTTACGGTTTCAGGTAGACATGCAAACTTGTTCCATAATTTCTTTTGGTTCAGACAACATATTTAATCTGACACAGATGGAATTGAGACTGTGAGGGATAGTTGTTCAATCTGTTCAGTGGATTGCACTCTCATATGATCGTAGGTCATTTTTTTTTTTTTTTTTTTACAACCCAGTTGAGTTTAATAATAGTTGTATTTTTATTTTGTTATGTATTTTTGCCACGCGAATGTCTGAAAAATACATGTTATCAATGTTGTGTTGGTTGAACAATCAACACCATGATAAACAACAATACAGCCTATTGAACAGGCTGCACATCTGTCCCTCAAAACCTGTTTTTTTCCCAGGTACAACTAAATATGGTATCTACACAGACTAAAGTCTATTTATTTTTATTTATTTATTTTTTTTTTTATAAAAAGGAACTTCCTGTGAGTGCCACTGAAGCAAGCACACATTTTAAAAAGTGGACACCTACAATTCTTACCTTAAAGGAATATTCCGTGTTCAATACAAGCTAAGCTCAGTCAACAGCATTTGTGGCATTATGTTAATTACCATAAAAATTAATTTTGACTTGCCTCTCCTTTCATTTAAAAAAGCAAAAATCAGGTTACATTGAGGCACTTGCAATAGAAGTGAATGGGACCAATTTTTGGAGGGTTTAAATGCTGAAATGTGAAACTTACAATTTTATAAACGCACTTAAATGAACTATTCTGTTGATTTAATTGTCATTTTTATAGTCATTTTAGGGTTTTAGAGATATTTACAATGATTTATTGTTATTTTGTTGTTTCGTTTGGTAACTTCTTGTTTTGTGAAGTTTAAAGCTCATTTTCTACTCAGATTTATCCATTCATGATCAAAAAAATTATCAGTTGATTGTCATAGTGTTTTGTACACCACGTATTGAGTTTTGCGTGCGCAGCTCTGAATATTGATTCTATTGTCATTAATGCAAAGTGATATTGTTTCATATACTATATACTGTCACATGCATTAAGCTTCTTGTGGGAGGATTCGTGTGTCATGTGGTACATGGTGTTTAAAAGGAAATGTCAGAATGTGCCCAAATTTGACTAAGTTTATTTAAGTATCATTTCAATCATATTTGTAAGTTACTGTATTTACTAAAATGTTAAATTTACTCACTTTAATCAACATTATGTCATGAAGTTAAGTAGGTTTTACTTACGTAGGATTTACGTAGAAAAACTGTGTACAAAAACTTGCAAAATAAAACGTAAGTACATCTTACTAATAATTTGTTTGAATCAGAATTTCATCACAAATATAAAATGTTTTTTACTCTTTTTTTTTTTTTTTTTGTCCAACAAGTTACTTTCTGTAGCAAACACTTAAACGTATAAAAATGTAAGCTTGTGACGTTATGATGAAGTTGGCACGTTTATGACCTTTCTTGTAAGTATACTGGAAGTCTACTGTACTTTGTTTATAAACAGAAAAAGTAATATAAACATTTCATATTTTAAATGTATTCTAAATCTTCATTAAGTTGTCACTGATAGTCAGCTCATCTGTCCAGGGCTTTGTAAATGAATTTAGGTCTCAAGCCACAATGTTTAGATTTATGCGGTGGGGCAGCTTTTCTGTTTGTTTTGGGATTACGAATTACATGTTTAAACTCAAATTACCCTTACGTGTTGGCTGAGGCTGCAGATTCTTTTTTGAGCTCTGAAGTTACATTGGAGGAAAGGGACATTCAGACATTTAGACGGCATGTCTGCTGTGCACCGGCTTTGCAGGTTTTTCCCCCTCTTTTAAAATATCACACCTTATTTACAATTCAATGAGGTGAACTGAGTAAGAGTAACAAAGCCATCCTCCCTCCCTCCCTTCCTTTCTCTCTCTCTCTCTCTCTCTCTCTCTCTCTCTCGCTCTCTCTCTCTCTCGCCCTCTCCCTCTAGCTTTTCTTACATGTGCGCACAAACACTGCTGGGTGCACCAAGAACAAATAATCTGAAAAGAGAGTCCAGATGCTGTATAAATAGAATACTCACTTTCTTTTTACTTCAGATTAAATGGTGTGAGAAATGAAGTCAGAACATGCTACGGCCCTCTTTTGCCCACTATGTTCTCGTGCATTTCTCTAATCGAAAATGACTTGAATGAAGAAGAAAAAAAAATCAGGTCAGAAACCATATGTTTTCAAACATCGAAGGGGTAGCCAGTAATTATGTGTCACGCCAAACTGTAGTGAGATGACAGATGTATTCTGACCATGTTTTATTACAATACAAATGAAGTTCACCCTCAGGAAATGTTGGAAAAACATCTTTACCCACTAGGCTTGGCTGGACTGTGTCTTGACTGAAAAATCGTTTTTGATTAAAGTTGGTAAGTCTATAATCAGTGTCCCGCCACTTAAAACCATTTGGTCTCCACATCATGTTTTTAATTATGAGATTAAATGTATACTTTTTTATAAAATAATTCTTAGTAATATATAGAGAGATACATACCATAAAGGAACCTGCCACACACACATGTTATGCATATGTGCACACAAACACACATACAAACAAACCCTAAGTAGGAGTGCATTGGCTAAAGCAGCTGTCCAGATGTGTGTCGTACATATTCATGTGCACTGCTGCGGCTGTCAGGGTTGTCATGGTGACGTCTCCAGTGCAGTGAAAGCCAGAGAGCATTTCTCTCTCATCCATCACCCTTGGCAAAGGTCAGTATAATTCTTATTTATTTTAAACTTTTTCTCCATTTTAAGTCTGCTCTGAGAAGGTTTTGGTTAAATTAATAACATATATGCCAAATAGAGGAACTAATGTGGAACAAGAAACAATATTTTATACAGAGAAAAAAAACGTTTTAATATCTGTTTTTATATGCATCCCCATCAGAGTAGGTTAAACCTTTTCTTATTGTTCTATTAATGTACGTAGTTTTAAAAATAGGAATAATTCATGCTTTTGTTCTGAGATTTGCAGAAACTTCAAAGCTGTATTTGGGTGCTGAGATTGCAGTAATAATGATACAGAATCTGTCTTGAGGGGAGAAAGCTTCAAGCACTGGCTACAAACTCTCAGTACTTTTGCTGTGTGGACATGTTCCACTCAACTGCTGGTCCTACTACTGACATAGTAGTATAAGTACAGAGTAATTTAAGGATCAGAGGTCATATGTAGCTTGCCCTGATCAGCATGATCTCATTCATATTTATAGGTATTCATAGGTACACAAACATTTTTGGGTAGGCACTGAAACGTACAAAATCAGCATATTGAAAGCATCTAAAACAAAAACACATTTACACATGTACAACTTTAGAGATGTACAAAGCTTTATGACTCCTCTGAAGACTGACTGTAATTGGCGGAACCTTTGCAAAGGTACTACAGTCCAAATGCATTAAAGAAATTAATTAATGAGTGAAGTACTGATGGGACGAAAAGTAATTTGCACCCTTTGTATGGTTGAGTTTAATTACAGTATCATACAAACTCAACAAGTGAATCTGAAAAATCATTGATGTTGTGTTAAGATATATTAAGGTTTTTTTCACTCATTTAATTATATGTTTGGGTGCACGCTGACACAATGGTTCCAACCAGTCTTTAGGAACAGAACATAATTAACCTGTTATATTATACATTTAAGTGAATTAATTACCAAAATTTGGTGGATTACTTCTGAAATGTAATCTGGTATTTATTACGAATTACACGACAAAGCATTTTAATCAGTCATGTAACCGTTTAAATTACACTTATGGGGTAATTTAACCTGATTACTTTTTTGAATACTTATTGCATGTTTTGATGCAAATTTGAAATGTATCAATTATGAACACTCCTTTCAATAAACAATTAGTACACAAAATCAAACAGCAACTCGCTATTTTTCAATTGCTGAGTAAAAAGTAGGTACTTATAGGGTCATGAAAAACTAACTTTATGTTACAAAAGATGGAAGAAAACGATAGCATGCATGTATTTTTAATGTTAAGATAATTGTTGTTATTTATGAAATGAATGTGGTCTATGACAGGCACTTTTTCTGCCATTCTGAAGCATGGTCCGAAGTTCATTTAAATGGTGCAGAAGAATGAAGATGCACGTTACAGACACCTCTAAAACATTTGTTTACAACATGTGTTTTTGTCGAAATTTTGTCTAGAATTATGGACAGGTGTACATGGGCTTGTTTGAAACACTTGAAACATTATTTTTGAGGCAGGGTGCAAATACAAACTCAGTGACATATAGCCATGTGTGCATGTACCAATATTGCTACACTGCATTGCAAACTCACAATACAATCCACAAATACACACAGGGCATTTGGTTTCTGTTTAAAATTGAGTTTCTAAATCAATGCACAAATAAAGGCAGAGAGGTTTGTCTTTCTCATGTATTTGGCTCGGACTGCCCTTTTAAAATTGAGAAGCATTATCTGTAAATTAGGTACAATTTATTTAAATCATATAAGTCATAAAAAAAGTAGCAGTAAATCTGATTATGTTTGATTATTTTTTAAATATCTGATTATTTTTTGCAATCTGATTATGTAATCCAGATTACATGTAATCTGTTACTACCCTGCAAATATATTTGATGATGTTAAACATATTTAATATATCTAGTTTATTATAAATGCAAAAAAAAAACAAAAAAAAAACAACCTTTGAATTCCATGAGTTCAATATTCTATGAGCCTCAAAGCAGTCATTAATGTTTCTATGTCTCTTGAGTAGTTCATACATAAAGGGTTTTTTATTATAGACGTTGTCAATATGATGAAATTCAAACATACTAAATGTATGTGTGGTAGAACCACACTTAACATATGAATGTCTATGAATACTAATGACATCACGTTGCCATGATCTATGATGTTGTTTTACATCTAAAATATTTTTCGTTTAACTGTAAGAATTGTGTAAGTGGCCACATAGAGGTGATTATTTTTATTTTTTTAACAGAGAGTAAGATGACATATTTGTTTCCTAATATCTTCCATTTAAGTTTCATTCATTATGAATGTTTTCTTTAAAAAGTAATATCCGTCATTGTTATTTTTCCATGCAATTCTTTCTTCAGCTTTAACACTGTCAGTCATTTTTTTGGTCATAGCTCTATTGCGCTGTCCTGTATTGTACATTTTCTGCTTCCATGAGCTTAAATCCTGTGTCTGCCTCGTCTCATCTTACGCAGAAAGCGGCACACAAATGAAATCGAAATTGTGCACACATGTCTCAGACCCCGAGGTGTTACGAGACCCAGTCGCCCCTTCACCCACCCCGTCTTGCTCCCCCACTACACCACTTCCTCTCTCTCCTTCAGCCATCTTTGCCAGGGGAGCAGAGGGGAAGAGAGGGGGGGTGGGAGGGGCGGCAGTGCAGCCATATCCAGCAGAAAATTAGCAAAAGCTGCAGTAATGAATATTCATCTGTGACGATGGCTTGGGCTGTGGCACGTTATCCTGGCTGAGACGTTGGATCCTCACTGGCCGTGATTTGATGCGGGAAGGGGGGGCGGAACATAAAGGCCCATGGCCGATCCCATTACCCAGCACTGTGCAGGCTTAATGGAATTCAACCAGGAGTCTGTGTGCTGTAGAGACACACTATTCTGTAAGATTTCATACAGGGTTTTAAGCGACAGCTATGACTACGGACTTTCAAAATGTGATACACATGATCGTGTGCCTTGCATCTTAGATAAAAATGGCTGATGTCAGAAATCCTCATTTGTGTAGATCTAACTCATACAAGAACAGAAATACACTAGGCACCAGGCTTTGTTTAATTTGTTTATGTGGGAGTTGATAAATGTATTTTTTTTTTTTTATAAAACTGCATTTACTTATACAATGAGATTATGGTGATTATTTACACTAGGAGTGTGGATTTTATAGGACTGTGTTAAATCAAAAATAATGCTGCTCTATTGCTACACTTAAAAAATTGTTCTTTGGCTAAATTTGATTCAATTGTGGTCAGTGGTGCCACTTATTTGAAATTAGTTTTCTTAATTTAAAATTACTATGTTATTTCAACACAAACATTAGTTTGATTGGGTAAACCCAACAAAATTAGACTTGGAACTCAAATAAATCTCTTTTATTTCTTTATGAACTAACTAGTGAATGGGAATGTTAGCTTGCTAAATACATGCTGGTTGGATGCACTACAGTGTGTAGTTTAGTAATTATGCTATGGTAAGCACTGCATTTACTCAATGAAGCAAACAATCAATTTCATGTGCAACATCTACCTGTCCTCATCGTTAACTCAAGCTCCACTAATATACCATACCATATCAGTAACCCCTAAAACTCTAACATAACAGAAACTCTTCTAAATCTCAACGTAACAAAACCTTAAACGTGACCAAATCTCCAATTCTCATCTTGCTCAAAAACACAAACAATGACACTTAATTTGAACATTTACTCCCTATTAAGTCCCATACAAAGCATGCTTGGAAATGTAATCCCCTGCCCAGTTTCATCAATGCTACTTAACCACAAAAAAGTCTTGATGTAGTCCCAACTCAAATGGTTTTAGTACTTCCATTTTGCAAATTTAAAAGTATAGAAAACAATGAAATCAAGTTGTGACAAAATGTTTTAGAATTGTGTTGCTTACATTTATTTAATTAAGTAAACTGAACAAGGAGCTAAATTATTTATTTATTTTTTGAGTACACCATGACTATTGAGAGCCACGAAGTCAACATCTGCATTCTTCTCTTTTCTCTCTTTTTATCTCAGGCACACCAGCGTGATCACATTAGTATTTGTACATAAAGTGTGGTTACAGCATATGCACACTTTTTGACATTTGGATAGACAATGAAGCGTACACTATTAAAGTTTTGACAAATTCTAAAACATTTTTATGTATGGACAACCTTACTGACATACAAAAGGTTACAAAAGGTTCATCATTTATAGATTTTGTGGAATCCATAAGTTGAATTTATTAAATATGTTGAATGACTTCACATTTATGCTATTTAACACAGTCAGTGCATTTACCGAACATGGGTCGGAACTATTGTGGCAGCACACACACAAACATACACGCACAAATCAATAAAAGAATGAAACATGTTAATGTTACACTGTAGCATTGACAGTGTTTCATTTATATTTCATACTGGTTAAACTTTGATGATATTTACATTCAGACATACAAAGAGTCCATATGACTTAACTTTTATTAGTCCATCTGGATTTCATTTGTAAATAAATTTTCCATTAAGATACATTCCTCTGTCAAAGTTTCTCCATCAATGATGATAAATGAGAGTGCCGCTATGGAATTTTGTGAGTTGAACCAACAGCTTGCAAAGGATCAGGCAATTTCAGTTGTATATTCGTAAAAAGGTTTACATTGTAGAAGCTGTTCATATGTTGATATATATGTCTAATATATGCCAGTGTCTTTCCAAAAGAAATAAAAAAAATATTTACCAACGAAAACTAATGAGTTCAGCACATTCAGGTCTACCAGAGTAGTCTCTGGGAGCTAACTTCTCTCTGATAACTGTTTATTAACTAAGATCAGTGGAGTTCTTTCACTTCATCTCACATTAATTTAGTTGTCTTCCTGTTTGATCCATGGACATGCCTCTCCTCCCTTACTGTCCGAAGCTCTCGCTAAACAAGACCTGTTTTGTTCTCCTAACAATCCAGAGCCTCACATTTAATTTATTTTCTTAGTTTGTGCCGAGTTTGTGTATTCAGGTGAGGAGAAGAAAATATGTTTTACTTCCTTTTGATGTACTCTCTTTAAAGGTTTGCACCTTATGTCACACAGTACAGAAAAATCCATGAAATTGAATTAATAAAATTCTTTGCATGGCAAAGTGAAGATGAATATGGTGTGTTCAGGCAAGTTGCATAGTTTGAAGGGGAATTTCTATGTTTTTAATTCATTGTTATCTTGAATATGTGCAGGTACTCTTGGTGCTGGTCTCTCTGACATCTGACTTTGAGTACTAGTAATACACCACCAGATTTATCACACAACACTGAAGATTTAAAAGTGTGCTCGGTATTAAATGGGAACTCTGTTGGCAACAGTGTTACATTTAAACCACATCCGTAAAAAGGACAGATACCAAAAAGAAAGAAATGAGAAATTACAAAGCATTGGCAAGGTGTGCTGCTACAAGCATTTAGGCAAACACAATTTTCAGCTTATCGTGGCAAGCTCTCTTTTACCCATCATCCCTAACTCCACCTCGCCTCACGCTTACTCCAATCCGGATCATTTTCAAATGCAAATAGCAGCACTTCACAGTAATCTCACCCAACAGAGAGGCGAATCTATTTGCATACATAAGTTGGCCGCTATTGCCATAAGTCTTAAACACACAATCTGCATAAAGTCGAAGAGAAGAAATAAAATGAACTAAATGCACAGTGTCAAATTCAGCAAAAGCTATGTGAATGGCTCAATTTGTTTAATATTTTTGAAAAGGCTGGTCAATAATAGGTGCGCTGACATTATACGAAATACTGTAGCTGAAAAAGTAAAAAGTACACTCAGGAGCACCTTATCTTTCTCCTGTGATAACCTTCATTCAGTGCTTAATCAGCATTTCTTCTTGTTTCTCTGAAAAATCCATTCTTCTGTGGAGACATTAATTTTATGTTTTACATGGCAGAATGATGGATTATTCTGATTTTAAACTGTAACTTTGACAAGTAAAGATGGAACTGCTGCATACTGCGCGTTTTCTGTACAAATAGAGTTTGTTATGCAGTTTTTTTTTTTTTACTGTGAATCAATTTATGAATTTGCTTGAAGGTTAACAGAACCTTCTGATGAACATAAATGAATGAATTTATTCATTTAAATGTAACAAGGTTTCTCAACAGGATAGGGACTTTGAATCAAAATAATTCCAATGATTTCAGGTTAAAATGTCCAGTTTTATATATTTTGGTAACAATGTACAGTGTCATTGTACATCAAAAGTGCACTGTAGCACAATTAGCAAATTCTTAATATACCCACAAAATAAAAATACTCATAGTATCCATTAAGGAAAAAATATTGTCTAGTGTAATAATACTCTTAACACATTCTGTAACAATTCACGGTAATGTATTACAATATGGGAATAAAAGACACTGGATTCAAGTTTAAAAAGTACATTTACATTCATATTTAGTCATGAATCAGACACATTTATTGTGACTTACAAATGAGGAACATAGCAAGCAATTTTTTTAAATGTAAAATAAAATAAAAATTTCATTTCATTTAGGACTACTGTTGTTTCTATAATCAATATTTAATCATTGATCTAAATATTTAAATTGAATGTGAACAAAATTTTAAATGTATTTTTTTTTAAGATTATTATTATTTGTTTAATTTATTTATTAATATATTAGACTGGATTACACTTGTCATTAGTGTTCACCCTAATTATGTAAGGAATTACATAGTAATAGTAATGAACAGCATGTACTTTGTACTTAATGCAATTATTCTCTAGAGGAACTTAACACATTGATTTTGTTATTTCTATCAAAATGTATTATATTTACATGTAATATGTATTGTAATTTGAACACTGAATAAATTGACTTTAATACATTTGAACTGCCAGTGGAATTATATAACAGGAATTTACAGAATACAATTCAGATTTTAAAGGACATTAATTCTATCTGAACAAGAATTCTCAATGCTAGGGATATGATGCATTATACCTTTTTAGTTCATATGTTTTTGCATTGTAATTTCTAAAAAATTTTTATTAGCAAATGTTTATGTCAGTCAGTACTATAAGTATCAGACAATGAAAGTAAAAGGAGGCCAAACAGCAAGTTCTGAAAAATATAAGTAGGTCCTTGCTGCATCTAGGAGTTAGTACCTCATTAGTTAGTACAAATCTTGTGGGGGAGAGCAGTTGATGGAAATGAAAGAGAGGGTGAAGGAAAAGAGAGAAAGAGGAGGTGGAGGACTGAAGGAGGAAAACTGTCAGGGTGAGTGGGAGAGGAGAAGGAGGTTAGTTGTTCATAATGAGTGTAATACTGTTTTCTCCCAGATGAAGTAGATTCATGTGTCTCAAACTCAGTTTGCAGTTCTAGTTTTCATGAGTGTAGCATTGTGGCCTATTGTTCATTGTGTATGCATGGTAAACACTATAAGAGCAAAGAGCAGCCTAGCCTAAGTATGATCACGCGAACTATTGGCAAACACCAACTTCTATGTGGCTTTCTTTATAAAGGGGAGACCAGGTCTAGTTTTCATCATACTTTAGTGAATATACAGTATAAGGCATTGGCTATATGGGGAAAAAAAGCTCAAACAAACAAAACTAAAATATTACACAAACTAAACCAAATTTAAACAGCTAAAAAATTATGACACAAAATAATTAATGAAACAGCAAACAAGGGCAACACTTTATGTTAAGGTTCCCTTTGTAGAGGGGTTATAAAGGGGCTCATTAATGACTACTAACTCTTCTAAAAATACATTATAAATCTTTCAGGTATTCATGCTTGTCTACAATAATAATTTATACCTGTAACTTTGATTTCTCTTAATTATCAAAATTACATCTTTATTCTTTATTTCCCTTCATTTTATTGGTCATTTGTGAATTAATTCACAATATCTTTACCTTACAGTACAAGTCTTAAAGTAAGGTGATTTTAAAATCGTATTTAGCAACCTTAAATAGGTAACAAAATGCAATCTGGACAACAATGGACTGTTTATTGAGTTACTCGTGAACCATTTACTGTATTAATGACTTTCTGTGGCAGTGGGGGTGTGGATGAGTGTCCGTCCAGAGAGAAAGAAAGTGGTAATGGTCCATACACCTGAGCCAGATTATTAATAACGCCTGTTTCTATTTGCAGTGAGCTTGGGGAGAGCAGAATATAAGGGACTATGCCAGCGGCAAGAGTAAGAGAGTCTGGGAATAAAGAGTCCTGTCGTAAAGCTGTCTGTCACTGTTAAAAGCAGATTTACTATTGTAAAGCTGTAAAGTGCTGAAGTGTATTAATTAAAGCCTTACCTGTGAGTGGAAAACCCAGTTCCCTGTGTCCTCCTTCCCCTCCTGTTGTGAAGTGCGTTACACTTGCCAACATTGGTAGTTATGAATGTGTGCCTTCATGTAAAGT
Source organism: Moxostoma hubbsi (assembly GCA_032164185.1). NCBI lineage: Eukaryota > Metazoa > Chordata > Actinopteri > Cypriniformes > Catostomidae > Moxostoma > Moxostoma hubbsi. The sequence goes on from JAVLUX010000047.1 coordinate 11,296,276, forward strand.
GGACACCCGTGAACCATTCATTAATGACTTACTAACCTTAATAAGCTATGAAAATGTACCTTCATGTAAGGTGGAGAATTCTGAACCATTTATTAATTACTTACTAACATTAATAAGCTATGAAAGTTTACATTAATGTAAGTGGACAACTGTGAACCATTTGTTAATGATTTACAGACATTAATAATCTATGGAAGTGTACCTTAATGTAAAGTGGAAGACTGTAAACCATGTATTACTGACTTATTAATATCAATAAGCTATGAAAGTGTACCTAAATGTGAAGTGGACAACTATGAACCCTTTATTAAGTACTTATATTAATAAGTAATGAAACTGCACCTGAATGTAAAAAGGGCAACTATAAACAATGTATTAATGACTTACTAAAATGTATATTCTATGAAAGTGTACCTTAATGTAAAATGAACAACTGTTAACAATGTATTAATGACTTATTGACATTTATAATCTATGAATGTGTAACTTAATGTAAAGTGAAAAACTGTGAACCATTTATTAATGACTTACTAAAATGAATAAACTCTGAAATTGTACTTTAATGTAAAGAGGACAACTATGAACCATTTATTAATGACTTACTAACATTAATAAGCTTTGAAAGTGTACGTAAATTTGAAGTGGACAACTGTGAACCATTTATTAATGACTTAATAACAATAATAAGCATATGAAAGTGCACCTTAATGTAAGTGGACAACTATGAACTATTTTTTAATGACTTACTAACATTAATAAGCTAGGAAAGTGTACATTAATGTAAAGTGGACACCCATGAACCATTTATTAATGACTTGCTAACATTTCTAAGCTATAAAAGTGCACCTTAATGTAAAGTGGACAGCTGTGAACAATTTATTAATGACTTACTGACATTTATAATCAAATGAAATTGTACCTTAATGTAAAGTGGACAACTGTGAACCATTTATTATGTACTTACTAACATTAATAAGCTATGGAATTTTACCTTAATGTAAAGTGGACAACTATGAACCACTTATTAAGTACTTACTAATATTAATAAGCTATGAAATTTTACCTTAATGTAAAGTGGACAACTATGAACCATTTATTAAGTACTTACTAACATTAATAAGCCATGAAATTTTACCTTAATGTAAAGTGGACAACTATGAACCATTTATTAAGTACTTACTAACATTAATAAGCCATGAAATTTTACCTTAATGTAAAGTGGACAACTATGAACCATTTATTAAGTACTTACTAATATTAATAAGCTATGAAATTTTACCTTAATGTAAAGTGGACAACTATGAACCATTTATTAAGTACTTACTAACATTAATAAGCCATGAAATTTTACCTTAATGTAAAGTGGACAACTATGAACCATTTATTAAGCACTTACTAACATTAATAAGCTATGGAATTGTACCTTAATGTAAAGTGGACAACTATGAACCATTTATTAAGTACTTACTAACATTAATAAGCTATGAAATTTTACCTTAATGTAAAGTGGAGAACTGTGATCCAAAAATAAAGAAATAGAGAAAACAAGCACAACTGTCTTTTGACATACAACCATATAGTTAATGAGATATAGCCCTTTTGGTAACTTCCCATGTGACTACACAAAAAAATGTTAACCTAAAAAGGTTAACCTAAAAATTGTGCTCCTAGTAACATCTAAATTAACTAGTTTGATTCAAATATTTTTTTTTTATTTAGTATGTATAAATCAACCTGATTGCATTAGATTACACCACAGTTTCCACCTTATTTAGCTAAAATCTTGCATATATTTTTTTTAAATACATTTTTAAATATTGAGTGTAAATTTATAACATAATGCCTTGTGTCATATTACCCTGGAATTAGTTTTTACAGTGTAGCTATGTTCTGAAAAATAACACCACAGTTAGAACATGTTTGGCAGGAAGGAACAAATGGCTGTTGATGCTACCAATGTTCAGTTAGGGTCGTCAATTGAAAAGAACCCTCTGCAATAACATTCATAATTACCTACATGGCGAATCTGATATGGTTCATTTAGCAGCAGAGTGGGGAAACAAGCTGTCAGGAGTGTGTTCTTTAATTAAGAATACGACACAGAAATGTGTCCCTCATGACCGCTAATGGAAGTGTTAGTTAATTCACATTTAGGCATGAAATTCTTAATGCTTCCTCAATAACTAACAGTATACATTCATTTTACCCGCAAATGTGTTTAATCGTCTACAGTACACAGACTTACAAATAGTGGAAACTGGGGCAAGATGTCACACAGGGAAGTTGTTAATGAAAGTTAGAAAATGTCCCTAGAAGTAAGGCCCTAAACTGTCTTAAATTATATATACAGTATATGTAGCTAGAACTAAAATTTCAATCATATTTTTGTAATAGTTTCTGGGAAAACAAATGAACACAAAACAAAACCTCTCTGGCATACATTCATGCAAGGGTCGATAATAAAATGAAGATTTTATCTGAAGATTTTTCAAGACAAGGTTTATTTATATATTATTATTTTTTATTAAATGTAAGGACATGTTGTCACTTTCGTAAGTTGTCACGTGTTATGTATATTGGTTTTATTTAATTTCTTAATTTCAATAATGCAACATTTTTCATGTTACCTCAACAGTTTTGTGTTTCGTTATTTTTTTAATCCTAAAATTTTACTTAAAACCTATAACAGGGTATTTAATGCCAGGTTCCCATTATGAAAACTTACCCCATTTAATGCGACAAAATAACCTAATTTTGTATGTTTTTTTTAATTATTGTTCTGAAATGTTTAACACCATTTTTATAACAAAAATGTTGGTAAGGTATGGTGCCTACACTGAAGAAAGTGATAACCTGACATTTTGTTTGTGTAACCTAATGTATTCAGGTTAATTCAGTGGCGTTAAATACAAATTTCTGACTTGAATAAACCCAGTTCATTTAAACACTGGAATAAGCTTACCCTGAGACTGGAGTGTGACAACTAGCTCTGCTGTCTGCCCTTAGATTGTTAAATTACCTCACTGAGTCTGTTCATTTGTAAAGGAATACTTATTTTAATGATAAAGCTCTGTAGTCATGCTCTTGTTTTGATACGACTCTTCTTCAGACCGGTGGTTTGAAGTGAAACATCAGAAGTTCAATATCTGCTTAGTTTGAAGAAAGCGCCTTAATTGTTCAAGGTTGTGCATGTTTTAATCAAGGCATGATCAAATACATAGACAGCACTAGCTGTAAATAATACATTAATGCCCATACAAAGACAGCCCCACAGGCATTGTGCAGAGCGGTGAGCACTGGGGGAATAATACATGTCCTCAGGATATGCAACCATTTTCTGCTGAGTCACCAGAGTGAGAGGAAGTTCAGAAAACGGTTCACTCTGAAGTTACAGAACTCTTCACGCGATAGGAGGGATGGACAAAGTCACACTTCAAAGGGATCCTGAATGTGCTCTTGTTCTCCTAAGTCTCAGAGAGTCCAACAGAGGAGATGATTCAGACACTTATAAACATATAATGTTTAGAAGGGCAGTCTCATCCAGCGAATGTGAGTGTATGGTGATCTGGTCGGAAATATAGCTGTCTTTGTTCCCTACTTGTGCAGGCATTTCTCTTGAAGACCTCTGTATTGTTTTTTAGTCTTTGATCATCATAGTCTCTTTTGTCTTCTGTTTTGGTCTGGATGCAAAGGGACAGGGCTTTGCATCCCTCTCATTGAAGTCCTGATGCAATAACCTAGAGTTTGCCAGTGATATTTGGCACAGATAGTGATTGGCAATCCTCAGTATTGGCTAAGGACGTTATAAAGGAGTTTATATACAGAAATAGCCATAAAGCGAGGGTGTGACCATAAAAATCTCATTCCACAAATTAATTGAAGTGAGATAAAAATAGGTGGAGATTTTTCACGAAGATACAAAAGATATCACGACATACTGTATATTGACAAAATTATGATGATTTCTTTATTTTTATGTGGAAAGCTGCAAGGGACAGCTACAGGTCAACTATGATTGAAACGTTTGGCATTCTGCCATCAAATATGACTTGGCAATATTGATAAGACTCAAAGGTTAGTCAAATGTGATTCCCAGTGAGAAAACTAAGCATATGAATAAGACCATGTGTTCTGTGTCCATGTGTTATGACTGTAACAGCTTTAGTCTTCATAATTATTTTAAGGATGTAGTGGTTCACACTCATAGGTAACACAATTGCTTATAAGCAGAGGTGTATAGTAACAAAGTAAAAATACTTTGTTACTGTACTTAAGAACAGTTCTTTAATATTTGTACTTTATTGAGTATAAATATTTATTTGGACTTTTACTTTCACTTTACTACATTTTGAAGAGAAAATGTAAACTTTTACACGATTAATTCCTCCAGACCTTTTCATTACTTTTGTGACTGAACACCTAAACATTTTTAATAAATAACAGCAGTATGTGCAAAAATGCATGCAGATCAGCCATAGTGATGTGTGAATCGTTGAAAGAATCATTTGAGTCAAATCTTTTTAATTTGATTCCTTTGAACTGAACAAAAAGATTCAAAAAGTGGTCTGAATGTTTACATTTTTTGAGAATCGCAAATCTGAATCAAAATCACAAGCAATGCGCATGCCAGATTATGTGTTCCATCGTCTGACTCCACTGGGGAAGACAAGAAACTGCTCATGTGAGTTAATTATATTTTTCCGATATATTACATTTATAAGTTTAGGCTTAAACATTATAAAAGCTGTGAAATAATGAAGTTATGTGCGATCAGTCTTTTGCCTTTCCAGGAGACCTGTTCAATCATATAAAAGTCAATCACATGCATTTATATTTTACATTTAAACAAGATATGATGTTTATGAATAATTATCAGCACTCATGAAAATGTCCAACAATATTTATTTTTATATTTGATGAAGATGTGAATGTTCTTTGCCGAAGCAAAACTAGTTTTCTGGTGGTTGCTATAACTAGGGTTTTCTGGATGGTTGCTAGGGCATGCTATGCAGTTATTAAGGTGATCTCTGCTGTGTTTTGGCGCATTGCTACAGTATGTGGTTTTCAGGTTGTTGCTATGCTGTTAAGTTGTTTTAACTATGTTTCAGCACATGGCTATGCAGATGCAGGGGTGTTCGTGGTTACTGGGTGAATTTTTATTGGCCCCATAATCCCATAAATAGGATCATTATGATTTGACTTGATTGTCCTATTAAAGGGATTGTTTGTTTAAACATAATTATTCTCTCACCCTCATTCGATCCAAGATGTGTATGACTTAATTTTTTTTCCACAGAACACAAACAAAAAAAGATTTACATCTGCAGATGAAAGAAAGTCATACACTTCTGGGATGGTAAATGATGAGCTCCAACAATCAAATAAGTTGCCATGGGTTTAATGAACTGTTCCGTAATTTATGCAATTTACCTTCAATTTTATACTTAAGTAAATTTAATATCAGTTACTTTAATACTTTTACTTAAGTCGTTTTTCTCATGAGTTACTTTAACTTTTGTTTGAGTCAATTTCCATGAAGGTAACTTTAATTTTACTCAAGTATGAAAAATTATTAGTTTATCATTATTATTATTATCACTATTAGTCATCGCTTCTTGGTCAGCAGAGTTTATATGCTGACTTCAAACTTGAAGTTTAACTTTACATACTTTTTTTTTACTACATTCGTCTTTTCTATATTTATAATGATAAATACCGTACTTACTGTAATACTGTAATATTTTCATAATATTTTGTAATCCTTTTCATAAAGGAGGAGCCAATGTAAAAAATACATAAATAAAATTATCCAAATAAAAGGACATTGCATAAATGCTAAAACAAGGCTAACAAGTAGTCTTTTAACTGAATGAGCTGGTTATTTCTTTAGGACAGGACTAAGTACAAACAGGAATAAATGCTCCATACAAGCAAACCAACACATGTTGCATTATGGAAAGTATTCATCCTGGGGAATAAATATCCTATGTTCACATATGTTATGCAAATCTAATTAAAAAGAGAAGCTTTTCCTGTAGACTCGTGATCATATATATATATATATATATATATACTGTATATATGAGTAGAAGGACATTTCTATGCATTCTCATACATAACCTCAGAGCATCATGAAATTACATAAATGTATGTAATTTATGAAATTATGCTCTCACAAATTACTTATAAATATTCATGTTGGTCTGATTAAGGGATTTTCAAATGTTTTATCAGAAGAGCATAGATTGTATTGGTGAAGTGCACTTTTATCTTAAAGAGGAAAGTTCGCCCAAAAATGAAAATTCTCTCATCATTTACTCCCACTCATGCCATCCCAGAATTATATGACTTCCTTTCTTCAGCAGAACACATTTGAAGAAAAATATCTCAGTTCACTAGGTCCTTATAATGGATGTGGATGGTAACACGATTTTAATGCTTCAAAAAGCATAGACAATCAGCATTAATGTCATCCATACGCTTGTTAAATTAATTTCTTACGAAGCAATATGATCAATATTTAGGTACTTTTTAACTATAAATAATCGCTTCCGTTAAGCAGCGGTATGCATATTCACGAGAGAGATGAGGTCACATGATCTCTCCTGTGACGTATTGGCGTTGGCATGTTCACACAAGAAGTAATGCATGTGTGACACACCCAGAAGAGCAGCGCTGTTTACAACTGAGAAGGAGGAACGCTGTACAGACCAAACAGCGTAAAAAAATGTAAGCAAATTTAAACAAAGATGTCAGAAAATTTTGATTTAAGAGGAGAAAAGGAGATACAAGATTTTGCACAGCTATATTTATTTGAACCTGAGTACTCTGATCAGGAGCACAGAGAGATGGAGGAGGCTGGACCAGCAGCAGCACAACAAAAGCTATACAGAGATACAGAGAGCTCAGGAGGCGTGGTGGTGCACATGTAGGCAATGTCAGGCAATGCCAACAGAGGTAGAGAGTGTCTGCTGAATCGAATACATTTTTTTTTTTCCCAATTTGATCTAAGTCCTCAGTGGCATAGTGACTCGCCTTAATATGGATCGTGGATGACGACCGGCAGTCCGTGCATCTTATTGCGTGGCTTGTTGAGCACATTACCTTGGAGACATAGTGCATGTGAAGGCTTCACACTACTCTCCGTGGCATCCACGCACAACTCACCATGCGCCCCACTGATATCGAGAACCTTGCATAATGGCGACTACGAGGAGGTTTACCCTCTCTAGCAACCGGGACATTTTGGTTCCTTAGGAGACCTGGCTGGAGTCACTCAGCACAAAAACAATTTGAACTCGTGACTCCTGGGGTGGTAGTCAGCATCAATACACGCTGAGCTACCCAGGACCCCCTAAAACGAATGGAATGTTGCCATGGCATTGCTGGAAAGACCACTTGACCTCTGCCCTCTAGTGAACGCGCATACTGCTGCCTACCGGATGCAAGTAATTATAGTTAAAAAGTACTTAAATATTGATCTTTTTCGTTCCAAAAGCGAACATATCTCTTTATAAGACATTAATTTAACCACTGAGTTGTAAGGATGACGCTATATAAGGACCTACAAGCTGAGATATTTTTCTTCAAATGCATTCTGCAGAAGAAAGAAAGTCATACACTAGTATGGCATGAGGGTGAGTAAATGATGAGAGAATTTAAATTTTTGGGTGCACTATCCCTTTAAATCTTAGGACATTTCCATTTGTTTTAGATTTTAAGAAGGTGCCACACGAGTATCCAAATGTATTAAAAAATTTACTTATTGATTTTTGCCTTCCGGAAGCTATTTCTAGAGCTTTAAATATATAAATAAACTGTTAAGATTTCAATTTACAAACACTTTCTTTTCTATAGTGTTCTGAAAAGAAATGAAAGAAACAAAGTATGTTGCCTCTTGATATAATCTTTTTATTGTTTGCTCTGCTCTTTTTCCATTACAGCAAACCTGGCTTCTTTTCCACTCTTATCCACTGCTCAGCCCTACGATTGCTTTTTGAATGAAATAGGACAAGTTTCCATCCATTTTTAATTGAAATGCAAACTACAACCATGGGTCACAGCAACAGCAGCGCCTTCACTCCCTGATGATAAAGGCTGCAGCTATTTGTCTGGCTATCAGCTTGGTCATGTGTGTAATTGCCTTTTACCATTCTCTGGCCACAAAAATGCACCAGAGTGATGCATGCTGAGAGACAGTAGTAGAAATTGCATACAATACAACCCAAAATATTTCACATGTACCGCAGGGATTTTTTTGGGTCAAGGAGCTAATTCTTGTGCCAAATAAACATAGGGGGTATTTAAGCAGGATACAGGGGGTACTTTGAAAGATCAATATTTTGCATTGTTAATTGTTGAAAATTAATAATAAATAATAAATAAAAATAAAATAGGGAGGTCAATAAATTTAAATAAAAATTATTAATTGGTTAATAATTATGATTATTTTTTTAAGTCAGTTTGTAAGGAAATGATTGTAGATGACACCTTACATCAGGGCTGGACTGGTAATCTTTTCCCGGTGGGCCAACGCATTTTGGGGCCGATCTGGGGCGGACTGGCCGTCGGGAGAATCGAGTGGTCTGGTGGATCGGCCACGAAACATGCTGAATGGGCCGCGTTAGGCTAAAATGGGCACGTCTTAAGCATGGAAAGGTAGATAGGGAGCAGGTGCTGCCGATAATAGTTAATTGGAGAACGGAGCTGGCGTTCAAGATGTGGCACCTGCAATACACAAGAGGTAGTGAGAGACCAAGCAAACACAGGAAAATACTCAGACAAGACAGACAGACAGACAGACAGTCAGGGTAGGCACAGTCAGGCCAGACTGTTACAATGTTGTGTTCGTTTGTGTCAAAAATGACCGGCCCACAAAGATTGTTAATAAATCTCTCATATTGCATATATTATCCTAAGATATTGCATTAGATATTTTTTTTTAGTAATTATGACAGATTTTGTACCTATTTTTTAAACATATTTAAAAGAAATTATGTTTTTTTATTGATAGAGGGATTCACTGAACTGAGCTTATACCAGGCTAATGGGGGGTACTCCCTGCATAAATAAATAAAAATAATAATTATTATTTAATATGTAAACAAGTACTAGGTGTCTAAAATAGGTGTTTTTTTAAAGCTTAGAATCTGAATTTTACAATGCATACAGTTTTAAACAATGGTTTTTAATTAGCAAATTTTTGTCAATTTTTTTCTGATGCTTATAGCATAGACAATGACATTTTGTAACTTACAGCAGACTATTTCAACTCAAACGAGCCCAAACACAACGTAAAATGATCAGTAGATCTTGAAATGTTTCTCAAAGAGTGTACATGGAAAGACGATGCACAAAAGGGCGCTCAACACGATGTGTGTGTTTGTGTGTGTGTGTATGTGTGTGTTTGTTGTGTGTGTGTGCATGTGTGTGTTTGTTGTGTGTGTGCACATGTCCAAGTTAATCAGTCAGTTTTGACCAGAATACAATATAAGTGTTAAGGGTTAGATCAATTAGATGAAAACTCAGGTTACTGCTTCATTGTAACAGTGTAAAGTAAAAAAGGAAACCACAGGAAAACCCTGTTTAAGGTCAATGTTTTGCTTTGGACCTCCTATGTACTGTAGAGTAGGGAGGCTTTTGGGATTAAAATGATGGAGAAAAATGAAATAAGGAAGACAGAGAGATGTGAAAACTTTTCTCTTTGAGAAGACAAATGCAAAAGGCAGATTAATCGAACCAGATGTTGACATGAACTTCACCCTCAAGAGAATTCTCTCTGTCACCTTGACCATGAGCCAACACCAGTCATCTGACCTTTGCACTATGTCCTCTGGAGACTGCCTACCTCTATCCTACCCCCAGGTCAATTTCTCCTTGAGCTAATTCCTTTTTTTGACCTCTGAAATGACCTTGACCATACGCTAATGCTGCATTTTGACCTGTGACATGACCTCTAAACCTAGCCCATGTTCTTCAACTGATTTAGGCGCGCACAGGGGAGAGCCAGCAGGACAGTACAAGCAATGGCTGAATGCTGTTCAAATGAATACTGACAACACTCCCCTCCTCCAAGCCCTGTGCTATCTGCTTGCCTACTGGGCAGTAAGAATGTGGGTTAAAGTGAGTCAATAGTGTTTCACAAGGCCAAGATATATCCCCAGAGTGTGGTCCTCTGTCTGAAGTGGGATAACATTTATTATTTGGACATAAAAAGGAGAGAGAGAGAGAGAGAGAGAGAGAGAGAGAGAGAGAGAGAGAGAGAGAGAGAGAGAGAGAGAGAGATGATTAGGGTAAGAACGGGTGGGAAAGAGAGGATGGAGATTGACAGGCAGGAAAAGTGGGGCAGGGTGCATGGAAGGGATAAACAAAGTGGCAGGGAGAGAGAGAAGCTCCTTTTAAAGGATCCTGGGTTGCTCGGTCATATCGATTTGGATACCACACATACTGTCTTGCACACAAACATGCACTTGGGGCATGTCAACCCTCATCCTATGAATAAAATATGAAAGCTAAATATTTGATAATGATGCCCTAATACAAGTATTTTAAAACTCAATGTTTATGACAATGTTGCATTAGTGTGTGCTTTGACAATAATTGTATGTATTGCTAATTTTTGTGTGTGGGTTTTTTCTCTCTGGTTGCTTGATGAGCATGTACAGTTGTTTTGGCAGCCAAGGTGAGACAGAGTCGATGCAAGAAGCTGGAAGCAGGGGAAAACAGAAGTGAAATATTTATAGAGGTTTGACTTGCACCTCTCCCACTGGGGCTGCACATGCATGCTGGAGATTGCTGCAGGCCTTATAGAGCAGCAGATCAGATTCTGAGGTTTACACATCATAGAAAAACATAACATGTCAATGAAGCAGAGAGAAATGCAGAGGGAGAGAGACTAGATACTAGGAGGGGTTGTACAGAAAGTGCACATGGAGGCAGATTGGAGTGATTTGTTTTCTCTTTTTATTTAATCTGCTTGTTGTTTTTGACAGATACCTTTCCTGTTTATGTTCTTCCCTTCAGATCAAAAACTGTCTGTGTTATATTGAATCTGACAGCTACCTGTATCCATATCAAACTTAATTTTGTGTTCTGGTTTTGACTTCTTTCACGAGAGCCTGGAAACATTTCAGATTGTGTTTTCATGCTGTGGCAATGGATTTGATGGCATGAAGGCCTGGATTCCTGTCCAAACAGCTAGAAAAACCAAGAAAAATGAATGTACTAAAGTGAAAACTGCTGAAAAGAACAGAATTGCTGTTTACCACCATATACACCTTTTGGACACTGACCCCTAGAATGCTGGTGTGTTGCAGTATTCACTAGGTTTCTAAACTAGCCATCAAAGCTGTGCTGTTCAACCAGCTTCACCAGATAAATTTTGCTTAGCTGCATGGCTATTGATGGTCCATCAGCTAAACCAGCACCAAATCAGCACAAACCAAAATCCACGCTGGTCTAAGCTGGGCAGCTCGTAATTCTTTCTCGAACTGTCATCACCGGCCGCCTTTATCCCTCGCTCACCCCATCAGGTTGATTGGGGACCGGACGTGTGTCATTCCAGCCCGTCCCCACCTTTCTCTGTACAAGGGTGATAAATAAATACTATTACAACAGGCTCGATCATATAGGCTATATATATATTTTGAATGTGTTTAAACTTGACACGGGGCGACGCACCCTAAAAAACTACACCAATTCTTCAACTGTTCAACCAAATGTTGAAGAGCCACTTAAGAGTTTTTTCTGTAAATATTAAGTATATATGTAGGGTTTTACCTAAGTTTAATGGTCCAATGCTCAAATATTTAATAGTTTGTAAATTGTGACTAGGTGCCCATTTACGCCACAACTAGGTTAAGTTGTAACTTACATAGCTGGTGCAAAAGGCCCCTGGTGCCCTGGTGCAGTGCTTACACATGATCAAATTATTTTAATCTTCAATGAATTTTCATCTTCAATGTCTACCTCACAAATGCATCTTCTCATTCTAACATTTGGTTTATCAGTAGATGTGCCCCAAGTCAAGTCCAGACTTGATCAATAGGTCATCAGACAGAGGGGTAGAGGCTAGAGGTCAATGCTAGTCTGATTGGGAGAGGTTGGATCAGATTGGTTTTGTTGGAGGAGAGCATGCAGGGAAACATAAGAATTGCTGATTCAGGAGCCTGCAGAAAAGAGAAGGCCCTTTCACCATTAATGGGTTTTCTCTTAAACAGTTGATTTATTCTTTCCTAAAGGCCATGGAAGGAAAAGTATTGATTAGGTTAGCGTTTCACCACAGACCCCAAGCAGCCACCACCTGAGACTACAAAAAAAGAGTAAAGGGTCAGGCTAAATGGTAGCTCTTAGAGGATTTCAATTTCCCTTCTTTTTCTTATTGGGTATTTTGTGGTAAAATGTGTCAAAATGACAACATTTTGTCTGAGAATTTGGCACATTAGTGGGCTAATGTTCTCCATGTTACAGCTGCACTTAAAACATCTAGGTTATGGATGTAACCTCCGTTCCATGATGGAGGGAACGAGACGTGTGTCGAAGAAGCGACACTAGGGGTCTCTATTGAGCGGCAAATATGCCTCTGATCTATGAAAAAAGGCCAATGAGAAGTTGGCAGACAGTATTTGCATACCCCGCCCCCAGACATATGGGTATAAAAGCGGGGAAATACGTCGAGTTCATTCATAATTTTTCTGAGGAGCCGGAAATGGTCCGGCCACTACAGTGGCTCGGCTCAGCGACGTGGCCAGGAGGACACAATGTCTCGTTCCCTCCATCAGGGAATGGAGGTTACATCCATAACCTAGACATTCCCCATCTGTCGCTCACTTCGAAGTTGTGTCGAAGAAGCGACACTAGGGGTCCAATTTAAATCATGCCATGCGCTGAGCCATGTACGTGTTCTGCTGAAACAGGAGCGGGCAGGTATTCTACGTGCAAAGGCGACCAGCTATGTCAGACTGCACGCACCCTTCCCCAATGCCCCGAAAAAGTCGTCGGGATCCTTCTGGTTACCCTAGGCAGGGGAACAAGGTGACGCTTGCCAACTTGGGAACGGGCCAAGCCTGGCTGGGCCTCTTTTCTCTCTATGTTTCTCCGCATAGAGCAAGAACGGCCGGGGCCCTTACATGCATAGAGGGAAGGGGGTCTTACCCAGTTTCCTATTCTTTCAGGGGGAAAAGACCCTGCAGAGGCCACACCTGCCCGAAAGAATGTGGATATCACATGGGTTTTTAGGCGACATGTGGAAAGTGGCGCAGTGGTAGATCCAGCCTCAAGGAGGGGGGGAATGCTACAACATGGTGACCGGAGGGCAGCTGGAACTGCCTAAGGGAGATGCGGGTCCACTTCGTAATGGGACCGTACCGCGGAAAATACATACAAGGAGAGTCCGTGTAGGAGTCCTGCCCTGCGGAGCACCTATTCCAGTACAGGGTAGACTGTACCCACAGTGGATTGGGTCGGCGAGTTCCTCCGCTGAACTGCAGACCCAAAGGGCTAGGGAGGAATCATCCAGGGATCTGAATGAGTAGGATCTCCTGGGAGAGAAAGCACACAGTTTTACCTCCGCCGAGGGAAAGAGCGCTAGGCGCAAGCAATCCACCCGGCCAGAACGTCTGCGTGTTACTGAGTTCTACTGGTTCGGACCAGAGAAAACTCGGAACAATACTGACTCAACCCAGGGATTATAAAATCTCACAAAGGTAATAGGTGTTGCCCAACCCGCTTCTCTACATATGTCTACCAGGGAGGTACCCCTGGCCAGTGCCCATGAGGACGCAACACTCCTTGTTGCATGTGCTCAAAGAGCTGCTCAGAACAACTAAAGCTCTGCGTGCGGTCCAAGTAGGTACGCAATGCACATACCGGACACATCAACGAAGGGGCTGGGTCTGCCTCCTCCAGGGGCAGTGCTTGCAGGTTCACTACCTGGTCTCTAAAGGGCGTGGTAGGAACCTTGGGCACGTAGCCCGGTTGCAGTCTTAGGATCACATATGTGTCTGCCAGACCGAGCTCCATGCAAGTGTCACTAACAGAGAACGCTTGCAGGTCCCCGACCCTCTTGATGGAGGCAAGCACGATCAGCAGGGCCATCTTTAGAGAGAGGGCCCAGAGTCCAGCTGATTCTAACGGCTGGAAGGGAGGTCTCTGAAGGCCCGAGAGGACCACTGAGATGTCTCATGAGGGGAACAGACTTGGCCGGGAGGAGGCCAAGCGCATCTTAGGAACCTGATGATTAAGTTGTGCTTACCCAAAGACTTGCCGTCTACTGCGTCGTGGTGGGCCGTGATGGCAGCAACATACACCTTTAGGGTGGAAGGGGACATCCTCCCCTCCAGTCTCTCCTGCAGAAATAAGAGCACTGACCTAACTGCGCACCTCTGTGGGTCTTCAGCCCGGGAAGAACACCAATTTGCAAACAGGCGCCACTTAAGGGCGTAAAGGTGCCTGGTAGAAGGGGCTCTGGATTGGCTGATTGTGTCTACGAAGGCAGGTGGTAGACCAGCTAGATCTTCCCCGTCCCGTCCAGGGGCCAGACATGGAGGTTCCAAAGGTCTGGGTGCAGATGCCAGAGCGTGCCCCGTCCCTGAGAAAGAAGGTCTATCTTCAGGGGAATTTGCCAGGGAGGGGCTGTCGCGAGGAGTACGAGGTCCGAGAACCAGGCCTGAGTGGGCCAATAGGGAGCCACTAGGGTGACTTGTTCCTCAGCTTCCCTGACCTTGCACAGCACCTGTGCAAGAAAGCTCACTGGGGGAAATGTGTACTTGCGCAGCCCCGAGGGCCAGCTGTGTGCCAGTGCGTCTGCCCTGAGGGGAGCCTCTGTTCGGGCATACCAGAGCGGGCAGTGTGAGATCTCTCGGGAGGCAAACAGGTCTACCTGGGCCTTGCCGAACTGTTCCCAAATCAGCTGGATCAACCGGGGGTGAATCCTCCACTCTCCACTGGGCAAGCGTTGTCATGACAGCATGTCCACTACCACATTGAGGTTGCCGGGGATGTGAGTGGCACGCAGCAACTTGAGTCGGTGCTGCTCCAAAGGAGGAGACGACGGGCTAGTCGTGACATTTGGCGGGAGCGTACGCCACCTTGATGATTTATGTACGCTACCACGGTGGTGCTGTCTGACCTGACTAGGCCATGTTTGTCCCGAACTAACTGGAGGATCTTCCGCAGGGCAAAGAAAACAGTCAGCAACTCTAGGCAATTGATGTGCCAGCGCAGCTGAGCCCCTTTCCAACGGCCTGCAGCTGCGTGCCCATTGCACACGGCACCCCAACCCAATCTGAAGGCGTCGGTCGTGACCAGGACTCGTCGGGACACCTGCTGCAAGGGTACTCCTGCCCGTAAAAAGCAGAGGTCTGTCCAGGGTTTGAATGTTTGGCGGCAGGCGGGGGTAATCGTCACTCGTCTCGGAACTCGGGTCTGAAGCCAGTGCTGAAGCGGTGTCATATGCATCAACCCCAGCGGCGCGACTGCTGTGGAGGATGCCAAATGCCCCAGGAGCCTCTGGAAATGTTTTAAAGGGACCGATGTGCCTGGCCTGAGAGTTGCGAGGCATCTCAGCACTGACTGCGCACGCTCGTTGGTGAGACGTGCTGACACTGAGACCGAGTCTAACTCCATGCCGAGAAAAGAGATGCTCTGAACCGGGACGAGCTTGCTCTTTTCCCAGTTGACCTGAAGTCCCAAGCGGCTGAGGTGCCTGAGCACCTGGTCACTGTGAGCGCATAGTAACTCTCGGGAGTGGGCCAAAATAAGCCAGTCATCGAGGTAATTGAGTATGCGGATGCTGGCTTCTTGGAGCAGAGCAAGAGCTGCATCTGCGACTTTCGTGAAGACGCAAGGGGACAGAGACATGCCGAAGAGGAGGACTATGTACTTATATGCCTGTCTGTCGAATGCGAACCGTAGAAAGGGTCGGTGTCGAGGCAGTATTGAGACGTGGAAGTACGCGTCCTTCAGGTCTACCGCTGCAAACCAATCTAGATGCCAGACGCAAGTTAAGATGTGTTTTTGTGCGCGCATTTTGAACGGGAGTTTGAGCAAAGCCCGGTTGAAAACTCGCAGATCCAAGATCGGTCATAAGCCGCCACCTTTCTTGGGTACAGTGAAGCAAGGGCTGTTGAAACCCATCTTTGTTTCGGTTGGAGGGACAGGCTCTATCACGTCTTTGAGTAAAAGAGTAGCGATTTCCACGTGCAGGGATTTGGCATGTTCACCATATACTGCGGTAAAAAGGACGCCCGCGAAGAGGGGCGGGGGCCTGGCAAACTGAATTGCGTAACCTAGTCGAATGGTCCGGGCCAGCCAGAGTGACTGGTTGGGAAGTTAAAGCCACGCATCCAAGCTCCACGCTAGGGGCACCAAGGGGACGGTTATTTTTTATGTACCCAGAGGGGCTTCGCAGCAGGGCGGAGCAGGTAGTACTCCGTCGGCAGGCGAAGATGCATCCCGTGGCTCTGGTGCTGAGAAAATACTCAAAGCACTTACCTTGCTCCGCACACCTGGCAGGGGGCGGGTTAGCAACTGAGGAGGAGGTCCAGTGTAGGCGTCCTCTGGACTCATCGGAGAACAGTCGTGGGGCTGAAGGCGGGGGATCCGCGTCCCGGGGGGGTGTGGGGGGTGGGTTGGGAGGGCAAGGCTGTGAGTGGCGCCTGGACCCCAGGAACCAGTCATCCAACCACGATGGCTGTGGGGAGGATGGAGGACCGTCAGCCTTAGCCTGGGCATGCTGGCCCAAAGGCAGCAGCCCAGGGCGTGCTGAAGGGCAGGTGGTCCGAGGGGGCATACGGAGCTGCAACCGCTGCCATCCAGATTGCCTCCATAGCCAGCCGCATCATTCTCAATCCCGTGGGAAGAAGGAGCAATGCAGGGGCCAGCTGGAGTGGCATGCTTTCTATTGAAAGCGAGCCGCGACCGCAACGTTGCCATGGTCATGCCCTCGAAGTGAGAGCATGAACCATCCACAAACGCTGCCTCGGTGTGATCGCTGCCCAGACACACGAGACAATGCCTGTGGGCGTCTGAAGCGGAGAGCACTCTACCGCATCCAGGAACTGCACAGGAGTGGAATGGCATCTTTATAAAGACACGTCCTGAAAAGGACGTTCAACGCCGCTGTGTATTGCTCTAATAGAGGAAAAACACTCTTTAAAAAGAAATATCACTCTTTTAATGTGCTCAGCACTGTCGAAGCGCCCAGGGCCAAACTGCACTGCCTTGCAAGGAAGGAGAAAGCCGCTGTAGTGCGCCGTAGATCCAACAGTAGAGAGCGTCAGAGGAACAGGAACAGGAACAGGTGTATGACTCGCAGCTCGCTGCAGTACAACCATCGGCTCCGAAGAAAATTTCTGGATGAACTCGACGTATTTCCCCGCTTTTATACCCATATGTTTGGGGACGGGGTATGCAAATACTGTCAGCCAACTTCTCATTGGCCTTTTTTCATAGATCAGAGGCATATTCGGCGCTCAAGAGAGACCCCTAGTGTCACTTCGACACAACGTCGAAGTGAGCGACAGACAGGGAACTGGATTTAATACATTCACATCTAGATTAATGATCCTCAACTGGTTCTTAAACTAATTTTACATTGGACATCAAGTAGTGACCCCACATAGTATTAAAATAATTTATCATACACAAATGACTAACACTAAAATACCCTCTGCAACCATTAATTAATTACACAAAACATGTAGAAAATCATCATACCCCTTTGGAATAGTAACTTTTCTTATCTTATAGCACAAAATCAAAACCCATTAAAATATATATATTTTCCAGCTACCTTTTGCTTAATGACAGCCATCAGTCTGTTTGAATATGTCTCTACTACACACCTACAGTAGATTGGTGATATTTGCCCATTCTCCCTTACAGAATTGTTCAAGTTGGTCAAATTTCAGGGCGAACGGCCATGGACTGCTCTCTTCAAGTCCATCCACAGTTTTTTTATTGGATTTAGGTCAGTGCTTTGTCTTGGCCACTCATGGACTTCAATCTTCCTATCCTTAAGCTACTGCGTTGTTTTTTTTTGGTTTTTTTTGGTGGTGGTGTTGTCATGCTGAAAAAGCTGCAGCACCTGCCCATCTTTAGTTGTCGAACAGAGGGCCACAGATTTTCCTCAAGAATTTGGGTGTACATGGCAACATCTATTTTTCCTTCAATCCTGACCAATTGCCCAGTTCCTGCTGAAAAGAAACACCCCACAACATAATGTTGCCACCAGCATGCTTCACAGTAGGTATGGTATGTTCTCGGTGGTGTGCTGTGTTTGGTTTTCTCCAAATATAGCACTTGGAGTTCAGTCCAATAGTTCAATTTTTGTCTCATCTGACAATAAAACCTTTTGCCACATGGCATCAGAATCATCAAAGTGTGTGTGTGTGTGTGTATGTGTGTGTGTGTGTGTGTGTGTGTGTGTGTGTGTTCTTTTTTTTTTTTAGCCCAATAGAGACTTAGTGTGGCTCTATTCCAAAAGGCTCTTCCTTCTTGCCACCCTGTCATTCAGGCCAGCTTTGTGTAAGCTTGGTAGATTGTTGTCACATGCACAGACCGATCAATCTAAGGGCTTGTAAATCCTTCAAAGTTGCCTTTGACCTCTTGATAGCTTCCTTGATAAATATCATCCTCTCACATTTATCGGGTTTGGAGGAATAGCCTGATCTAGGCAAGGTTTTGGTGGTGTCATGCACTTCTACTTCTACTTCTTAACAATGCTCTGAACAGTACAGGGGTAGTTAAAGCCTTTGAAATAATTTTGTAATATTCTGCTAACATGTGTCTTTCCAGAATTTAACCTGGAGCCCTAGTGAAAGCACCTTTCCAAATATGGTGACTTCTTGAATTTATTACCATGCACTACTAGTAATGGAATCCTCATGGAACATCAGGTTTTATTCTGAGGTAATCAAAACCACTTCAATTAATTAGCCAAGTATGTGATCTGAAAGGTGATTGGTTGCACCTGAGCCTGGGGCTGATCACTTCTCTAAACCAGATATTGAACTAATTGATTTTTAATAATTGTTCAGAATTTGTATTTGTTATTTTCACTTTGATATTGAAGGTTATAATGTGTAAATACAACTGGAAAATGTTAGATTTAATTTATTTAAATTTCCAGGGTGTAATGCAACAAAATATAAGGATTTTGACAAGGTATGATGACTTTCTATTGGCAGTGTATATAATGTAGTTACGGTCATATTTCCTTTTACCCAGTATAATATTCTTCCTGGTTTTCGAGGATAAGGGCATGCCATGCAACTTGTCATATGCTAATATGGCTAGCTTCTTCCAAGTGAATTTGCACAAAAAAAACTTAAAGTTTGATTTGACGCACTGCTTCGTGGCAAAATATATGAATAAAGTATTCTCCTCTTTGTTAAAATGTGTAAAAAAGGTATTCTAACTATGCATGATTAACTTTTAGTGTTTTAATGTTACTTTTTATTATTTTAATGTTACCTTTGATCCAATTTTTGGATACAGCAGTGGAGAACCACTGATCTTGATTTTAGATTGTATAAGGTCCAACCCAAAGGCAGGTTCTTTACATACTTTTTTAGCTAAGTTCTTCTGACCCATCAAAGCCTTGGGTGTAGCGATGCACTGCCCTTTCTAGTCTCCCCTTGTTTTAGACGGTGTTGTGATTACATTTATTAATCTCATGGCAATAGAATAAAGGCCTGCATGTTGAAACAGCAATTACTCCCTTGTCTTTGGAGATACTGTCCGGGCATAATTGGATTTAAATGAACTCAAATTTCCCTTTGTTATGGCACATAACACGCAATGCTTTTTAATTAAGATCGCTAGTCTCAAGTAATGATACAGGCCCACGTAAAGAGCTGCAGTTTCTTTCATGTTCCATTCTTCAAACAGCCATGAGAAAGGGAAAGCTGCAACAGCACACGGACCAGCCCACTGTCTAGCTCAGCAGGGAAGGGTGTGGTTTAATTAAGATCCCACCATATCAGCTCCATCTAAGTATCCACTGCGAAGATGAGATTCTCAGTGCTTCAGCTCCTTCGACTCACATCACTGATATTCACAAAGTGCCATTTCCTGCACTTGTCTCATCTCACATGGAGTGGATGTCTGTGGTACTGATATCCTGATTAGGTATTGTAACAGTATAAGGATGGGCAATGAGGAGGTGGGAACCAGCTGAATAGTAAACATTTGTTTATGTTTGTTTTAAGTTAATTTATATAATTAAAGTATAATGAGCGACCCCTCCATGCCAACCCGGTATCACGCCAAGGCGTGAAATAGACACGCTGGTCCACTAGCGGATGCATGTCGGTGTCACGCTTTGCCTCCTCTAGGCGTGTGCATGACACGCGCGCGTGTTGTTGCAATACCGGCAGGGGGCAATCATTTCCTCAATGCCAACAACTCTCCGCGCACCAAAGAGTAAGCGATACCGTTGTCGTATTGTACGTTCGCACGGGCAGGATGATGGCCAATTTCGCTGCTTACTTTCACTTGTCACTATGTGACAATAAAGGGTTACTACACATACTAGTTCAGGACATATTTGTTCATTATAGTGCTGCTTTCATGAAGAAATCCTAACTTTGCTGTAGCCTTACGTTGTTATATGTGTGTGTGGGCTGTCGAGTATCTTATGCTGATGTAAATATATATATATATATATATATATATATATATATATATATATATATATTTAAAAAATATATTTATATAAAAAAATATATATCCTGCTAACCGGAATTGGAGAACTCGATATATCGCTTTCTCTTTGGTGCGCGGAGAGTTGTTGGCATTGAGGAAATGATTGCCCCCTGCCGGTTTTCTACCTAGACGCGCGCGTGTCATGCACACGCCTAGAGGAGGCAAATCGTGACACCGACACGCATCCGCTAGTGGACCAGCGTGTCTATTTCACGTCTTGGCGTGATATCGGGTTGTCCATGCACAGGCAGGGGCTGCTTCCCTGGCGGATGGCAACGGCAAGGACTCTATGAAAGTGCAAGGAATAGGCGGGAACCGGCTGAACAGTAAATATTAACTTCAATGATATAAAATATCATAAAACAAACATAAACAAACAAAGGCACACATTCAACGTGTGTCTCTCTCTCTCTCTCTCTCGAACTGGTGTTTCCGACCGCCCCTTTATCTCGCTCTCCCGCTGATCAGCTGATTAAGTGCTGGCCATTCTCCATCACGGCCCGGCCACTCCTACTCGTCACAGGTACATTGACACATTTACTGATGCTGGGGGATGTGGAAGTGTTGTTTTGTGTGTGTATGGTCATGTATTTCCCCCACAAACCTCTCACAAGTAATTATACAAGAATATTACGTGTTAAAGGTTAAAGAGAGTTATTGTAGTTAGATTAAATCAGTGTTTCCCAGAAATTACTGTTTTAACTCACATCAAACTGGAAATAATTTAGCATTATCATTAATACAGTATTATTAAAATGGTCATTATCAGACTGTTACAAGTGTCATCCATAGAATTTGATAAAACTTGCACATATAATTTTTCCTTACCTTAAAACATGACTGAATATCTTAACTTCTTATACTTATACTGGATTTTTGGGCTGCCACACGCAATTTTTCACACTGAAATTTAAAAGCTCACCATTCACACATACTGTGGAATAATTGCTAAAAAATTGGTCTGATTTTTCAGAGAACCCCCCAAATATAAAAAAGACTAAAATTATACATAAATAAATATTGTAACAAGTTTGTTGTCCTAAATTTGTAAACATGTAATTCTGGGTCTGTTCACTCTACGGCTCTTTGAAAGCATTTAAGCCCTCACTGATATGCTTGTCCATAGACATTCAGTCTATATTCTGTTCAAGCACCACCCTTGATATTTCATTGAATATCTCTGTCTCTGAGTGGACTAGAATCTCAATCTAGGAGTGATTAGAAAGTTAGAGATCCTCGTCTTTGTGATTATATATAACATTTAATCATCAATAGTCGAAAACATATTTTTTATAAATTCTTTTTAGTTATATTAATATTTTGACTGCCTAATATTTTTATTTTAAAGTCATAATGTCTGTTTTTTTTAAGTTCAAAATCTCACTGCAGTCTTTGGTCGGGAAGCACAGCATTAGCTAATACAATCATTACATTATCTCTCCTTGTTCCTGCTCTTTCTCCCTTCTTTTCAATCAGTAGTTCTTGTGTCCATATTTTTTAAACATATGCCTCATTCATGGTTTTTCCTGAATGTGCTGTCTGACCGCTGACCTTAAATCAGCTTATAGAAATTAAACTGCAGTGATCAAAGGGAACAAAAAATTGCATCGCAGTACGTGTTACTCCCAGAACCTCAATCTGTAATAGAAAGTGCATGACATTAAAATGTTTATTCTGTATAATTTGTTTTAATTACATTGTTATCATATATATATATATATATATATATATATATATATATATATATATATATATATATATATATATATATATATATATATTATTAACATTCTGGTCATAGATGAGCTGCATTAAATAATGGAAAGTAGAAAGGATGGGATGAACACATACAAAGTTCAAGTTAAAGAAACAGAGGGAGATAAAAGTACAAAGAGTCATAATGCAGCAGTAAATAGAGAAATTGGGAGGTTATCAACTGGGAATTGTTAAGTGTAAAAAAAGGAACATGCTCGCAGTTGCTTCAATTACCCAATTTAAATACTTAATTAAATTTCTGCAAGACATTTAATAATAAGAGCTGATTATTTTTTCAGTTAATGTTCAGCTAGAAAGGACCACCTACTACACATTTTGCTCTCAGTTGTGACTACTAGCATTCATATATACATAAAGGATAATGTACACTCAGCAAGTCATTATTACAAAATAAAAAGTTCTAGTATCACATACATCGGGGCTTATTATGCAATAATGACTGGCTGACTTTACATTATCCAGCTTATTACAAGGCTTCTAATCAAATAAACAAATAGACAGTAAATATTGATTTGACTTAAAATAATTGTAATAAAATCATAATAATCTACTGTATACTTAGATTTGCTTAAAGCTTTCACTGGAAGAAATAGTCTAATACAACACAGAAAACAATTGGCCTAACAACAAGATGAACACAGCAACAATATTTACAATTAATTTATAATCTATATGATTATTAGTCTGCATCTAAATTACTTTTTTATGGACTAGCTTGGTTACTACAACTTATTTTGTACAACACTGGGGTCTTTGGGCCCTCAAACATAAAAACAGTAAAGTATAAAAACTGTCCATCTCAACAGAACATGAATATGAACATAGATACACTATAGCAGAAAGAACATCCTGGAAATAACTTATGGCAAAATGATGACCTGGTGCTTTTGATAAAATGTCTGTGCTGCATCTCAGGCTGGTTTGTATTTGAGATCCGGATGACTACATGATCAATAGGGTAATGTTTTCTGCATGTTTTACACATGTAGTCTCTCCACACCCTATACTGAACAAGACGTCATTAATCAAATGATGGAATAACACATTCCCTATCAGTCACTCACCCGACGCTGTGTCGATGTAGTGACACCAGGGGTCGCTCTTGGGAGCCTCTAACACCTCTGATCTTTGAGAAAAGGCCAATGAGAGTTGGCGAGTGGAATTTGCATGCCACTCCCCTGGATATACGGGTATAAAAGGAGCTGGCTTGTGACCACTTATTCAGATTTTTTCTTTGGAGCCGAGCAGTTGATTCACAAGAGAGCAGAATTTCACTGCCGGACCATTCACCTTACTAAGAAGCATATGCTGTTGGATATACGGCGCATTTCTCTCCCTCTGCGCGGTTGAGAGTATATATTCTTGCAAATAAAAAAGTATATTTCCACTAAAAGAGTGCACACTAACGTATGCCGTCTTTTTAAAGAAGCTTTTCCGTGTTTGTGTAATTTCTGGTTGCGGTCGCTATCTCTATAATTCTTACGGTCACATTCGAGGATGGTTCATGTTCTCATATGAAGAACTTAATAGCAGACGGGGTACGGGATCTTGAGGCAGTCCGGGGCAAGATGTGCTGTGTCACCTCTGTCTGCTTCTTCACCACCGAGAACTGCTGGGCGAAGTCCTCGACGGTGTCGCGGAATAGGCCACTCTGGAAAAAGGGCGTGTTCAGGAAACACACCTTGTCAGCATCCCTCATCTCAACCAGATTCAGCCATAGGTGGCGCTCCTGGACCACCAAGGTGGATATCGTCTACCCGAGTGCCCGCACCGTGACCGAAACTAGCGGCAGCCCGGGCAAGCATTGCTCTGTGTCGGCCTCAGACTCAGAAAAACATATAAATGCAGCATAAAAATATTCCATATGACTCCAGTGGTTAAATTTCTATCTTCTGAAGCAATATAATAGGTGTTGGTGAGAAACAGATCAATATTGAATTTTTTATTTACTATGTATCTCCACTTTCACATTCTTCTTATTTTGTTTTTGGCAATTTACATTCTTTGCGCATATTGCCACCTACTGGAAATGGAGAATTTATAGTGAAAAAAGATTTAAAGATTGATTGGTTTCTCACCCACACCTATCATATTGCTTCTGAAGATATGGATTTAACCACTGGAGTCTTATGGATTACTTATATGCTGCCTTTATTTATGCCTATTATTATGAGCTTCAAATTGTTGGTCACCATTCACTTGCATTGTGAGAAACTACAGAGGTGTGAAATTCTTCTAAAAAGCTTTGTTTGTGTTTTGCAGAAGAAAGTCATACACATCTGGTATTGCATGGAATGGGATGGAATTTTAATTTCTGAGTGAACTTCGCTTTACATTTTGCCGAAAACCCATATTGGCAGTTACAATCCTAAAATCTGACCCCTCTAATCCCTCCAACATAGCGTTTACAGTGGTCTAATGTTTCTCCCATTGATAAACCTTTGTGGGAGAAGTTGGATCTGACCTGACATAACCTTCGACTTCTGCAGCAAGAACCATGTGGGAGACTGCAGCTTGAGTTTAACTCCATACTGTGTTCCAGAGAACTGAAGTCAGTTCTTCTTCTTAAACTATTAATGTGGTAATATAGTGTTCCTGTAGCAATACCAAGGTCATGGTTTGATTCCCAGGAAATGCATGTACTGATAAAATACAAAATGTATGCCAAATGTATAAATTAAATATTAATCCTAATTGATGGAGTTTGATGAACAATATTAAAAATAAAAGCAAAAACCCTCATAGGTCAAAGATGTATCAGAATCTGACACAGCTTTGTATCTGGCCATGTTTACACTAATCGGTTTGCTTTTAAAAAATGCATCGATTTTTCTATGTTTACTCCTCTCATCCACATTTCCCCCCACTGAAAACAGATCCTTTCAATTTTAATCTCAATTGCAACACATTTGGGAAAACGAAGACTTTATGAAACTGAAAACTGACTCTTCAAATGAAAAGGTAGGCTACTAGTGTGGATGTGTCCTTATTCTGACATTAGAACTCCTCAATTGGTTGATATTTGTCTGAATTGAAAATTTTTCAATGAATGTTTGGTCTTTCATATGAAATATGATGTAAAAAGCACATTTGTCTTCCATCTGTTTTCATTGTTTTTCGGTTAATCACTTTCAAAATTGCCACACTCATGCACATGCATATAGATCTTCCCCCTCGTATACATATATACTCAACAAAAGATTAAAAAACTGAGAAAAAAATGTATTATACACTGACAGACCCATGACTATTAGTTTTTCACCAAGTTTACCCCCCCCCCCCCCTTCACTCTCTCTCTCTCTCTCTCTCTCTCTCTCTCTCTCTCTCTCTCTCTCCAGACCTGTAATTACAAAAGAGACTTGGTAGTCTCCCTCTCTTTCTCCCCCTGTGCTCTCTGCAGTGTGAGGGGGAGAAGTTGCTTTACTGAACAGTTGCAGCTGGTTTGTGCAGGAATTAATCATGATGATTAATTGGGCTTCAAGTTAAATATCCACAGAGCGACATCAAGCTGACAGGCGTCACGCTTAAATTGACACTGTTTTAAAAAGCAGTAGATTGATTTACAGAAAGGACTAATGAATAGCTCTCTGAACCAGGGGAGACATAAACAAGAATGTGTGTTTTTGAATCTGATCTGAACAGTCAGTTTGTTGCTTATTCTCTTCCTCTCTCTCCTTGTCAATATTCTGCTTTCTCTATGTGCTTCTTTCACTCTAATTTTCCTTTGAGTGTGTGTGTGTGTGTGTGTGTGTGTGTGTGTGTGTGTGTGCCTGTGTCTGTCCTTTTGTTCAGGCACATCGGTGTGTAGGGGAGGGGCTCTAGTCCAGGCATTTGTAATCCATCTATTGTGTTGGGCCTCTCCAGCTCTGGATCAATGCTCTGCACTCACTCTGGCCCACAGGTCTGTAACCGAGCCTCTATTCAGCCCTCTTTACCCCTCGCTCTCCCGCACCGAATCTGGAGGAGGAATAGTGAGGGTACGAATATAAATTCTCCATCTGTGTGTTTTTGTGGGCTGAAAGGGTGTGCATGTGTAATTGTGTAAAGCTTTACTGTAATGCTTATATTTTCTCTCTTGTGACCAAAGCATTGTTCAAATTAACATTTGAAATGCTTCTCACTTTAAATTGAACCTTGTTTTTCTAAATTCAAGCCCCTTTACCCCCAAAGTTTGGCTAAAAATGACCAAACATTTCTAGATGTGGGTCAATGATTCACCGATTCATCGCGATTCTTTCTCAAGCGATTCTGGATCGATCCACAAAAATTAATTTCCTATTCATTCACAATTGGTTAATTATTACTAATTCTGGTTATTGAAAGAGCACACACCAGACAAAACATTACAGATAAGTGTGGCATATGCAAAAACCCAGTCTAATAGAATAAACATTACTATAAATAAATTCTGTAAACTGAATTTGAATTCCTGAATTCAAATTTCTGTCTCAGTTTCCTGATGAAATTAACACTAGGGGTGCTGCAACAAAATGTTTCACAGAAGTGTCACGAGATGACATGGTTGCCCCAGAAAATGTGCTCTCGTTTAGGTTTAGGCGTTTGTTAAGGGTCAGGATGCCTGTTTTGTGTCTACCTCTCATTTCATTTTACATCACTATTGGTTAGGTTGAGGTTAAAGTTTTAGGTTAGGGAAGTATGTTTAACTCATTAAAAAAAACTCTATCTAATATTCACCTTTAAAACCTTGTCTGATTACAACACCATTACACTTGCTTTTGGCACACCCCCGCTCTATTTTTCACAAGGAAATTGCAGCCAAACATGTAGCACGTCATTTTGTTTTGTAAAAATGTTGCCACGATTACGTAATTATCATGAGATCAGGCTGCATATGTAGCAGATTTGAAAATATGCATTCATACTGTGCAAACATACAGTGTGCAGAAGCCTTCAGATCAATTATACAGCCAAAGCACAAAAAGACTGATTAAGCTTTTTTTTACAACATCTTCAAGGAAACAACCAATCAATGTTTTGCATCATGAACTCTATTTTTAAAAGGAACAAATGTAGGCTATTTAAACAGGAATCACAATCACAGGGTACAATGTATCACACGCTCAAAACCTGAACAACCAAAGAAAAAAAGACACACGCTGATTGACAAAGTTTGCTGTTATCCAGCAGAGCTGCCTCCGATATAAGGTTCTTATACCATTTATTTAGTTTCTGTTGGCAGGTCAGAGCAGACATAATTTGTGCAGTTTTTACACATGGTCTTTATACAAAATTTGCCAATGAACCACCATAACATGACAAAGATGAACACTGTTTTGGAATCAGATTGGCCTGAATCCCCAAGAAAAAAATCAAGAGTTCATGGCAAATTTGCCACTGATTATTTTCACATGCAAATGGCCTTTTGGCAAATTGTCCATTGTTGCCAAAGGTTAGCTGCAGGTTCACCACTACCAGTAAAGAGCTGCAAATTTAAAGAGCTAATCACAAGCTGTGAAAATAATGAGAGTCAAATTTGTTGCTAGTTTGCCAGAACGCTACATTTTTTATAAGGGTCATGAGGTGCTCAGAATTTCAACCTAGTTATTTTTTTAGGCATTTTTACTTTCTTGGTTGAATTCTGTCTAGAAAGCACACAGAATTTATTCATAGTATATTGCATCTCCTGTGGACTGCTTGACTCCTTTGATGAGTTCACAATTTGTGAAGTTCGCATTTACTGCTACACGTCTTTTCTGAACTTCTCCTGAACCCTGTTGTTCCTGCCTGCAAATTCTCTACATTTTGCATTGTTAACCGTACTGCAATCTACCACGTTTGTAAAAGAGAGGATAGAGAAACATCTAACCAAAGTTAAAGCTGTCAGTTCTTTGAGGTGGGGTACCACAGTTGCCAGTAGGGGGCGCTAAGACAAACGGAAATTCTGTAATAAGAAATCCCACCCATCACCACCCCCCAAAACCCTGATCTGCATTCACTTCCATCCGTCTCATGAATACAGAATGTCCGTCTCATGAATACAGAATGTTCTCGTACAACCCAGTGAGCCTCTGAATTCTTGAATGCACAGAACAAGTGTGTATGTTTATGTGTTAAAAGAATCTTCTCATGACATAGGCCTGTCTGTTTGGCTTGTGTTTGCATGTTATTGTTGTAGCATCAGTTTTGCAGTTGACTGTCATTTTAACGCCTTCCCCCTCCTGCCTCAGAGTTGGGACCTTCTTTATACAGACAAGGCTGTTTGTGCTCACCACAGATTCTTGTAAATCATTCCGACTTGGTGTAAGTAAATATTTATGCACCTTTTCACGAGCTGTTACTGGTGCATGTCTGGGAATCAGGTGAAGGGGAAAATAAGTCAGACATAAAACTAAAGACTCAAACAGAATACTCACACCTGCTCACAGAGTGAAAAAGAGAAAGATGTCCCCTTATTAGCATTACTGTCTTTTTAATGCTCAAAGACTCAATAATCAAAATCAATTCAAAATCTAAATTGTTGGTTCATGTCTGTTACTTAGCTTTGAAATCATATGTACTTTCTAGTGCACTCCTAAAAGTTGTCAAAATGATCTTTTAGCAGATCTACTGTACATCCACTTTATCTAAAAAAAATGACTGTCTTTTAATGCCTGGGAAACAGACCAAAGATATTGTTGACATAACATCCACCACAAAGACTACCTGCCACAGACTAACAATAGCAGTCTTTTTTAGCATCTTAAAAAAGAGACATGTCCTTCTTTGTCTTGCCTAATCATCCTGTTTTAATAGGAAATTCTACAACACAGGAAAGAAAAACCATTTCCATGGTTACATACCATGCTCATCAAACCATTACATGGGGTCTTTAACAGTTCATTTACAATTTGAAAGTTCATCAAGTTTCTAATCTAGTACTGTAGGTTAGAGTTTGTGTAGGTCCGGTTTCCTTTTGTAAATAGGCATCTCAATGAAAGGCTTGTGTTCCCCCAAAGAGTGGATTCAGCCGCTGCTTTTCTCTAAGTAAAAATTGTGCTTTTGGCTAATGATGTCATCAAAGAAATTGTCAAAATGCTTTATAGATTCTCTTCGCCACTCCCTGGTTATATGTTTGATCAGAACTGGAAATCGATCTGTAACTTCTGACAAGCTAGACTGTAAGCAGGATGTGGCTACTGTACTTCATTACATCTGAACACCTGCTCGTTAATGCAAACATCTAATTAGCCAATCGTGTTGCAGCAACTCAGTGCATAAAAGAATGCAGACATGAGGCTCGTTGTCAAGATATCAAGCTGTATTGAAAGTATATGTGTGTAGGTAGTTGCACTCAGGGGAGGAATCAAGAAAATGCTGTCAAGTCAAAATTCTCACTTCTCCTAGTTGACCATCTACATGAGCAAAGGCAAGTATCATGTTCATGTTCTTTGTCGTTGATGAAGTGGATGTAACAGAAATATTTATTTAGCATATTCTTATATAATCTTTTAAACATACAACTTAAAGATGGATAGAACGATGTAATTAAATCTTATTTATTCTGCCAAAATGTATTATTTATGTCTTTTTTATGTAGTTTAATAAAGACTTGCTTTCACAAATATGATTAGGACCCTTTACAAAGATCACACTGTTAGGTTATAGAGTGTTCACACATAATTCATAAAATAAAGAAAATAAAGAAAAAAAGACACAAAGTTAGCAGTCTAAGATTTTAGAAAAAAACAAAATGTCACTGTTCTAAACCAGTGAGTGTTTTGATGTGTTATCAACCCAAAGTATACTTCAGTCAGACACGTGATGCTTGGCGCAGATTTCGTCATCAGCAGAATGAGCAATGAACGCACGCAGCCCAATTTTTCAAACCGCAGGTCACTTAATGTGCAGAATGAATAGGCTTGGAATTATTTGCACTAATTAATGGGTCCACAAGGTGGCAACAATCACATTTGAGCCATTGTTATTACAATGAAGTGATAAATGAAGATGTAATCACCTCTAAACAACAGTAGACAAAGCTGGAAATAACAACAGTGGATGTGCACATCAAGAGCGTGTATAAGGATATCAGTAGATACCTGCATTTGTGTAACTCGAGTCTAAAGGAATATTAAGACTTTATTGGTCTGAAGAGATGTAGTCCAGGATCTCACAGCAGCTATAGCGTGCATGTACCAACCGTCTGTGTATGTGTGCACAGTCCAATGAAGTGTACTTTGAAAGGGTGTGAGTTCGAGTGTACGTAGACGCTAAGCTTTCGTTTCAAAACTGAAGTGTACTTTGGGCTTTAGCCCAAGACAAACCACAGGTAAAAGAGCCCATCAACATTTAAAAACAAACATCACCTGTCAGTTAACTCAAGAAAGTGCATTAGCTGGACCAGCCTGAAAAATTTTGTTTTTAGCATGATCTGAGGTAAAGAAGCACATTATATTATACAATTATTTTCGGATTTTATTGCTGATTTAAAATCTGTTATTTGATCTTACAACAAGGGGCTGTTGAATGCTTGATTCTGACTGGTAAACAGTTGTTCTAAGATGTGCAATTTTTTTTTCAGTAAACGCACGTCTATGAAGTAGTTCCAGGTCTTGACTGCATAATGGTTCCATATCACTTCACCTAATTATTTCAGTTGTTTCAAAGAGCCGTACAATCTACCACAGCAAATTAACCAAATAAAGCAAATATATTGTAAATCGGATAAGAATGACAAAAAATTATATAATATCTTAAATGCATTTTTATATCTCTAGAAAGCACCTTTGTGCTCCCTCTCTGTTTCTATTTCACGCTCACCCACACACACACACACACACACACACACACACACACACACACACACACACACACACACACACACATAAACACTTGCGAGCAACACACAGAACCTTGAATTCAATGCAACCTTGACAGTTTAGTAACTAAAAAGATTCATACAAGAATGGCGATGCTACCACTCTGCAACAGAGAAGTGTAGTTAAACTAACAGTGATGTTCCTGCTGAAGAGAGCCATAGCAGACACAGGTACACACCCAAGTGCTCTCTCTCTCACTCTCTCCCTCCCTCACACACAAGTTGTTAGTCCAATAAGTGCGGAAAAGCAGCACAACCCTCCATTACTAGTTCTAAAGTGACACTAACAATGGCTCTAGCTTCGCGTAGTGGATGCAGTACCACCTCGAGGTGTGCACTATTTTTCAATAATTTAACAGTTTATTGTTAATTATTCCTCACATAATCTTGACCATCCACTTTAGAGATTTCATTCTTCGCCGAGCTGTAATTTCATGCCTCTTGCATCAAAAAAAATAGCTGCCTGAGAGCATTCCCAAGATGACAGCTGAGTGTACTGATTTCCCTTAAAATAAACTTTGACTGTACCAAGTCAGATAACATTTTTTACTGTCATGCACCTGGCATTGATCGCCGGTGATCAGTTCAGTGCATCAGTTCTTGCTTATATCAAACGAGAATAGGGTCACAAGGTTCAGTTTTTGTTCAAAGCAGATGATCTAGGTGACTTTGACCGTGGAATGACTGTTGGTGCCAGATGGGGTGGTTTGAGTGTCTCGGAACCTGCTGATCTCCTGGGATTTTCCCCCACGCTTATGTATATGGTGCAAAAAGAAAAAGAAAATCCAGTGTGGATATTCTGTGGATGAAAACAGCTTAAAGTCAAAGGCCGGACTGGCTGAAGCAGACAGAAAAGCAACAGTAGCTACAGTATAATAACCACACATCACAACAGTGCTATGAAAAAGAAAATGTCAGCCCTTGAAATGGATGGATTAAAGCAGCAGAGCACCACGCTGAGTTCCATTCCTGACAGCTAAGAACAAGAAACTGAAGCTACAGTGAACAATGTCTTACCAAAACTGGACAGCAGAAGACTGGGAAAAAAAGTCTTGTCTCATCAATCTTGATTTCTGCTGCAACATATGTATGGAAGGGTCAGAATTTGGTCTAAATATTAATCCCATAGATCCATTCTTACATTACACAGTACATGTAATCTGGTTCCACGAACATTACAATAAGTGAACTCAAATGGCCCGCACAGACAACAGATCTCAATTCAACGGAGCACTTTTGGGATGTTGTGGAATGTCACTGCAGCATGAAAGTGCAGCCAACAAATCTGCAGCAACTGCATGATATTGTCATGTCAACCTTGCTCAGAATCTCTGAGAACATTTCCAGGACAGTAAAGATGTAGCTCTGTCTAAACAAAAGTAGCCCTTAAGTTTAGATGTTACTTTGTTACACAAAAGAAAGTTACTTTGAACATGAAAATGAGCTGCTTTGAATTTTCATACAAATGTGAAATGAGCTGCTGTTCATTTACAGTGTATGCTTTGCGGACAGGTTGCATGTTTGATGTTGAAGTTTTAACCCATTTTCTCTGAGCGAAACCCCTGTTGAGTTCTGCCGTTCGTTTACCAGGTAATTAAAACCTCCTTGATGACCTTCACAAACAGAAAACTGGTATGAAAGTCATGGTCAACTGCCTTTGTAAAGCATATTATAGAAAACAATAACAACTACAAAAGTAACCTTCCTCACAGCAGTGGACGTGGGAGGTCTTTGATTGTGCATATCAAAGAATTGCTCTCCCTGTGTGCTCATAGTACATCCTACCAAGGTCAGCCTGTCTATCTTTAGTATATCGCACATGGACTGGCGAAACAGTTGAAGGTGCCGGATACTAGTTTTTAACCCCAATGATCAGAAGTTTTAGAACTAAAAAGTAAAGTATAGTAATTGTGTCCCGAATGTATATATTTTTTTCAATTCAGAAAAATCGATTTTTTTGAAAATTCCAATTAATCAGCGATCATTAAATTCCAGTGTGCACAGAGTGCAAATTGCTTCACTGTTGTTAAATGTCCTGAACTTGATTTATAAATAAATTACCCATAAAGAGGATCTTACTCTATTACTTATTAATAAACAGGTGCTCCGCTTGGGATGTGTGTGTGTGTATATGCATAAATGTTTAATCATATGTGTTTGTTTGTGAGAGAGAGAATGTAAAACAAAGATTTTACACAACTGAATAAATGTGTTAAAGGCATTAAAATAAATAATTAATATATATATATATATATATATTCATATTTAATTCAATATAAAATGGAATGTTCTGGTCCTGGATGGTTATTGGTTAATATAATGTCCTGGCTGTGAAAAAATACACAAAATATTAACAGCTATGATTTGAAACTCCTATTCACCCTATTACTGCACAGCTGATATTGCAGGTCATTTTTTTAATTATTATAATTTTTTTTTAATGCACAGCAATGTTCTGTTATGTCAGGAATAATTTGCTTATCAAAATAACAATATAATGAAAATGCCATTTAATGTTTTTATCATTCAATAAACCATTGTATAAAAGCAATAAGACTCTCGAGACTGAATATAGTTACATCTAAAGGGCATTGTTAAGCACAACGCACAGTAATGGTGTACAACCCCCTCAGCCGTGATTATAATATCCAGACTATATTCACAATATAGCATGGCCTCTTGTATCTTTATGCTTAATTATCCTATTCAATGCTGTGTATTTTTATCATACAAGAGAATAATGTAATGAAACAAAGTGAAAAGGGACATCAAAGCAAGATAAATCATAAACATTTATTTATTATTATTTTTCTTTCAGTGGTAGTTGGGAGTAAACAGCCACCACACTGGAACAATGTCACTACACAGAGCAAATCCACTAGCAGACAGAAGAGTATTTCAACAGCGATGGAGCTGAAAAAAAAAAAGAAAAAAAAAAAAACAGGAAAGGAGAAAAAAAACATGTCACTTGCAGCTGTGGACTCCTAATCCCTTAGAAAGAAAAGGGAGAGAGAATGAAAGAGAAAAAGAAAAGGGTATTTTGGTGGTAAACTTTTAAGTGAAGCAGAAAGAATGAGGGAATGGATGCAAGAGATCCACAACTGTCAATAAAATGCAAGAAGCTGGAAATCAAGTTGAAATTGTGTGTTCACACAAGTTATCACAGAGATGATAGTTCTCTGCTGTATAGCGAGACAAGTAGAGAAGGTCTCATTTATTTGAATTGCTTAGGTATTGTTTTTCAATAGAACTGACCTGTCGTGCTGTAGCGTAAACCATTTAATATGGAGCTGTATTATGGATGAGGCCAAATCTGTGGAGGCATAAGGCTATTTTGTCAGCAAGAAAGGTCCGAAGAGAATTTAACGTCCTCTCTGGGGTGAATGGATTGCCACCTACCCGTGCAATCATGCATCAAAATTCACATAAAGGCAGCATAAAATGTATTCATACAACTCCAGTGGTTCAATCCATGTCTTCTGAAGCAACCCAATCATGTTTGAGTGAGAAGTGATATAAGAAGGTCAATATTTAAATACTTTTTACTATAAATCTCCACTTTCACTTTCAGAATGTGAAAGTGGAAACTAATAGTAAAAAAGAACTTAAATGATGAGAGAATTTTCATTTTTGATTGAACTATCCCTTTAATGTCGCAATTCACACTGTTTAAAATGAATGTTCAGGAAAATTAAGAAGAAAGAAATGTTGGCACAGTATAGCATGTGTAAAGTCCAAAAATAGGAAAATGGGTTTTATGAATGACAATGTCATTTTGAAACTTTTTGCCATACGTTTATATTCAGTTAATTTATAATTACTGAGTCAACCTCAAATATACATCACAAAAATCGATATTTTCCAAGAAACAGTGAACATGCTACATCTAATATGTATGTGCAAGACTAAAGGAACTTTGCAAAACTCTTGCAGGGTCACTCTTCAGCAAAGCCAAATGAACAGCGAGTCCTTAAAGGAAAAGTTCACCAAAAAAATCCAAATATGTACGACTTTCTTGTGGAACACAAAAGGAAAATGTTTAATAAATACCCAATTCATCCTTCTAAAAGTAGACCAGATGATTTGTGCATCATATTTTAAGACTCCTGAAGGTATCTGATATAAGTTTTTACATGAAACAACTCTAAATTTAAGTCATATTTCACTATGAACAATATTATCTACTAATGCTCATGAACGCACAATCGATGTCAAGATTTTCTCTGAAAAACATGACCTAAATTTTGAGTTGTTCCCCAACAAAATAACTGAATGTTCTTAGAAGACTTGGAATATGAGGCATGACCTACAATGACTAATTTTATTATATTGTGGTGTGCTTTTTTGGAAAATAAAAGCAGAATTTTAGAAATATTACATAATTTATTTTTGCATATCCATTCACAAACAGTAGACTAAGCACTTTGGTGGAGACATGGTCACGTTCAACATGTTAGATCTTACATGGTGGCAAAAGAACATTGTTTAGTCATATTTTACCTCCTATTTGTCATAGACTAGCAATCATATCTTTGCAAACAGATTTTTTTTGCGATGTCTTCATGAAAAGTTCAAATCTACTAAGAGCAATTGTGGTGTAAGAGAGTTTTGTTAAAACAGATGCGATAACAATGACGGTGATCAGTGAAATATCATAATTTACGTCAAATCCAGAGTTTGTCCTGATCCACCTAACCTGATGGAATTTAAAGAAGCCTGTTGGGCTATCTGGTTTGAAATTTCATGTCAACTACACATTTTAACACAAATGATCAACAAGTTGAATCCCTAAAAAATGAATCAGAATTACATGTATAACAATTAAATGCGTGTATCATGAAAAAGTGAAGTGTGTCATAGCTGTCTGAATGTGATCTGCCAGGTCCAATTTTGAGTGTCGGACAAAATTACAATTACAGTGACAGAAAAAACACATCACAAGCATATTCACGTAGTAAAGGGGTGGTGTAGACTCGCACCATCAACTCGTGGTGAAAAATACTTTCTGTGCTCTCACATGTAATCATTTAGATTGACTCTTTTCAGTAGCTTCAATACAAACAGGAAGTTAGATCACAAAATTCAGAGGAGCAGAGAGCTGAAAAGTGGCGGGGTTGAATAAGGTGAATAGTGTGACAGTGTGCCTGTCGCTCAACCAGTAGAGAAGGGCACTATTTATATGGTGTATTTATAGACTTGCAACTGTGGTTGTGTTGATTACCTGACGAAGACCTAAGTGGTCGAGAGCATGATCAGCAGGGTGCGTTCCCTATTTTATTATTTTCTGCATTGATTTGTGATCTAGCACCTGAGTACATTTTTTTGGGATTTGCACATGCTACTTTTTGTACTCTACAAATCTTTTTTTTGTGTTACACTCCATTCAGTTTGACTCTCTTGTAATTTAGTGTGATAAGATGGCATCAAGTAAGATGTTTGAATTCACGAAGGACTATGAAAAAATTATTTTGTAAGACTCCCTCTTTGAAGATACATCCATATCTATTCTAGACAAAAACAACTCAAAAAAGACACTCAAAAATCTATTTATCAGAGAAAAAAAACTTTTTCTGCATGCGGTCACACTTAGTGACTATCTGCGACAACAATGGATTCCACGAGGGCTGAGAATTCAAAAGGGACCCATGATGGGATTCAATAATCCTGTTTTTGTGACAAATGGTGTGAGATCACTAACAAATGCTCCTTTGATTTGATAGCCTTACTAATCCAAGAGCTGACTGATCACCTAACTGGTGTTCGTAATTAAATTAAAGTGACTTGTGAAGATCTAGAAAAGACTATAATCAAAAAAGATTGACTAAACGAAATGTTGACCGAATGTGAGGAAAACCAAAAGCAACTCGAGTTGGAGATAAAAGCAGCTAAGAAGAAGAAGTTTCATAGAGATGCTGATGATTATCATCTTAACAGAGTTTACACCTGGAGACATTCTAAAATCACCTGTGTTGGCCTGCGGTACCCCTCCAAAGTGGATGACATGGGACCTCCTACTTCTGGTAATCTGAACTTTTTAGTATAGGGTCTGCTTCATCTTCTTTTTTAGAGGAAGGCCCTCTCAGGGATGGAACTCGTCAAGCTCTCAGACCGAGGCCGCAAGAAGGAAAAAATGCAGACAGGGTAAGAAAAAATTGCCAAAAAATGTCAAAGTACCACAAGACTCTTCCCAAGGGATGTCAAAATGTTGTGAATATTTCTAGCAAATCCTTGTCTCTTGACTGTCTTCTAGCTCTTTAAAAAGTTCTATCTTTTGTTCCTACAATTTATTGTAATTTATTTAATGTGGATTTATTTTATTTTTTTAGAAAATTAAGTTTAAATGAATTCTTCTCTAGTAATGTTGAGTCCTCTCCTTTTGTTGTGGTGATGAATATTCTGCTACCCCGGTATTTATACCCAACAAGGTGAATTCTTCGGCAGTTAACTTAACATCCCAGAGCCCTTATACACCCTTCTGGGTAAAATCCACTTTTGTCCCAACGGGAATTCGAAACTCTTTATTGAAAACGTATTGCCCCTAGTTGAAAGAGATGTAAGTCAAATCTTCAATAAAAAGCATGAATTTAAAGTATTCAATAATTTGCCAAAAGCTCAAAGAAATGCTCTATGTGAACTAAAAGATGATGGGGTTCAATAGTGGTTATGGACTCTCATTAAGTTTATAGACAATTAAATTACCATCTGGTTCTAGAATATCCTTTAAAAGAAGAATACACAAGGTTTTGAAACAGTTTTTTATCAGAGGAGAGATCAACCAAAATGAGTTTAAATTCAGGCAAGTTGATTTCCCAATAACTCCTGTCATTTACATACTACCTAATATACATAAAGATATATCTAAACCACCAGGCAGACCTATTATAGCAGGTATCAGTTAACTTACTGAAAAGATTTCAACTTTCATTGATTCCTTGTTGAAACCTTGTGTGAATAACCTCCCTTCATATGTGCAAGATCTCAAGATTTTGCAATCTGTAAAATTGCCTCATAATGACATCTCTCTTGTTACCTTAGATGTTGAGTCATTGTACACTAATATTCCACATGATGGAGAGATTGCTGCCATTGATTTATATGTGCATGATTATCTCCAGAATAAAACTCCTGGTATTGACTGTATAAAATAACTTGCTAGATTGATATTGACAAAATAAAAAAACGAAAAAAAACAAAACAATTGTGTATAAAAATTATTTATTTTTTCAAATTAAGGGAACAGCAATTTGTAGTACTATGGCTCCCAATATATGTTGGCTTCTTTGAACATACATGTGTCTTTAATCCTGATGTTAACCCATCTAAGATCAACCTTTGGATGAGATATATTGATGATATTTTATTCCTTTGGTCTGGTTCCGAAAGTGACCTTTTTGATTTTTAGCGATTTCTCTATTCCCATAATGGACATCTAATATTTACAATGAATTATGACAAGTTTCAAGTTAGTTTTCTTGACCTTCTTGTTAAAAAAAAAGGGGATGGTCTGATCACAGATGATAACCGAAAGATAAAAACATGATATTTCAGTCATCCCCATTGAGCTAAACAGATTGAAATAAACTTACTTGTAATCATTCTTGTAATTACTTTGGGGTCATTACTTGTAATTCTAAAAATTTCAAGTGTCCCTGCAGTCTAGCCTATATATAGTTAAAACCACATATAGCTGAACATTGAAGTAATATACACCTCAAAGATCATAAGTATCTTATTAATGTTAATTTTAATCAATTTCAACATAATCTATCGATTTTGCGATATGTTGGTATTGAACAAGTGAAAATTCCAAGAAGATGTGGTGACGTAAACCAATAACTTTTTGCATTTTATATTTATACTCTTCAAACTCTCTCCCCCAAAGACCTAAACTTAGATTTGATTTAAAACCAATTTTGTAATAAACTAAAAAAATTTGTGTCGTTGGCGTACATTTTCTGTATTGTGGTTTTGGGGCTTTGCTGTGTATTTTAGTGTTACATTTTAAATAGGTCACTGGTGTTGTATGAGAGAGACAAATATTTTACTAATGTTTTCCATTGGATAATAATCTAATTATTTTTAAGTTTAGATGGAACTAGTCACAAAATATTTTCAGTTGGACCACAGTGTTTTAACAGTGCACCTGAGGACACCTGGGTCACTAATTGCCATCATGAAACAAGACAGTCTCTGGTTTTATTGCCTATTGTGAGTGTTTGGGAACAGGTAGTGGGACATATTAGAGAGAGAGACATAAGAGAGGGGGTATTTTATATCCTGAGGGAGTGAAGAGGTATGACCAGAGAGTGGAGAAACAAAAAGAGAGAGGTAAAGACTTTTTTTCCCACAGTTCCCTGGAGGGTTTCATGTAGAGTCAGAGCAATAAGAGAGATGCTGATAGGGAAGAGCTAAAGCTCTCAAGCAAAGCTCAGAGCTCTCGAACAGACTGCTTCTGTCTAGACAAACTGATCAGACACAGTACACCCTTACAACTTACCTCAACTTTGTGCTAATTTGGCCAATGCAACAACATTATATAAGCATACAGTACTTCTTATATTGTGTCATTATAGTTATTCAAGAGGTCATTCAATTAATTGTCCTTGATCTTTTGAGATAAAACAGTTCAACTATGAATGCATACTGAAGCATTCTTAATTCAAAACTTCCTCCCCAGTCAAAAAAAAATATTTAAAAGGGCCACATGAATGTCAGCAATGTCTATTAGATAGTAAGTAAATTGGCCTGTCCAGTTACAGTGAGGTTTTATATATATATATATATATATATATAGAGAGAGAGAGAGAGAGAGAGAGAGAGAGAGACACTAATAGACATTGCTGACATTCATATGGCCCTTTTAAATATTTTTTCTTTATATTTATATATATATACACTATTAATCCAGTCTGGCCTCATGTACATTATGATACCATGGCAACATTTTTTCCAAAATGACATGCTCATAGGTGCGGGAACAAATTTTCATCAAGGGGTGCAGTTTAGTTCGATTTACACATCATGTTAAACACAAACAAACACCAAAACATTACGTTTTGCTCAAAATTCTTCTGTAGAAAAAAACTTAATATTGAGGATTGATTAATTTGTTTTTATTCATATAAACTGTAAAATTACACTACAATTTTTATTATTAAACCACAGTAATGAAACAATAACACAATTTAATCAGGTTTGAAGTGCAGAACGACGTGTTGGCAAGGAAGACCACCCCTCCTCCCAACGACCAGGTGCTCTGTCTTACCACAGCTGATGTGAGGACCCACGAAAGGCTGCTGGACCAGACAACATTCCTGGCAGAGTGCTCAGAGGATGTGCGGACCAGCTGGCAGATGTTCTTACCGACATTTTCAACATCTCTCTGAGCAGTGCCGTCGTTCCAACCTGCTTCAAGGCCACCACCATCGTCCCCATGCCAAAGAAGTCTGCAGTGTCCTGCCTCAACGACTACCATCCCGTCGCACTCACACCCATCATCATGAAATGCTTCGAGAGGCTCGTCATGAGGCACATTAAGACCCAGATGCCCCCCTCACTAGACCCACTGCAGTTTGCGTATAGTCCAAACCATTCAACAGACGATGCCATCGCCACCACCCTCCATCTGGCCCTCACCCACCTAGATAAAGAGGACTCATATGTTCGAATGCTGTTCATAGACTTCAGCTCAGCATTCAACACAACCATTCCCCAGCACCTGATTGGAAAGCTGAACCTGCTGGGCCTGGACACCTCCCTCTGCAACTGGATCATGGACTTCCTGACTGGGAGACCTCAGTCAGTCCGGATTAGGAAGAGCATCTTCACCACCACCACACTGAGCACTGGGGCCCCCAAGGACTGTGTGCTCAGTCCACTGCTGTTCACTCTGCTGACTCACAACTGTATCATCAAGTTCGCCAATGACACGACTGTGTTGGGTCTCATCAGCAAGAACGACGAGTCAACATACAGAGAGGAGGTGCAGCGGCTAACGGACTGGTGTAGAGCCAACAACCTGTCTCTGAATGTTGACAAAACAACTCTCTGTAGGAGAGTACAGAGTGACCACTCTCCGCTGAACATCGAAGGATCCTATGTGGAGATCGTCAAGAGCACTATTCCTTGGTGTTCACCTGGTGGAGAACCTCACCTGGTCCCTCAACACCAGCTCTATTACCAAGAAAGCCAAGAAGCATCACTACTTTCTTCGAAGGCTTGAAGGCACATCTCCCACCCCCATCCTCACTAAATTCTATAGAGGGACTATTGAGAGCATCCTGAGCAGCTGCATCACTGCCTGGTTTGGGACTTGCACCATTTCGGACCGCAAAGCCCTGCAGAGGATAGTGAGGCCAGCTGAGAAGATCATTGGGGTCTCTCTTCCCTCCATCAAAGACATTTACAAAAAACACTGCATCCGCAAAGCCACCAGCATTGTGGACAACCCCACAAACTCTTCACCCTCCTGCCGTCTAGAAAGTGGTACCGAAGCATTCGGGCCCTCACGGCCAGACTGTGTAACAGCTTCTTCCCCCAAGCCATCAGACTGCTCAATACTCAGAGACTGGTTTGACACACACACACACATGTCCTGAGTTGCACTTTAGTTATTGTCACTTTATAAATGGCTGCTACCTCAATAACTGCTATGTCCATAGAACACTATCTCATAGTATGATATGTTTACATTTGGCATTTTTAGAAACTGTCTATCTTTTTGCACTACTGTGTACTGGTCGGCACTGCACTGTCTCTTACTGTGTCTATTGTCCTGTTCATTTTTAGCAATTTATTGTACTGTCCCGTACTTTTTGCTCATTTTATATAGGTATTTTATTTAGTCTGTGTAGTCTCATGTGGTTCTTGGTTTGTCCTATGTTGTTTTATGTAGCAGCATGGTCCTGGAGGAATGTTGTCTCATTTCGCTGTGTACTGTACTAACTGTATATGGTTGAAGCGACAATAAAAACCACTTGACTTCACTTGACTATTATAATCTCACATACTTCTTCTTCTTCTTCAGTACACTTTTTCAGCACCTAACTCATCCTGCGCCGTTTGTCGTTGACCCACAAATGAGGTGTCATCCTATGGGATGGGATTTTTTTTCCTTCTATGACAAGTTGATGCAAGAAATTTGTAAGATAATACCTCCAAATCAGAATGTCGTAGAGACATGGGGGCAGACTCATTTCACTCGGGCTACCAATTGCTCAGAGCGATATCTTCAGATTAGAATGTCATACAGACACCAGAACATAGTAGAGACTTCCGCATTTGCTTATTTGACTCAGGCTATCAAGGAGCTTTTTGTGTATCACTCTTTTAACTGCCTAGCAACCAGATGGGATCACCCTTGTAACCAAGTAGCAAAACCCATATCTCTGCATCAGAACATCGAAGAGACTTCCGGATTCCCCATTTGACTCAGGCTAGCAAGGAACCTTTTGAGTATCACTCTGGGAACTGCCTAGCATCCAAATGGGATGCATCCAACACTCCTTTCCCAACTTTTAGATATTGGTATTTCTGGCACTCCTCTATTCTGGTTTTCTTCCTACCTCACTAAATTACAATATTTCATCTCACTTAAGGAAAATAAACCTCCTATTGTTCCTCTCACTCAGGGTATCCCCCAGGGTTCTGTACTGGGCTACCAATGTTCATAATTTACATTCTCCCACTATCATGGACTCAGTTATCACTGTGTAAAGGGGGTTAAAGGGAAAGGAGGCGAGAACCGGCTTGACAATATAAATAATATTTTAATTACAAACTTAACTAAACAGACAAACATACACAGATTTTGGACAGCTGTCCATAAATCTCTCTCTCCGTCGCACAGCCATCTTCTCCCACCGGCCTTTATCTCTCTTGAAGGGCCAATTAGCCTGATTAGGGGCCGGGAGTGTGGAATCATGACCTGGCCCTTCCCTCCGTCCTGCCACATTCCTCCCTTGTTCTCTCAGGGCAGGTGTAATGAAGTGGGCTTAGACGAGGGAGTGAAGATCCAAATGCAGTTTATTTGAATATTAAAAGTAAAAGCAAACACTTAGAACACTTAGGCAGGAACTCCGACCAAGGCAGGATACGAGACAGAGATTCAAACATCTAACATCAAACATCAAACAACGACCGACAAAGGACAAGGTGAACATCAGGACCTAAAATACAAAACAAGGGAAAACATAAACCAATGGACAATCAGAACTAATAACAAGGTGAAGAGGTAATTAACTAAAACCAATGACAAGACTAGAACAGAGAGTAAAGTAGTTAAACAATAAACCAATGGGGAGCGGACACATGGACGAGGAGGGAGGACAGGACATGACAAAACTTCAAAATAAGAGTGCTTAAAACAGAAAGCAATACGGAACATAAAAGGTGCCAAAACTCAAAGAGTGCATAAACAAAGAACAATGTGGAACATAAAAAGTGCCAAAAACTAAAAGTAAAAAGGTAAACAAACCAAAGACGGTGTGGATCGTTACAGAGCCCCCCCTTTAAGGAGCGGATCCCAGACGCTCCTAATCAAAGGAGGGGCAAAACGACAACGAAAACAAACAGGCAGATCTAGGGAACACGAGGGGGACAGAGGGACAAGACGTGGACAGGAAGACAGTGACAGAACAGATGGGTGGTCAGGAGAACAAGGAGGCCGGGTAGGTGCCCAGGGGACAACTTGAAGGAGGGGACCGGGTCGGGGGGCATCCATCGGGCAGGGACTGGGTCAGGAGGCCGGGGAGGTGGCCGTAGGGCAGGGATCGGGTCAGGTGGCCAGGGAGGCAGCCCCATGGCAGGGACTGGGTCTGGAGGCCAGGGAAGTGGCCGTAGGGCAGGGATCGGGTCAGGTGGCCAGGGAGGCAGCCCCATGGCAGGGACTGGGTCTGGAGGCCGGGGAAGTGGCCGTAGGGCAGGGATCGGGTCAGGGGGTCTAGGGGATGGCCACAAGGCTAGGGCAGGGTCAGGAGGCTTTGGAGATGGCCTCAGGACTGGGACAGGGTCAGGAGGAGGCCAC
The DNA here is from genome assembly GCA_032164185.1 of Moxostoma hubbsi. NCBI lineage: Eukaryota > Metazoa > Chordata > Actinopteri > Cypriniformes > Catostomidae > Moxostoma > Moxostoma hubbsi. The sequence continues at coordinate 11,340,600 of JAVLUX010000047.1, forward strand.
GGGATAGGGTCAGGAGACCATGAGACAGGATCAGAAGGCCTGGGAGGGGGCCACAAGACAGGGTCAGAAGGCCAGGGAGGAGGCCACAAGGTAGGGTCAGAAGGCCAGGGAGGAGGCCACAAGGTAGGGTCAGAAGGCCAGGGAGGAGGCCACAAGGCAGGGTCAGAAGGCCCGAGAGGAGGCCACAAGGCAGGGTCAGAAGGCCCGAGAGGAGGCCACAAGGCAGGGTCAGAAGGCCCGAGTGGAGGCCACAAGGCAGGGTCAGAAGGCCCGAGTGGAGGCCACAAGGCAGGGTCAGAAGGCCTGAGAGGAGGCCACAAGGCAGGGTCAGAAGGCCTGAGAGGAGGCCACAAGGCAGGGTCAGAAGGCCAGGGAGGTGGCCACAGGACAAGGTCAGAAGGCCAGAGAGGAGGCCACAAGGCAGGGTCAGGAGGCCTGAGAGGAGGCCACAAGGCAGGGTCAGAAGGCCTAGGAGGCCACAGGGCAGGGTCAGAAGGCCTGGGAGGAGGCCACAGGACAAGGCCAGAAGGCCTGAGAGGAGTTGAGGAGGCCCCCAGGGACGGTGCCATAGTAGGCAGTGACCAAGGAGGCTTGGAAAGTCCTGGGGTTTTAGTAGGCGAAGGCAGAGCCGTGGGAGGTGGAGCAGACAGAGCCATGGAAGGCGGAGCAGACAGAGCCGTGGAAGGCGGAGCAGCTGCAGGCAGAGCCGAGGCAGTCCTCTGAGGCGGAGACCTGGGGGACTCTGGCAGCAGAGGCGCGGAGGGCTCGGGAGACAGGGGTGCGGAAGGCTCGGGTGGCTGAGGCGTGGGAGGCCCTGACCTTGGTCTCAAAGGCTCGAGAGGCAGTGCGCTGGGTGACTCGAGAGGCAATGCGCTGGGAAGCTCTGGAGGCGGAGCTCTGGGAGGCTCGAGAGGCGGAGCTGTGGAAAGCTCTGGAGGCGGAGCTGTGGAAAGCTCTGGAGGCGGAGCTGTGGAAAGTTCTGGAGGCGGAGGAGTGGAAGGTGGAGCCGTGGCAGGCTCTGGTGACTGAGGCGCGGCAGGCTCTGGTGACTGAGGCGCGGCAGGCTCTGGTGACTGAGGCGCGGCAGGCTCTGGTGACTGAGGCGCGGCAGGCTCTGGTGACTGAGGCGTGGCAGGCTCTGGTGACTGAGGCGTGGCAGGCTCTGGTGACTGAGGCGTGGCAGGCTCTGGTGACTGAGTCGTGGCAGGCTCTGGTGACTGAGGCGTGGCAGGCTCTGGTGACTGTGATCTCGAAGGCTCGAGAGGCGGAGCCATGGGAGGCTCAAGGGGCGGAGCCGTGGGAGGTTCAGGAAGTGTTGGCTCTTGGACGGTCGAGGCTACAGGCGCTGGCTCTGGCTCTTGGACGGTCGAGGCTACAGGCGCGGGCTCTGGCTCTTGGACGATCGAGGCTACAGGCGCGGGCTCTGGCTCTTGGACGATCGAGGCTACAGGCGCGGGCTCTGGCTCTTGGACGGTCGAGGCTACAGGCGCGGGCTCTGGCTCTTGGACGGTCGAGGCTACAGGCGCGGGCTCTGGCTCTTGGACGGTCGAGGCTGGCAACGCCGGCTCTGGGACGGACGAGGCTGGCAACGCCGGCTCTGGGACGGACGAGGCTGGCAACGCCGGCTCTGGGACGGACGAGGCTTCCAGCTCGTTGGCCGTGGCAGGCGTGGGCGTTGGCTCGTTGGCCGTGGCAGGCGTGGGCGTTGGCTCGTTGGCCGTGGCAGGCGTGGGCGTTGGCTCGTTGGCCGTGGCAGGCGTGGGCGTTGGCTCGTTGGCCGTGGCAGGCGTGGGCGTTGGCTCGTTGGCCGTGGCAGGCGGAGACCGGGAAGCAGAAGCCTTTCCTCTTCTCCTCCTTCTCCTGGCGGACGGGGTTGTCAACACTGGCCCTGGGACAGACAAGGCTGGGGGCATGTTGGCCGTAGCAGGCGTGGAGGAACGAGTCATGGAAGGCTGGGAGGTGACCTCTGTGGGGGGAGAGATAGCGGCCTCCTCTGCGATGCCCACAGTCAGAGGAGAGCCACAGATCCTCAGGGTCACTTCAAGGAAATCAGAGAGCGTCCAGCCAGGGGTTGCTGGTGGTAGCCGCTCCTTCAATGAGGTGTCAAGATTTGCCCTGAAGAAAACCACCAAGCTGTAATCTGGGAAATCCGAAGAGTTTGCCAGCTCGAGGAACTCAAAGACATGGACCTCTATCGGGCGGTCCTCCTGTTTGAGGCCGAGGAGGAGGAAATTCGCCTGTTGGGCGGTGAGGGCTGCTGGATCCATTGCGGGTCGGTCGTTCTGTAATGAAGTGGGCTTAGACGAGGGAGTGAAGATCCAAATGCAGTTTATTTGAATATTAAAAGTAAAAGCAAACACTTAGAACACTTAGGCAGGAACTCCGACCAAGGCAGGATACGAGACAGAGATTCAAACATCTAACATCAAACATCAAACAACGACCGACAAAGGACAAGGTGAACATCAGGACCTAAAATACAAAACAAGGGAAAACATAAACCAATGGACAATCAGAACTAATAACAAGGTGAAGAGGTAATTAACTAAAACCAATGACAAGACTAGAACAGAGAGTAAAGTAGTTAAACAATAAACCAATGGGGAGCGGACACATGGACGAGGAGGGAGGACAGGACATGACAAAACTTCAAAATAAGAGTGCTTAAAACAGAAAGCAATACGGAACATAAAAGGTGCCAAAACTCAAAGAGTGCATAAACAAAGAACAATGTGGAACATAAAAAGTGCCAAAAACTAAAAGTAAAAAGGTAAACAAACCAAAGACGGTGTGGATCGTTACAGCAGGGAGCCCCTGGCATGACGTACACCCACCCCCCCCCCCCTTTCCCTGGGGAGGGGCGTGCCTTCTGCCACATCTTCCAGCAGGTCATCCCCATCTACCTGGATGAGGGAGGGGAAAAGGGGTGGGAAACAAGCCGTAACTGCGATTGTGCCAAATTAACAAAACATTTTTAAAAAGAGAGGGAAGGCCAGCACGGAGCAGCAGAGGTAGATAGATAGGAGAGAGAGAGAGAGAGAGAGAGAGAGAGAGAGAGAGAAACACTTATTCGCCGGTTCACTGATATGCCGTAGCTTGGTCCTTGGCCACTCCTCCACCCTCTAATGAATGACAGCTGTGCCTCCCCGGGCGGATCGTAGGCAGTCTTCTGGCCCCTGTTGGACAGAACACCCCACCGCATTCTCGGGAAACAGAAGGGGTCTCACCCGCCCCTGGCAGTGGTTCTCCCACTCCAGGCGGTCGACCGGGAGCCCCTTCCTGCTCGTGGTCGGCGGTCGGCACGACTCCGCTGCGTTTAGTGGCTGGTAGGGGTCTCGGCTAGGAGTGCCTCAGGTGGCCGGCTCCTCTGTCCCATGGCAGATGGCTACGGATGCTCTGTTGTGGTAGATGGTAGTGTCGAGGACTCTACTACGGTGCATCCCTCCTCCTTCCCGGGTTTCAGCACCAGTGTATAGGGGGTCAAAGGGAATGGAGGAGGCAAGAACTGGCTTGACAATATAAATAATTTTTTAATTACAAACTTAACTAAACAGACAAACATACACAGATTTTGGACAGCTGTCCATAAATCTCTCTCTCCGTCGCACAGCCATCTTCTCCCACCGGCCTTTATCTCTCTTGAAGGGCCAATTAGCCTGATTAGGGGCCGGGAGTGTGGAATCATGACCTGGCCCTTCCCTCCGTCCTGCCACATTCCTCCCTTGTTCTCTCAGGGCAGGGAGCCCCTGGCATGACGTACACCCACCCCCCCCCCCTTTCCCTGGGGAGGGGCGTGCCTTCTGCCACATCTTCCAGCAGGTCATCCCCATCTACCTGGATGAGGGAGGGGAAAAGGGGTGGGAAACAAGCCGTAACTGCGATTGTGCCAAATTAACAAAACATTTTTAAAAAGAGAGGGAAGGCCAGCACGGAGCAGCAGAGGTAGATAGATAGGAGAGAGAGAGAGAGAGAGAGAGAGAGAGAGAGAGAGAGAGAGAGAGAAAGAAACACTTATTCGCCGGTTCACTGATATGCCGTAGCTTGGTCCTTGGCCACTCCTCCACCCTCTAATGAATGACAGCTGTGCCTCCCCGGGCGGATCGTAGGCAGTCTTCTGGCCCCTGTTGGACAGAACACCCCACCGCATTCTCGGGAAACAGAAGGGGTCTCACCCGCCCCTGGCAGTGGTTCTCCCACTCCAGGCGGTCGACCGGGAGCCCCTCCCCGCTCGTGGTCGGCGGTCGGCACGACTCCGCTGCGTTTAGTGGCTGGTAGGGGTCTCGGCTAGGAGTGCCTCAGGTGGCCGGCTCCTCTGTCCCATGGCAGATGGCTACGGATGCTCCGTTGTGGTAGATGGTAGTGTCGAGGACTCTACTACGGTGCATCCCTCCTCCTTCCCGGGTTTCAGCACCAGTGTATAGGGGGTCAAAGGGAATGGAGGAGGCAAGAACTGGCTTGACAATATAAATACTATTTTAATTATAAACTTAACCAAAAAGTCAAACACACACACGTGTGTCGGATAGCTGTCCGTAAGTCTCTCTCTCCATCGCACTGACGTCTTCGCTTGATAATTAGCCTGATTAGGGGACGGGTGTGTGGAATCACGACCCGGCCCCGCCTTCCACCCTACCACACACTGCTATGCTGATGACACCCAGATTTATACATTTGCATGTTTTGATGAAACACATGCCATCAGCTCATTAACTACCTATATCAATTATGTAAAAATTTGGATAAACAGTAATTTCCTCAAATTAAATGCTGACAAAACTGAGATTCTGATTTCTGGGCCACAAACACTTATAAGAAATATTTACATTTTTGTCAATACTGATGTAAATCTGACCAAACCCTCTAAAACCAATCTTGGAATCACTTTTGAATCTCTTACTTTTGAAGCCCACATCAGAACCATCACTAAAAATGCTTTCATAACATCACGTCTTGACCACTGTAACTACCTCTTTACTTGCTTACCATCTAAATCTATTGCCGAATTACAATACATCCAAAACACTGTAGCTAGAATTCTCACTAACACTGAGCATTCTGCACACATTATTCCCATCTTGTTTAGTCTTCACTGGCTGCCTGTCTCATGCCGTATTAAGTTTAAAATTCTTCTCCTGACATACAAAGCCCTCAATGATCTGGCACCTCATTATATATGTGATCTGCTGCATCCATACACACCAGCATGCACTCTTCGTTCTTCTGATTCCAAATTGTTGTCTATCCCTAGATTTCTTCTATGCACTTTTGGTGGAGATCCTTCAGTGTAATTGCACCTAAACTGTGGAACTCTCTACCTCAGAGCCTCCGTGACATCCCCTCTTTAAATCTCAAATTTAAAACAAATCTGTTCTCAGCGCATTATCTATCTATTACTGATTGATGTTTTCTTTCCCCCTTTGTAATTGAGATGGTAGCTTCTGTTGAAATGTATATTAATTTATTTTGCACTGTTAAATGTGTATGGAGTTTAAAGTGTCCCTGAGCTTGTGGAAAGGCGCTATTTGAATAAAACTTATAATTATAATAATAATTATTATTATTATTATTTGACAGGCTAACAAGGAGCCTTTTAAGTATCACTCTTGTAACTGCCTAGGAACCAAATGAGCTCACCCTAGCAACCAAGTAGCAAAACACATATCTCTGCACCAAAACATTGTAGAGACTTCAAGGTTGGCTCATTTGACTCAGCAAGGAGCCTTGTTAGTATCACCTTAGCAACTTCCTAGCAACCAGATGAGGTCACCCTAGCAACCGAGTAGAAAAACAAATATCTCTGCACCAGAACATCATAGAGACTTCCGGGTTGTCTCATTTGACTCGGGCTAGCAAGAAGCCCTTTTAATTGTGTCAATGTAGAAGGAACATTGCAATTAATTATTATGTAGTCATTTCTATTTCATAAAAAGGTGAGTGTGTGTGTGTGTGTGTATGTGTGTGTGTGTGCACAAACCTGCACACCTGTTTATTTACATATTTGTCATACTGTACATATCAAACTGTATGTATCTCCCTGGTAACTGCCTAGCAACAAAGTAGCAAAACATATATCTCTGCACCAGAACATCATAGACACATCAGAGTTGGCTCATTTGACTCAGGCTAGTAAGGAGCCTTTTGAGTATAACCCTGCTAAATTGTATTTTTGTACAAATACAAAGGAAAAAAGGGAGAATAAAAAGTTCACTAGTATCTATCACCATCACAAGGGCTCTCTTCAAGTTCATTTCACCTGCAAACTATGGCAAAACGTAGAACACAGCACATAAAATTGAGTTTGCAAAAATGTAGGCATGGTCATTTTCATTCTATGAGACTAGGTTGTATTATTTCTGCAAATCAAAAGAATGGCGATAAAAGAGTAAAGAGTGGGATAGTATAACAAACCTTCTACTGTTTCTGGCTGTGTGTAGCACCTGCAACTCTGCATATATTTCCAAATTATTCTAATGTTAGGAAAAAGCCATACAATTTTTTTTTTACCCTATCCATGATAATTTTTATCTGATCTTAACAGTTTTGTGGCACATTTCAGTGTGGATGGAGCAAAGAAAACCACCTGACTCACAATATAAGTGGACCTCATGGGAAAAATAAATGATTTGAGTTATTAGATGGATCCATGCTAAGCTCAAGCTTATCATTCTATTAGACACAATGTGTTAAATCCACATTGTGATCATGATATTAAGAACATTTGATAAGGACGCACTGCCTGTTATTGCTTTGACACCTGAATGAATTAGTTCACATTCAAGAATAAGATTTGAATGTAAGCTTAAGGATCTTGTAGTTACAAATTTAAAAATGTTGAGACTTGCTATTGTGATGGAATTATGATCTTCAAGATAAAAAGATCAGTTTAATGATTGCCACTACTTTGCATTGCAAGCTGTTTTACGAATAGTAAAAATAATTTTTGTAATGTCTGTCAGTAAAATTTATTTCTCTTGCAATATATAGTCCATTTGAGTTTGTACAGATTACATTTGAAATGAGAAATTGAGTTGTTAATTGTTTCTACAGAGCTTTTCTGACCTTTTCGCTGTTCTTACTTTTGTCGGTGTTTAATTAGGGGTCGAAAAGACCTTGGGACCAATCATTTCACCAGAAACAAAGTCTAATTAGGAGAAAGGAAAAGCCCTTTTAATTGTGTGTCAATGTCAAAGGAACATTGTAATTAATTATTATATATTCAAGAAGTCAGGCATTTCTATTTCATAAAAAGGTGAGTGTGTGTGTGTGTGTGTGTGTGTGGATGTTTATGCTTTTGTGCATGCGTGTGTGTGTGTGTGTGAGATAGACCTACATGCAAGAATGTGTAAAACGCATGTGAGTTTTGTGTGTGAATGCATGTGGACACAAACCTGCACACCTGTTTATATCAGTGTGGATATCTCAGGGCCAGCAAAGCCAAATAAATAAATATTTTTCATCCTTTCATTCTCAATCACCTTTTTGCCTATGTATTTTTAATCGCTTTCCACTCTTAATTAATCTACAAACAAATAAAGAAAAACAAAAAGTTTATCCAGTCAGAATTTATTCCTTGATACTTACAAGCAAATTGTGACAACTCTTTCACACAAGTTAAATAAAAGCGGCATATAATTGCAGACCATTAACCATCTTCAGGAGGTCTTCTTACTGGCCTTGAGTTACGCAAACAGGCTTTAAGAGATGTCCGTAATTCAAGAGCGAATGATCCTTATGGTTTTAAAAACACGAGATGTTCTGCATGACTGTGTGATTGGTTAATTTATTAAACAGGAAAGGAGGACTGTAATAAAGCAAATTGGTTAGTACTTTTTGCATTGTTATAGCAACATCGGGAGTTTTCTAAGTGTAAATTAGGCTGCTGGAGCATTCAGTGTCCCTTATCAGGCTAATCAAGCCTCTTAGAGGGATAAAGGCCGACTGCGGACGGTGGTGCATATACAATTGTGCCGAAACCCGGGAAGGAGGAGGAATATGCCGTAGTGGAGTTCTCGTCGTTACCATCCACCCCAACAGAGCAGCTGTGGCCATCTGCCGGGGGACAGAGGAGCCTGGCCGCCTGGAAGCGGAGGAACAGCTGCCGACTGCAAGGGGAGAAGGGGCTCCTAGCCGACCACCTGGAGCATTCAGGGCCACTGCCAGGGGTGGGGGGAGACCACTACCAGACCCTTCTGTACCTACAAGGTGTCCAAGTGAAGAAAATTTGGCTGTGCAGAGCAGGGGCATTACTAGACATAAAGGTCTACTGGGGCACAGGCCCCCATTACTCATATCGCTTTTTTTTTCTTTCTAGAAAGCCTGCTGCGTGCATGAAGTGTGCAACACAATGCACTATACAAAACCTTGCTTAACCTACTATTACTACACTGCATCAAGTACTGGGAAAGTTAAACATGTAGAGATATTAATCTTTATGAATATATTTATTTAAGTATCTTCAACATGCTGTACATGAACATTCTCAAAAAATGTTATGGCATAAAATGCATACACTGTACATGCAAATAACAAAACCATAGAAAACTTTCTTGCCCATTTGCATTCTTCTATATTACACATTACACATCAGGAAAACCTCTGTCAAGTAAGTCTATGGAATTGCATTATCCAACGTCAGGCAAAGACGAAATCATCAGGATGAGTTGGTCGCTAGGCAGAGTTGGTAGCTAAAATGGCAGAGTTTGGTTGCTAGCTTGAGAAACTAGCTGAGCTATCGCTAACTTTATAAATGCAGAAGTGTCATTTCTATAGCTAGCTAACATAATTGGTGTAAGTTTAAACTGACATTTGAAACTCATTAAGTTTACTTGCAACAACAACTCAAATCAAGCCAAACTATAGTCCTTTTTAGTCGCTAGGTAATTAGCACGCAGCAGACATAGTTACTGACAACTATTTATGTAGTGTCCTAAACTAGCGCTAGTGAATTAAATTATTAATTTCATATCCAAAAGATTGATTCAATGTTATCATAATCAAAGATAGTACTACAGAACATACAAATTTGTTTATTTTCTCTACAATTCCAGAGACTTGACTGAGGTTTTCCTGAGACTTGATGCTTTTTCATCTGATGTCTGAAACCTGACTCTGATGGCTGAGGATGAAGTTTGTTTATCATGTAGTATGTTTACCTCCCACCATCTCATCTCTCCATTCTGTTTCCTATCCCTGCTTCATTCAAATAATTTTCTGATGTCCATATGTATACAGGAGCCAATAATGTATGTAAAAATAAGACCATCGGTATTATTTAGAAACCTGCTTCAGTTTCATCATGTTTTCATAGACTACCTCAATTCTGACTTGTGTGCTGACACCTGGGTAGTGTTGCGCCAGCTGTGAGTAAGTTCTTTTGTATGTTAGGAGGTAAAGTTCACATTAAGGGCTTACTAGTTAGTTTGTAACAATGTCAGTGCTTAATTTGGTTGCACCACCTGTTCTTAAGGAATCGGGGCAGTGGGTGCGGTATTGCACTCGCTCTATCGCACCGCTGTCATGAAAAGAGAGCTGAGCCGGTAGGCGAAGCTCTCAATCTACCGGTCAATTTTCGTTCCTACCCTCACCTATGGTCATGAAGGCTGGGTCAAGACCGAAAGAACTAGGTCGCGAGTACATGCGGCCGAAATGGGTTTCCTCAGAAGGGTGGCGGGCTTCTCCCTTAGAGATAGGGTGAGGAGCTCAGTCAGGAGAGATTACATCTCCACAATGGCCTGGGAACGCCTGGGTGTCCCCCAGTCAGAGCTGGTTAATGTAGCTTGGGATAGGGTAGTTTGGGGCCCCCTGTTGGAGCTGCTGCCCCTGCGACCCAACTTCGGATAAGTGGTTGAAGATGAATGGAAATAACAATATATAGGATTTGTATGTAAAATAAATAAGGGGTGAAAAATAAATGCTAATACAACTGGCTGGAAAAATAGACATTTATTAATTTTAATATCTTATATATTTCCTATATGTTGACACTTGACACCGGATGACACACACTGGAAACTTCACCATTTGAATGGTTTCATGCTGAAGAGCATCTTAAAAGAAAGGTTTTTTTTTTCTCTCTTGTAAATATAAACAAGTGCAAATGCCAACATCATAATATATGTCGAAATGATTAATGACTATCACGCAAAACATGTGCACATTGATGTCATAAAACGAGTCTGCTTTTTTATTCCAACCATTACTCCTGGTCGGAGGCTTCCATAAATATTTAGTTCATACATAGGGTTATGTCCTACCTAAGTTTAATTTAGTAGTGTGTAAATTGTGAGTTAGTGCCCATTTACACCACAACTAGGCTAAGTTGTAACGTATGTATAGCTGGTGCAACCGGCCCCTGGACTTGTGTGTGTGGCTGTGCGTGCTGCAGTGGCTTTGGTTATAGCAACACATAGGTGTGTGCAGCACGGACATAGATTTCTGCGAGCATGCATCAGATTTGTGTTTTCGGTTAAACTGCGTTGCTTTTTATAAGCGTTGAATGGGTGGGTTACTGCATGGCATTTAGATAGATCCATTTCTTTTTTCAGGGATTATCAATCTAAATGAATGCACTTACAAATAAAGTAAATTGTAAAACTCAAATTTGAGCTTTACTGGGGCACATCAGATTTATACTAGGGCACGTGCCCCAGTAAAAGGGGTCTAGTGATGTGCCTGGTGCAGAGGTCTGGTACATTTAATAAATGTATAAAACAATTGCACATTTCATTCCATTATGCATGCAATAAGATGTCAAATTATCTGTGTCATTGCATTCAACAAATTAAAGCCCTTTCTTTAACAAGGACTAAACAAAATCTCTGATCAGCTCTGACAGTAGATTGTGGATTATTGTCAAAGTGTATTATTGTTTCAGTGCGTAAATTGTGCAAGTGTTCAATCCAGGTCAACTACAGCAGTGACAGACACAGTTCTGTACTGTCCTCAGCATTCATGCCTCTGTGGGACTTCCCATTTGCTGTGATTGATTACATAGCTGGAGGCTGGACAACACTGGACCATGGTGGTCGTTTCTAACTTGTTTTTTCCTCAGCTGAAGAAGTAAATCTCTTGTTTATATTCAGAGCTGCTAACACTGCCATTTAAACATATTTTGTTGCAAAGGTGAAAAATAAATAATTCCCTCAATCTTTACGCAGTTCTTTTCCATATGATGACAGTTCATAGTGGCCACCTCTGTCCAGCTCCAAAGAATGACTGATGATCTATATTTTGAGTCTTCTGAAGCCATACAATAGGAACAGAAAGAAAGTTCCCTAATGTTAATTTCCATCCCACATATCTGAACTTGCTCATTGTGTATGCTTATTACACAAGAGAACTAATGGATTTGGCATAAATTACGATGCAGTATGGTGCCACTTTTGAATGAGATTTCAGAACTTCAGCGGAGGGGAATATTATGAGTATGGATGTCCTGATATAATTTTTTTGAGAACGAGTACTAGTACCGTTACTTAAATTTTTTTGGTACTCACCCGTGGCTGATACTAGTTTTTTTAAAAGTTTTTTCTGAATTCCATATCAAGTCTTTTTATCATCAAAATGGAAACTGAATCAAATGAAAATACAGTATAACAATTAATTTTTTACATAGTATTGTATTATTAATATCAAATGAAATGTTTTTATACAGAATATCACAGCACAATCTAAAATACAGCATTATTTTTGTCAAATAAAGTGCTGCATAAGAGCATCACACATGTGAAATATTGCTTAGATATAATAAATAACTTTTGATTTATTATTATTATTATTATTATTATTATTATTATTATCATTAGTAGTAGTAGTAGTACTAATATTATTGTAAATGTTTCATAACTATAAAGTTGGAATCTATTTGTAATACTTTTTTCCCTTTAATTTGAGCTTTTATTTTGACAGAGCTTTTGTTTTGAAGTGTTTATGTGTTGTTATGACAGTAGCTTCTAAATTCGGAAAAGCCTGTCACTACATGACTCAAAGTGAGTGATTAATGGCAAAAGGTTTCTATTTTATGAAATAAATATGTAGTCTGTATGTGCCTCACGCTACAAATTGAATTAGTGCTTTGCTCGCTGTCATCTGCTACAAACAGAGCGTGCAATGCTTAGGATAGTGCTTTTCTGTGTGTGAGACAAGGAGGTGCTCTAAAAGCTATGTTGTTCATGTCTTTTTGTCAGCACAACACCGACTCCACACATTCACAAACATTCACATTTGAAGCATGCCGCACATGCAAAATATATATCTATCTCTTTAAATTACAGTTTTTACAGTTAATTAATCTCACTAGAAAATAACGTGATTTTAATTTGAGTGCTGAATGTTTGTGGAATTATATTTGCATGTCAGATGGTATTGTTTTTTAGTTTTGAAGCATTTTTACGAGTACATGAATGTGGTATCATACTTGATTCTGACAGCAGTGTCTGTTACACACACAAAGCATATGGGTTTGGATTGATATGACAGTAAGTAAATATAATGTTTATTTTTGGTTGAGCTATTCCTTTAAAACAAATGTTTTGTGTGAGGAATGTTCAATATAGTATCAATTAGTAAACTGTCTACCCTTAAAGAGAGCAGCAATGTAACATTAAATGTACTCTGTCAATATTTAATACTTTAAAGCAGATTGACAGAATACAAAATGTGACACAATTCCCATGCTCAGTGAATATATCAGGGCTGTAGAAGAGTTTCACTTTTTTGTACATTTTATTAACACAACAAATCTCTGTTGTCAGTAATCAAGTTGAATTTACATGATGTAACAGAAAAATACGGACAGCATGTCAGAGAGAAATATATTCAAATTATAACAGCAGTATAGAAAACCTCTCCAACACTATTGAACACCTCAGTAAGCTTTGAAGTGTTGGACTTCACAACTGGGCTGTGTGGAGTGATGAATCTTTCGTCTGACAGATGATGAGGAGATGACTACTAATTGTCACGTTCGTCTTGTTCTTTGAAGTGTTAAAAGAGAAAATTCCCTGTGATATGTTTGCTTTATTGAACTGCATGAATGATTGTAACTCCCACCGGTTACTGTTATTTTTGTAATTGCATCTTTAAAATGGTCATTTACATTTTTAAAATGAATTTACATTTAAAAAAAAGTTTATAATATATATAATACAAGACATGTCAATGAAGTGAATACTTAGGTTTATATTGGAGCAGTTTTGTTTTCTAGGAACATAAGGAGAAAATAAATTCAGTGATGTAACATTCCCCGTCTGTTGCTCACTTCGACGTTATGTCGCGTGAAGTGACACTAAGGGACTTTCTTGAAGGCCTTGGTTACCTCTGAACTTGAGAAAAGGCCAATGAAAATGACAGAATTTGCATGTCCCTCCCTGGAGATACGGGTATAAAGGGAGGGAACCATGCCTCTGTACATTCAGATTTTTTCTTCGGAGTTGAGCGGTTGTGTGATCAGCGAGCTGAGATCACTTACTGTTCCACTCAACTCTGCAGAGCTTATGCTATTGGATCTATGGCGCATATCAGCGGCTTTCTCCTTCTTTGCATGGCAGTGCAGCTTTGCCCCTGGGCGCTTCGACAGCGCTGCTAAAATAGAATATTTTTTCTAAAAGAGTTTATTTCTCTAAAAGAGCAATACAAACTTCCTTTTCAGGACGCGTCTTTATAAAGATGCCCTTCCGCCCCTGTGTAGTTCCTGGATGTGGTCGATTTCAGCGTTCATACCGAGGCAGCATACCGAGGCAGCATTTTCTTAAAGAGGAACACCACTTCAGCCACCCCCCGCATTGTTCCTTCTTCCCATGGGATTGATTCTTCCCCGGCTGGCGATGGAGTCGATTTGGGGATGGCAGCGGGTTCTTTTTTCCTGGGTAGATCCCCACGAACCACCCCCCCGGCACGATCTTTGACTTCCGTTCGAGCTCGAGGTGAGAGTGGCATGCCTCACAGCTAGTCTGTTTACTCCCTCAAGCCCCCTGAGTGGGATCGCCTGGTGCTCCCCTCCAAGGCCAGTAGGATGACGTCGTCAGCAACCTACAGCATCACTGAAGCTCTATGGCCCTCCTGCAAGTTCAACAAGCCAATGCACTCAAAGATCTGCACTTGGGTAGTCCTGACCCTGATGTGCTGCAGGAACTGCGCTCGGCGACTGACCTCGCCCTCCTGGCCATGAAGGTCACAGCGCGGACCCTCGGGCAGGTGATGGCCACCCTCGGGGTGCAGGAGCGTCATCTATGGCTGAACCTGGTTGAGATGAGGGAAGTAGACAAAGCACGCTTTCTCAACACCCCCGTCTCCCAGCTCGGTCTATTCGGCGACACTGTTGACAACTTCGCCCAGCAGTTCTCAGCGGTGAAGAGACAGCCAGAGGCCATTTCCCACATCATGCCCCACCACCATACCAGCGTGGGCCATGATCTGTCTGTTCGCCAAGGTCGTCCTCCTGCGGCAGTTCCTGCTCCCCGTATGCGTACCCCTCGCTTCCGGACCCACGAATGCTGGCCGATTTTGACGAGTTCAGAGGACACCTACACGGGACCTCATCCTCAGTCACTAACTCGCCCTCTGCCAGGTTTGCGGAGCAAGGTAAGTGCTTCGAGTCTTCACTCGGCACCAAAGCCTCGGATGCGCTTTTACTCCTGACGCCACACTACCTGCTCCGCCCTGCTGCAAAGCCTCGCCAGATACATTAAAAACTATCGTCCCCTTTGTGCCCCTCGCACGGAGCTTGGATGCATGGCTCTCACTTCCAAACCTGCCGCACGGGCTGGCCAGGACCATCCAACTCGGCTACGCGATTCAGTTCGCCATGCCCCTGCCCCCTTTCATTGACATTCTGCTTTACCTCGGTGTACGCCGAAGACGCCTACACCCTGTGTGCGGAGATCACAACCTTTTTACTCAAAGACGTGATAGAGCCTGTCCCTCCAGCCGAGATGAAGAAGGGTTTCTACAACCCTTACTTCATCATACCCAAGAAAGGCGGCGGCTTACGACCGATCTTGGACTTGAAAGTTTTCAACCAGGCCTTGCACAAATTCCCGTTCAAAATGCACATGCAAAGACACATTTTAACTTGCGTCCGGCATCAAGATTGGTTTGCAGTGATAGACCTGAAGGACGTGTACTTCCACATCTCTATCTTGTCTCGAGACCGACCCTTCCTACGGTTCACGTTTGATGGCCAGGTGTATCAGTACAAGGTCCTCCCCTTCGGCATGTCCCTGTCCCCTCGCGCCTTCACAAAGGTCGCAGAGACAGCCCTTGCCCCGCCCTGCAGCCCTTGCCCCTCTAAGGGAAGTGGGCATCCGCATACTCAACTACCTCGACGACTGGCTCATCTTAGCCTACTCTCGAGTGTAACTGTGCGCCCACAGGGACCAGGTGCTCAGCAACTTCAGCCATCTAGGGCTTCAGGTCAACTGGGAAAAGAGAACGCTTGCCCTGGTTCAGAGCATCTCTTTTCTCGGCATGGAGTTAGACACAGTCTCAATGACAACGCACCTCACCAATCGGTGCTGAAATCCCTCACCTTATTCAAGCCAGGCACAGCAGTTACTCTAAAACAATTCCAGAGGCTCCTGGGGCATATGGCATCCTCCGCTGTGGTCACGCCACTGGGGTTGATGCATATGAGACTGCTTCGGCACTGGCTTCAGACTCGAGACCCGAGATGAGCATTGCGCCTTGGTGATGATGTGTTCATCAACCCTGCCTGCTTCCAGGCTATCAACCCTTAGACAGACCTCTGTTTTCTGCAGACAGGAGTCCCCCTACAGCAGATGTCCCGACAAGTTCTGGTCACCACAGACACCTCCAAACAGGGTTGGGGCGCCGTGTGCAACAGGCACGCAGCCACCGGCTCCTGGACGGGGCCCCGGCTGGGTTGGCACATCAACTACCTAGAGCTGTTGGCTGTAATCCTTGTCCAGAGGTTTCTCCCGTGAACACAGGGCAAGCACGTCTTGATTCGCTAAGACAGCACCACTACGATAGTGAAATAAATTGCCAAGGCAGTGTGCGCTCTCGTTATATGTCACAACTGCCACTCCATCCCGGGCAACCTCAACATGGCAGCGGACGTGCTAACGCAACAAGGCACGCTCAGCGGAGAGTAGAGGCTCCACCCCCAGATGGTTCAGCTGATTTTGGAGCAGTTTGCCAAAGCACAGGTAGACCTGTTCGCTTCCCAAGAGACCTCCCACTGCCCGCTCTTGTACACCCAAGCGGAGGCTCCCCTTGGGACTGACGTGCTGGCACACAGCTGGCCTCCCAGGCCATGCCTATTCCCCTCATGAGATCTCTACATGGTCCTTTCAGGCCTTCAGAGACCCCCCTTCGAGCCGCAAGAATCAGTCGAGCTCAAAGCCCTCTCCTTGAAGACGGCCCTCCTGATCGCGTTTGATTCCATCAAGAGGGTTGCACAGCAAAAAATGATTTTCAAGACAAGAATTTTTGTCTTGTTTTCCAGGTAAAATATCCAAACATTCTTAAAATGTGATTTATTTACTTGACAAGCAAACTGGCATAAGATTTTAAGTCTTTATTGAGAGAAATGTAATTAAATTAAGTGAAATTTATACTTAAAACAAGAAAAAAAATCTGCCAATGGAGTAAGAAAAATCAACTTAATTCAAAGGGAAAACAAGTGTATTTTGCTTACCCCATCGCTTTCACTCGACACAACGTCTTGTTCCCTCCATCAGGGAATGGAGGTTACAACAGTAACCTAGACGTTTCAGGTAATGCTTGTTTTAGTGTAATTTTTTTAATTCTTTGTTTTTCAAAATTTCTCAGCATGCAATTGACATAATGGTTCAATGGGAAAAGAACATTTTATTTATTTTTAATAATACACTTTGGGATGTGTGGGATGTTAATCAAGCGGGTGATAAAAGGTCAGTCAGTCCATCCCTATAAATAACAAAAATCTGATACATAACTAATTTCTAATCATTGATATGTAAACAAGCCATATGCTGTTCTTGCACTATTGCTGGGCTAGATTTTGATTGCTCTGACACACAGCCAATCTAACAACATTAAATAGCGCAATAAGCATCATTAATTTTTCAGATTGTTTGGATTCCATGGCAGAATGTCCAGAGGAAACCACCCATGGTGTCAAAATAAATCAGTGATGTTGGCGCATGAATACAGTAGGTGATGGATTGCTGTGTGGGATCCCCTGCTCTGCTCTGATTGACAGGCCTGACATATGGAATAGTTCTGCTACTCTCCAGAGACTCGGAAAGAGTGAGGGTGGGGAAGAAAGAGAGAGAGACAGAGAGAGAGAGAGAGAGAGAGAGAGAGAGAGAGAGAGAGAGAGAGAGAGTGTGAGGGGCTGGTGAGTGAGCCGTGCTACCTGCCAGCCCAAGACGAAGAGGAGAGGGTGCTCTTCTTACTACAATCTTTATTGCAGATCAAAAGAGCTCCAGATCTTACTCTATCTCTATCTCTCTCTCTGCCTGTCTGCTTCCTTTTTCCATATTTTTCCATCTAACTGCACATTCTCTCTCTCTCTCGCTCTCTCTCTCTCTCTCTCTCTCTCTCTCTCACACACACACACACGCACACACACTCACTCTCTAAATTTAGCACCAGAAGCAATTAGTGGTGAAGTGCTCAGAGTAAGATCTGTAACTGCTGACAGGTTCCACAAGTACAACAAACTACACTGTGTGTGTGTGTGTGTGTGTGTTCTGTTTAGCTGTTTAAATATGCAGTTCTTTGCCCATTTAAGCCTCTGAAGATGAGGCTGTATTCCTTGCTATTTAGTGTGCACTTGAGAAAGCTTTTGGACATTGTGTTATATATATACTTTAAATATATATAAAGGTTTTTGTGTACTTTGTTGAATAGTATTAGTAGTTCCCCGTCTGTTGCTCACTTCGGCGTGGTGTCGAAGAAGCGACACTAGGGTTCTCTCTTGAGCGCCGAATATGCCTCTGGTCTATGAAAAAAGGCCAATTGGCAGACAGTAGTTGCATACCCCGCCCCAGACATACGGGTATAAAAGTGGGGAAATACGTCGAGTGCATTCAGAAATTTTCTTTGGAGCCGATGGTTGTACTGCAGCGAGCTGCGAGTCACACACCGTTCATATTCCTCTGACACTCTCTGCTGTTGGATCCACGGCGCACTGCAGCGGCTTTCTCCTTCCTTGCACGGCAGTGCAATTTGCCCCTAAGCTCTTCGACAGTGCAAGAGCACATTAAAAGAGTGATATTTCTTTTAAAAGAGCAATACACAGAGGCGTTGAACGTCCTTTTCAGGACGCGTCTTTATAAAGATGCCATTCCGCCCCTGTGTAATTCTGGATGCGGTGATTTCTCCCCACCTCTAATGGTAATAAAAGCTGCCTTGCATGCCTGGGCTGTGATCACATGCAGGGAGCGGTTTATGAATGGTTCATGTTCCCAGTGCGAGAACATAGCCATGGCAATATTGCGGTCGCGGCTTTCTTTTGTCATGAGAGAAAGCCACTTCAGCCTCGCCTCCTTCCTACGGGATTGGAGCAGGCGGCGCGGGCGATGAAGGCGATTTGGGGATAATAACGGGTTCTGTTTTGCCGGGTAAACCCCCTCGAACCACCCGCCTCCCCGGCACGCTTGCTTGCTTCTGTCTGAGCTTGGGATAAGTGATTTTTCTCCAATGGTTCATGTTCTCAGTGTGAGAACATGGCCGTTCCAGCATTGTGGTCGTGGCTTTCTCTCATGTCAAAAGAAAGCCACTTCAGCCGCCCCACACACCTCGCCTCCTTCCTATGGGATTGGGGCAGGCGCCACGGGCGATGAAGGCGATTTGGGGATAATGACAGGTTTCACCGGGTAAACCCCCTCCAACCACCCGCCTCCCTGGCACGCTTGCTTGCTTCAAAACCCAAGCTCGGGATGAGTGCGTCCCGCTTCACGGCCGGCCGGCCGGTCCCTTGAGCTCCCGGTATTGTATGACATCACCGCTGCATCGGAGAGCGTTACAAAGGCATCTGATGCTGATGACTCGCCTGGGCCGCCACCTTTGGGTCTGCTCGCCCAGTCTGAGCCTGACGCACAGAGGTCCGCTATGCTTTCCCGGGCTACCGCGAGCACGAGGCTGGACCGGTAAACCCCGTCCCCCCTCCCGGTTCCTTTATCCCCGGACGTGCATGACGAGTTGAGTAAGCCGCGGCTTCCTCGCTCCTCCACTCTCACTACCCTCGATGGTGGAGCGGTCCCAGACCACTTCTGCCCTGTACTCCATGGCCCTTCCAGCAACCAACACCAGGCCAAGGCACTTCAGAACTTGCACTTGGGTAGTCCTGTTCTTGATGTGCTGCAGGAACTGCGCTCAATGACCAACCGCGCCCCTCGGGCAACGAAGGTCAGAAGCGCCGACACTCGAACGGGCGATGGCCACCCTTGTGGTCCAGAAACGCAATCTATCGACTGGACCTGGTTGAAATGCGGGAGGTAGACAAAGCACACCTTCTCGAATGTCCCTGTCTCCCAGCTCCGTCCATTTGGTGGCACCGTTGACGACTCTGCCCAGCAGTCCTCAGCGGTGAAGCAGACGGAGGCCATTTCACACATCCTGCCCCACCGCAAACCTGCCGCCATGGGCCATGCCCGGTCTGCTCACCAAGGGCGTCCTCCTGCAGCTATGAAACACCCTGTTCCACCTCAACCCGTGCCCAGCTCTCAGCACACCGCTGGAAGCAGATGCCCTCCGTCTCACGGACCCCCTCGAGGACCCGTAAGTCTCACAGGTGCTCCTGAGATGCTCGACCCAGGGACCAAGACGTTAGCTCCGGAGATGGTAAGACCACTCTGTCCTCTGGTGGAGGGCCGGGAGGAGAATCTTTTGCTGAATTTATTTTCAAATTCTCAGTAACAGAGCTATTTCCTTTGTCTCTGGGTCACCGGGCCCGCAAATGCCATTCTCACGGCACTCTGCCACCAGATTTCAACAGTCCCAGCACACTGGACGTGGACCACCCGCCTTCAGCCCCACGACTGTTCCCCGGCCGGCCGGTTCTGACGCCTATGTTGGACCTCCTCTTCAGTCGCTAACCCGCCCCCTGCCGGGTGTGCAGAGCAAGGTAAGTGCTTTGAGTCTTTTCTCAGCATCAGAGCCTCGGGACCCGTCTTCGCCTCCCTACGCCATTTTACCTGCTCCGCACCGCTGCGAAGGCGAGTTTTCAACCAAGCGTTGCACAAACTCCCATTCAAAATGCTCACGCAGAAACACATTTTAACCTGTGGATAATACTGGCTCATTCTGGCCCACTCATGAGAGTTACTATGCGCTCACAGAGACCAGGTGCTCAGGCACCTCAGCCTTTTAGGGCTTCATGTCAACTGGGAAAAGAGCAATCTCACCCCGGTCCAGAGCATCTCTTTTCTTGGAATGGAGTTAGACTCAGTCTCAATGTCAGCACGTCTCATCAACGAGCGTGCACAGTCAGTGTTGAGGTGCCTCGCCGCTTTCAGGCCGGGCACAACGGTCCCCTTAAAATGTTTTCAGAGGCTCCTGGGGTATATGGCATCCTCTGTGGTGGTTGCGCCGCTGGGGTTGATGCACATGAGACCGCTTCAGCACTGGCTTCAGACTCGAGTCCCGAGACGAGCATGGCACTGTGGAACACACCGTGTGACGATCACCCCCGCCTGCCGCCAAACATTAAAACCCTGGACAGATCTCTGGTTTCTACAGACAAGAGTACCTTTGCAGCAAGTATTCCGATGCGTCTTGGTCACGACCAACGCCTCCAGATTGGGTTGGGGCGCCGTGTGCAACGGGCGCACAGTAGCAGGCCATTGGAAAGGGGCCCCGCTGCACTGGCACATTAACTACCTGGAGTTGCTGACTGTTTTCTTTGCCCTGCGGAAGTTTCTCCCATTAGTTCAAGATAAACATGTCCTGATAATCGCCAAGGCGGCGTACGCTCCCGCCACATGTCACGACTCGCCCGTCGTCTCCTCTCAAGTCGCTGCGCGCCAATCACATCCCAACAACATCAATGTGGTAGCGGACGCACTGTCATGACAACGCTTGCCCGGTGGAGAGTGGAGGCTTCACCCCCAGTCAGTCCAGCTGATTTGGGAACGGTTCGGCAAAGCCCAGGCAGACCTGTTTGCCTCCCAAGAGACCTCCCACTGCCCGCTCTGGTATGCCCAATCAGAGGCTCCCCTCGGGGCAGATGCACTGGCACATAGCTGGCCTGCAGGGCTGCGCAAATACGCATTTCCCCCAGTGACCCTTCATGCACAGGTGCTGTGCAAGGTCAGGGAGGACGAGGAACAAGTCACCCTTGTGGCTCCTTATTGGCCCACCCGGGCCTGGTTCTCGTATCTCGTACTCCTCGCGACAGCCCCTCCCTGGCAAATTCCCCTGAGGAAAGACCTTCTTTCTCTGGGACGGGGCACGCTCTGGCATCCGCACCCAGACATTTGGAACCTCCACGTCTGGACCCTGGACGGGACGTGGAAGATCTAGCTGGTCTACCACCCACGGTCGTAGCCACGATCAACCAAGCCAGAGCCCCTTCTAGCAGGAAACTTTACGCCCTGAAATGGTGCTTGTTCACAAAATGGTGTTCTTCCCATGCTGAAGTCCCACAGAGGTGCGCAGTTAGGTCAGTACTCCTATTTCTGCAAGGGAGGCTCCCCTTCCACCCTAAAGGTGTATGTCACCGCTATCACGGCCCACCACGATGCAGTAGATGTCAAGTCCTTGGGTAAGCATGACTTAATCATCAGGTTCCTAAGAGGCACCCGGAGGATGAACCCCTCCCGGCCAAGCCTATTCCCCTCCTCGCTGGCCTCCAGAGACCCCCCTATGAGCCGCTAGAATCAGTTGGACTCAGTGCCCTCTCTCTAAAGACGGCCCTGCTGATCGCGCTCGCTTCCTTCAAGAGGGTCAGGGACCTGCAAGCGTTCTCTGTTAGCGACACCTTCCTGGAGTTTGGTCCAGCAGACACATATGTGATCCTAAGACCACGACCGGGCTACGTGCCCAAGGTTCCTACCATGCCTATCAGAGACCAGGTAGTGAACCTGCAAGTGCTGCCCCGGGAGGAGGCAGACCCAGCCCCTTCATTGCTGTGTCCGGTACGTGCTTTGCATACCTATTTGGACTGAACACAGAGCTTTAGGTGCTATGAGCAGCTCTTTGTCTGCTTTGGGGGACAGTGGAAAGGGAACGCCGTCTCTAAACGGAGGCTCTCCCACTTGGTGGTGGATGCCATTTCATTGGCCTATCACACCCAGGCCAAGCCCCCCCCCACCCCCCCACCCCCCCTGCGGGTCCGAGCGCAATCAACAAGGAGTATTGCATCCTCGTGGGCACTGGCCAGAGGCATCTCCCTAGCAGAAGGATGTAGAGCAGCGGGTTGGGCAACACCTAATACCTTTGTGAGATTTTACAATCTCAGGGTTGAGTCAGTATCATCCCATGTTTTCTCAGGTCCGAGCCAGTAGAACTCGGTAACACACTGACGATCTGGCCAGGTGAATCGCTTTTACCTGGTGCCCTTTCCCTCGGCCGAGGTAAAACTGTGCACTTTCTCTCCCATGAGATCCAACCTACCCGGGTCCATGGTTGATTCCTCCCTAGCCCTTTTGGGTCCGCAGTTCAGCGGAGGAACTTGCCGACCCAGTCCAATACGGGTACTCTAATCAACCCTGTACTGGAATAGGTGCTCCACAGATCGGGACTCCTACACGGGCTCCCCCTGTGTGTATTTTCTACAGTACGGTCCCCTTACGAAGTGGACCCGTGTCTCCCTTAGGCAGTTTTTGCTGCCCTCCGGTCACTATGCTGTAGCAACTCCCCCCTCCTTGAGGTTGGATCTAACACTGCGCCACGTTCCACTTGTTGCCTAAAAAAACCATGTGATGTATTCACCACCTTTACCTACCCTTTTGGGCAGGTGTGGCCTCCGCAGGGTCTTTTCCCCCTGAAAGAATAGGAAACTGTGTAAGACCCCCTTCCCTCGATGCTTGTAAGGGCCCCGCTGTTCTTACTCTATGCAGAGAAACATAGAGTGAAAAGAGGCCCAGCCAGGCTTGGCCCATTCCCAGGTTGGCAAGCGACGCCTTGTTCCCCTTTAGGGTAACCAGAAGGATTCCAACAAATTTTTGGGGGCATTGGGGAAGGGTACGTGCAGTCTGACACAGTTGGTCGCTTGTGCACGTGAAATACCTGCCCGTGTGTCAGCAGTACATGTACACGGCTCAGCGCATGGCATGATTTGAAGTGGACACCTAGTGTCGCTTCTTCGACACGACGGCGAAGTAAGCGACAGATGGGGAATGTCTAGGTTACGTATGTCCTCCCGGCCACGTCGCTGAGCCGAGCCACTGCAGTGGCCGGTCCATTTCCATTAGATTAGATTAGATTCAACTTTATTGTCATTGTGCAAAATACAAGTACAGAGCCAATGAAATGAAGTTAGCATCTAACCAGAAGTGCAAATAGCAATATGTATATATAGTATGTATATATATATATATATATATATATATATATATATATATATATATATATATAATATGTAAGTATATACAATATGGGTTTTGAGTGCAAAGTTATGATGTAGATCACACATTGAAGTTTATAACTTCATAAGCCAAACAATTTACAAAATGTTTGAGCATTTGTTATCTAAATGTCTCTTGAATTCATTGCATAAAATACTGTGATCGGTGCAACCTTTTTTAGTGAACATTTATTTAAAGTAGATGTGTGGGATTTTTTCATAGCTTAATATGCAGTCATCGATGAATACAATACTGTGACTCAGTGGCGCAATCATAATATTCCTCTATTTGTTTGAGCGGCCCATCCAGCCAGACACAGCAACATTGGCTCAACACATAATCAGGGGCGGTTCTAGGGTTAGTGTATATTCGGGGCTTAGCCAAGACCTCTGTGGATCTGTGTGGGGCCATCCTTTGATGAAATATCGGAATATAATATTATTTATAATCCAAGTTTAAATGTTACATCTGTGAGTCATCATTTATATATTGATGGAACTGAAACTAAAAGGTCCCTCTAACCTTTATCTCAGCTGCACAAGTAAGTGTCCTTTATTCTTTATGTTTAAGTGTATTGTTCTTCAAAACATTTATATATTGTGATTTTTTTTTACCCACTTGTTTCTCATTCATATATACTGGACTTGCACAACATCTCCAGCATCGTTATAAGCAAAGGCTATAAAGCACTTTATTTGTTTGTGGGTTGGTTATGTAGTAGTGTGGTCAATTAGATCATTGATCGGTTCAAAAGTCAGTTTAAAAGCGGTCAGACTTGGTATTGAGATAGCTTCTCAGTTTCACAGTTGGACATCAGCTCTGGCATAAGAAGCAGCAGGGGTATATGTGTGTGGCTTTGCCGCACTATGATGTAAGCTAAAACCAATTGGCCAATTAATTTTTTTAAAAACTGAGATGAAAACTGCGCTTGTCAAGGCACTTCATGGTAGAGGTCTGCATGGGACAAACCCCAATCGCTCCCGCTGAATTTCACTCAGTGTACTCCCACTGTCTATGCACAGGCATACGGTTAGTTGGTTCTGAGGAAAGTGGCTGGAGTTTATTCAACCCGATCTCACGAGAATTTGTCACAATAGTACGAGGTGGCAAATTCGTACCAGTTTGTATTAGTTTGTTTGATGCATAGTTATACACCTACCAGTGAGAGATGCTTACCTTATGTTCTTGAAGTTCCCAATGTTCCCAATTTTTTTCTGTGTTAATGCAAAATCCAAAACAGTTTTTTTTAACTTTAACCCCTAACCCATACCCCATCCCCAAACCTAACCATAGAGTGTAATAATTGTTTTGGATTAACACTTTGGACAAAAGGCTGAATACTTTTTGCAAAGTAAGAAAAAAACATATCTTGCCAGATTTCTTTTTTTCCCCTATGTCTTAATTTTAATGTGTTTTGTCACAGATAAATACATTTTTAAAATAAAAGGCTATTGTTTGTACCAACCGCTCCCGTGCACAATTTATAGAAGTACCTCCCACTTTTGACTTCAACTTGTAAATGTAGTCCCGCGTCTCAAGGAATCGAATCGGTTCCTGCGGGAATGCAGACCTCTACTTAATGAGGACTTCAACAACAAAAATGCATAGGAAGTGTTTATAGCTCCCTTTTAAAAGGTGATTTGTTGTAAAGTTCAAACCTAATTATTTTGCTATCCTATACACAAATCTATTGTAATTTATAATCTTCATTTTGCATTGTTTTCTTGCTGCCTATGACCTTGATCAGAACAGGCCTGCAAACCACCTGTACAGAACCAGTATAATTTCTTTCACTAAATATTTTATCTAAACTAATATTTTATCAATTACGTTAACATAATTGATGGTGGCATGATAATGTAAACAAGGGTTTTTAAATAGTAATATCCACTTAAAGAACCCTGTGTACTTGCTGTGGCTGGCACTTCCTGCAGATTTGCATTACTGCAGAATCTGCCACAATGTATGCGAGAACTGTGATAGTTTGATCGGAGGCTGATTGAACTTTTATCTGACAGAGAGCTGGAAAGACGTCTTCACTGGAAAAAAAATAAAAATAAATTCAGATGGGAGGATAATGCAGAATAATTTGAGAAAGCCCAATAGCAGCAGGGGAACCCAATTCTCCTGGGAGTTTCCAGCCTGTCCGCACTCATTAGTCACCAACTTAACTCTACACTCTCCTGATTTCCACCCATGAAGAGAGAGCATATCTCCACCTCAGACTCTTTGATTCAAGGAGGCTATTTAAGGACAAAATATTTTTTTTACTAGTGTGAATGAGTTATTATTACTCTGTACAATCCCTGTGGACTAAAGTTATTATAGCTATCATGAGTATTTGACTGAATAATTATTATTTTTTATCATTAAATGCTAAATGAATGATGCTGTGTTTCCACATTACTTTTTAGTGACATTTAGTTAGCCTACACACTTTATATCAATACACAGCCTAAAAATGGACAGATTTTTATATATGAGACAGTTTTAATAAGCCTTTATTTGTTTTATTTATTTTTTCATCTGGTCAGGTGGGGAGACCATCAAAACCAGGTTAACCCAGCTAAGACCAGCAACCATCTTAATATGGTTTTAGCAGGGAGGGCTCATAAGCGAGTGTATGTTCAAGTGGCAATAAATCTTACTCAAGCTGTTTAGTTGCTTGTTTGTGAATAATACCATCACTGTTCTTAAAGATACACTGAAGACTTTGAATCTGGCATTTGATTGTTTTGACTTGAAGTGACCCTATTCCTGGTTTATGTAGTCCTTCCTGTAAGCCTGCTTGGAAAGCATGTGGAGTTACTAGCAGGAATGAGCAATACTTTCCAGTATTGCTTGGCTACCTGAGATCTTGTCAGAAGCCTATTTTCTCAGGTGGATTTAGGGAAGAGTTGTATCATCCCCATGGGGAATATCACATTTGCATAGTGTGATTATCTTTCATTGTTTATATATGCATGATAATGCTGCAGTGTTCATGGGCATGTGGGTTTATGGATGTTTAAAGCTCATCTTTATGTTGAGATTTGAGCTGTGAATCAGGCTCTGGTGAGTCAGGGAGAGAGAGAGAGACGCTCTAATGAGGGACTGACTAGCTTCTGCCAACTGGTATTATGTTACCTTTTGTTGTCATGTAAATCTCAACACTCAATAGAGAATAAAAGCCATGACTGACATTTTTAAGAGCTATGCTATTTTCTTCTCTGTCCCTGCATAGTTGCACCCAATGTGATAATGTTGTTGTAATGTGTAAAGAATAGCAGCTTTTGAGAAAATTCTCATCCATACTACAATAGTGGTAACATATAAAAATGCAGGTTATAGAGGTGGTGTGTAATTTTAATCCAATACTCTTTTTGTCAAATTCTGTGAATATCTCTTCACAGTCTGCTAGCTGTCCGTTCTGTGTGTGCGCTGAGAAAAACATCAGGTAAATAGTAAATTTGCAAGTTGTCTCTCTGAGTTGCACTCTGCCTGTGAAGCTCAAAAAAGACAAATAGATTGATTCAACTGCACCCCTGGCCTCTGGTGTCTTATTCTTATTTCTAATCCATGATGCAACAATAGGCTTTGTTTACACTGCCAGGGAAATCCAATTTTTTCAGACAGACTGTTCAAACTGCTAGTTATATGTGGCCAGATCATATTTTTCTGTTCAGACTGAAAGTCATATTCATTCAATTCATCGCGGCATCAGACAGCCACAGCGAAATGCTGTCCTCTGTTGACCTGGATTTTCTTGTCATAACACCTGATATAGTCTCGTGTAGCCAGATCTACTGTATAACTTACGGCAAATGTCTCAGCTCTATAACAGCTTCAATTAGCCAAGAATCGGCCATTTAGACAGGTCAAGTTTTATAATTGACATGTCATGACCAATCACAGTCGGTTTTGTCATCACATTTTTTTAGGGGTGGGATTATCAGAGATGTATCAAAAGCCAACATGGGGGAAATTATAATGGCATGTGAGTCTCCATGAGCGATTGCACAGAAAACACATGTGAGAATACCAGAAAAATGTTTAAAGAGTCTAAGTACAGCACAGAAAACCTAATTATAGAGCAGTTCACAGACAAGAAAAGAGATGCTCTGAACCGGGGTGAGCTTGCTCTTTTCCCAGATGATCTGAAGCCCAAACGGCTGCGGTGCCTGAGCACCTGGTCTCTGTGAGCACAAAATAACTCTCGGGAGTGGGACAGAGACATGCCGAAGGGGAGGACCTTGTACTGATACGCCTGGCCTTCGAACACGAACCAAAGGAAGGGTCAGTGTCGAGGCAATATTGAGACGTGGAAGTACGCGTCCTTCAGGTCGTGTACTTCTTGGACGGAAGTTAAGATATGTTTTTGCATGACCATTTTGAATGGGAGTTTGTGCAAAGCCCGGTTGAACACTCTCAAGTCCAAGATCGGTCGTAAGCTGCCGCATTTCTTGGGTACAATGAAGTAAGGCTGTAGAGACCCTTCTTCATTTGGGTTGGAAGGAAAGGCTCTATCGCGTCTTTGAGTAAAGAGGTAGCAATATCCACGCGCAGGGATTTGTCATGCTTGCCGTGTACTGCGGTAAAGCGGACACCCGTGAAGGGGGGCGGAGGCCTGGCAATCTGAATTGCATAACCGAGTCGGATGGTCCGGGCCAGCCAGTGTGACGGATTGGGAAGTGAAAGCCACGCATCCAAGCTTTGTGCTAGGGGCACCAAAGGGACGATTATTTTTTACGTACCCGGTGGGGCTTCGCAGCGGGGCAGAGCAGGTGTTACGGCGTTGGGAGGTGATGACGTGTCCCGAGGCTCTGGTGCTGAGAAAAGACTCAAAGCACTTACCTTGCTCCGCGCACCCGGCTGAAGGCGAATGAAATAATTCAACAAAGGATTCTCCTCCCGGCCCTCCACCGGGGAATGGAGTGGTCTGCTTTCCGGCTCCGGAGTTAACGTCTTGGTCTCTGGGTCTTCCGTCTCAGGAATGCCTGGGAGCCTTCCGGGTCCTCGAGGAGGTCCTTGCAACGGGGGGTGTCTGCTTCCTGCGGGGCACTCGACGCGTGGGCTGAGAAATGGGCCCAGGTTGAGGCGGAGCAGCCTGGTGTTTCTTCGTAGGGGGACACCCTCGGCGAGCAGACAGGGCATGGCCCATGGCGGCAGGCTTGCGGCAGGGCAGGATGTGAGAGATCGCCTCTGTCTGTTTCTTCACAGCGGAGAACTGCTGGGTAAAGTCCTCGATGGTGTCGCCGAAAAGGCCGAACTGGGAGACGGGGCATTGAGAAAGCGAGTCTTGTCGGTTTCACGCATTTCAACCAAGTTCAGCCATTGATGATGTTCCTGGACCACGAGCGTGGCCATCGCCTGCCCGAGTGACTGCGCTGTGACCTTCCTGGCCCTGAGGGCGAGGTCGGTCTCTGAGCGCAGTTCCTGCAGTACATCGGGATCAGGGCTACCCAAGTGCAGATCTTTAAGCACCTTTGCCTGGTGGACATGCAGGAGGGCCATGGCATGCAGGGCGGAAGCGGCGTGTCCGATGGCGCTGTAGGCTTTAGCAGTCAGTATAGACGTTGTCCTACAGGCCTTGGAGGGGAGCACAGGGCGACCCCGCCAGGTGGTCGGGTTTCCGGGGGACAGGTGGAGCGCAACAGCCCTATCCACCTGGGGAATCGCCGTGTACCTGTGGGCCGCTCCGCCATCGAGGGTTGCGAGAGCGGATGAGCAGGTGGCATGACGAGTGGAGAGCAGCGCCCTCCACCTAGACATCAGCTCATCATGCACTTCCGGGAAAAATGGGACCGGGGGTGTGCGCAGCTGTGAGCGGCACGGTGTTCCCAGGAACCAATCATCCAGCCGCGATGGCTGTGGGGAGGACGGAAGGTTCCAGTTCAGCCCCACGCTTGTGGCGGCCCGGGCAAGCATATCGGACATCTGCGCGTCCACCTCAGCCTGGGCGTGCTGGCCCAAAGGCGGCAGCACAGGCGCTTTCCGATGCAGTGGCGAGCTCATCCACTTCTAGCTGTAGAGGGTAGGCAGGCTGGCCGTGAGGCGAGC
The DNA here is from genome assembly GCA_032164185.1 of Moxostoma hubbsi. NCBI lineage: Eukaryota > Metazoa > Chordata > Actinopteri > Cypriniformes > Catostomidae > Moxostoma > Moxostoma hubbsi. Next base: position 11,370,155 of record JAVLUX010000047.1, read on the forward strand.
CGCTGTTGCCTCGAGCACGGATGGAAGTCAACGAGCGTACCGGGGGAGGGTGGTCTGATGGGGCGTACCCGGTGGAGCTGCACCCGCTGCCGTCCCCAGATCGCCAGCAGCATCCTTCTCAATCCCGTGGGAAGAAGGAGTGATGCAGGGGTCGGCTGGAGTGGCATGCTTTCTGTTGAAAGCGAGCCACGACCGCAACATTGCCATGGTCATGCTCTCACAGTGAGAGCATGAACCATCCACAAACGTTGCCTCGGTGTGATCGCAACCCAGACACACGAGACAACGCCTGTGGCCGTCTGAAGCGGAGAGCACTCAGCCACATCCAGGAACTACACAGGGGCGGAATGGCATCTTTATAAAGACGCGTCCTGAAAAGGATGTTCAACGCCGCTGTGTATTGCTCTTTTAGAGGAAAATACTCTTTTACAAAGAAAATACACTCTTTTAAGAATTAAAACTCTTTTTGACACGACTAAAGCTCTGAAGAAAATTTCTGAATGAACTCATAGTATTTCCTCGCCTTCATACCCATATGTCCGGGGGCGGGATATGCAAATACTGTCTTCCTACTTCTCATTGGCCTTTTTTTTCATGCATCAGAGGCATATTCGGCGCTCAAGAGAGACCCCTAGTGTCGCTTCTTCGACACGACGTCGAAGTGAGCGACAGACTGGGAATTATAGTTACAGCACTTAAAATGTGCTTAAGTAAAAGTATAACATTTCAAAAAAGTACAATTCTTGGGGTAAATTACAGTAACATGAGTATTTGTAATTGTAACTTTACACTCCTGACAGTAAGTAGCAATTATAACAAAATACATCTCCTCAGAGTGATAATGCAAGTCCCTTTTACATCACAGTCCTGATCACATGGGGCATTTACATTACTCCTTTATTCTACTCTGTCATTATACAACGCACATTTTTGGATGATTTCCGTGCCTGGCCCGCATCTGGAAAATTATTTTTTGTTTTGTTTTTGCAGTTGTGTGATCTTATCAGATCCTTTGGAAGTCAGCACATTATCAAGAGCAGACTGTGAGCTTTTGAACATAGATTAAGTCTGAGGAAAATCACTGTTAACAAAAGAATTTAATCAAGGTCTAGGACTGCCTTAGAATTTCAGGTGGATTAAAAACTGTGCCAAGACACAGATGGACTTAAACATGTCCTTGTGTGACCACCTTAAGGTGTTTTATTGTGCAGTAAATTGCTGGATTAGCTTCAACATTGTAAAAGCGACACACAGATGTGAAGATTTCACTGAGGCCAAGCTCCAAAAAAATCATTTTCTTCTTTCATCAGTATTTTTGTTTTATAATAAAAATAACACCCATAACAACCTTTTAAATTATTGGATAAGACGTAAAGACTAATTTTCATAGAAAAATTAGATTTATGCCCATTGGCTCCCATTTATCCTCAAATTTATCCACAATGGCAAATTATTTGTTTCTTATTTTGTATAAATCTAGCAAATTTTTGTGTGGTTTATGCTTAAAACAAGAAAAGACAACTTGCCATTGGGGTAATTCAACATATACTCTATGAAATCAAGTCTAATTATCTTATACAATTTTACATTTATAAGTACATTTATCTAAGAATTTATATATATTTTAATACAGTATTAATTTAAACTGATTTTTGCACTTCTCATTAGTCATTTCTTATTGTAGTGTAAGCTCTGTGGAGTATGAGGTAAAGCCACACAAGGCTGCTGTATGAAATGCAGGCGCTGTATCAGAACAACATGGAGAAATCCTCACATTTATGCCATGCAGATTCATTGCTGTTTTCTGTTTGGCCAGTCATTTCCGCATGGGGAGCTGCTGTTTGAGTTGGCCTCTGGTGGGTTTTGGGGTACAGGGCCACAGTTGTGTTCCCCACTCTGTGTGCTGCTCCTGTGGAATTTCCTGCCCAAGTTTTCCCCTGCGTCTCTCTGACTTTATTTGACAGACTGAGTCCTGATGCAGTGTACTCTATATTAAATATAATTAACTGATTTTGTGATGAGGTGTGGGGGTGGCAATTTTAAATCACTCAATGTTTTAGTGTTTTTCTTTCAATTGTCCTGTCATTTTTATATATATATATATATATATATATATATATATATATATATACAATGAATTCTTACTTGTAGAGTCTTGTTAAAAAGGTTTGATCAAATATTTTCCTAGTGGATTGTTTGTTTTTCCTGCAGAATCTACCAAAAAAACATTCCTGCCCACCAGCAATTTGTTCATGCAGGGGTTTTGTGACCTTGTAAATACTAGCAGTTGCTCTTTTAATTACTACTCCATATGTTTATGTACTCTCAATATAACCTGTCATGACAAGTTGCAAGCAGGACTGAATCCTTTTCACTGAGCTGTTTAAACTCGGTATCACCAAGAAATAAATCCATGGTTTAGTTGTTAGCCTACCAGAATTACTCTGAATAGGTTCATCTGCAAAGATCCACATGAATAAGTGGAATTGTAGGTCAACTGCCCTTAGATCACTTTAATGCTTTATTACGTGAGCACATAGTGAATGACAGATTTTTGATCTTAGACTACAAATGGGCTTTATGACTTAAATAACAATTGTTTCATTTAATCTAAATATTTATAAATATATATAAAAAAGGAAGTGTGTCTGTAATGTAGACATTAAACCAACATGAACACAAAGGAATTCGACACGTTGTTATTTAACATTCCGAAATCCTAATTCGACCCCATTCTGGCGAATCTACCATCTGCAATTAGACATCTTTGCATTGATACAATTGTGTTTATCTTTTCCTTTAGCACTACTGACAGTGTGTTGTGTGAGCAGGCTAAGGGAGTCGGGTTTTGAACCCTTGGGAACTTGGAAGCAGTCATGTTCACACAAAAATAGTTAAGTATGATTCAGAGGTTGCATTTTTGCTCTAAAATAAACATTTTACTCCACTGACAGTAAGGTTTAGAGTTGGGGTTTGGGTTAGGGCATATGGTTAATTAGAAAATGCATACCTGTTGGCTGTATTCATCACTTACAACTAAAATAACTTGCATTACACCTCACTTTTGGTGCCACTCTGTTGACATCTCACCCGGAAACTGGAGCTCACACTGAGGGCAGTGGTTTAAATTTCGGTAAGCACCAACGGATTTTAGCAGCAGAACTTACTGTCGTATTATCACAGAATTCACACTGAGATCAGTCTCAATATACAGTTCTGGGTCTCTTATTTATTACAAGAGTGCTAATATTTTTCATAATAGCACTGGAACTGTTTGTACCATTTTGGCTTTTTAAGCAGTGTTAAAGACAGGTGCAGTACCAGTCAGTGCGATACTTTGCAGCGTGGTGCAGTTGATCCTGGTTTACCTTAGAACAATTTCCTTTGGCGGAGCAAAAATAAACAAAATATCTGGCCATATTGTGTCTAAAATGTTAAATAAATCAATATAAACTTGTTTATTGAACTGTTGTATAAATGCAATATTATACGAGCAAGAGTGCTCTTGTACTGAATATTAGTACAGCTTTGATTATTGTTGGCCGAATCACACCCATGTTGATGTTTAGTGCAGCAGTGGTTCTTTGGTTAAAAGGATATTTGAGGCCTTGAATTACAGTCACAAGCCTGTCTGATTTTTGGCAAATGTTTGTTTACCTATGGTAGGACCAGCCATTGATTTTTTTGAAGATTGAAACATGGCTCAGAGAGAAATAAGATAGAAGACTGGCAAGAATAGGATATCAGGCATGTTTTTGTGCTTGTCCACTTTCTTTGTGTCTCCGTCACCATATAGTATTTACATGCTCATACATCAGTCTCAGACAAGCCTGATTCTGTCTCTGTGACAACGTTTTTTCTCATATTTGTGACAATGTGATCTAGACAGGATGAGTGGTAGGAAGAGAGAGAGAGGTCTCAAATAATTCTATAAATCAAAACAGAAGTCCCACCGTTTCCTTTAAAGCCTTTGAATATGAAACCAGATGTTGCCTTTGTGCACTTCTTCGTTGTTTTTTTTTTTACCACAATGAAGCTAAATGTCCTGTCTGCCTGCGGTGCTGGTCTGTTTTGAGTTGATATGAGGAACTAGTGAACCTTTGACCAATTCATGTCAGTTTACTCAACATCCATTACCAATTTAATTATCCTTAAGCATAATGCCTACTATTTGACAAACAAAAACACAATGTCCTCTTTGGAAATTTTTATTTAAATAGGTTTTTTTTAATGTTGTTTTTTTTGCATCACCCCTGTGCATGTATCAGATTTATTCAGACATGCATGTCCGAGATTATTCATGTTCCTGTATCAGCCTATTTTGTCTTAAAAAAAAAAATCTAAAATACATTTAGAATATCACTCAAACTCTGAGGTGACCAATAGTCCTGCAGGTATATTGAAACCATGGTATTGGTGTTTGGATCATTAATTCAAACAGTACTTGAAGTGGAGCTAACATTAGCCATTTTCAGTGGATCCTGAGTTGCATCTGCTGACATGTTGGCACTTTTGATCAGAGAGATTTTGCACCAGTCTGTTCAAAGGGCTCAGCTATTGCTTTCTGCGGCTAATTCTAAAGCAAATATTTCTCTGAGGTAGTCTATGACTGCTTAGAGAGCACATGCTAGTTCTGAAATGAAAGGAAATACAGTATTTCCCCTCTTTATTTCCTCTCTCTGTCTTTCATATTGGCCTAAAGCAAATGTTGACGTTGAATTCAGATAGCGCTGATCCGGGGGATCCTGCAGAGACAGCGGATCCAATATATTTGTGTCTTTATTTGAGTTTAGAACATCGAGCCTTTGAAAAAGAAGGCAAAATTGTAAAAACATTAGGTGGGGAAAAACATTAAAATGATCAAGGCCACCTCTATTTTATTACAGTGGTTCTCAATGGGTGGGTTGGGACCCAAAAAATGTGTCAAAAGTCACATTTGGGTAACAGGCAATAGTAAAATGCAACTAACCATATAATTGTGTATGGTATAGCAAAATACATTTAATTATCAACTTTTAAAGGGGAGGAGAAATATTGTTTCTTGTTGGCATCAAAGCCTGTTCATCCATTAAAACTCTATGGTACTTTGGGGGAAATTAATCTCATCTGTCACTTTATAAAGTCATCTTTAGGTAGATGCCAATATGGACAGATTGCTTGACATGCCCTCATCCTCAAAAATCATGAACAGAATTATGGAAGGTAAAATAAAATATGGCTCAGACAATTTCCTGTTCATAATTGTGTATTGGGCCTGTGCAGTTTACGGTAACATTAAACAAAATATTTTTATACAGTACTGAGTCACCACTTAAGGTCCAATATAACCTAGGTCCTGAGTCAAAACCAGTTGAGAACCACGAATCCCTAAGGATAAATACAGGTAAAGTCAGACATGTTGGGCCCTATTTTAAGAGCACTAGTGCTAAGTGCAATGCTATGCTTTAAGTCATACATGCAATTTCAATAGGCATAGCCATGAAGTTTTAGTATTTTCATGCAGTCTAGGTGCAAGTGGGTTTGGTGAAATTGCATGCACAATACGCTAATGGGCTGGGTCAAGTGCAATTTAATTCAGAGGTTCTTCTCCACCACCGTCTGTGTCCTATTATGTAGTCCATTCCCTGTCAAGCAAAAGTTATATAAATAAAGACAGCACATTCATATGAAGTTGGTAGTGTAAATGGAATGTATGCAATGATTAAGCAGATTAGAAATATGTACTTATGTTCTTTTGTACATTAACAGCATCCTTGTTATACACAATTCTATGACAGCAACATGCTCCTTTTATATGCATGTATAAATTGTGGTTTTCTCTCAGCATTTGTTTTCTCCAGCATTTATGCTTCATTAAATTATAGAGCATGTAAGTAATATGAATCATTTTCATCTCCTGACACTCAAATCATGGCTAGTATTAACAGTGATTGTATCAGAATGAAAAATTCAATTCATTTATTGAATTAAAGTAAACCTATTTCTAAATTCAAATTTCACTTTAATTACCAACCTAAATTAGAAAATAAATACAACTATAAATATAGCCTAAACATAATAAAAATAATAATTGATAAATTAGAAAGCCTCTAGAAAGATTTGAAAAAATCTCATACATTTGTTTCATAAAACAGCAACAACAATGATCATCAGTGACATAAGTTGATGTTTCACTGTATTTTCAGAGTTTGGGAATGAACTATATTACCACCTGTTGGTAGAATCTCCAAACTGCAAAATCAGATATTGAGTTTAGAATTTGCACTGATATTAGATGTGCTTCTCAAACATATTATTGCAATCGCCTATTTCTCAGGAAAGTAGCAAATTGTGCTTTGTGCCACTTCATTAACATACAATACACACCCAGTTTCCGCTCATACACCCACAGTCTGTCTTAATAGTGCACATCATTTCATGCATAAATGTGTTACAAAAGCAAACAACCATACTTCAAAGGCATCAATCCTCACATACCATTCTTTATAAGACAACATCCCATTGTTTTCAGCTTTTAAGAGTATTGAATTTACTCAAAGTCAGATGAGGGACCTGTGTTGGTATGTTGGTCGAGTAGAGTCAGAGAAGTGTCGAGATAGTTCTCAAGTCTCCTATGCAACTGAGTATTTTGGGAGGCATTTGCATAAAGAGCAAATCCCAGCAGTCCTAACCTTAAGAAAGCCGAGCAGACAGGATTCGCAAACAAACGCTCTGCCAATTAAAGCCACTCTCCTCACTGTCTGTAGCCAGGAACACCTCCTCTCCATAATGACTCTCCATCTACATGACAGCATGTCAGGAGACCTCTCCCCTGCTCAGGGATCTATCTTAATTGGGGAAATCTCATGGGAGTCTGTGTTGAGATGTGGTTGTATGGGTTGGCGCTTTTCTTTATCTTGGTTGGCAATTTTATATTGTGTCCTAGTTTCCGAGTTAGAGGGCATATTTTAGATATTAAGATCCTGAGGTATCACATTGGTGATCAGATGAGATTTGACTGAGATGGATGAGCTTTTGTTTTTGGAATATTTATTTTAGCCTTGATCTTTTGCCAGGCCTCAGACAAAACAATAAAAGAACTACAAAAGTGCACAAAGGTGTTAAGGATGTGGATGCAGCATCATGCAAAACAAATTGCCATGAGTGAAAGTGGGGGTTACCGAGATAAAGTGAGTATTATTTTGCTGGTCATGTGATCTCAAAATGGCAGCCCAGTTCTGTGTAAAATAAATCAGGTTTTATCAGGTTACTGATAGGAATAGATTCTTCATCTCATGTGAGTGTAAATCAGTTATCAAATATATTTTTCAATATTTTTTTAAATAAATTTTTTAGCAGATTGACAGCATACAAGTCACAATATAGCCCTGATCATACAAGTGGTAAGGAATTCCTAAAAACAGTTACAGAGAGGGAAGCACAGGAGGTACTATGAGGCAAATCAGCATGAAAGGATTGAAATGTTATTTTCTGTCAAGAGGTTTTTAGCGCACAATGCAGTTGATCAGCCACCCAACACTGATCCTCCTCCAAATAAGACAAATTAGATGGGTAATGAACTTCTAAAACTTGACTTAAAACTTATGTTTGAATGTAAACCACTGTGCTCTTCCTATCCAACCTGATGTATTTTCAGTACACTAGTGCATCTATTCTAAGTCCACATAGATTTCAATATTATACCCTTTACCCAGACCTAGACTTTCCATCTTTAAATCTTTCAAACCTTTCATAAAAATATGAATTATGACATTTTGTAATATAAACCAAGTGAAATAAACATAAACCATTTTTATGTTGGTCTGCCTATCATTATGAGGACTTTCCACAGACATAATGATTTTTATTCTGTACAAACTATATATTATATCCCCTAAACCTAACACAACCCCTAAACCTAACCCTCACAAAAAAACGTTCTGAATTTTTAAATTTCAATAAAACATCGCTTAATATGTTTTTTAAGATATTCAAATTATGGGAACAGTAGAAATGTCCTCATAAACCACTATTTATAGCATAATACCCTTGTAATTACCAGTTTGTAACCTAACAATTGTCCTCATAAACCACATAAACATGCCCACACACACACACGTTAATAATTATTGTTGGGCGTTTTGTACTGTTGTAATTTATGTATTTATGATTATTGTTGGTATTTTGTCTTGGACTCCTTGCCTTTTGTTTACTGTTTCCTTTGTTCTTTGAAAAATACACTTATGCTTTGAAATTTGATACACTCTTATTTTGTGAATTTGTATTGCATGCAATTGGAGGCTTTAAGAGCTATCTGTGACAAAGGTATTCATTTTGATGGGCCCAAACCTGTCTGGTATCTGAATTTGATTTAAAATTATTAATTTAAATTTAGTACAGGGGCATCTGAATCCTAAAATTATTGTTTTAGCATTCTTTGACCTGGACAACATACTACATAATTTCCTGATGAAGCCATCTGATCCAGCAAAGCTAACGTGTTTTTAGCCAGATAGCACATTATGTGCCGTGTGCACATTGTGCTTCATGTGGATAATCTAATGAACTATGCATCCGATAACATTGTGTGATGGGCTCATTTTAATGGGAATCCCCTCCTCTAAGTATTTTTTGTGACGTTATAAGCAAAACTACAGCTTATATGCAATACCTACATTTGAAGTCAGAAGTTTATATATGCCATATACAAATACATTTAAACCCAGTTTTTCCACAATTCCTGACATTTAATCATAGAATCATTCCCTGTCTAAGGTCAGTTAGGATCACTACTTTATTTTAAGTTTGTGAAATGTCAGAATATTCATAGAGAGATTATTTATTTAAGCTTTTATTCCTTTCAACATATTCCTAGTGGGGCAGAATTTTACATACAATGTTAGTATTTGGTAGCATTGTCATTAAATTGTTTAACTTGTGTCAAACGTTTTGGGTAGCCTTTGTACAAGTTTCTCACAAAAAGTTGCTGGAATTTTGGCTTATTCCTGCAGATAGAACTGGTGTAGATTTGTAGGCCTCCTTGTTCGTAAACACTTTTTCAGTTTATCAGATTGAGGTCAGGGCTTTGTGATGGCCACTCCAATCACTAAGAGACAGAATATGTCTCCTTCCTGAGTGGCATGATGGCTTCATGGTCCCATGGTGTTTATACTTGCATACTATTGTTTGTGCAGATGAACGTGGTATCTTCAGGCATTTGGAAATTGCTCCCAAGGATGAACCAGACATTTGGAGGTTGACAGTTTGTTTTTCTGAGGTCTTGGCAGATTTCTTTTGATTTTCCCATGATGTCAAGCTAAAAGGCACTTAAACTACGTCCACAGGTACACCTCCAATTCAGTACACCTAGTAGCAGAAGCTAACTGTTTAATTGTCAAAAGTCAATTAGACAATTAATACATTTTCTAGAATTTTCTAAGCTGCTTGAAGGCACAGTTCACTTAGTGTAAGAAAACTATTGACCTACTGGAATTGTGATTGTAGTCAATTAAATGTGAAACAATCTGTCTGTAAACAATTTTTGGAAAAATTACTCATATCATGTCCTAAACAAAATGCCAAAACTATAATTTGCTAATATTAAATCTGTGGAGTGGTTAAAAAATTAGTTCCCCTTCTGTCACTCACTCAACGTTGTGTCGATGTAGTGACACTAGGGGTCAAATTTGAGAGCCCCAATCACCTCGGATCTTTGAGAAAATTAAAATTTGCGAGTGGAATTTGCATGCCATTCCCCCAGACATACGGGTATAAAAGGGAGCTGGAATGTGGATTCATGCAGAATATTTCTTATGAGCCGAGCGGTTGTACTATCAGTGAGCTGGATACTACTGCTGTTCCATTCACCTCTACAGAAGTGTATGATGTTGTAAATATGGCGCATTCCAGCGGCTTTCTTGCCTTCTGCACGCCAACTGCAGATTCACCTCTGGGCGCTTCGACAGTTCTACTAAAGAGTATATTTTCTGCTAAAAGAATATATTTCTTAAAAGAGCACACACATTGATGTTGAACATCTTTTTGAAGATGCCTTTCCATCCTTGTGTGATTCCTGGGTGCGATCGTTATCTCTCCGCGTCCGATGGGCACTGCCTCACGTGTCGGTGCAGCGATCACATTGAGGCAGCGTTTGTGGATGGCTCATGATCTCATTGCGAGAATATGACCATGGCAATGTTCCTTCTTCAAACGGGGGAAAGCCACTCCATCCACCCCCGCGCTGCACCTTCTACCCACGTGTATGAGGCCGGCCCGGCTGGCACTGGATGCAATTTGGGGAGTTCAATGGGTGTGGTTTCACTGGGTAATTCCCCCCGGACCTCCCATTCCCCAGCACATTCGTTTAACCCCGTCCGGTTCCGAAATGAGACTAGCCCGCCTCACGGCCAGCTTGACTTTTCTTTCAGGGCCCGCAAGCTGGATGAGTCTTCGATTGCTGCATCAGAGAGTGCACTGGCGATGTTGGACACTGAGGACTCACCTTCGGGTCTGCCCGCCCAGTCTGAGGCAGCTGCAGACCTGACTGCCATGCTTGCCTGGGCCACCGCAAGTATCGGGTTGGCCTGGAACCCTCCAGCCTCGCCTGAGCACTCACGGCTCGATAATTGGTTCCTGGGTTCGGGGCGCCACTCAAGGCCATGCCTCCCCGGTTCCTATCTTCCCGGTCATGTAGGGCAACGTTTGCTGCCCGAAACAGACTTCCGGGTCCATCCGCTCTCACTACCCTCAATGATGGGGTGGGGCGGCCCACAAGTACACGGAGGTCCCTCAGGTGGATAAGACAGTTGCGATGCACCTGTGATCGATGGACGCCGCCACCTGGCGGGATCATCTAGCGCTCCCCTCCAGGACCTGTAGGATTCATTGTCTCTGGTGACCAAAGCCTACAGTGCTGCTGGACTGGCTGCCTCCACCCTGCATGCCATGGCCCTCCTGCTGGTACACCAGGCCAAGGCTCTGCACGTGGGTAGTCCTGATCACAATGTGTTGCAGGAGCTGTGCTCGGTGACCAACCTCAATGCGCCCATCTCCCAGATTGGACTTTTCAGTGACACCATTGAGGATCTGCTATGGAGCTGGTATCCAGACCACTCCATCCCCCGGTGTAGGGCCAGGAGTTAAATCTTTTTTTTTGTCCTTTTTTTTCCTGTGGTACCCAAATTGCACAAAAAAGAGCAGTTTCCTCACTCCTTGGATCACGGCTGCCGGACACCGAGCACCTGCATCCAGGGCCCCACAAATGCAGCCTTCCCGCCTTCACACGTGCCACACCTATGGGTAATGAGTTTCGAGGACATCCCAAGTGGCCCTCCTCCTTAGTCACTAACCCACCCTATGCCAGTTTTGCAGAGCAAGGTAAGTGCTTTGACATCCCCCTCAGCACAGCAGCCTCGGGTCGAAGCAATCCTCCTCAACGTTATGTCAGTCGTCTGATCCCCCCCCGCCGCGAGGCCCTACCCCCAGGTACATCAGACACGAGGCACGCCCCCCTTGTGCCCCTCACCTGGAGCTTGGAAGTATGGCTAACGCTTTCCAACCTGTCGCGGTGGCTGGCCAGAATTATCTGACTTGGCTATGAGATTCAGTTCACCAGGTGCCCGCCCCAGTTCAGCGGCATCCGCTTCACTTCGGTGCACCTGAATGTAGACCTGAAGGACGTGTACTTTCATGTCTTGGTTCTACCTCAACACAGACCCTTCCTACGGTTTGCTTTCGATGGCCAGGCGCTTCAGTACGTCATTTCCCAGGAATCCTCCCACTGCCCGCTTTAGTATTCCCTGATGGGGGCCCCCCTCAGTGAGCCTCCTTGCACAGACCCTGTGCAAGGTCAGGGAGGACAAGGAGCAAGTCACCCTCGTGGCCCCATACTGGCCCACTCAGAATTGGTTCTCGGACCTCATGCTCCTCATGACAGCACCTCCCTGGCACATTCTTCTGAGGAAGGACCTTCTTTCTCAGGGATGGGGTGGATGCAAAGGACGGTAAGTCCCTAGGGAAATACAACCTTATCATTAGGTTCCTCAGAGGCGCATGGAGGCTGAATCCTCCCAAGCCATGCCTCTTCCCCTCATGGGATCTCTCTGTGGTCCTCCTGGGCCTTCGGAGAGCCCCATAGTGTCAGTCGAGCTGAAAGCCCTCCCCTTAAAGATGGCCCTCCTTATTGCGCTTACCTCCATCAAGAGGGTAGGGGAACTGCAAGCTTCTCTGTCAGCGACACTTGCCTGGAGTTCAGTCCAGCAGATTCTCACGTGATCCTGAGACCGGGCTATGTGCCCAAGGTTCCCACGACCCCTTCAGGGATCAGGAGTTGAATCTGGAATTGTAGGCCCAGGAGTAGGCAGACCCAGCCCTGTCGTTGCTGTGTCCGATGCATGCTTTGCGCACCTACTTGGATCGCATGCAGAGCTTTAGATGTTCTGATATGGTGGACAGTGGAAAGGGAACGCCATCTCCAAACAAAGGCTTGCCCACTAGATCATGGAAACCATTGCATTGGCCAACCAGAGCCAGGCCGTGCCTGCCCCCTTGCGGGTTCAAGCACACTCTACAAGGAGGGTAGTGTCCTCATGGGCACTGGCCAATGGCACCTCTCTAGCAGACATCTGCAAATCTCCTGGTTGAGCCGGTTTCGTCCCGTGTTCTTTCAGGTACGAACATGAAGAGTTCAGTAATATGGAACAGCTGGCCGGGTGTATCGCTTGCGTATAGCTCCTGTCCCCTCCCCTGAGGCGAAAATGTGCGCTTTTCCCCCCAGTCGAGTTCACAACGCTGGGGACCCTTATGGTTTGAAAACTCGCCGGAGGCGAATATCCAGCACTCCTACGGGGTCAAATATGCCCTGTACTGGGATAGGTGCTCCACAGGTGCCTATTACTCTGGTAAACCCTGTGATGAATATTCGGCACAGTCTCCCTGTCAGCGGACCCGCATCTCCTTGGGCAGGATGCGGTCTCAGTGTGGTCTTTTCCCCCTGAAAGGATAGGAAAGGAAAATAACACCTTCCCCAATGTGTATGCTAGCATTAGATGGCCCCAGCCGAATCTAATACTCTGTGGAGAGAAAACATCGAGAGAAAAGGCCACGGCTGGTGCAGCCTGATCCCATGCTAGTTACGTCACTTCCCCTCTTCAGGGATGTGGGGACTTCATGACGTCTTTTGGGGAATTGGTGGAGGTTATGTGCAGTCTGATGCACCTGCTATTACGCACGCAGCCACTTGCTTGCATCGGCAGTTCACGTAACATGGTTCAGCTGTTGTGGCATTTTTCTATAGGGACCCCTAGTGCCACTACATCGACACAACATTGAGTGAGTAACAGAAGAGGAACGTCTCATTTACTGTCATAACCTCCATTCTCTGATGGAGGGAACGAGACGTTGTGTCCCTCTTGCCACAACACTGTACTTGTTGCTGAAATGGCCGGGACCGTGTCTTACATTTACATTTACATTTATGCATTTGGCAGACGCTTTTATCCAAGCGACCAGCGACCTTCTGATTAGCAGCCCTGTGCTCTAGCCACTACGCCACCACCACCCTCACCACCTGTCTTAAGCACAAAATCTGAATGAATCCGCATTCCAGCTCCCTTTTATACACGTATGTCCAGGGGAGAAGCATGCAAATTGCCCTCTGCAATTTTCATTGGCCTTTTTCTAAAAAATCCAAGGTGATTGGGGCTCTCAAAATTGACTCCTAGTGTCACTACATCAACACAGCATCTCGTTCCCTCCATCAGGGAACTGAGGTTATGTCAGAAACTGAGATGTTTTAATATCTTCAACCTAAGTGTAAGTAAACATCAGACTTCAACTGTATTTACATGTAACATGTATTTCAAAGACATGTACTTAGCTATTTCTCACTATATTTTTGTTTGTGAGTCATATGACACATGGATGTTTTTAACAAATACAATAATATGTATTCGTTGTATAAATGTATAAAGTGCCAAATTATTAATAAAATTTCAAAATGGAACACTTTTGATTTGTCTGCAAGTTTAGAAGCACTTGTTCAGTTTTGGTCATAATGCCTACATGCATTGTAAAGTAGAGCTTCTAAGTTTTAAAACAATATCTATTTTGTGTGAAAACTGTAGTTATTAATATTTTGATAATAGTTTTTTTATCTGCAAGGCAGGCTGATCAGAGAATGAAGTGTTAAACTAGTGATAATGTCAAAAGTAAAAAAGGGGTTTATTTTCTAAAAGTCCACAGGTCCAAAGGTGCACATATAACTGAAGAAATAAAGATGTTCAGCTGTGACATCAATTTGTAGGCGGACCCTGAAGTCTAATTTGCCATGAGTTCCATCTGGATTTTCCTATGGGTTTTTATCAATGCGTTTTTAATTTATGAGAAAAATTAGGTGTCTGTCATAAACATTACTTGACGATACATGGACATTGTGTTCTACAACACAAATTACACACTTTCAAACCTCAAATGTGAATTTTGAAGCTGTATTGACTAGCATACTTAACTTCAAAAAGCATGTCGGCTTCAAAATTCACATTTGAGTTATGGAAGTGTGTAATTTATGTTGGTTAAGTAATTCTCCCCTTTGGAGTGAAAACGGCTTGAAGAGCTTAACCCTCTGGGGTCTGAGGGTGTTTTGGGCCCTGGAGAATTTTGACATGCCTTGACATTTGTGTTTGTTTCAGTTGCTTAAAAACATATTAATGGCTAAAGTCTGATAACACTGTATTCAGCACAAACTGGGTTACAATAATATGTGAGCAACATGTGTGTACATGTTTGTATTTTTGAGAAAATAACGTTTATGCGTGGTTTTTGAAAAAACTAAAATTCTAAGTAATTGAAATAAGGCCATATAACACGTAATAAACATTTGTCCACAAGATTTTTGATAACTGGACCTTGTGGCCTAGAGTTTTTGCTACAAAATTATGTGAAAGCCATCCTGATCACTCATTCAAACAAAACAATTTAGTCATTTAACTTTTGTAAGACACTTTTAGTGTTAGTAAGGTCATATGTGAGGCGGTGTGAACTATAATGAATATTTACAAAGACTCCTCCCCTGGGCCAATCAATGAGGAATGTGACAGATAGAGAATGAACAAATGATATCTCAATGATCTCAATGAAATATCAATGATCAAATGATCAAAATCAAGTTTTAAGTTAAAAGAATTAATCTGACTATACATTTTCTTTTCATAAAGACTTTACTTAATTTTAGACCTACACTACCGTTTAAAAGAAGTCTCTTCTGCTCACCAAGACTGCATTTATTTGGTCCAAAATACAGTAAAAACAGTAATACTGCAGTCTTCAGTGTCACATGATCCTTCAGAAATCATTCAGTTTGCTGATTTTCTAATATGGGCATATTTACATCACATTTGAAACATACACCCTAACACATATTTGCAAGCACAAGCTTTGTTGATGATGAGGCAGCATAAACACTAGTTAATATATACTCTAAACATTCATATTATTTTTTATATCATATTACATATCATATTTATATCATACAGCATACAAATTAATTGCCTGCTTTAGCCAAAACAGCATTTAAATGTAACTAAAACTTGCCTATTTGGACATATTTCAAATTTCAATACTCTGCATCCTAGCTGGCAAGTCTGGAAACAGTCCCACTAGTAAAATATGTACATGTTTATATAAAATAGCATGTCAACTAATATGTAAGTAAAACTAAATGACTTACTCATCCAAAATTGTATCCTCGACTGGATCAAGTCTCTTCAAAATGCAAACATTCATCGGAGTCCCGCTCTTCTTCTGAGGAAAATGTGTACTTTTCCTAACCTGTGTATCGTGCCATCTACCAAACACGCAGAAAAGAAAATCGCCTCAACACATTACCGTATGAATAGAGCCCTCTGCTCGTGGGTGTGATCACATTAGTGATAATTAGCAGAGCCAGGTGAAAATGTACATTGCTTTGTTTTATACAGATTACATTGCAAGAGAATATTTGTTTTAAATTCAAATTGTTTTATTGAAGTAGACTTTTTAAGCTTTCTTTAGACATATGTTTCATGTTTGTGTTAAGTATTCGCAGAGTTTCAGTTTATTTTTGTGACGTGTTTCAGAAATATGCTCGTGAACATAGAGACTCACCCTTTTTATTTTCTTTATTTTACAAATGCACAAGGTTTTGTTGTTATTGTGAGTGTACACAAATAAAAGTAGACCCTTTATAGTCTCTAATGATGTCTTACACTTATCTGTATGCCCCAAAATGACAGAGTATTTTATGTTGTTTTCGCTGTAATGACAAAATAATCCAGCAGGACGCGGTGGCATGTCCGTCGACCCCAGAGGGTTTATCTGCTTCAAGTGGACCCATTGTATGCTTATGTTTGGCTTGGCTTTGAGACCCTGATGTGGTAGGCTACTGGTGAGAGCTTTCCCCCTTTCTCGAAGGGCATGACCATCTTGGTAGGAACTTTTTAGAGATTCCTGCTGGTTTGGTGAACCTGAAATAGAGCACCTTTTTGTCTACTTGGTACATGTGGTGAGACGCTTTCCTGTCATAGTAGGCGGTTGTAACACTGACGTCTTTGGGGTGGAACAGAAGGTGTAGTGGAAGGGTAATTTCTCTTCCAATCATCATTTCGAAAGGTGTGACTCCTGTGGAGCGGTGCAGAGTAAACCTAATGGCTATCAGCACCAGGAGGAGTTTCACATCCCAATCTCTGCCATTGCTGTTAACATACCTTTTAAGCACGTTGATAATGGTGCGGTTGGCACGTTCGACCTGTCCAGATGACTGGGGTTGATACGGGAGGTGGAAGTTGACTTCCACGCCCATGATTTCGTACATGGTAGTCATGACGCTTGAGGTGAAATAGGTGCCTTGATCCAATTCAGTGGAGAGGGGTAGCCCCCAGTGCCTGAACGTATGGTTCAGCAGTAGGACATCGGTTGTAGTGGCTGTGTCGTTATGGGCAGGAGGCATTCTAGCCACTTGGTGAAAGTGCAGATAACCGTGAGGAGGTACTTGTTGCCTCATGTGGACTGGTCCAATCCAATCCACATTGAGGTGGGACCACGGGAAAATTATCCTTTGGTTCTGGAGTAGGGCCTAAGCCAGCAGTCTGGATGGGTGGAATTGGCTACAGACCAGGCATCCTTTGACATAGGAACGGGTGTCATGAGCCATCGATGGCCAGTAAAGGACTTACTTGAGGGTCTTGGGGTTGGGGAGTTGTGAGCATGGACTAGCATCATCCACCTATGATCAGTTAAGATAACCAGCGAGCTGGTCCCTGGTCGGTTTGGGTATAGACCAACAAAACTTTCTCCAGTTTAAGACACAAAGGAGAGCATGTAATTTGTAGCATGTACACTGTGGGGTTAAGAGGCTCCTTTTGTTGCAGAGTATGTTAACTGCTATCAGATGGTTTAAATGGCTGGGTCTTGCTCCTGCATGGTGATCACATATGCATCAACGGGTCTCCGTTCCAGAGTCTGTGGGCAGGTCTGTGGTACTTTTTGCCTTTCTTTTGCCTGCCACATTGTTTCTCGCATTCCTCATGCTGCTCTCTTTCCAAGTGGGAAAGACAAGAAGGTATGACCAGAAGGTCCGCCCCCACGAAGAACAGGGGATGGAGTTAAGGGACTGCATGCATGAAATGCATGACCTGCCTTTTCCCAATCCATACGGAGAGGGCGCATACCCCAATTGCTTTGTGGTGACCCTGCCCCAAGGATGTTATGACTTTGTGGTGTGAAGAACGGAGGAGGACTGTTTCGACACAAGTCCTGGCTCATAGCAGTCTTCTCTGACAAGAGCGCTTCTGGTGTCACTACTCCATTGATGTGTACGCTTCCCTCTACGTGGTGGCTATACAGTGTTAAATTTGTGTTCTTCAGTGAACAGAGGAAAAACTGATGAAATTATTTTTGACTATCAACCTGTGGTGGCTGTGGGCTCGCAGGTGGCATAGAAGGATCAGAGATCTGTAACGGTTTGCAGAGGGTGAGCATTGCTCTAGCCACCTCTGCAAAAGTGTTGGAACCCATTAGACTTATTTTGAAACCAGTATCAAGTAGTGCTTGGGAGCTGATGCACCCCCCTACCACTACTGATGTGTATAATGTATGTGTCGGGTGTTGCCTTTATGGACCAGATCGCCCAAGAATATCAAAAAGGAGGGTGTGGTGTGTTAGAAGGGACTGATTTGGGGGATCAACTTGGCCTCCCCTGTTCCCCTTTTCAACCTAAAAGTCAAATTTGGTATTAACGGGAGGAGGTACATAGTCTAGTCATGCTGACGGGGGTCATCGCCATGTTCCTTTGAGGAGTTTGTCAGCCCTGGTGAGCATGTCAAGCTACGTTACTGCCTCTGTCACGCATTTCCTGATTATACCCTCCATTTCCTGTCTCAAACACTGTCCTCTAGGGGGGTGAAACCTTGTCTTCCCACTTACCTGCTTGTTTGGGTTTCCATTCTAACCATACCTTTCCTTTCGGCCCATGAGCTTTTTGCCGTTTTGGCCTGGCATGATCCTGGGGTTGTGTCTGGTCCTCACTCCACTGGTTCTGTTGCCCACCCTGCTGGCGAGGTGGTCTGTGCCCCTTGGGTCCTGTTCTAATGTTCACCATAACGCAAGGCATCTTGTTGCCTTAAAGCGCTAGGTCGGCTTATTCTGAGGCTTGAATCCACAGGACTCTGGCATTGCCTTCGTGCCCTTGAGCAGGGCGCATGCCAGTTGCGACTACCTTCTTATTACACGCTTGTGTGAGCATGTATTAATCACTAGGTTCTTCGAAGCTAGTGTGACGACAGGAGGCAGTTTCCTCACTCTGTCGGCCGGCAGTACGATGGCTGATTCTCGGCGGGTTGGCGGAGGAATCAGCGAAGACGACTCAGTTGAAGAAGGAAGAGAATTCTTTTTGAAAATGTTTTGTTACCAGGCTTTTAGTGATCCAATGATTCCAGTCAGATCCAATCCTGCAGTCAGGATTTATGACTGTATGTAGGCCTGCCTTTGTCTCCAAACCGAGTTCATGAGGCCCAACACTATACTGTACAAGTCACACAAATAACTATGGTTTTCCAGTGTAGAATTCATCCATTGTGGATCATAGCATATTTGTAAAAATTGAAAACATCTTCACTGATCATTTCACCACACTCGTCTGGAAGGAATAACACAGTTTGTTTTTATACTGAGTAAATGTTTCAAACACAAGAATCTAACCATATGACACGCTGGCTAACTGGCTACACACAAAATCCACCCACCAAGCGAAATACAGTGGACTTGCTAAAATATATATATATATATATATATATATATTTTTTTTTTTATTTTTTTTTTAATTTTTTTTTTTTATTATTATTTTCTTGATAATTAGCACTTCTCTGTTAAGAGAAAAATCAACCTGATCATCCCACTCTTTCCTTGAATCTGCACTACATTAAACATCCACATGCTTAATGAGTTTTTAAATATTGACGCAACAGTACGTTGTCACTATAGTGAGCTTTTAATTTACCCAGCAATTAAGTGCAGGCTCTCATTCATCAATGCTTGTTTGTCTGGTGGGAGATTCGCCACTGTTTATTGATGGCTACCACGGAAACACCGTGGCTAAACGAGCTCTCCCACAGTGGAGGTCATTTCTGCAAGCTTATGGATGCTTATGCTAAACTGACATTGTAGATTAATGGGGCTGCGGTTGGCCTAGCCTGTTACACCTTAGATACCTGCAGTTATCAGCAGACACGACAGGGAAGGTCTTTAAACAATATGATGGATATTTTGGAGCTTCTAGGCACCATCCACCATCTGTTTCCTAAACAGATACATTTTTCATGGAATTAAGAGAAAAACTGCCTGTCTAAACACTGTATGTAGTTAAAGTGTTTGTTTTTAGGCAGAGATTTTCAAAATGGTATAAGGGGAATGTGAATGTTTAAAGGAATAGTTCACCTGAAATGAAAATACTTATTATTTATTCACCCTCATTCCAAAAAACTAAATATTGTTATTCCTCCCATGGAATACAAAAGGCTCAATTTTAAAGAGATTATGCAGATCTTTTTTTAGTCAACCACAGTTCATGGTATACACGTCAAGCTCAAAAAAGAACAAAAAACACCTTAAACATAGATACAAATGCATTCAACTTGTGTGCTATTTTGCATGTCTTCTGAAGCCATCCAATAGCTCAGTGTGAGGAACATGCCAAAATATAAGTTGTTATTCACTGATAATCTTCCCCTCCATCACGTCTCTGAAGCGGATTACAAAAGTCAAATGGACTACAAAAATTTTGTGTCAATGTGCCAAGCCAGGTTTGATGGCAAGCACCATTGTTTTTTGTGTGTCTTCAAACTAATGAATGAATTTATATAGCGCTTTTCTGACACTACACTCAAAGTGCTTTACACAGTGAACAGGGGACTCTCCTCAACCACCACCAGTGTGCAACATCCACCTGGATGTTGTGATGGCAGCCATAGTGCACCAGTACACTCATAACACATCAGTTGTTGGTGGAGAGGAGAGAACAGAGTTATAGAGACAATTAATGAATGTGGATTATTAGGAGGCCATGAAAAGATACCCTTTTACAAGAATTGTCCTGGGATTTGTAATGACCACAGAGAGTCAGGACCTTGGTTTAAAGTTTCATCCAAAGGATAGTGCCTTTTTACTGTATATCATCTATTCTGGGGCATTAGGACCTACACATTTCACAGGGTGAGCACCCACTGGTGGTGTTACAGGAGCCAGCTGGTAGATAGCTGTGCAGTGTGTAAAACTCACTCTCCTGACCTAAAGAGGTACACTAGCAACTGAAGCCTTCAGCCTCCTTGTTAGCACACCTACCTGCCACACTGGTTGGAGTCCCATTTGGAGCAGGGCAATCAGGGCCTCACTAATACTCAGCCCTGCTTAGATTAAGTAAGAAACCAGTCTTGAGTTACAGGGTAATATGACTTCTGGGTTAATTTATCTTGTGACTACATGTCAAACCTGTTACAATGTGTCTTAAGGTGACATATTTGAGGCTTCAAATTCTCTGGCGGAGAGCAAGATATTTAGTGAATAACAACTTAAATTTCTGCCTGTTCCTCACACAAAACTATTGTATAACTTCAGAAGACTTGGAATATTATACACAACATGCAATTTTTGTCCTTTTTGTGGCTTGACAGATGTGGTCACTATGAACTGTGCTTGTATGGAAAAGAGCTGCATGAAGATTCTTCAAAAACTATCCTTTTGTGTTTCACAGTAAAAATGACAGCACAGGTTTGTACATTATTAACATTAAGTTGAGTAAATAATGACTTTTCTAAAGCATTTTAATTTCTTTAATTCCAACAGAAGGGAATCTTTGGAATGTCTGTATTTCAGCATTTAGACCAAAGTTTAGATGATGAATCAGACCACATCATCTGAAGCAGTGTTGTGAAAAATGGATACGTTCATCGATGCTTTAGCAGCTCTCATGGGGCCCATCTCGACCCTTTGACCTCAACGTGAATAGTGAGGGTTTATCATAGCAGAGCTCATCTGACTTTGAGTAAACCCTCAAAACTGCTGCCTTCCAGCATATTCCCATCCCTCATCCCAACAGACACGAGATGACAGGAAATGTGCAGGAGAAGAATATTTGTCTCCCTTGTGTAGCCGGTAATAAATTACACTTTCATCTACTGAGCGAATCGTTTGAGGTTTTATCCATCTCTCTGTTTTATCTTCCTGCACCCCTCGCTCTTCATCCCGACTTAGCTGTCAGAAACCACCTGGCCATGGTTTCTTGTGTGGCTCTACCCTACATGGACTTAGTAACGTATGTCCCATATCACACTTGAGAATCTTGATCATCATTCAATCACCAGCATTACTATATTATACAACAATTAGTTCTGGTCCTCTAATTTAATAGGACAAGCGGCACTCCAAGAGTGCTGATTACACTGCTATCACACTCTATAGTATTATCTTCTCTCCTTCTTGCCTGTAGTGTAGAAAGCACATAATTTCTACACTTATGCTCTATCCATCCATCAATGAATTCATTATTCTTATAACGGCACTGGGATGGCAACTACTACAACTGCACTCTTGCTAGTTTGATACTGCTTTAGTATCACTGGATCTCCTTTATTCAAGCAATTGCTGTGCGATCATCACAGTGTTCCGGAATGATTTTGCTCTCTGCTTGCTTCTATCTCCAGTCGTTCTTATACAAACACATTTGAAACTTAGACAAAGGATTATGTGACTAATAGGTGGAAATTTGATGTGGCTAAAAAAGACAGATTGACAATCCGAACAAAAGCCACTTCATCCACCACTGCACGTTTTTCCCTCTTTTGCTCATTCATATTTTTTTTCAAATGCCCTCAATTAACATGAGCCGTACACATATTTAGTAACTAGCAGAGAATACTCTCGTATTTGATTCAGTTCATCTGTGATGTCCTTATGTGTAGCTTCACTTTGTCACGGTTTACAATAGATGGCCATTCATCTGCATCCTACTCTTTCAATCCTCCTTCCCCCCTCTTTATTTTCCTTCTTAACCTTCGACTGATTCATACAGACTTATCACCCTTGGGCAAAGCCAGTGGCATTTCCATAGCAACCGCCTGCCCCTTCAAGCTCCTTAAAGCTCCATGGCTTCAGTGGATCAGCGTTATCTTTCCTCCTTTTTGTAAAACTCTCTCTCTGTCTGTCACTCTCACTCTTCCTCTTTTACTTCCTATTATCAGTGCACATAAAACGTGCATAATGTTGCTCTGTCACCTCTTTCTCTGTATCCCATTCTTCTCAGATGCCATTTTTCAGCAGGCAACCCTGAGGGCAGCCTAGAATGTGAGGCTTGAAAAGAGTCTATGCTGACATTTAATGAATGTCATCCCAAAATGCTGATCACAGTACAGTGCCCCCTCCTCTGCTTTACAAACTATCATATGCTTCTTGTGAAAGAAAGTGCATTCTGTTGGAATAGCTTATACAGTATATACACTCTATATACACTCATTCTGGTCTCTAAGAAAACATTATTATCTACAACAAATACTGTTTTCGTACACATTTTGGGATGCATTCATATGAATGACATTATGTAAAGGTTAGCAACAATCATTGTTAAAAACATTAATAGAACATCATTATGATGTTATTAGTATTTAAGAAAGTTACAAGTCACAAGGCAAGGTGAAAATACTCCAAGTGCAAAAAATTTTGTATGTCCTTTCAACTAAATTTTTTACATTTTTGTCAGAATTTTGTCTCCCATTAACAGAGTGAAGAAAAGGTGAGTTTACATGCTTGACAAATGACATAATTCACCAGACAACCACTGTTGTCCTTATGTACTGTAGGAACTTGTTAGCAACTTGTTGAATCTTATGTTTTTTAAATGTATATTTGCGGTATGACTCTGCCTCAATTACATTGACTAGGTTACATTTTTGAAAAATTATATTACGTTGTTCCTCACACGTCTCGCAGCAGTTCAGAGATTAAATGTCCACCGAGTGTTGATAAAAGAGATAGATGTTTTTAATGTTAATGCTCTATCCACTTTTAAATCAACAAAATATACCTCCCTACCCTAAACCTTGAACCTAAATCTAACCGATTGTGTCTTAACAAGCAAATGTGAGATTAAAAAAATGCAGATGCTGAATTTTATGTCATTATATGGTGCTTTTATGATACCATTGGCTCACGTGTCGACTCACATATTCTTCTGGATTCGTCTCTCCCTCTCTCTCTCTGTCTCTCTCTCTCTCTCATTATATATATAAATTATATTCAGATTATTAAAATGCATTACATTGTTGAAGCAGAAGAGTTAAGCTTTGATAAGACAATACAAAAAGTGGTTTTAGAATCCAATGTATTGTTTATTTACATATTATTGAATATAAGCCAATAATTGGCCTACAATTCACAGCAATCCATTTTGCAAATGAATTTGTCAATCAGTCCGAGATTTATTATGAGGGCTTGTGAAAAACACATCTTGAGCTCCCTAAATTCGGATTTGCACTCCATCAAGCTGTTTTGAATGCAAGAATGCATCCTCGTGTTGGACTGTCTGCTGAAAGGGGGTTGTGTCTAGAAGGGATCCCTCTTTCCTTAATCTCGTGATATTCTACAGTTCTACAGGTTATACACTGCGTTTGAAGTCACGCAGCAACAATGAGTACTAGTAAAAGATTATTTTAAACGGTCTGTTTTGATAAATAGTCATTCTTGATGATCAATTCAAGCTCTAAAATAAATATTTCATATAATAAATTTGCTAACTTAATCTCTATGTGTGCTATTGTTGGTCATGCGATATTGTAAGCCAGTGGAGAAGTACAACAATCAGTGCCAGTAGTCAAAGTCTGACCGGGTGGTCTAGGGGTAACTAATTCACCCTGTGCATAAGAGGCTTAGGGTTCTAATTTGCCCATATGCAATTTTATATTTTAATTAACAAAGATTGCATCCGTACCTCAGTGTATATATGTATATCTTGAGTCGGGCGACATTTGTTTGCATTTTTCTATGGGATTCGACTGGAAAAGTGCGCGAGCTGCAGAACTCCCAGAACGAGGAGCGCTCGGCACCCATTCTTGATTCCTGAAGTACATCACTGCAGCACTTATGTTGCTATAATAATACTGTATAATTAATGCTTATGTTATTGATGAGCATGACGTGGTTATTTTGCTAGCCATCTTGAACTGATCTTTAAATGTATTTGTCATTCTTTTGATAAACATAGTTAACTGATGAATGTAGTTACACATCGACTATACATAACAGACTGCACATGTGCGATAAGTTGACGAAAGAGGGATCCCTTCTAGACACGACCGCTGAAGGGTTGGTTTGTACTACGTATAAGCTGCGCATTGCCTATAGTGCTGAAGTTTCGCTTACTGCCCCCTGGAGAAAACAGGTGGCACTTCAAGCTTGAATTGCTCAGGAATCTTCCTTATTATGGTTCGAAGACATGATTAATTGCATAAATTTATTTAACATGTTATTTTTTATATAATAAATCACAGTGAATTAACACATTAAATTGACAGCCCTAGTTAAAATGTATCTTCTAGGGAATAAAGGAAATTGAAGTCATTGTTTGTAGTGACTCTAGTGTTCATTTCACCAGGAAACTCATGTGATGTTCACAAGGAGACACAAAAAAATCATTGTAAAGACAGTTCACGTACATGGGCAAGGAAGAGGCGAGAAACCGGCTTGTCAACATAAATAATAATTTAATGAAGAACTTAAAACAAACACATAGGACAACAGACATGTCTGCTGATTAAGCTCTCTCTCCCGATCGCCGTCTGCGAGTGGCCTTTATCCCTCTTGACGGCTCAATTAGCCTGATACGGGACCGGGCGTGCGTAATCACGCGCCGGTCCCGCCCTCCACCGTGCCACAATCATATAGAAAAATTTTGGTATAGTAACATGATTCTATGAGACTAGGTTGGACTGTGTGTAATTTATGTTCATGAACAATATGAAATTATTTTGATTTATATGATTTATCTGATTACCTTATTCAAGATAGACTCTTAGATAATGAAAAATATTTTATTGTGTATAATCACTTTTCAATATAAATTTCCCTCAATTGGTCCTACATACAGTATATAAAATGAAAAAAAATAAATTAAAATAAATACAAATTATTTGGCGAGGATTTGTTGGTTTCCATTAATGTCCCACTTAAAGCAAAGGTTTTGGTGATGCATTCTGAGATTGTCAAGAGCTGTTATTCGCAAAAATTTTGACACCCTGTTGTGTATACCAGCACAGACATATCCACAATACACACAATTTTAAACACACGCACTGTTATAAACAAACAAATCTTGTTATTTTGCCCTCCACAAATGTCTTGACCTAGACAGAGCTTCATGCCCAGTATGAGAGTGGTCATTGTCTAGCTGTCTCCCACCCAGAGTGCTTCACCAACTTTCAAGGACTTTCAAGAGTTGCTGACTCTCTGTTTTACTTTAACCTCTATCCCTGTGCAATAAGTGGGCAGTTACCTGCTAAACACTCAGTGGTCAGATCATGTGGGCTGCTTCAATTTCGCTCTAGTGGGGTGTTGTCCCCTGATCTTGGAGAGCCATTCTATGCTTGCCCAAAGATGGACAATTGAGAGTTCTATCCACCTGCCCCCTCTCTATAGTCTCATGAGTGGCTATACACTACTGACACCACTGCAACAACCATTTAGGAAGCAGAAAGCCAGTTAAAAATGCATTGTTGTCAGATATTACCAAGGATAGTGCTTTCAGTCCAGAACATGGACACAAAACACATGTATTCTTGCACTGATACAGCATGAAGCTCTCTTGACATATCTTCTCTGTTATACTAAGATTACAGTAATTGTACTGTGTCGTTATAAAGGTAATAGGGCCGTAAGAAGCCTCACAATTTCTCACTGCTGAGTTAAGATGTAAGTATAACAGTGGATGGTGACCCATTGGTGTCTCTTCAGTAAAACATATCAAGCAGCCCGTTAAGGCTGTGCTCCAGATAAAGTTAATGGAGCTTGAATTGAGCTCCTAATTGCCCTGTCTTACATTTATTCAGCTTCACCAAAGCTAAGCAGCTGTGAATGGCCGTACAGGAAAATATACCACAAGCTTTGGAGGAGGTGAGGAGCAATGGAGAACAGATTGAGAGAGAGAATGCCAGAGACAATGAAAGAGGTAGTAAACCAATTGGACAGAAAGATGGGAGGGTATTTGTCAGCAACTCAAACTAAAGAGCATTATTGGTCTGTTACAGACAGCACAGTGACACTCACAACATACTCTCCAGTCTTAGCTGCTGTTCTGCAGCAGAAACGATATGAGATATGACAACTGAGATGATATGAAGAGTTTCAAATTATAGGCAGTCTTCTGTGTGGGGGAAAAAAGGGCCAGTGGCAGCATGGGGGAAAAAAACAGGTGCATTATTTATACTTGGACAGACACATATATGAGCATTCACACACATAGAAACACACACACACACACATTACACACACAAATTAAAAGCGTTTTTAGCAGATGAGGCACTTAGCTGGCTCTTAAAACAGAGTGTCACTCTCTCTCTGTTCCTGTGATGGGTTTGCACACTGCAATTACACATTCAATTAGAGCCACACACACTACCACATCTCTGCCATGGAGGCTTTGTTGTGTATCTTTTTTTCTTGTGAATGTGTGTATAACGACAGGGAATAAAAGAGCGAGAAACATGTTTTTAGCTGTGGCGCTGTGAGTTTCTTCATTCATGTAAAACTGATAATTGATTCATATTAGCTCAAATTCTCAGGAAAAGCATAATCAAGTAGTTCTGTTGAATACATATGAAGTGTTAAGGTCATCCTGGTGCATTTTTTTCCACATTTCTCTCACTGTCTCTACTTCTCTTCCACACAAACAAGAATTACACAGACACACCACCAGAATTAGCGAAGCTACTTTGGAACTATAGCTTCACAGGCTATAAGCTACTCATAACATAAAGTCAAGCTACTCTTAAAGGGGTAGTTCACCCAAAAAAGAAAATTCTCTCATCGTTTACTCACCTTCATTCCATCCCAGATGTGTATGACTTTCTTTCTTCTGCTGTACACAAATGAAGATGTTCTATAAAAAATGCAAGATGTTGGTGAAAAGGCTACACGGTTGTGAAAATAACAGAGCTAGATGTTGTTAAGTTAGTAGTGTTGCTGGTAAGTACGTTATGTAGCCTTGCATGCTAGAATGGTGTACCTTTCAGGCTTTTTGATTTCTAAACAACCAAGCCTTCTTTGATCAACTAGCCTCATCAGAAAGACCATACTTGTTGAAAAGCTGGTTAGTAAACAACATGGCTATGCTGGTCTAAGCAGGTCTTTCCAGCAGGGTTAGGTCACAATGGTATTCTTTTTCTGCATTCAAGGTTGCTTTGCGATTTGGAAACTATCCTCACAGGCTTAGTACTAGTGATGTTAGTTGTGTGATTGTGCTTCTAAGATTTTGCGTGCGCAATTCTCTTATCATATACATGTATGAATGTTCTAGCATAATAAATGATGTGTTAACCATAATTTGTACTAAATCAAATAATCAGCTCTCTGTTTTCGAGAATTCATGAGTTTTCTTTTTATATGCCCTTTCAATTACCAAATATCGTGTTCTAACATTTCCTAATATCCATTTGCTACATTGGTTTCTAATTCCTTGTAACCGGCCATTATTTCTCTTTCACTGCCTCTAGCTGTGTGTGCTGTGTGTGTGCATTGTGCCACAGTGTCATGTGGCTCCATGTTCGGTCCTTCGTCCCTGGCATGGGGTCCCTTATTTAGCGGATTAGCCTGCACAGACATGGGCTTGAGTCCAAAGACTCATGGTTTTGCCGTTTCAAAGCCCTCTGGATATTGGGGAAATGGCCCTTTGGAAGCAGTGCCAAGAACTCCAGCTAGCCTCTTGTGTCTGACATGTTGCCACAGACTCAGTAGGAAACCAATCTGACAGTATTCTTGATTATTTAGCGATTAGCCTGTCATATCTCCAGAGTCAAAGATCTGAGATCAAGTTGAGAATGGGAGAAGTTATCACTGTATGGTAACATATGCTCTTTTATAGAACACAATCACTTCTTGAATGTAGCTTGAAAGTTCCATGTACTGTAGCTTAGAGGCATTAGCTCTTCTCTGCAAAATGATGATTGCTTTCAACCTGATTGCTATAATTATTCTTCTGTGTCAAACAATGTCCATATGTGGTCAAAACCAACAGGACTTAAGGGTTACTTTAACTGCTCCAGCGTGATCATTTGCACACAGCTCGAAGGAGGTTGTTGCTGAATATGTCAAGGACTTCCTCCTCCACACTTGCTCGTCTTTGAGGCTCCCTGTCAATCAATATTTTGTTACCGCAGAAACCAAGGGCTGCTGAACCTGCTATTATGCAAATGCATGCGCACTGATACTGTTTTCATAACAACTCTTGGTCAGCCCACATCCAAAAACAATAGGTCATCATTTCAAAACTCAAGAAATAAGAGAATGTGTATCCTTCTGCGTGTGCATTCCTGTTTATGTGTTTGTGCACTGACTCACTCTTTCACTGTGTGCTTGACCCTGGCACTGCCTACACAAACAGAGCCCAGCTGAGAACTGTCTTTGTAATGGCTTTGTGTTGGCTCATCATTTGACCTTTGACCTTGTGAGTGCATCCTCCTGCTCCCCTCTGCCACAGATTAACCTCTTTTCTGCTATTTATACAGCAAGTTACTGAGCAGCCTTTCCCCACCCTTAACCCACACATACTGAATATACCACTTACAGTTCGCATTAATATGCTAGCTAATCTATGGTTAACAACCCACAGATAAGGGGAGCTGTTTTTAGGCTAAATGTTGTGATTTAATTTCTTTTTTAGGCTGTGCAGCTGTTCATCAAGCAGGTGTATTTTATTTGTAGATATAGTTTCCCTCTAGGCTTGCTTGCTTATTATAACTAGAATACTTTTCTGGAAAACAGCCAACAGGTGGCGTTATGCTATGCTTTGTGGACTGGAGCAGTGCTGAGTTCTCTCTCTTCTTGTCTCTACTCATCTCTTCTCATCTTGTCTCTTCTTCTCAGATCAGAATGATGTACCCTCCTTAACTAAGACAAGAAATTTAACTATAGGTGCGCACAAACTATATGCTCAGATACAGCTGCACACACACAAGGTTGAGATCCGATGTAGAAAAGACACCATTGTGTGTGTGTATTTGTTGCAGTCCTTGTCTCCTGTGGAGCACTTGGGTGAATGCCTGGGTGTGAATGAGGGTTAGAGGCAGCCCTGGCCTCTCGTTGCGTCCCGCCAAGTCTCATTTTCGCACATTAATCACCCCCATTCACAGATAATGGGCTCCCCATCAGTATCATTTAACCGCTCTCCCTTTCCTTTAGACCTGTTCATTTAGGGCTCAGTAGGGGGGATGGTGTCTGCTTGTGTAATTTCAATCAGAGTGACAAACAGGTTAGTCATCTTATCTGGTTTCTGAACACATCACAACAAAGACAAGCTACATCAATGAACTATAACCCACCCACTCCCCATCGCTCCCTCTCTCACATTTGCAGTTATGTTCATCCATTCATTCCTTAATACTCTACTTTGTTTGCTTTGTTTGAATTATGAAATTAAAGATTTAGAGTGATTTTCACATGAATTTTGAGCATACTGGCTTGACAGGAATGGTCAGCTGGCCTGGATATGAATTTGGCGTAATGTCAATTTGGGTGTTTTTCGGTTCTGAGTTGATTACATGTTTTTGCTGTAGGAAATTTCAGGTGAAAAATCATAGTTTAAGATAATTTTAAGGTTGAATGTAACATTTCCAATGTTTTTGTAGGTATTCTTATGTAAAGTGTGGTTCTAGCTTCCATCCAAATGTATATAAATATATATTTATATTTGATGTGCAAATAGTTACTGTACATATTCTAATGATATCAGGCTGAAAATGTCATGTTTGTTTCTAACCTGAGGTACAATATGAGAGAGAGGAAAAGGTATGTTACTTACGACTGTGTGTGACTGTGCAATAATATGAGTAATGTCCATAGGGATTCCCTCCTCTCATATCTCTGACAATGGAAGCATGGTGACTAAGGGCTAATTAAAATATGCTATTAGTTGAGAGGCCACACTGACATGATAAGAAAGAACGAGGGTGAGGGAAATTAGCCAGCGCAGCTGCTCTATCAAACACAATTTCTACTGTGTCAGCAGACAGTGGGAGACATTTTTTCTCCCCAATTGTTTACAGCCTGTTAAAATTTCTGACAGTTTTATGGGGCTGTTATCTACAGCGAAGTGAGTGGTCGCTGACACCATAATGTACAATAACATTTTGTCTTGCCCTTTACGGTTTGGCTGAAATATAAGAGTTATAGAACTGAGCTCTTTGAAAATACCTCTACATTTTGCCCTCAGCGGTAAAAAATAAATGTTCAACATTTGTACATTCAAAAATATGTTTAGTCATGTGCTAAATTAACAGCCTGACCACATTACATTGGAAAAAAACATGTTAAGATAAAAAATCTGCTTCATGCGTTAACATCTAAATTAACTGGTCAGAATTATGATTTCACATCGCTGAATCGACTTGATTAAATTAGGTTACACAAACAAAACTCATTAAAGAGTTAGATCAGGTATAAATAAATACTTAAGGTAACAGATGCAGGTTATGGCTTTTTACATGCAACACGATAACAAGAGAAATCAGCACATTAGTTTCAAATGTTTTTCCACATAAAGTCAGACCCAACGTGTTTTGTGTTTTGTTTCAGATTTTAGCATGAGATTAGTCTGGTTGATTACACCAAAAACAGTCATAGGTAGAAAGATCCTTAAGGCAACAACTGCATGTTTTCACTTTTTACAAGGTACAGTTAGTTCAGTTTCAATGTGTTTAACTTAGTATGCTTTTCTCACGGCTTTATGGAAGTTATTTTTCCCACTAACAGTCGGATCTACTGGCCCAACACTGTGTGAGCACAATGGATTTAATCTTTGTTACAAGATTCGTCGTTTTCAAAGATGTGCCTTTGAGTGAGTGCACGTATGGGTCTGTATGCATTCACACTTGTATGTGCAATATGACTGTGCTCACTTTCAACCGTGTGTTTTTGACTATCTAGAAAGCCCTATAGAGCAAGATCAAAACCAAGCTCTGTGATTGTTCTCTCAATAATTACACAAGTTCTGCTATATGTTTGAAGAGTGTGATGGGTAAATCTCCCGGTAAAGTAAACATCCATATGGCCCCAGAGGCAGCACCGCCGCCCCTCTGTACACCCACCACGCACTTGCGTACACATACATGCCCATGCACAGAGGATAGAAGGAAAGTGAGACATCCTTCCCATTCTCTCATTCTCTCTCTTGCTCTCACATCTGCTAATTCCCCCTTCAACCTCTCCCTGAGATTCTTGTATTCTCTCACACCTCCTTCACTCATTTAAGCTCTTTGATGCATCTTCTCTTTCACTGCACATTACTCTTTCTCTAGCTTCCTTTACCTCCTCTGTTGTCTCAATCTCTAAAGCTCTGGTGCTAGGAATATTCCTACCATTGAAGTAATTCAAGCTTGAAGTACCACCTGATTTCAGCAGGGGGCAGTGGGCAAAACTCCAGCTGTTCAGGCCACGTTCATGCTACTTTTTCATCTGAAAATGCATTAATTTTACTACGTTTTGGAATTTTTAACTGAGCTGTTCGAAAATGCTCTTCCAAGTGGATACATTTGAATATGTATCCTCAGTCTTCACAGGGTGCATGGAGATATTTGAAAACGATGATGTATTTGTTGTCATGTGACGCAGTCATGTGATCCATTCAACCCAAAACAATCAAGATGGCGGCCTGTGTTGTAGCAGCATTGTTGTGCCTGCTATTCAATTTGATAGCATTTTTTAAGATTAATGTTACTTTTTTCAGCCTTTTTTTAAATGCTCCAAAAACCGATACCATCTGACAAATGAATGTGATTATGTTCTATGTGGTTATGTTCTAATAACATTATTTAACTGCAAAAGCTGCAATTTAATTAGATAAATATATAGTTTATGTTGCATGTGCAGCATACTTCAGATGTGAGCAGAGCAGGGCCGTAACCACAGTATACACTGAGGGGGATCACGTCCGTGAGTTAATCAGATATTAATCAGATATGGCCATTTTCAGCATATCAAGCTTAAAACAGAGTGAAAAAAAGAGTGAAAGTGTGTATATTGTAAAATAATTGAATGAATGTAGTAATCTGGCAAGCTTCTGAAGTAGCTCTTTAGAAAAATCAATTGATATTGTCTTAGAAAATGATCTATAAACCCAGTGTAGTACGATATCACCCTCAAATTAGCTAGAACATGGTAAGACTTGTGACTGGTTACTTCTTTTGTGTTTTTAGGTTGTGGCAAGGACAGTGTCATGTATTGAAAATGCAAATATTATTAAATAATAATTTAGAATCAATTTAAGATTTTCTAAATAATTTATGTATTTAATTAATTCTGAATTTTGTACAGCATCTCTTAAGACTCTTCTTTTAAAAGAGATCATTTTATTTTGAGGATGAGCCACCAGTTAAAGGAGTAGTTCACCTAAAAATGGAAATTTCACTTTTACTCACTCATTTACTCACCCTTATGTTGTTCAAAACCCACACGCTGCTAGTTTTTCTTGGAACATAAAAATAGATATTTTAAGCAGCTCTATTCCATAGAATAACAGTTTATAGTGAGCAGAATCTGTCGAGCTTCAAAAAGGACAAATACTATTATGCACTATTAAAGGTTCAGTATAAAGACATCATAACTGTAGTCCATATGACAAGTGCACTATATTCCAAGCTTTCCGGGACCATACAACAGCTTTGTGTTGAATGGACTACTTTTATGGTATATTATGTTAATATTTGGGCGGCACGGTGGTGCAGTGGTTAGCACTGTCGCCTCACAGCAAGAAGGTCATGGGTTCAAAACCCCGGTTGCCCCGGCCTTTCTGTGTGGAGTTTGCATGTTCTCCCCGTGTCTGCGTGGGTTCTCTCCGGGTGCTCCGGCTTCCTCCCACCATCCAAAGACATGCAGGCTAGGTTAATTGGTGTCTCCAAAAATTGCCCTAGGTGTGGATGTGAGTATGAGTGTGTGTCTGTATATGTGTGGCCCTGCGATGGACTGGCGACCTGTCCAGGGTGTACCCCGCCTTTCGCCCAATGTTAGCTGGGATAGGCTCCAGCCCCCCGTGACCCTGTACAGGATAAGCGGTTGAAGATGAATGAATGAATGAATGAATGTTAATATTTTGGCGGCACAGTGGTGCAGCGGTTAGTACTGTTGCCTCACAGCAAGAAGGTTGTCGGTTCAAACCCCAGTTGCCCTGGCCTTTCTGTGTGGAGTTTGCATGTTCTCCCCGTGTCTGCATGGGTTCTCTCTGGGTGCTCTGGCTTCCTCCTGCCATCCAAAGACATGCAGGCTGGGTTAATTGATGTCTCCCAAAAAAATTGGCCTAGGTGTGGATGTCAGTGTGAGTGGTTGTCTGTATATGTGTGGCCCTGCGATGGACTGGCAACCTGTCCAGGGTGTACCCTGCCTTTCGCCCAATGTTAGCTGGGATAGGCTCCAGCCCCCTGTGACCCTGTAAAGGATAAGTGGTTGACGATGGATGGATGTTAATATATTTTTTTTTTCTTTCTTTTGGGCCTTGACAGCTATGATGAAGCAGGAGACAGATGAGGATCGAAATGCAGCTTTGGGTACTTGTGTGCTGGTGTTCTAACCAGTCTTTTGTTGGGTCAAACATATGGTTCTTCCCCTATCTCAAGCCACTGGTTGAGCTAATTTTACTATGTCAAGCTGGTCAGGATGCTCAAACTAACAGAGAAATGTTTTGATAGTGCCACAGATGCACAGTTTAGAATTTTTGTGAAATCAATCTAATAATGGCTTATTTACTGTTGTCTATCCACATTAAGCTACAATAGAAGATATTTTAGCATTGAAAAAAAAATCCCATCTATGTTGGGTACATATTGGCTGCTTTTCTTTATTATTTGGTCGAAGTCATCAATTTCAAAAAACCTTTTTTTTTTTTTCTAATTAAATTTTAGTTTTATAATGAAATAAACTAATATGGAGCCACAATTATATTTTTGTCTGCAAAAATTATTTAAATATTTTTAGCATACACCTTCAGATCAACCTTCAGACCGGTAGTGTGTATATGTAAAATCATTCCACAACATATAGAAATAATGTTATTCTAAATATTTATAGTACAAAAAAGAAAGGATACCGTATAATGCCATTATTATTGTTATTATTTGTATTACTTTCATAGAGAATTTTTTTGCATCATACAGTAGGCTTACATGTGGAGACTAAAAATGATTGGACAAGCAACATTTCTGAGGCTGTACTTAATTGATGACAATTTGTACCTGCAGAGTTTGTGCATTCACAATGCATGTAAAAACGTGAAGTGCTCTGTGAACATAAAAGTTAACCAAACTCAGATCTGAGGTTGCAGAGTTCACATATGAAACAATATTCTTGCACATTTTCAGTTCATGCTGCACTCACAAGCGGCAGAATTCCACAGAAAATACAGTGAATGTGACATGAATTGGCATCTTTTCTTTTGTCTATTCTTCAAAATTTAATCAAGTGTATTTCTTCAAACAGACACGTGTCCTGTCTAATGGAATTACTTGTCGAGACGGTGACATGCCACAATGGTGGGCAGCAAAATTACCCACTGCTGCCCAAAAAGTACCCACATTTGGCGAGTGGTGGATGCTAATTTCATACCCTAACAACAACAAACTGTATGTTAGAACAAGTGTTTGGCATCAATGAAGTCAAACCTGGTGTAATGCTTCTTGACACACACCTATTTGAATTTATGTGAACTCAAAAGTGATTTGAGAGCTTTGGTGAAAAGAAAGATTATCAGTGTGTAATTAGGCTACTTGAATTTCCTTAACCCTTCTGTAATGTTAATGTTTGGGTCAAACATGACCCGCATAGAGTTCAAAAGATTTTCAAAAGATTTACAGCACACCTATCTATTAATTATGAACATGACATAGGCTTACCTACATGTTTTCACACTGACTAAAGGCTTCTGCATTTTAACTGGAAAAAGTGCTACTTACTTGTGAGTTGTGATACTACACATTTACAACAGATATACAGAAAATCTATACTTAAAATAAAGTGATATTCATAATAAAATGTGTGTGTGTGTGTGTGTGTGTGTGTGCGTGCGTGTGTGCGTGTGTGTGTGTGTGTGTGTGTGTGTGTGTGTGTGAGCGTGTATTTATCACTTTGTGGGGACCAAATGTCCCCATAAGGATAGTAAAATCCAAATTTTTTGATGTTGTGGGGACAATTTGTCGGTCCCCATGACGAAAACAGCTTATAAATCTATACTAAATTATGTTTTTTGAAAATGTAAAAATGTAGAAATTTTTCTGTGAGGGTTAGGTTTAGGAGTAGGGTTAGGGGATAGAAAATTTAGTGTGTGTGTGTGTGTGTGTGTGTGTGTGTGTGTGTGTGTGTGTGTGTGTGTGTGTGTGTGTGTGTGTGCACACGCGCGTGTGCATACTTCACACAGTTTTGGCAGTATGTGTAGATCTGTGTATAATATCTGCAAATATTAACCCTATGAAGCTGTACATATCATATTTCATGAACAAATTTCGAAAAACTCTACATCGTCAACATGATAAATACTTTGCTGAAATCCTGTTGTATGCAATGTATGAGATGTCTACTGCCTCCCGGTAAAGGTATCTGTACTTCTGGAAGTAGAAGACCTTGTAATATAATTTTAAAAATGTTTGCCTTCATATTTTTATGCACATCTTTTTTAGAAGAAATCTTTGCTGACTTTGATAAGTAAAAGTTACAATAATGTTTTTTTTTTTTTTTTTACTCTTTAAGAAAGAGAGAGATCGTGTGACACTCTTCACTGAAGAGAAGATTCACAGCTGCATTGAAAACCAGTATTATGTATCCCCGGTTCAGATTTGACCCGAATCTAAAAGTTGTAAACAAAAAGATTGACATTCCATAAATATAAACAAATATTACAAAAACCTAAAACGTTTTTTTTTTAAAAAAATAAATAAATATTCACTTAGTCAATGTTAAGGATAACCCGAAGAAATTTTGACCAAACTTTATCTAAGATTAGTTTTTCACTGTATACAACTCTTTAACGTGTAATAAAAAAATGGAGGGTTAAGTGTTTACTTCACACAAGGCTATTTATGCTTGTGTATATTGCAGTGCTTGGAATATAGCACACAAGTGATACAAACTACTTTTATGGTGCCTTTATTGTGCTTTTTTTGGTCAGCTTTGGAGCACCTGCACTACCCTTTCATTGAAAAGAGCAGTGTGAAAATCTCAGATTGTGTTCCACAGAAGGAAAGTCACATGGGTGAATGACATGAGGATAAGACAAAAACCTCCCTTTTCTTTTAACCAGCTTATCCAGCAAGATTTCCTTGATCAACCATCCTAACCAAAAAAATACCCTGCTGTTCAACAAGCAAAACTATCACCAAATCAAACTCACCATCATAGAGATTGTATTTCTACTCTTTTTTTCTACTTTGTACAAAGGACGAAAGAGACGGAGAACGTGTTTGTTTTGGAGAATCTCAGGCTTCATTCAGTCCTCATTAAGCTGTTTCAGACTCCAGAATGTTTTCCTGCTGAAACTCTAGATGAACTGCACAGAGTGAGCTTTTTAAAAATGTTAAAAATAGGCCTGGCAGGCCTTGACGGGGAAGCGGTGTCAGTCTTACAGCCTCACTGCTTCCCTTTGCTCTTACTGCATCTTCCTCACATTCTCTGCATGTGTTTGTGTGTGT
This sequence comes from Moxostoma hubbsi, assembly GCA_032164185.1. Taxonomy (NCBI): domain Eukaryota; kingdom Metazoa; phylum Chordata; class Actinopteri; order Cypriniformes; family Catostomidae; genus Moxostoma; species Moxostoma hubbsi. The sequence continues at coordinate 11,407,582 of JAVLUX010000047.1, forward strand.
GTGTGTGTGTGTGTGTTGGGGGGGGGGGGGGGGGGGGGGGGTGTTGTTTATGTGTGAACAGTGGATAGGACAAGTGTATGATGTCGGCATGTGAAAGTTTATTTCAATGTGAGAATAACTTTATCGGATTGCTCTGGTGGTTGTAAAAGTTCATAGAATTTCAAATCTGTCTTGTGACATTTCCCCTTGCCCTCCACTTCTTTTTCTCATCATTTCCTGTCATCTATCCACTATCGTATCAATAAAAGTGTATTTCTCATATCTGATAATGTATGTCCAAAAAGCATGCCCTGTTCTTATTTGAAACTATCCACAGGGGAGAATAATTATTAAGAATTAATTGCATTTGCATGTGCTGTCTGCACTGTTTTAGCACCTGATGGCAATTCTGCATATATGCCTTACTATAACATGCTTCAAAGTAATCGATAGGACTCATTCTCTATATTCAAAGTCTTCTGAAGTCATATGATCACTTTGTATGATGAATAGAATGGAATTAAAGTCATTATGGAGATGGGGTTAAAACAACGGAAGTATGCGAGCAATAGACACAAGTTTGTAGGCTTATTAAGCAGAGTCTGTATTGTGATTGGATGAGATGCCTGATTGAATGAAAGCATAATTATCCAGAGTCTTCCTGCTAGAACTACCGCTTACGCTTCCATTTCTATCAATGGATGATCGCCAGTTTTTATTTAAAAAATTTAAATATGCACTGTAACATAACATCAGCTTTACTATGTGCATCGTATTCCATTTTAATGTACAACAGTATCTCAAATCTCATCTGTATATAAAGCACTTTTAAAGCACTGTAGAACCAAAGTGGTGTACAAGAAATAGAAAAATAAAAACAACCATTAAACACATCACACAAAAGCAATAACAATAGGAAATGAAAACTATCTATCTCAAGTATCTGAGTGAGGTGATTATCAGTGCCAGGGGCGGATCTACTGAGTTTGCATGGGGTGGCAAATACCCCCCTAAGAAAAAGCATTGCCACCCTATTCTCCCTGAATGCACAAATGACTACAGACCCATTGGTTTATAACAGCAGCAACCAATCATGTGACTGTTTACAGCAGCAGCCAATCACAGCATTGACTAATTGCCTACCTACTATTGAAGCACATGTACAGTGTTTGGGCTCTCGCCGGTTGATGTGCTTGTTTCCCAACAACAATGACCACATGGACAAATACGTGGAAAAAAGAGGTTAAAGATGAACTATTCACTGAATGATTATTAGATACATCTCTGGCAGTTATGGGTTAAGACGGGTGAGACGTGTCCTCACCACTTTTTGAAATAGTTTTCGTAAGGAATATGCATAATCCAGATGAAACATTTCCAGTTTTTGACTAGGAAATTCAGTTTCATCTGTGTGTGTTTTTACTGGCGATAAGGCGCTGGAATGATTTATTTCGAATGTTATGATAAGTGTCCATTGCAGCTGTTATCAGTGTCATTTAGTGACAGTGGTTTTGCCGCAGCTCTCGCTCTTTTCCGTGTCCCCCATTGTGATGACCTTCTCGGCCGTATTGTTTGTGTGTATGTAGTGTGTGTGTGTGTGTTTTTGAGGGTGTTGTCTTTTTCTCTTTCTCTCGCTCTCTCTTAATTGCTCTCAGGTGTGGGGTAACCAGGGGCACACAGGCACGAGTGTTTCATGGCTGGGTTGTGTTATGGGAGAGGGTTGTTCGTGAACTGTCATCTCGTTACCACTAAATCAATCAGTCATGTTCTTAATCAAAGAGCTGATCAATATATTCATCTACTAACTAACAAAATCCCAAGACTGATAATTGCAGATGTAGAAATGAAATTACCATATTATGTGAAATATTTATTTGGTTGTTTGAATCGGTCATTAAGTATGACCATTGATCAAAGCAGGTAATTGAAAAAAATATTTTACTGTGCATAACATAATTAATATTCATGAGTTTTGCAGCTCTGCCCCCCACAGTACAATTTTATGTACAGTTTATTTTTTTATTTGGACCTAACTTTGTGTTAAACTTCACTTTCAAGTGGACTATTTTAGTGGTTACAAAGTTGATTGGCCTACAGGTCTTTATTAGCAGAATAACATGGGATATGCATGCATTTTTCATCCATGAGTACACTTAAAGGTAGAGACGTTTAGTCCAGATTGCCAGTCCCATAAGTGAAGCATAGGAACATTTAGAATTTGTTGATGTGTTTAATAGACAATGCCTTGTTGGTCTGGAGATATACATTTTGTTACTTATATTTTACCATGCAAAAATAAAAATATTTTATGTTGGCAAATCAGTATCAATATGGTTATTATGTGGTTCCTATGGAAATGCAGTTGTATCACATATTCATGGGCATTTATAATTTGATAGTGACTCAAATTAATGAACTAGTACTTGTTGCAGTGAAGCTTGGTACCGTGCCAACCCCCTTGCCATCCCATAAAAAATGTCTAGATCCGCCCATGATCAGGGCAAAGTGTTCTCTGTTCATGAGGAGCTGCATGCTGTTCAGATAACTCCCAGAGGATTAATGTGCTCAACTCAAGTCCACTCTTGCTTGTAATGTTATATTGATGTTACTAACCTTCGTCTCAATTTTATTTTTATTTTGTTACATTGCATTTAAATTGTATGACTGCTGTTCATCTACATATATATATATATATATATATATATATATATATATATATATATATAGGGTCAACAGTGAATGCTTTCTGAATCAATAATTACAGAATTATTGTGAAATTATTACTCAGGGAGGTTCTTACTGCTTGTCTAAAATGATTAAAACAATTATTTTCTGTAATCAGACTCTGGGATGGAAAATTTCTCTTGTTTTTATGGATCTTATTACATACCTGGAGATTGTATTGAAAAGTAAGTACATGAAACAATGCCATCATTATTAGTTTTGTTGTTATTTAGTTTATTATTATTATTTTCCTGTCTTGTTCTAATGCACTTTAAAGTGTTTTATGTACTCTTGTTTGTCAAAGTCCCTTTTAAGGCAAGTCATTCCACTTGGCGGTCATCTTGAGAACAGTCTTGGGCAACTATTTTCTATACAAGAGGCATGAAAGTACAGCTCCTATTTCCTTGAATGGGGAAAGACTGAAACCTTCAAAACGGTTGGTCAAGATTTGATCAAATAACATATTTCAAATCAGCAATTATATCTGACAACACTGGTATAATAAATTGTTCTTCTTTTATTTTAATTTTTTTTAAACCATGCTATTTTTCAGGCTGGTCCAGCTCATGTGCGTGCACGTTCTCAAGTAAACTTACAGGCAATGTCTGTATATGGTGACTGGCTCTTTTACCTTTAAAAAGAGACTTCTTTTTATACATCCAGCATATTGGGTGTTCTGATTTCTCCAATTCATTTTAATACTAGTGGTCTGTCTTTGGCTAAACAGTCTCTGTTGTTTTTACTATATTTACTAGCATTTCACTTATAAAAACGCAGTTATACTTTACGAAGTGGTGCCACCTCATATGTACCCTCCTTTAAAATCATAAAATGAGTCTATAGCATTTAATTTATATAAACACAGTGATGTGATGTAGGATTTGATAAAGTTTTTAAAATAAATTGTACATACAGTAGATGGACCTTTCTCTCATCATTTACTCACTTTCATGTCATCTCAGATGTAAATAACTTTCTTACTTCTGCTGAACACAAACAAAGATTTTTATAAGAACATCTCAGCTCTATGGATGCATACAATGCAAGTGAATCACGACCAAAATTTCAAAGCTCCAAAAAAGGAGATCAAGTCAGCATTAAAGTAATCCATAGACAGACCAAAATATAACTAATATTTTACAATACATCTTGCCATTGAGGTCTCAAGGCACAATCATGATTTCAAGCTCATTTACACTTCCTAGTGATTGACACATTCATGGAGCACTAGATGGCGCTAGGAAGTGTAATCAAGCTTGAAATCATGATCGCCAATCAGACTGCTGATGTCAAGATGTACTGTGAAAAAGGAGTATTATTTTGATCTGTTCTCACCCAAAACTGATTGGATCACTTCAGAAGACATGGAATAAAACACTGGAGTGAAAAATTAAAGTAAAATGGTCTTGGATGACTATCAGTAAATTCAAAAATTGAATTTATGTAAGGCATACTTGATTTGGGAGTACAGTTCACACCAAGGACATAAGAACAACATAAATCATACAACAAGGTGCATTGATTAAATTGCAAAATAAATTACAGTTTATTTTAAATTAATTCAATATTCAAGTATATAGTATGGGGTTTCTTCATAGCTTTTGTAGTCTCTGATATTTTATGAAGAGAGGATAAAAGCTGTTGTGGCGAGCAGGGCGGGACCGGGCGTTGTCTGGGCAGAGCAAGGCCGGAAAGTGGTGAATGAGTTCTACCTGTGTACCACACCGGTCTCATGTTCCAGTGAGGGGCGGTGGGTGTATTTGAGGATGGGAGACAGTAGCAGATGGGAAGAGAGAAATGCATAAGCGGGTTTGTGTGTGATTTTGTCTTGAACATCTCTGCCTTAAAGCAGCACGTGCAGTGAATGTTTCGGCTGAAAAGTCTTATTGAGTGACACTGAAAAGTGTATGCGCAATAAATGTCTATGTGTTGTGTGAAGCCGGTCCCAGCTTCCTCGTTGCCCCATCTTAAGAACTCGTTACAGTTGTAAATCCATTAAGCAGTTTAGGACTGGGCTTGAATTTAAGGCATCTTGCTTTATGAATGTGATTTTCTTTTACTATAGTACAGAATTGTATTTATGAATTAATTTTTTTATCAGATTCAATGTTTTGGAAAAGAACCTTCATGACAGAAATATTTTCAAAGTTTAAAAATGCAAGAAATAAAGTAGCTAAAATATCAAACCTAACTAAACGCTTGTATTTAAGGGTGGTTGGCAGTCAAATTTTTCACAGAGCCTATGTGACTGACACTTGCCAAATGAACAAAAGAAGGTAAACTAATCATTAATGTTTTCTTGTACAGAGCAGATGCAGATGTCAAGTGTCAAATAAATAAAACAAAAACTATACATTTTATGCATGCGCAGCCACAACTAAATGAACAAATCACTCTTGTAGAGTACTTGTTCTTCCCAAGTCATATAAGATTCGTTCAAAATGATCGTTTATGAACAACCCGTCACTAAAATAGCCTGCAGGTGGTTAGTGCATAAGACGGAGGTTTTTGTGCTGAAGTACTGCATAAGTGGTGCAACTGTATAGTGCATATTCAGGGTTGGGGAGTAATGGAATACAATGGAATACTCCACCGAATTCGCAAACCACAGGGCTAGGGAGGAAGGACATCCAGGGTCCACAACTTTGTGAACTCGACTGGGGGTAAAAGTGAATGTTTTCACCTCAGAGGAGGGGAAAGGAGCTATAAGCAAGCAATACACTCAGCCAGCTGTTCCGTATTACCAAAATCTACCTGTTCGTACCTGAAAGAGCACGGGACGAAACCAGCTCAACCCGGAGATTTTAAAATCTCGTTAAGGTATTGGGTGTTGCCCAGCCTGCTGCTCTGCAGATGTCTGCTAGAGAGGTGCCATTGGCTAGTGCCCTCGAAGATGTCACACTCCTTGTAGAGTGTGCTGGGCCTGGTAGGCTAATGTGATGGAATCCAAAATCCAGTGGTTAAGCCTCTGTTTGGAGACAGCGTACCTTTTCCGCTGTCCACCAAAGCAGACAAAGAGCTGCTCAGAGCATCTAAAGCTCAGCACGCGATCCAAGTTCAAAGCATGCATCAGACACAGCAACGATAAGGCTGGGTCTGCCTGCTCCCGGGACAGTGCTTGCAGGCTCACCACCTGATCTCTAAAAGGGGTCTTGGGAACCTTGGGCACAGAGCCCGGTTGGGGTCTCAGGATCATGTGAGAGTCTTCCGGACCGAACTCCAGACACATTTCACTGACAGAGAATGCTTGCAGGTCCCCGACGCTCTTGATGGAAGCCGGTCTTTAATGAGACGGCCTTACCAAGGGACTTGCCTTCAACTGCGTCGTGGTGTGCTGCTATAGCAGCTATGTACACCTTCAGGGTGGAGGGGGGCAGCCGACCCTCCAGCTTCTCCTGCAGGAAGGAAAGCACTGACCCGACTGAGCAACTCTGGGGGAAGAACACCACTTAGCAAACACACGCCACTTCAGGGCATACAGCTTCCTTGTAGAAGGACCCTGGCCTGAGTGATCATGTTTACTACTGCGGGCGGTAGACCACTTACGTCTACTGCGTCCCATCCAGGGACCAGACCTTGAGGTACCAGAGGTCTGGTCGTGGGTACCAGATGGTTCCCCGTCTCTGAGAAAGAAGGTCCTTCCACAGGAGAATTTGCCAGGGAGGTACTGTCATGAGGAGCGTGAGGTCCGAGAATCAAGTCTGTGTTGGCCAAAATGGCGGAGAGCTTGCTCTTTTCCCAGTTGACCAGGAACCTTAGACAGCTGAGGTGCGTGAGCACCAGGTCTCAAGAGTGTGCTAGAATCAGCCAGTCATCGAGGTAGTTGAGTATGCAGATGCCCACTTCCCTTAACGGGGCAAGAGCTGCCTCTGTTGAGGTAAAACCGAGATGTGAATGTATGCATCCTTCAGGTCTACCACCACAAACAAGTCTTGATGCTAGATGCACGTCAAAATGTGTTTCTGCATCAGCATCTTGAACGGGAGTCTGTGTAAGGCCCGGTTCAGAACCCGCATGTCCAAGATTGGCCGTAACCCACTTCCTTTCTTTGGCATGATGAAGTAAGGACTGTAGAACCCTTTCCTCATCTCGGCTGGAGGGACAGGCTTTATGGCTCCCTTGCAAAGAAGGGTCGCGATCTCCACACGCAAGGTGGTGGCGTTCTTGCCCTGCACTTAAGTGAAGCAGACGCTGCGGGTGCCTGGCGAACTGAATCACATAGCCGAGTCAGATGGTCCTGACCAGCCACCATGATGGGTTGGAAAATGCTAGCCACGTGTCCAAGCTCTGGTCGAAGGGCACTAATGGGAAGATTGCATCTGACGTACCTGGGGGTGGGGCCTCATGGCGGGGGGGCAGCTGGCAACGCCACGTCGAGGAGCGTTGTTTCGATCCGAGGCTGCTGCACGGGGGGGGGGGGGGCACAAAGCACTTATTTTGCTCTGCATACCCGGCATAGGGTGGGTTAGCGACTGAGGAGGAGGTTCTCTTGGGCCATCCTCATGACTCATCACAACAGGCTGGCTGTATGTGGGGCGTAGCTGGGCGCGTGTTTGGGGTTGGTGCGTTCTCTCGTTGTCTGGCGGCCGTGTGCATACGCAGTGTGGGGGGTGGCCGGAGAGGCTTTCCCCCAGAAGAAAGAAAGCCGCGACCACAACGTTACCATGGTCATATTCTTGCAATGAGAACATGATGCCTTGGTGTGATCGCTGCCCA